>OW240912.1:368930183-369168992 GCA_933207985.1 Pelobates cultripes
GATCCAACAAAAAACAGGGGGATCTGTTACATGGCTCCCTCTTTGTGGAACACTCCAGCAGACCCGGTTTGATCCTTTTCGGGGAAACTGGAGGCTGTCTGGATGACAGATTATGGGCAGAGTTCAGTCTGGCGGGACAGCCCATCCGTGTTACCGTTTTGTTTTCCGGGGCGGTATTGGATGTTAAAACTGTAGGGCTAGGCTCCATCCTAATAATCGTCCATTGTCTCCGGCCACCCTGTTTAACCAAACAAGGGGGTTGTGGTCCGTGACTAAGGTGAATTCTCGCCCATACAAATTTAGTTTTTTTCAGCGCCCAAACCAAAGCCAAACATTCCTTTTCGACTGCCTTTTCGTTAGCTCACTTTCCGGGCTAATAGTTTGCGGCTGATCTTTTACTGTAAGAACAATAAGGATGTGGAATTCTCTGCCTGAAGAAGTGGTTTTATCAGAGTCCATACAGATGTTCACACAGCTACTAGATGCATACTCGCAAAAACAGAATATTCAAGGATATAATCTTTCAATGAAGGGTTATAAATGCTTGATCCAAGGATAATATATTATTAAATTTTTGTAAGAAAGTGAGCATACCAAATTGATTGGTTCAGTATTGATTGTGTATACCTTTAAATTTTTCATAAATTTCTAATTCTCAAATTCTACATTTTCAAATTTCTAAATTCTAAATATTTCAAATATCCTAATGTATTCAAATTCATTCTAATCATTTATTCTAACCATTCTAATCAAATTCATATATTTAAAATACTTGTAGAAGGTACATTATATTATATATATTTGAGAGATGCACATAAATATCAATATGGATATGCCCAATGTCTGGTAACTTATATGTTTACTTCTATAAATTTATGTAAGATGTGCTTTTTGTGGATAAATATCATAAATATCATCTGTTTCATCTGTAATCTCATGTTGTAAGTGCTATTCGAGCTGTCACAATCGATATATACTGTGGTTTCACTCTATTCGCGAAACCGGAAGTGACGTCATGTGGACGTAACATGCGTTCCACGGTGGAACGCATGCCAACACCGGCGAACATTTGAGTGATTAAAAGACGGATATATAAGAAGATTCTCAATCCTATTACAGCTACACATCCCTGAGGAAGTCCAGACAAGGACGAAACGCGTTGGAATTGTTTTTATTTCGTTTTTGTATTGAACTTTTATTTCATATTGTTTGGTGCTGCTATCACTGTTCCAGATCCTGTATCTTGATTGGTTCAACTGCTACATATGAATACCACCCAGTGTGGAGACAAGCTGCTTTTATTCTGATACATTGTAAGTGCAATACATGTAATAAATTGTTACTTTTTATACAATCTGCACTATCTATTTTCCTCTTTCTATTTGGAGTGAATTAGAAGATTTGCTGCTATCATATAATTGGATTAATCGCTGGAGGTCCTTCATACTTTCCAGTCCCTTAATACAGAGGGAGATATGCCTGATCTCATCCTATTTTTGAGTTCTCTACCACCCATAATTTACAAGTGGTCTTTAACAATATCACACTATATATTGTTTGTGTATTTTTTACAGATACAATTCTGAATTTAAAATATATCAACATAATCCAGTTTGTATTCACTTATACATTATCACTTTTGGTGATTCACATTATTTTGTACCTTTTGTTTTTTTCCTTTTTCTTGTCACTGTTGTTCTTTGAGTGTTTATAAGGGAACACTTATAAACCTAGGGTACTGTGTGCATTATTGCACTGACGGTTAAAGGACCACTCTAGGCACCCAGACCACTTCAGCTTAATGAGGTGGCCTGGGTGCCTGGTCCATTTTTTCATAAACATAGCAGTTTCAGAGAAACTGCTATGTTTATGAATGGGTTAAGCCTTCCCCTATTTCCTCTAGTGGCTGTCTCATTGACAGCCACTAGAGGCGCTTGCGTGCTTCTCACTGTGATTTTCACAGTGAGAGCACGCCAGCGTCCATAGGAAAGCATTATGAATGCTTTCCTATGTGACCAGCTGAATGCGCGCGCATTCAGCCGAAGGGGAGGAGAGAAGGAGGATCGGAGGAGGAGAGCTCGCCGCCCAGCGCTGGAAAAGGTACGTTTTAACCCCTTTCCCCCTTCCAGAGCCGGGCGGGAGGGGGTCCCTGAGGGTGGGGGCACCCTCAGGGCACTATAGTGCCAGGAAAACGAGTATGTTTTCCTGGCACTATAGTGGTCCTTTAACTGTTTGTTTTCTTCTAAACCAGAGTGATGCCCGGGGTCTGGGGGAGGCGGACGATCCCCTGGCGTGGGCCGAACTCCCAAGCGACGGCACAATACAGCCCTGCAACCCCTCCACCCCCCTTTGGACCTGCGGGGGATATCCCATATCCCGGTCCTCACTGGGGACGACTACCCCAGCACTCCTACCTGCCCTAACAACAAAACCCTCGCCCACAAGGGAACGTCGGGGCCCAGACAAACTGGTGACACAGAAGCGCAGAACAAGGCACACGCTAACCAAGCCACCCAAACACACACAGACTTTGCACATACTTTTGGAAGAAACTTCAGGCCAGGAAACAACCCTACAGACTGGCGATTAAAGCAGTGGCGGCGTGGATCCGCCCGGCGACCCGGCATGGCCTGCGGTGGTGTCCCCCATGTGGCTCCAGCACAGCCTCCTGATGGGAACGAAGCCGGGGAGCGGTGCAGCGGACGGCGCAGGGTACTTCGGACGACATCACACATGCCCTCAAGCTCCAGAATAGAGCCAGCCGATGTGCCCGACCCGCCTGCTGCTCAACGGTACCAGCAACAGCCGTCCCGCAAAGCGCAACCCAGCACAGAGACACCTGCAGATACTACACCGACACGAATCACACAGCAGCAGGAACCCTATCTGCGGCCAACCGGGGAGGGAGCACCTGGGTGGTAACTGTCCTGTCGCCATCACCTGGCCGAGCGAACATGCCGCCCTCAGGCAGGACACCCCCTGATGGACAAACCTAAACACCCGGTGGGCATAGGCTGAACGGGTTGTCCACAAAAGCATACGGTGCTGGACTCTGGCCACTACTCTAAGCACCTCACAGGACATGGTCACCACTAGCGATAATCTTTGGACACACACCTTGCAGTAGGTGCCCATATTGAAACGTGAACAACTGAACTCTTATTGCATTGTTTAGCTCGGCATGTTAGTAGTTAATAGTTTTATGCTTCACATAACCCTGCCGGCAAGCTATGCCACAATATACTGCAAAACAAGCCAAGATAAAAACTTAACAAAAAAAAATGTAAGCATATAGCAGCTATATGAGCAACTATTGAAATGACTTCGCTAGCATGTAACCTGACATAAAGTACTAGCTGCATTAATATGGCTAATCTAGCATTGTTAAACTCTGATTGTCGGTTTTCTTTATTATTATTTGTCTCCTCTACTTTAACTTAGATATTATAACCGTTTAGTTAAGCTAGATAAAAATACAGAAAAATGTGCATATTCTCATGTCACTGCCTAACATGTATTGATCTTGCTATACGCTGTTGTGGCGTCATTTGACACCATGTTGTGGGAAAATTTATGGGATAATAATAGTAAACAGTTGAGAATTGCCCACTAATTCAATTCTCAGATCCCAAAGAACGTTTATCGTGTTAAGTGGAATGTATTTCATATAATAATATCACAATGTATAAAAATAGATTTTTATTTATGATAACCAATAATTAACAAATAATATTATGTAACATGCATGACAATAATCAATGAATATTCAGTATAAAATGGTATGCAATACAAAGGAATGGGTATTACGTTTCAATGGCTAAATAGCATTTCCTGTCAAGAATTATTTATGACTATATCTTTAACACAGGCTGAAAGTGAAACTTTTCACAGCGAAGAACAGAATTCCTCAGAGTGCAGCGTAAGGTCGTAAAGTTTAGCCGACAGTTAGAATAACCCTTTCAATGCTGGCTAGATCTCCTAGGTAGTTAAGATCTACTCTTATGTATTTTTAAATAAAATAACATTTAAACCAGTTTAAATTCATTTTCTTAAACCATCCAATAAGAGAATCTAACATTATATAAGCAGATTTTTAATTTGTCTAAAAGATATCTATCTTAATTTAGAGCAAATCAATACACCTGGATAAAAACAGCGGTATGCTAACACGTGATAATATCACATCAATATATAATTATTCTTAATTCCACCTGCAGAATGGAATGTTTATAACTATATATTCTTAGTTAACTAAGATTTCTTAATATGGAAATCTGACCGTGCTTTATCCAGTCATATATAATGCTATTAATACATTTTAATTAATTTAATTTAATTAAATGAAACCAGTATAATTACCAGTTGAGTAGTTATTTCATCCGATTGGTAGTCTCTCTGCATGGAGGTGTTGGTTAGAAAGTCAGTAAATTCTAAGTGTTAGAGTTTTAGGAGTAGAGTGTTAGTCTCAGATGTTGTCCGAGTTGGAGTCCCCAAACTTCTAATTCCTCTCTCCTCTCCTTTGCATCTCTTGCATCTGCCTCCTCTCTTTTTTTCTATCTTCCCTTTGTCTTAACTTTTAAAGGGCCAGACTCTCTGTACGTCATCAGTTGATAACCCAATAGAAGCACTAGAGGTGTGGTTATCTTCCAGATCGCAAATTAGTTATTTGGTCTGTAGAGGGCAGTCTTGTCCCACTAAACATACCTATCCAGGAAAGAGTTAACTTTTCCTGGTGGCTATTTTGACGTCATTTTGCGTTATCTTTATAGCGCCATAATTCAAAATTTCAAAAGGATTTCTTAAATTTTGTCCAGACTTAGCGTCTGCAATTCCTGCCATAATTTCTGATATGACAGATCATGAACTAAGTTTACCCTTTTCCATACAATGGTACCTTATATGTATATAGACAGTTAAATTTTATTATTTAATCTTCTCTGTCACAATTGTCTGGGTTTAGATTTGATTATATTCCATTAGCATTAGACAATCTGTCCAACCCCCTTCCTTATCACTTGGCTTGTATATACTATGCATTCCTTAGCTCTGGCAAAGAGACCAGTCTTACAGAAAGAAATCCTGTGTCTCTTTGTTTTTTTGTTTTTTTGACTTGGAATAACAAAATGGAGTCTGGTCTGTTCAGAGTGACTCAGAATATACACTTCTAGTTTCTATCATAGCACAAAATGTCTGCCGATATAAATACTCTGACATAACCCCCCTTTAGTGCATTTCATAGCCAAAATTAATTTAGCTTATGAATAAGCACTATAGAAGTTACCAGACATATTGTGCAATCACATCATTTCTAACATAGGCCCGTGCGTGGAATGAACATTTTTGTATATATTTGTACCTGTAAAAGTTTTGAACTTTACACTTAGTACAATCAACCATAAAATCATTATTAACATAGTACATTATTTTCATTTGAAAAATGTCTTTGGGAGTTACATATGGTATGGTCAATAAAAAGCAAATCTCCATACGTTCCGGATCAATTAAGAGAGGTATAGCGCTCCCCATCTCAAAGGCCAGATTTAATTGCATAGGCTCAATTGTCTCTCCATCCACATTGGCAAGCATCGCATGAACAATATCCTTGGATACAAAATACAGAGGTATGCGTCCCCCTGCCAATTCGATCATTCCAGTTTGCACTTCGTCAAGAAAAGCAAGTGTGTGGAACAATATTGGGTCATGCAGAAATAAAAGTTCACGCTTGAATAAGTCATGACTTTGGTGCAACTCAGTGGATTTGGCAATTAACTCTGAATGCAAATTTGTTGTAACAACTGTGTCTTCCACAATAGTTAACACGTCTTGGAGAAGTGTTCTTTGCTGTTGTATCACCTGATGAATATCGTTAATGTGTTGCTTTAGCGCATAGATTTCCATATCCAGCTTTTGGACAGTAATTGAGTTGGCTGCAGACATTCCAGTTGCGACAACTGCACCGACAGTGGCACAAACTAATGCAACAATTATAGCGGTGAGGAACCTTTTGGGTCGGTTGCTCATCGGAATAGAACTGGATACAAATGGTTTCCGGGCTTGCTCCAAGATGTTTCGCACACGGTCCTGTGCTCTTTGGAGGTGCATCTGGTACCAAGTCTGTAACTCAGGAAGCTGCATCGATGAAATGTTGTATGCCTTCTCGATGGAAATCTTGGGGTCCAAGCTGACGAACACACGTCTGGTCAGGATCCTCTTCTCTGTTAAGATGAACCCTGGTGTCTCTTGAATCAGGATGCCGGAGGATGGTCCCATCTCTGCGATCGGGTCGGTCCGTAGCTCTTGGCACAGGAGCAGTACGATCCAGAAACACGCCACATCCTTCTTGGACATCTTTCGACAGTCACGGATCAGGAACTCGTTTCAGACTTATCTACTAATGATTCAAGGTTTGTTAAGCATACAAACTTATAACAGTGTGACATCACTTGGCCTAGGACAACACATTATTACGATTCATCAACATATGTATTCTGTCTAATTCTATTTTTATAACTTCATCCCTCACTACATTTATTACTGACTCTTCAGCAATTTGCCTATAGCATATAAACAAGCTAGTAACCTGCTTATAAAATGTAGTTATTGGATGGCAAGGAAATGGTTAATGACATGAACGTACATGAGATCATGGCACATCACAACATTTCACATCATACTATACCACGTGAATCAAGCATTCATCCAGGTTAGTCGTTCATCCTTCTGCGTCTGAATCCACACCTATAATCCTTAATTGAGATTTAGGATGACAAGCACGCAACTGGTTAATGTGAACCCACTTTTCAATAAAATCACCATCCTTAGGAATTTTTATCTTATATGCTACTGGCGAAATTTTGTCAATAATGACATATGGCCCTTTCCAAGAAGGTAAAAATTTCTTTTCCTTGACTTGATTTCGCACAAAGTTATACAGATAGACTTGATCTGTTATCTCATATTCCTTTTTCGTGGTTTTTAAATCGTAATAGGTCTTAACCCCTGTCGCTGCTTTTTCTAGATTCTTTTGGGCAAAAGCAAACGCATGCTGTAAATGCCTGCGCAAATCTTCGATATACTGATGCGTAGTGGCAGCATTGATCAAATTATGATCCGAAGTACGGTATAGTAAATGCTGTGGTAAAACCATCTTTCTTCCTGTCATCAATTCAAAAGGTGACAATTTGGTAGCAGTGCTAGGTGTAGCTCTAATCGCCATTAAAACTAGGGGCAATTTAATGTCCCAGTCTTTACCAGACTCCTTAACATACTTCTTCAGAATATTAACGATAGACTGGTTATATCGCTCTACCCCCCCGCTAGACGCAGCGCGGTATGCAATATGTAGCTTTCGTTTAACACCTAGAATGTTCCACATCTTAGCCATTACTTCGCTGGTAAAATGACTACCTCTGTCTGACTCAATTCTTTGAGGCAGACCGAACCTGGAAAAGACATGGTTAATCAACAAAGTGGCGCACACGGTACTCGTGTTCTCTTTACAAGGCAAACATTCTATCCACTTTGTGTACATACATGTAACAGTTAACATGTATTTGTTACCTCTTGAAGATCTTGTTACAGGACCTATAAAGTCAATTTGAATATCAGACCAGGGTAATGACACCCCCCTCTTCTGAAGTGGTGCACGATGGGTTGGACCATGGGGTTGATATTGCGGACAAATCAAGCATCCCTGACAGTATGTCTTAACATCCCTTAACATGTGTGGCCAATATGCATAATCACGCAATATCTCATATGTGATCTTATCACCACGATGCCCAGATGTAGGTGCATCATGTGCGTGTTGGAGCATTAACCCTCTGTATACAGTTGGGACTACCCATTGTTGTATACCATGTTTAGAAGTTCTGACCAGTAACCCATCCATGATACTAAATTGGACTTTATATCTCATCAAGATTCGTAAATCTTCATTATCTTTGCAATCCTCATCTGTGATGGGATTGGCAGTAGGGTCTTCTATATGTTTATAGAATATGCCTATGACGGGATCATTCTTTTGACTAGTAATCAGGTCCTCACTAGGAGCTTCTTGACTCCATTGCACGACATTTAAGTCGGCATTATCTCTAGCCTGTCGTCTAGTTATGGCTTCAACATGAATTGAACCCATAAGATCATCAATGTTTAGGGTTTCACCATTGATGGCAGCTTGTTTTGCCAGTGAATCGGCTAAGTCATTACCATCCTTGTCAATACCTTCTATTTTAGAATGGCCTTTGGTTTTCTTCCAATATATGGTTAAACCATTTTCCTTAACCAACTCATCGATTTTACAAAACAATTTCCCATGTTTAACAGGTTTGTTATTGCTTTTCAGCATTTGGTTACGTTTCCAGCTAGGCAGATATTCGACGAAACTGTTGCGAACATAGTTGGAATCAGTTATAATAACAAATTCTTTGATACCATATTCTATTGCCATTTGAATGGTCTTATATACTGCACAGAGTTCGGCTATCTGACTGCTTTTGGGACCAATATTGTATCCTATAGATACATTGGGATAATCACCTGTCCAGGCGATTCCGATACCTGCAACTAACTTCCGTTCAGCACCAACGACGTGGTGATATGAACAACCATCAATGTATACCCACGGTAGTGGTCGACAGTATTCCTCGTCATAAACTTTATAAGGAGATAGCAATTGCTCTTCTAGGAAGTCATCTCCGGTGTCATTATCATCCAGAGATGGAGCAGTACAGTCATGTAATTCTGCTAAACCTTGGGCAACTGGGCTTCTCTTATTATGTTTATAACGGACTTCTAACGGCCATCCCTGTAAGGATAGAGTCCATGCAGTAATCCGACTGTTAGAGAGATTACCGTCTCTAATTCTTTCACTCTGCAGATACTGTAGAGGTTGGTGAGCTGTTTCTACAATTATTTTCTCACCTTGGATATAGCTACGAAAATTTTGTAGTGCCCAGACAGTCGACAATAACGCCTTCTCACACGTGTTGAATTTAACTTCAACAGGTGACAAAGTCTTGCTAGCATATGCAATAACTTTGTTTAAACTGTCCTGCTTCTGATACAGAACAGCACTTATGCTTAAATCGGTATATCCTGTCTCCAGATAGAAGGGTTTACCCCCCTCTGGGTATGCTAAACAGGGTGCCTGAGTGAGCTTCCTCCTCAGTTCACTTACCGCTTGGTCCTGAGGCTCCCCCCAGTTCCAGGTAGTTTCCTTTTTAAGCAGGTGTAAGAGTGGTTTAGTTATTTCTGCATAGTTATCTATAAACTTACGGGAGTAATTAGTCATACCAAGGAACGATCTTAATTCCCTGATGTTTGAAGGTGTTTTAGCCTTTAGTACGGCTTCAACCTTCTTCCTCTGGGGATTTAATCCTTCAGAAGTTACCTCATGTCCGAGGAAATTGACATGGGTGCGACACCATTGCGCCTTTTGTAAAGACAGTTTAATCCCTGCCTCTCTTAACTGAGTGAGAACATGTCTAATCTCTAAGATATGCTTATCAAAGGAAGTGCTTTTCAGCAAGACATCGTCGACATATGATAACGTTCCTCTCTCGAGTGCATCAGGCATAGCTTTATGCATGAACACAGCGAATTCATGACCAGAGTTTATATAACCGAAAGGCATACGGGTCCAGGTATACTGCTGCTTTCCAAATGTGAAGGCCAATTTGTATTGGTCTTCATTATGGACTGGTACAGTCCAATATCCCTGCGCACAGTCAATGGCAGTGAATATTTTGGATCCCTGCATTTGTACCAAACATTGGTCTATGTATGGCGTTGGCCAACCAGACATATAGACGCGTTTATTTAGCTGTCGTAAGTCAGCGCATAAACGCCATTGTCCATTAGGTTTCAGAATCCCCAAGATCGGATTATTATACGAACTGTGCACTGGACGTATAATGCCCCTTTCCTTTAAATTCTGAATGATGTCTTGTAGACCATCATATGACGCTAATGGGAGTCTATATTGTTTGATAAATACAGGTGGTAAATTTGGATCAGTTTGTATTCTGGCTACGTGGAGGTTAGTTAACCCACAGTCGTAGGAATCTTTGGCAAAAATATCTTGGAATTCCAAAAGGATTTCCTTTAGCTGTTGCCGCTCAGCATCGTTGGAGCAACCGTCAGCTAAAGATATTTGCTCTTCTAGCCTTTCCTGAAATCCTGGAAAGATTTCAGGCTGGCCTATCTCATAAGCTTCTTCAAGCCTAGAAGTTAGGTCAGTTCGGTGTTGACTTACCTTTTCTCTTTGGTCGTGATACTCTTGTGATTCCTGCTCATTGAGCGGATGATCGAAGGTGATAGATGCTTCTTCGATTTTACACGAGCCTTCTTCAACGTTGAAGGGATATACAGATAGGATAGTGAATAATCCTTCTGGGGAGGAATGGAATATTTGATCGACAATTTCGTCCTCAGTTAAGTATTCTTCAGGGATGAGGCCTATAATTTGGTTTTGGAAACCAAATGTATAGTACTCAGCATCCAATGCTAGACCTAATAATGTTCCTTTTGGTAAAGTAACACTATTGGGTGTAACATTGTTGACCATGATATAGGTGGGATTCTTACCAATACTTACCATTGGTGTATGTGTTACCACCATCCCTAATTGTTGTATCCTGTTGGATAAACAGATTAGGGCATCAGAGTTTTCTAATCTCTGACCCTCCTTGACCTGTAGGGGTAAAAGAAAATTACTTGTCCCTGTGGAATGGTTATGTCATCAGGAACTTGGATACTTACCGCATATGGGAGTATTTGTCCTGATTTCAGGGCGTTTTCCTCGTGTAGGTATCCACAAGGATTACCTTTTAACCTTGTCCACAAATTGGAATTAATCAGGTCAAGGTGTATGGCAAAGCGATGTATGACATCATTGCCAACGTAAACCTGATAGCGAGGTTCGTCTATCACTAGGAATAAATGTTTAACTGTCTTATTTCCGATGGAAATAGATAGTAAACATTTTGCTATCACATTGTGACTCTCTGATTCGCCATCCAGATTCTGGATCCACCTGTCATGTGGGGAAGCGTACCTGATCATTTTAGGATTAGCGATCTGCTTTAACAGACTTCTGCTAATATAGCTGTTCTCACTCTGTAAGTCCAGCTTTGCATTCCTACTTCTTCCTAAGTCATTTATTTGCATAGGAAAGAATAAGTTGTTATTAACCCTTTCAATTCTGGCAAGGAATTGAGCATGACCTGCCAGATCTACAGATTCAACATAGTCCCTGTGGAGAGAAATAGTTAAAACATCACCTTCCAGAGAGACATTCTGGATCCTCTCTGGAGCAATTCTTATGGAATGCTCATCTACAGGTGCGATTGCATCATTCACCTGCAGGATAGTCACGTCAGGTGACTGACTATTCCTAAAATGTACCTCAATTGAGTCAGGTCTTTCTTCTATCACATGGCAGTTACGATCAGATTGTACATGTGATTTCTCATAGGTTATGGGAACCTTAGCTTGTGACCATACAATTCCATTTACACAGTCAATAATTGTGTTAAGTCTTCTGAGTATGTCTATACCCAGAATCAGTCGGTCATAGGGGAGATCTACCACTATCACCGGGTGTCTAAAGGTTTTGTTACCTATTTTAAACTTTAACCAGGTATTGCCAATAACATGAAGGGCATTTCCTCCTACACTCAACAGAGCATTGGGGAAATCTCTTAGCTTCGGCTTATCCGTTGCTAAGTCCATTACCTGCTGGAAGTAGGTATTGGATAAGATAGTGGCTTGTGAACCAGTATCTATTAACCCTTTAAAAGGCTGGGGTAACGAATCCTGTATTTCTACAGACATGTAGTACCTTCCTTCATGTTCTTCTAATTCACATAAGAATTTAGAATGTGTCAACATATTACTTGTTTTCCATACATTACCGGTCACAGCAGTAGTTTCTACCTGTACTGAGGAATGCTCAGTCTTACCCACAGGCCCATCCTTTTTAGGAATATCTTGAACTGTCAAGCGGGAACTAGTGGTCGGCATCTCATCAGTTAACCCTTTCAGGTCTGGATCCTGGAAACTAGTGGTTGCTGGGGCTACTTTAGCCTTTGGCTGAAATGAAAAAACAGAGGAACACGTTGCGCCTCCTTCACCCGGAAGTGAAGTGACGGTATAGGCAATAGGTTTTCTAACACAACTATTGTTTGTTTGACTGTTAGTACCTGGAAAGGAAACAGGGTTAGGCATTACATCTACTGATAACCTAGCCTGTTTAGTCACAGTGGCTATTATTGCTGCGGCACCTGTTGTTGTTGCTGCGGTTGCACAGGTAGTTCTGCAATTGGAGCTATCCCTAAAAAAGGATTTCTGGCAAAGACTTGGTTAATCTTTGTCATTCCCTCCATTAATTTGCCCATCTGGTCTGTCAATTGACCAACCTGACGACGCAAATTATTTCCCCCATTGCCGTTTTGTCTTTGCCCATTAGAATTTGGCTGGGATGGCTGAGACTGTTGGGAGTTATTGGAAGCAGATTGGTTGTTTCTGTTTCCATATCTCCTATTTCCCTGAGGATTCCTTCTCCATTGGGAATTGCCTTGGTTCTTATTAACCCAGGGGCGTTTATTCCCATTGGCTTTGGATCTTTCAGAGTTATTATCAGAGGAATTTGCAGAATTGCTTCTGGCATTTTCCTGTTTCTGAGGTTTTGGTGTTTTCAAAACCTCGGAATAGGTCCTCTTTTTCTGTTGGGTTTCTAAACCTAACTGAATTTTAGTCTCTGACACCATTTTATCACCAGGTTTCTTAACCTTTGGCTGATTTTCGTCATGTGCATGGTGTATAGTGTACAACTTCATACACTGACTGACTAGCCATTCTAATGGCAACTTACAATCGTAATCTCTTGCGAGATTCATTTGTATGTTTACCGGCATGGCATGAAAATACAGATCTTTGAAGTCTGTGCTTTCATACCTGGGTTTTCTTTGGGCCACGGAGTATGCATTTTTAAGAATTATTAAAAATTCTCTGGGGCTTTGATCTGGACGGCACTTTAAGTTATAAAGCGCCTTCTTTGCAGAAGCAATGGTTTTATACTTACCATATTCCATGATTATTTCATATTTCATCTTGGACCAGGACATTAACTGTATAGCTTGAAGACTTTCTAGATAAACACGGCACATTGAATCAAAGGTCCATGTAATGAACCATTTCTTATGAATGTCATCATACATGCCCAATGAATTCATTGCTCTATCATAATTTTCCAGATGTTCAGATATGTTTCCTGAACCTCTAGAAAATTGTGGGACAGTCTCTCTAAGGAATTTGATGACCTTTGGTGTTTCATAAACAGGCGTCGTTGATTTACGACCTCTGTTTCTGTGTTTGGGTAAACGTCTATGCGATCTGTCTGCTGAAGAGGAATTAGACCCGTACAACAGTGCAGATGGCATATCAGTTACATGGCCTTCAGAGTGGACAGTGCAATCACTTTCACTCCCATCACTCTGAGCTTCTTGTTCACTGTCACAGTTCTGATTAGCATCAGAATTCTGCCAGTGTACAGAACCATGTCTGTTTTCATTCCTATCATCTTGAATTGGACTCTCCCTCTCAAGTTTGGCCAAGACAGCTTTTTCAAACTGTTCTGCCCAAGATTGCCAAGGTGGCTTGGTAATGTCATGAGATGGGGAATCTTGTTCCACAGGTGATTTTTTAGAATTACTCACACCTTTACTTACAGACTGTTTTATGAAAACCTGGTTTGGTGTGGGAAAATCATAATAAGGAGGGGATTTACAGATAGTCTTTTCTTGCATTTTTGTGCAACTTTTTGGCACAGAATGATGACTACCAACCTCACTGTCTAATTTCTGACTCTCCTTTTCATATTCATCCAATTGCATTTTAAGCTGATTTATTTCCTGTGCATATTTATCCGTCAAAGCTTTCATTTCTTTTTCATGATCAGCCTGACGAGTTTTATGCTCAGCAAGTAAATCTTGGTATTTCCCATTTTGAATGCCCAGATCGTCACTGTACGTGTCCAATTTGGCATTCAATGACTTGTTTTCATCTAACACCTTAAGAAGTGCTGTCATAAAGAAAGGCCAAGAGTGTATTATGAACGCCATTTTCCTTTCTATGTTCTTTTGTTCAGCAATTTCTTTAAGATATATGATGATGTGTTCATCAGTTAGAATGGTGTGTTTAGCTTCCCATTCTATGCTTTTCAACCAAACCTCATAGGTTGCATCATTTTTCATATGTTTATGAATATGAACTAGAGCATGTTTTCTTAGGTCTTCAATTATTTCAGTATTATCTGTTACAGATGTATCACTGGATGGCCATTTTTATTTTGATTTTAATCTCAATACAAAACTCTTTTCTATATCAAGATTAAATTGCATGAATTACACCAATATTATTATATATGAAATACAATTTCAACTTAAACGATCTCAGCACCGTGCCTCCAATATGTGGGGATATTTATGGGATAATAATAGTAAACAGTTGAGAATTGCCCACTAATTCAATTCTCAGATCCCAAAGAACGTTTATCGTGTTAAGTGAAAAGTATTTCATATAAATAATCACAATGTATAAAAATAGATTTTATTTATGATAACCAATAATTAACAAATAATATTATGTAACATGCATAACAATAATCAATGAATATCCAGTACAAAATTATATGCAATACAAAGAAATGGGTATTACGTTTCAATGGCTAACTAGCATTTTCTGTCAAGAATTCTGACGATTTATGAGGTATCCTTAACACAGACTTAAGTGAAACTTTTCACAGCGAAGAACAGAATTCCTCAAAGTGCAGCGTAAGGTCGTAAAGTTTAGCAGACAGTTAGAATAACCCTTTCAATGCTGGCTAGATCTCCTAGGTAGTTAAGATCTATTCTTATGTAATTTTAAAATAAAATAACATTTAAACCAGTTCATTAGTCATTTTCTTAAACCATCCAATAAGAGAGTCTAATATGTTATATAAGCAGATTTTAATTTGTCTAAAAGATATCTATCTTAATTTAGAGCAAATCAATACACCTGGATAAAAACAGCGGTATGCTAACACGTGATAATATCACATCAATATATAATTATTCTTAATTCCACCTGCAGAATGGAATATTTATAACTATATATTCTTAGTTAACTAAGATTTCTTAATATGGAAATCTGACCGTGCTTTATCCAGTCATATATAATGCTATTAATACATTTTAATTAATTTAATTTAATTAAATGAAACCAGTATAATTACCAGTTGAGTAGATATTTCATCCGATTGGTAGTCTCTCTGCATGGAGGTGTTGGTTAGAAAGTCAGTAAATTCTAAGTGTTAGAGTTTTAGGAGTAGAGTGTTAGTCTCAGATGTTGTCCGAGTTGGAGTCCCCAAACTTCCAATTCCTCTCTCCTCTCCTTTGCATCTCTTGCATCTGCCTCCCCTCGTATATTTCTATCTTCCCTTTGTCTTAACTTTTAAATGGCCAGACTCTCTGTACGTCATCAGTTGATAACCCAATACAAGCACTAGAGGTGTGGTTATCTTCCAGATCGCAATTTAGTTATTTGGTCTATAGAGGGCAGTCTTGTCCCACTAAACATACCTATCCAGGAAAGAGTTAACTTTTCCTGGTGGCTATTTTGACGTCATTTTGCGTTATCTTTATAGCGCCATAATTTAAAATTTCAAAAGGGTTTCTGCAATTCCTGCCATAATTTCTGATATGACAGATCATGAACTAAGTTTACCCTTTTCCATACAATGGTACCTTATATATATAGACAGTTAAATATTAAATTATTTAATCTTCTCTGTCACAATTGTCTGGGTTTAGATTTGATTATATTCTTCTAGCATTAGACAGTCTGTCCAACCCCCTTCCTTATCACTTGTTTATACTATGCATTCCTCAGCTCTGGGAAAGTGGTTAGCTTACAGATAGAAATATAGTGTCTCTTTGTTAACTTGGAATAACAAAATGGAGTCTGGTCTGTTCAGAGTGACTCAGAATATACACTTTTAGTTTCTATCATAGCACAAAATGTCTGCCGATATAAATACTCTGACAGATTGGTGGATTTCAAACCAACCAGAGTGCTGTGACAGGTAAATGTAGAGACTTAAACCCACCAATCAGAGTGCTCTGAGCCTAATTGCAGGGCGGGGCAAGGCTTCATAAGTGAGTAGGTAGGGGTTTATTTTTTGGAGGAGGGGGTGACTAGGGATTTGGGGACTGCTCAGGGGTGAGGGCCAGGGGGGAGGACATTAGGTCCCCTCCCTTATTCTTGCTTAGGGCCCCTACCCACCACTCAGGGGTGGGGGTCAGGGGAGAGGTCATTAGGTCCCCCCAATTTTTATTTAGGGCCCCCACCCACCGCTCAGGGGTGGGGGCCGCTGGGGAGGAGAATAGGTCCTCCCCCCTTTTTTTACTATAGGGTCCCCACCCACCGCTCAGGGGTGGGGGCTAGGGGGTCAATAGGTCCGCCCTTTAGTTTAAAAGCCCCCACTTGCACGTCACGAGTGGGGGCTCAGGAGGGGGGACTTTTTTTTTCATCAGTGCTCACTGTTAAATAGACATGTCCCTACTCACGATATAGCGATTAGGGGCATAATTTACTAATACTAAGTAATCTTTACTTAGTATTAGTAAATTTGGCTGAAAGACATTTGGCATGGAAAATAGGGAGATATCTACTTATTCATTTTATATGAATGTGTGTTACTTGATTGTTGTAAGTGTTGCAAATGCTTACAGCTGAATCCTGGCTATGTTTGAATACTTTTTATTTAAAATTGTATACAATGTAACATTCTTCTTCATTTACTGGGTAAGTACATTAGTACTTAGGCAATACTGTGCTTCAGAACTTCGGAACTTCGACACTTTGAAACCTCGGAACTTCTGCAACTTCGGAACTTCTGCACTTCAGCAATTCGGCACTTCAGCACTACTACACTTCGGAAATTCGTTAATTTCAGCACTTCGGGACTTCGGCAATTCGCCACTTCGGCAATTCAGCTATGTCTGAATTACCCGAAACGAATTGCACATGTCAAATTGAAAGGAAGTAGGAAATGGACAACCTAATGGTTTGGTAATGAAGATAGTGTGCACTACCAAGAGTGAGGAAGTATGTAGAGGAGATATTATTATATCTTTGAAAGATGGAGTGAAAAATAGGTATTTATGCGGCTGGGGATTGAGGAAAGGGAACATAAGCTTGCCTGGGATTAAGGGACGAAATGGGACAGAATAATGACAGGTGAATGAATAACTGAATTCTAACAAGTTATAATGATTAGATATTGTTATAGGTACTGAGGGACGGATGTCTGAAAGAGGACTTATGTAGAAAAAAGAGGGAATTGGTGTCACACATGTAGCATGCATTTCTCTGTAGTTATGTTGTCATAAATGCCAACATTTATACAAAACACAGAGTAACAAACAGTACATACCCAAAAATACAGTTTTACATTTTGCACGGCTACTTAAAATCACTTACCTCAGCAAACAAATATGGGGATTAAGGTCCACTATATGGCCATATCTTAATAAGCACACCGCTAAGCCACAGTACCCCCAATATTGGTGGGTCCAACACTAATTTTAACATGGTTCAAATTAAATAGTGCTAGTGCTAAATGAACTAAAGTGTAAAGTATAAATTTAAGGAGGTTTTGTAATAATACATTTTATTTGATATAGAGCCGATATATATATATGTATACACACACATTGTGAATATATACATAAAAGCACCATCACTTTAATTATTTAGTTATGAAACTGTACTTTTTTACATTTCTTTACACATTAATTTTGCATGACGTACAGGGCCGGACTGGGAGAAAAATTCAGCCCGGGCATTTTTTTAGCACAGCGGCCCACTAAGAAGGGGGTGGGGCAGAGAGGGTGTGTTTCGTCATCACCAAAGACAAACACGCCCCCTCTCAAAGTGAGCGTTGGGTCAATGCTCTTCCAGGGCAGAGCTCTGCTAAAGAGCTCTAGCATGAGAAGAAAAAAAAACCTGTATTTGTTCTGCACAGTGCAAGCAAATTTAATAACATGCTTGCACTGTGTTTCCTTGAAACTTGTCTCTGGTGTCTCTATAAATGGATACCAGGAGACAAAAGGGCAAGGAAAGAGTATTGTGCATGTGTTTGGAGCCTGCTTTGGGATTGTGTGTGTGCAGAGTGAGCTGGTCGTGGTTTGGTATTGTGTAATAAGGTTGGTTTTAGTCGTGTTGTGTTTGTGGTGTAATGTAATGCATATGTGGCTAGGAGCTGAAGAGAATGTGTGTATAGGGGATGTAGTAAATGTATGCACACAGGCTATAGTGTGTGTGTGTATATAGGTGATGTAGTGTTTGTAGGGGTTGTAGAGAGTGTGCGTTTAGGGGTGTAGCATGTGTTTGTTTACAAGGAATCTAGTGTGTGTGTATCAGGGATCCAAAGTGTGTATGTTAGGAATGTAGTGTGTGTAGGTGGTGCAGTGTGTGTGTGTGTGTATACAGGAGTCTAGTGTGTGTTTGAAGGACCCAGAATGTGTATGAGATCTAGTGAGTGTGTGTATATACCGGAATCAGAGTGTATATAGGGATTTAGTGTGTGTATATGATCCATAGTTGGGTAAGGGATATAGTGTGTGTCTGGAATGTAATATGTTTAGCGGTGCAGTATGTGTGTGAGCGGTTCAGTGTGTGTGAACGGTGCTGTGGTGTGTGTGTGTATATATATATATATAATATATATATATATATGTTTGGAAGTATTGTGTGTGTGTGTGTGTTTAGTGCAGTGTGTTGGGGTTCTGCGTGTATGTGTGAGGGGTGCAGTGGGTGTCTGTGAGGGGTGTAGTGTGTATGTGAAGGGTGCAGTATGTGTGTGTGATGGATGTTGTGTTTGAGGGGTGCTGTGTGTGAAGATGCTGTGCATGTTGTGTTTAAGGGTGCTGTATGTGGGTGCTGTGTTAAAGGGTGCAGTGTGTGTGATTTGTGTGTGAGAGTGCTGTGTGTGAGAGTGCTGTGCTGTGTGTGAGTGTGCTGTGTGTGATGTGTGTGAGAGTGCTGTGTGTGAGAGTGCTGTGCTGTGTGTGAGAGTGCTGTGTGTGATGTGTAAGAGTGCTGTGTGTGAGAGTGCTGTGAGTGAGAGTGCTGTGTGTGCTGTGTGTGAGAGTGCTGTGCTGTGTGTGAGAGTGCAGTGTGTGAGAGTGCAGTGTGTGAGAGTGCTGTGTGTGAGAGTGCTGTGTGAGTGCTGTGTGTGAGAGTGCTGTGCTGTGTGTGAGAGTGCTGTGTGTGATGTGTAGTGTGTGAGAGTGCTGTGAGTGAGAGTGCTGTGTGTGCTGTGTGTGAGAGTGCTGTGCTGTGTGTGAGAGTGCAGTGTGTGTGAGTGCTGTGTGTGATGTGTGTGAGAGTGCTATGCTGTGTGTGAGAGTGCAGTGTGTGAGAGTGCTGTGTGTGAGAGTGCTGTGTGTGAGAGTGCTGTGCATGCTGTGTGTGAGAGTGCTGTGTGAGTGTGCTGTGTGTGAGAGTGCTGTGTGTGAGAGTGCTGGTGTGTGCTGTGTGTGAGAGTGCTGTGTGTGATGTGTAAGAGTGCTGTGTGTGAGAGTGCTGTGAGTGAGAGTGCTGTGTGTGCTGTGTGTGAGAGTGCTGTGCTGTGTGTGAGAGTGCAGTGTGTGTGAGTGCTGTGTGTGATGTGTGTGAGAGTGCTATGCTGTGTGTGAGAGTGCTGTGTGTGAGAGTGCTGTGTGTGCTTTGTGTGAGAGTGCTGTGCTGTGTGTGAGAGTGCAGTGTGTGTGAGTGCTGTGTGTGATGTGTGTGAGAGTGCTATGCTGTGTGTGAGAGTGCTGTGTGTGATGTGTGTGAGAGTGCTATGCTGTGTGTGAGAGTGCTGTGTGTGATGTATGTGAGAGTGCTGTGTGTGAGAGTGCTGTGTGTGAGAGTGCTGTGTGAGTGCTGTGTGAGAATGTTAAAAGTGATTGTGTGTTGGGAGGGTAAAAAAAAACAACAACAAAAATGCATTATATCTGCCCCCCCTCCCTCCCCCCCTTTTACCTTTAGCCTGGGAGGGGTCCGGCACGGTGGTAGCTGGGAGGAGGGGGACCGGCACACTCACATCATCCCTGGTGGTCCAGTGGAGTTCACTCTCGCGAGATCCGGCGCGTTGCCATGGCAACGCTCCGGATCTCGCGAGAGAAACCCGGCGGAGCCGCAAGATAGAGCTCTGCCGGGTCCTCTCCCTCTCTCCCCAGCCGCAGGTCTGTTTAAATGGGCCGGTGGGGAGATCTTTGATCTCCCCACCGGCCCTCCATGGAAGACAGCGGGGCCGGCGCTCGGATAGTGCCGGCCCTGCATAGACCGGCCGGGGAGATCCTGGGACCTCCCCTGCCGGCCTCGGCCCCCCGGCCACCGCGGCCCACCGGGCATTTGCCCGGTGTGCCCGATGGCCAGTCCGGGCCTGATGACGTATATTCCCAATGCTCTTACATCAGATTTAATATACTTTAGTACATTTTAATTTCTCTTATGTTAAAATTAATGAAGGAACCACCGATATAGGGATTAGGAACCTAATGGTAGGGAACTGAAGGAGAAATTGAAATTGAAAGGAGTGTGACAGCTGGAGAGGGAAAACAGGTGACATTCTGGCTGGGCAGGGATCCAACATCTATTTGAGTTGTGTAACAAGTACAAATCGTAAACTCTATATCAAACACTCTACGCCTTCTACTGATCCAATATGCAAAAAAGCAAATGTTCATGAAATAAACTAGAACATATATGTTTGTTTTGCACCTGACAACGCAATTATGATCATATGTACCAAGGTTTGTGAACGCATCTGTTTAAATCGTACTGAAGTATACAATTTGTATAATTCTAATGTAGACTACTCTGAACGTTTCACAAATCCTGAAGTAGAGTAAAATTAAAAAAAAAAATCTTATATTATCTTAAGTCTTTGTTTCCCCAGCTCAGCACAAGTGCTATACATGATAAGTAATTGGACAACTTTTTGCTTTTTTAAATTTCTATCTGATCTAAGAGAGTGCAATTTGTGCTTAGTTGCATATTTAAGCATATTTTAAAAACTCTGAGAGTGCTGTTGAGACACAGCCTTTCAAAGATGCTGTGTATGGGATAGAGAATTGTTACATTTGCCTCATGATGTATGACTATTGCCCAACAGTATTTTGAGAATTTATATATCTATTGTATAACCTTTCCTTTGCTGCAGAATTGTCTTAAAGTAAGCTGACAAAGATACAATGTGAGCCATTCAGCCGTGCATGATTATTCAATTAAATTGACAGTAGTGGGCTGCAAGTGAGGCAGAAGTTGAGAAGAAAAATGCTAGAGATAAGAGGATGATATGTAAAAAAGATAGCACTGAAGAATAGAGGAATATCAGATCAAACAAAAATAAAATATATAATACAAATACAATTCCACTGCTAGCTTTGAATACATCTGATAATAGTACGCTATTTTGTTTGAATACATTTTATTTGCCACGAAAGTGTCCGTATTCTTAATTCCATAGCTGACCCCATTACAATTATATTTATTTGCATTTCTGGAGATAATGTCGAAAAAAAAAACATATTAATGCACCCTGTAATAAATTGTTCTGTTTTATACTTTGATCTGATATAAAAAATACTACAGGATTCCATCCAAGATAGTAACTCTTACCTTACAAAGCTCTCAACAACTCTACCTCCCCTTTACATTTCTTCATTAATTCATAGATACATCCCTTCTCAGTTGTTCCTCTTTGCCTGTGATCTTCTTTTGTCTGCTGCCCATACCTGTACTGCTAACTCACACCTCTGTTGGAATAAGTTCCTTAAAACCCATCTATTCAGAATAACCTATGGCTTTACCTCTATAAAAAATGGTCAAAAGAGGCAAATCAAAAGCAAAGCTGACTTGCAGAATTTCTTAAATTCAGTTATGTTGGCCCAAAAATGTATTTGATTTTGAATTCTTCCTATTCACACTCAAGTGAATAACACTATGTTCTGTTTATTTATTTTATTTAGCTATTTTATTTTTATTCCATTTTTTTGCCAGTATATTCTGCATACAGTTGATGTTCTTTTTTTTTTTTTATAATCCCTGTTTTGTTGCTCTATACTTTTTGTCTTTTTCTATTTTTTATTTATGAACATACATGTCACCTCTTTACACTGATTAGTTCAGTCTTCAAGGTTTTAATCAATAAGTATTATTTTGTCATTAGTTTAAAAACCAAACAACAAACTGTCCTATTTATTAGGCTGGAAAGCTAATTTCTATTTCATCTGCATTGATTTATTTTAGGAGTTCCAACTTAATTTGCTGCCCATTGACATTTGTATGAATGATTGCAAGTACATTTTGTAATAGTTATAATTTGTTGTGCTTGTAATGTGACATTCTATAATTTAAATTAACAAAAAATAATTATGGTTTACTTTTTAGAACTAACTGTATCAGTAGATCAAAATGATTTGTTAGAAAAAATGTGGAATACTAATGACAAAAGGCTATTTTTTCATATAGAGCTAATTATATGTCAGTGAATAAAGGTGAGGACATTGCTATATGGATGGAGGCAGAAATAAGGAAAACAACCTTAAATATAAGATAACAATAGTGCATCATAAAAAAGTGATGAAGCCGTTTTAAGATTTGGAAGGTGCCGCCAAATCTCCATAAAGAATCCATTCAAACCCCCTGTTTTCCCTTTCCTGTTTGTCTTTCCCTTTCTTGGCAACTTTCAACATCTGCATAATGTTCTACTTATCTCAACCATTTAAGTTTTATGGGTCGAATGGGCAGAGCGTCTTTAACTGGGTGGTACTGTGTTGCTCTTGGCTGTTCTATGTGGTTAGGTTTTCTAAAATGGTAATACAATCCAAGCCAACTATCGTAATTGAGATGCTAACGTCCGATATATGTCAGCAGAAATATTGAGCTATATGCATGCGATGCCACTTTATATGTTTCCTTGATGGATGATTTGCATCGTCACTGTTTTCCTATTTCATTTGTGTCTGTATCTGATTTACCCAAAAATAAAGATTGTCAAAAATAAAAGCTACCTATCAAAGGTAGGGTAAAGTTACAAAATAAATTGTAGCTATGATCTTTGAACAAACCCAATTGTCTCTGTTAGATGTCCATGCCTCTCTGCTAAAACATGTAATTGGACATTAAAACAGGGATAGATTGACATAGGAATGGCAGCTAAAAGCACATGTTTTTAATCAAATCCAAACCAGTCACAATGGGAATGCTCACATTTTCTAATTATTTTATACTGCATTGGTTTGCAAGGGGATTGTATGCTTTCTATGTATTGATTATTACTTTTTAATCATTCATAGTATCCATAGTGTATTGGCTGAGATTCCAGTGGTGTGTAGCATCAAAGCCAGCATAAGCTTTGAAATATGTTACAGCTAAGTCATGACAGCCACTATGACAACTGGTATGTAAATTAGCATTTCTCATTAAGTCCATCACCTTTTCACCTCCATAAAGCCCTAAATCCAGCATTGTATTTGAATTCCAGGCAAAGTGGAACGGGTCTGTAATGTAATACATTAAAAAATGAATTAAAAACTGCAAACTACATCCTTAAAGTGGGGTTTAATTACTAAACACCAAATTGTAGTGAATTGAAATCCATATGGCGAAATTAGGCAAAAACATCCAAGTGGGATTAAAAAAGTTCTTCAAATCAGCTATTGTTGCCCACATTTTGTCATTCGGAATTCAATTCACTACTAAGATATCCTACTAACATTAAGATATTTAAATATGTCCTTTCATTGCAATATGTATTGCATTCCTTTCTTTTTCCTCTTAACTGACAAGTCTGATGTCATTTTCTGTTTCTAATTTAGAAGTCACTTTTTTGACAACATATTTTTTAAGCATCTCTACATAATCTCATAATCTTGTTTCTGTGGATTTTGAGTGTACCTGCTGTCAAATCTGAGTTAATTTGTTTATATACTGTAGTAGATGACATTGTCTACTTTGTTGCAAGTTTGATGCTATCCTATTGTGATCATCAAATCATCAGATCTTATTTGGCTGAATTCATTTTTATTTTGTTGGAAGTTGTTTAATACACTGTTCATCTACTCTCGTAAGGGGCATTGATAGTTATTAGTTAATCCTGGTTTGGTAAGAAACCAAACAGACAGATCACAGGAAAATACTGAGAATGGGCAACAACTGGAATAGATGGTCCTTTGGTAAGCTCCAACTCAAGTCTTGAACTAGTTTTAGCTCACTTGTCCTATTACAGAAAGAACCTAAACCTTTTGCCTAAAAGATTAAATCCACCCAAATGGACAGTCCAGATAAAAAAATGCTAAGTAAGTTTGCTTTGCACAAGACATACGGTAAAATCAGATGGTGGTACTGGCGTTGGTGGACCTGGTCAATAAAGTATGCCTTCCTAGGCACAGTTGTCAAGGAGTTCCACATCTGTATTATACTTTTAATTTAGGGAGACACTAAGATGCAAGTGTGCTAGAAGTTGCAAACTAATTCAACAAGATAAATCACAGAAAATGACTGAGAACAGAAAGTTCAAATACATGGTCCTCTTAATGTCTCTGTTCAGGTCTCAGGCTAGTTTTAGCTCATTTGTGAGATGTGGCCAATAAATCTTTAGGCTGCTATTTTTTCAGTCGAGCTATATTGTTATAAAATATGTAATTCTCTTGTAACTTCTCTACTATTCTCAGTTTAGTGAATAACTTCCACAATTTAAAATAATTTCCAAGTCATTGTATATTAACAAATCATACTATTTTCCCTGTTTCTCTAATGAAACCTTTTTTTTTTTTTAATAAATTCTTTATTTTTCAAGTTTAGGTGAGGTATAGGGTACAGTATAAAGGTAGGGACAGGGTAGTAGTTATATCCAATACTTTGCAGTTTCATTACGTTTCATTAGTGTCATTGTGGTTTATAGCGAGATCTCATGTCAGTACTCTGGGTTGAGTTGTTCGTTTTTTTTCTAAGTCTCGGGTAGAGGAAGTCTCTTGGTCATGGGTCTTGTCATCCTTGCAAGTGGGTGCGTGTTTGGTTCCTCTAGTATTGTGTTCATCAGGTTTGTGTCTCCTTTGGTTTTGTGTGGATCTGGAGTTTGGTTTGGTGTGTTTGTTGTGTGAGTTGGTGTGGTCAGTGGGGGAGTGTTGGTGGTCTCAACCTATGGGTGGTTACCATTTTTGATCTGTTGTTGTGGGTCATTTCACATATGGTGGAGGTCGATTCTTCTTTGTTTACCTGAGGTTGTTTTCTTATGTGTATCTCTGGCGTTGGTGATCGCGTTTTACGAAATATGGTATTTTATCTTTTTGTTGGGTGGTTTCTCTAGTCTTATGATTGTGCCTTCACTTGTGAGGTTGGTGTAGGGGAGGGGGTCTTTGTAGGATTAGGGGAATTGGGGAGAAGTGTGTGGCCCCAGTGTGCTATTGGTAAGGGATCTTTTTTGTGGGGGGGGATCGCTTCTTGTCCCCGGGTCCTCCATTCATAGTACCGGTAGGTGGTGTAGGACCCATGGGTCCCATATCTTATGGAAGTGTTGTGTTGTATTGTGTAGTAGGGCTGACAATTTGTCCATTTCCATAGTTTCTTGTGTTTTGTTGATCATCGTGGTTAGTTGGGGTGTGTTCTGATTGCCCCATTGTTCTGCTATCGTACGTCTGGTGGCCAGCGCTAGTCTAGCCACCAGTTTATTCTGTGCTCTGGTGAGGGGGTATGGGGTCTAGAGAGCCAAGGATCTCTGGGTATGTCTATTTCTAGTATATTGGATGCAAGCGTGACCACTCCTTCCCATATTTGTGAGACCTGGGGGCACGCCCACCAGAGGTGGATGTAGGTGCCCTTCTGTTCGCAGCCTTTCCAGCATGTGTCCGTGGTGGCACAGCCCATTTGTTTTAGTCTAAGAGGCGTGAGGTACCATCTGAGCAAGGTTTTGTAAGCCTGTTCTTTATGGTTTACACATATGGTGAGCGAAGCCGTGGCTTCCCATATGTCCGCCCAGTCTGAGGGGTCTGCGGGGAGGCCTATGTCTCTTTCCCATGCCTTAGTATAAAAGAGAGCATCCTCTGGGGAGTTGGAGTTTAAGAGTAGGTATATGGTTAAGATTTGCTTTTCTGTATGGGTGCATGGAGGCATGTTTTTTTGAATTGAGTTGGTCTATTAGTGGCGGCTGCTCTATTGTGTGGTTTGTTGAGAAAGCTGCAAATCTTTATGTAGCAAAAGTGGTCGAATGTGTTTGGGGAGGTCTTGGAATGGGCGAAGTTGTTGGCCTTGGAAAAAGTGGAGGAATCAGAATAGTCCGTTATCTTCAAACCTTGAGAAGTCTTTGGGTGTTAGGCCTGGGGGAAAGTGCTTGTTTCTCAGAATAGGTGTGAAGGGCAATGGTGTGTTCGTTATGGGGTGTGTTGATGTGATATCGTCCCAGATGAGGAAAGATGTTGTTAATGTAGGGGTAATCTGTGGGGTGCGTGGTCTGTCTTTCTTAGGTAGCCAAAAAAGTAGTGATGGGTGGTCTCATCCCAGGAGGTCGTGCTCCAGGTCTACCCAGAGTTTGAGTCCCAGTGGTGCGTATAGGTATTGTATTTGGGCCGCTTGGTAATAGTGGTAGAAGTTCGGGAGACCCAGGCCTCCTGTTTTTGTGGTTTTGTACATTGTGGATCTTTTAATACGTGGTCTCCTGTTTGACCATATGAATCTGTCTATGTGTATTTGGAGCGTTTTAAAGTCGTGTTTGGAAATGGGTATTGGTAGCGCTTGAAAGAGATAGAGAAATCGGGGGAGGAGATTCATTTTTATTGAGGTTATGCGCCCTAGCCATGATGGACATGGGTCCCCATTTTTGCAGGTCCAGCTGCGCTTGGCGGAGTAATGGTGTGTAATTCAGAGCATATGTTGTGTTCAGATCTGCAGGAAGATATGTTCCTAGGTAGTGTATATTGTTCGAGTTGTATCTAAATGGGTGGGCTGTTTTTAGTTGTTTAGTGTGTTGTGGTATTGCTGTTGGGAGGGCCTTGGTTTTCTCCAGGTTGAGTTTATACCCAGAGAGTTGCGTATTGTTGCAGGAGGGTTAGTAGGGGTGGTAAGGATTGAGTGGAGTCTGAGATTGTGAGGAGGATATTGTTGGCGTATGTCGCTATTTTGTACTCTTCAGACCTGATTTTAATGCCCTGTATCGCCTGTTCATTTCATATGTTTTGAAGGAGAGGTTCGAGCAAGAGGGCAAATAAGAGTGGGGAGAGTGGGCAGCCTTATCTCGTCCCGTTTTTGATTGTGAATTCTGGGTGTTTGGTGTTGAGGATGAGGAGTGTGGCCGTTGAGGATGAGGAGTGTGGGTTGGTCGTAGAGGGCCCTTAGGGCTTCGAGGATGGGTGTCGGGAATTTTAATTTCTGGAGGGTGGCAAACAGGAATGGCCAGAGTAGTCAGTCGAATGCTTTTTCGGCATCCATTGACAGGAGGAGTGTTGGGGTCTGTCTCCTGTTTGCCACCCATATCAGGTCGAGTGCTCGTCTCCTGTTGTCTGCTGCCTGTCTCGTAGGGATGAAACCCACCTGGTCAGGATGTATTAGTTTCAGTAGGAGTGGTTGGATCTGGTTGGCAAGGGTTTTAGTAAAAATTTTAGTGTCTACGTTAAGTAGAGAGATGGGTCTAAAGTGGCCTGGGTCTAGATGTGTTTTGTCCGGTTTTGGAATGAGGCAGATGTTTGTCCTGAGCATTTCCTTTAGGAGTGGGTTTCCTTGGAGTAGTGAGTTCCTTAGTGCTATGAGATGTGGTATTAATGTGTTTGCATATGTCTTATAGTAGAGGCCTGTGAATCCATCTGGTCCTGGGCTTTTGTTGGGTTTAATTGTTTTTAGTGTGTTTGCTATTTCCTCTGTCGTGATAGGGGCCGATAACATTTCTATTGCCGTGGTTGTTAGCGATGGGGGTATTGTTTCGGAGGTATATTTCGATATCTTGTTTTAGGGTTTGCGATGGGTCAGGATTGTGGTTATAAAGTGTTGTGAAATATTGGGAGAAAATCCTTGGAGAGTTTATTTTGCTAATGCGCTTATTATATGTTTTGGGGCGTAGTTTGCGGGTTAAGAGGGTATCTGCCTTGTTTGATTTCTCGTAAAAGAGCTGTTTGCTCCATTGGAGGGCTCTTTGTGAGTCTTTAGCCATATAGGATTTGATGGCTTGTTGGTGAGTTTTGATCTGTGCTAGAATTGGTGGGGTGTTGTTTATGTTGGCTCTCTAGGGCCCTGAGAGAGAGGAGGTGGTCTTTCAGTTCCTCTAGTTTTTGTTTTTTGTGTTTTGTGGCTTCTGCAATCAGTTTACCTCTTGACTGCTTTGTGTGCTGCCAATAATATGCCTACGGATTCTACTGAATCTATGTTTAAGTAGAAGTATTCTGTGAGCGTCGTTTGGATGGATGCCCTTATTTCAGGGATATGCAGGAGTGTTGGGTTTAATCGCCATGACCATGTTCTAGCTGTTTGTGGGATTGAGAGTGTAAGGGATATCTCTGCGTGGTCGGACCACGTG
The DNA here is from genome assembly GCA_933207985.1 of Pelobates cultripes. Lineage (NCBI taxonomy): Eukaryota > Metazoa > Chordata > Amphibia > Anura > Pelobatidae > Pelobates > Pelobates cultripes. Next base: position 368,958,784 of record OW240912.1, read on the forward strand.
ATCGTACCTATAGATGTTGTGATGTTCTGGGTTAGGAGGGAAGGGGATATCAGGAACATATAAATCCTGGAGTAGGAGAGATGAGAATGTAAGTAAAAAGTGAAGTCAAGGGTTGTGGGGTTTTGCATTCTCCAGATGTCATGGAGACCTGATTGGAGTACAAAGTTCGAGAGTAGTTTGTCCGTTCTGGTCATTGGAGTTGCTTTGCCAGTGTGTGTGGTTTGGCGTTGTCGGTCTGTTTGGGGGTTGATAACCGCATTAAAGTCTCCTCCTGTGATCATGTGGTGGGAGGGGAACAGCTTGAGGTGTGCCTGGATGGCTGTCCAGAAGGGTGGGACTGGGTTGTTGGGGGCGTATATTGTGGTAATCGCGTATTTGTGAGTGCCCTGCTGTCCTGCTATAGTAAGGAATCTGCCCTGGGGGTCGGCTATGGTGTTTGTGAAGCTAATGGGGCATGTGTTCCGGATGAGTATCGCTACCCCGTTATGTTTTCCGGTCGGGGAGTTTGCTAAGTGACATTCTTTGTAGTGTCTGTTTTTAAGTGGGAATGGCCTCGAGGTCTCAAAGTGCGTTTCCTGGAAGATTATTATATCAGCTCCGGCCCACCGCATCAGCTGGTGGCGTTTAGCCGGGTTGTTTAGGCCCTTGCAGTTGAGTGAGATACATTTCATTGTTTTCATGCTGACTACAGGTGTGGGCCTGGTTTGTGGTTCAGTATGTGGAGGACCCGGGGTCTCTCGCCCCTTAGGGTGGGTGGTTCGAGAGGGAGGGTTTGTGCTGGGTAGGGTAGGGGTAAGGAGTATGGGGTATAGGTGCCTAATGAAGGGGAGGAGGGGGTGTCGGTATGCCCTGGTCTTACTTTAGGATTGCCAGGTGGTGTTGGACGAGTATGTGTGGTGCCTTTGGAGTGGGGTGCGTGTAGTGTGGGTTGTGGTGAAGGAGAGAGGAGGAAGGTTTTTTACATCCCCGTCTCCCCTCCTCCCCCTGCACTTTTGGCAGTGTATCACTCATGGTTGTTCGGTGATTTCTTTGTCGTTTCGTTGTACCTATTGTTGTGGTGGTTTGTGGTTTGTCGGTGCGGGATAAGGTGTTTTGTTTTCTGTCTCTCGCCCTTTTGTGTTGTATGTAGGTTTGCATCATCAGTTGTGAGGTTCGCTTGGGAGAAAAAAAACTTTAACATATATACAAGAGAAACATTAACATCATTAAAAGTCAGCGAATGTTAACTCGGTTTAACCAGTTTGTCATATTTTCAGGAAGTTAACTGTCAAGGTTTGGTGATGAGATCTGCCAGATATAGATTTTGCCTTTTAATTCTCTCCCCCCCCCCCTTCTTTGCGTTTCTGTCTATATTGTTCTAGTATTTTTATCATCCCTTCCTTCCCCATCCTCCCCTTTCTGTTCTCCATCCTCCGTGTGAGAGTGGGGTGTGTGGTCAGTCTTGTCCCGTGTGCTCTGCTATTTTTTTTTGGGGGGGGGGGGTCAGGTCAAGGTGTGGGGGGTGGATTTGAGTCACTATGTTGCCTGTAGGTCGCTTGTGAGTGTTTTCATTAATTCGTGTTAGTGTCATTTATGTTTCTGCGTCCAGCAGTCCATCCGGTCTGGGGTGTAAACCTCCCTCCTCCCCTCCCCTAATAGTTCCGTTCCCTCTTTGGTCAGTCTCACCCCTCCCTCCCCGCGTTTCCCCATTACCATTGTGGTGATCAGAGTGTTCAGTTAATGAAATTGTAAGAGTAATGCCTATTTAGTTCGTATGTGTCTCTCTCTTCAGGTGTATTCCAAGGCGGTTTCGGAGTGGGGGTGTCTTCTGTCGTGGATCAAATGAGTCAGCTCTTGTTGGGGTTGGAGGAATGTGTTTGGGGTCAGTCCTGGGGGAAGAGGGTGTCCGGGTGGAGTGGGGTCTTTGCTGCCTTCCTTATTTGTGTCGTCTCTCTTCCCCCTTATGTAGACGGGGGTCGGGGCTTGCTGATTTGTGTTGGCGCTTTCCTTTCTGGTGCTGTCGTGAGGTTTGGGCTGTAGCCAGAGTGACTTCACAGATCTCTAAGCCCGGTTAGGTGATCGGGGTTAGGTGGAGGGCCAAGGTGAGGGGTTTTAAATCTCTTCTCTTCTTTAATGTGGTTGGGGCCAAGTCCTGAAAGAAGGTTAGGCTGGTATCTTTATATTTGGGAGGGCGGTCTCTGGCTAGTTGCATTAGTTTTTCCTTAGTTTGAAAGTAGTGGAGGCGAATTATAACGTCTCTTGGGGTAGAGAGATTCAGGTTAGGGGGGCGCAGTGCCCTATGGGCCCGGTCCATTTCCAGGAGTGTTAGCGGCAGTTCGGGCGCCATTGCAGAGAAGATACTTTTCAGGGTGGTGATCAGGGCCTCTGGCTGGACTGCTTCGGGTAGGCCGCAGAGCCGGATATTATTCCTCCATGACCTGTTATTAAGGTCCTCCAGGCTGTCCTCCATGGCAGTCAGGCGGCCGTGGAGGTAGGAGATTTCTTGGGACTGTGAAGTGGAGGCAGCTGTCAGTGTTTTGATACGTACCTCCGTCTGGTCGGTGCCAGAGTTAAGTGCCTTCACGTCTGCTCTGAGGCCTGCTAGGTTTTTGCTGATCTCCTCTGCCACGTAGCATTTAATGTCCGACGTGGCTTCTTTCAGCATGTTGCGGAGGCTCCCGATGGTGAGGGGGGCCGAGGGGTTTGATGTGGGGTCGGTCCCCTTGGAGTCAGTACCTTGGTTGCCCGCGTGATTGGAGTGGGTAGGCCTCTGTGGGTCTCCAGGCGTGCGGAACAAGGAGGCTATCGACGGGGTAAGTTCTTCTTTTTTTTTTTTTGCCACCCATTTTGTGGAGTCTTGTGGTAGTGGCTCGTTTGGAGGCAATTTGGGGGGTGTTGGCGCCGTGAGTGGTGCGTATGGTAGCTGATTTTGTGCTTGGTGGAGAGGAAGCTGTGGAACTAAGCGTACATCTTCCTCCGAGGTTAGGCTCTGCCCCCTCGAAACCTTTGTTTTTATCATAGCTTTCTCCTTATCTTTGAATTTCTCAAATGTTCAGAGTATAATAATATCTGTTGCATTCTTTTCAAATAAAATCTTTTACAGTTTTAATTTATAAACACTGTAGAGGATGTGATCAAAGTTACTCTTCTCAAGGCTGATTAAATGCTTTTGGATTCATTTAAATGTTCTCTGCAGACACCATCTGCTTGATTAAAACCAGCTGGTTTCTAATTCATTAAGAAAGATTGAAAAAGTAAAGGACCATTACACTAGATAAACGTATGTGTTGGCACTTTTATTTGAAATGTGTATTTTAATGTCATTGGCATATTTTGGGTGTATTTGCTTTCTAAACGTCTACCTATAAAGATGGTTCATTATTTCTCCAGAACTCAGGAAGAATAGTTTGTGTGTTTTTTTCCAAAACAAATTTTTATTTCTATGTTATGTCTTTATTTCAGTCTATTCTAAATATGTTCATCACCTTACACATCTTTACATCGCTTAAGAGGGTGTTAATTTTATTTTACATTATTTATATGCATATATATTACACCTCATTTTGTATACTGTGAGCGAATAGGGGAAAACAGGTAGGTTAACGTAGTTAATGTGGCACTGGAGACACCCTTTTCATATTTTATTTACCATTTATTTTTTTATATTTCGTTTATTTGTATTTCTTTTTTAGTGCTGTTGTTATCTAGAAATCCTTGCCTGTATGATGCTTGTAACAACAGCTGGCTTTGCATTTTCCTATTTAAATGCTTAAAATCAGGCAGCACCAAAATCTAAAATCTATTAACGTAAACCCAGATTCAGAATATGAAAATAGTTTGGAACTTATGCCTGAATTTCTGTATTTTTTGTGTAATCTGGACATGTGTTGTTTAATTATTTATCACACAGAGAACTTACCAAATCACTGACTTTGCTTAAAAATTACCTTTAGTGAATTCTTTATACCGGGAACACTCATGACTTGCCATTTTGGAGATGCTCTGACCCAGTTGTCTAGCCATCACTATTGGGCAATTGTCAAAGTCACGCAGATCTTTTTCCTTGCCCATTTTTCCTGCTTCCAACAGATTCAAAAAAAATTCAAAAACTGACTGTTCACTTGCTGCCTAATATATCCCACCCCTTGACAGGTGGCGTTGTAACAATAAATTAAATGTTACCCATTCCTATGTCAGTGGGTCTAATGTTGTGGCTGATCAGTATATATATAAAAAAAATTTCAAACACTTCTGTGCTCAAGCATCACTCTAAGGACTTATATCCGGGAGAAGTGTAGAAGAGCAAAGATTTAACTGAACCACTAAAAACAAATAAATCACTGCATCTGTCACCAGTCAGGATTGAGATAGCATTACTATGGGAAATTAGACATGTGTCCTCACTACCTTATGTAATAGAGCTCCCCACCAGGGAGCTAGTGTTCGGTTCAGTTCCAAAGAAGGGAAAGTGCTAAACCAGGGGCACCCAGGGAAAGCTGCTGGGGAAGAGCAGGCAGGTTAACTCCCGAACAGCGTCTTTGGATACGGCCCATAGTCCTTGGGCAGGAGGCTAGCTAGCAGGCTCCTCCAGGAGCTCGTGGCATAGGCATGTTTGCCACAATGTATAATATGGGCTTAAATATACCTTCCTCTCTTCTTTATTCTCTTCCATTTTGACAGTAACATTTAAAAGAATTGTAGTTTATTTTAGGCAATATCTGTAAAAAGGCAATTATGCCCATGTTGCTCATGTAGGTGTTTGAGGGAAATGTTTTGATGTATATATTGAGGAACTGTAGAAAAAATGTAGAAAAATTATATTTAAATTTTTACATTTGGAGAATATTTCAAAGAGATCTAGAGGTTTATCGGTAATGAACAGGGAAAATGTATCGTTACAATTTTGAAAGAGTAACACTTTTTTGAGAATCTCCTGTAGAACCATTGACATATGTTACTAAATTAATTAGTCATGCATCTTGTCATGCCATGAATATTATTGTTTTCAACAAAATAATGTTTTTGTTTATGGTCTAGATCTAGAAAATTTCCTTTTTTTATCAATGTGTGCAACTAGGGATTTCTTTTTAAATCATTTTACTAAAAGTGACTAGATGAGGCTTTGTACTGCACTTTTAAAAGTACAATTAGAACATGATTATTATTCATTGTTAACTCTTACTGCTCCTTTTAATAAAAATATGCAGTTATATATTATATTTTATGCAAAATATGCATAAACATAAATTTGGATTACCATTTTCTAATAGCGGTAAATATATTGGCACTACACCAATAGGACATATACATGTTTATAATAAACGTATAATAAATGCATAACTTTGTGCAAATGATTCAAGCCCATAAAAATATTTTAAATATATAGTTATGGACATGTTCTCTTTAGTATAAGGATCTTTGCAATTTATGAAGCGTAACCAGTTATACAAGAGTTTATTGGTATTTATTTTTAAAACTAGAGAATTCTAATTTGTGTACTTTTCAATTCTGTTTTACAACTCTCTATAGTTCTAAATCTAAAATTACATTAATTGCAGATGTTGTAAGACAACGCAGTTCATACTTTTAAACATCACTCTATATGCTGATGTAATCTAAATTAAGATCTGCATAAAAATACCAAATGCTATCTCCATTACATGCAAGCAAGCAAACAGCATATAGAGTGCCATCCTGATTAGGGTAGATTAGACCACAAATTCCCACGAGAAAGAAAAAGTCTGTTTTCAATTATTTCATCTCTCAGAATCGAATTTAGCAATAAAAGAGCTCTATTTTGTAGTGCTCAAGTCTGATTCTTAACTTGTTATAATAAAATGAGCAGGCATGCAGAACCAAGCAAAATTAACGTTTTGTGCTTTTCTGATTGCACATTTCTATATCACATCATGTATGTCCAGTTCATCGAGCAAGCTATTTTCAGTAAATATCATGATTATTTTTTAGATTGCACTTGGGAGATAATTTTTAATAAGTTCGAACTTTGAAAATAGTTTCCTCTAGAAGTTACAATAATTGGCAACATGAATAATACATACTGTAATATTGCATGTTTAGAAAGGGGCCCTTCTAGCTATTTAAAGCAATGCTACAAGCACCACAACCACTAAAGACTGCTGTAATGATTATGATGTCAGGGGTGCCCTGGTGCCATCACTAATAAGATGTGAAATAATTCTAGCACTGTTTGAAAAATGATCTAGGACCTGCCGGGTGCTGATATCATCTGATACTTCCAGTCTTCTACAGCAGTTGAAATTGGATTGCTCTATAGAGCAAATTTGGACCATGAAAGACTGCCTGTTAGCTGGGAGGGTCAGCTAATCACTCTCCTCTCAACCAATGAACATGGCCCTGCATGTGCTTTCCTTTTCTCTACAGAGACATGTGACTTCTCCTGGTGGAAATGACGAGATGCTGCATGGGTGCCCAAGGGAGCCAGGTAGTTAGTCAAACAATGCTATAAACATTTGACATCTTGTCATGGTAGGGCACCCTGGTGCTCCACCATAAATGTTCCCTGGGGTGTAGCGTTTATGGTGCTCGGAATGTTCCCGTAGTTCCTTTAGCAATATGTACTCTGGTATGCTATTAGACCAAATGGTTCATTTATTAACAGTATGTACTCTACTATTACCTTTTGTGCACTCACCTGAGCATGCATACTTGTAAAGGTGCCGCTGGGGCCAATTCATACAACATACAAGATCCACTGCACTTATTCATTCACTAAATAGCAATTTCAAGTCTTACAGCTTGTAATAGTTTTATTTGAAAACACCTCACCTAGGCAAAAATAAATGGGGGTTTAGTTACAGTATATGATCATACATTGCATACGCCTGCCACAACGTCAATGTATGTTAACATTAATTCAGCTTTTTCTAAGTTGCTATGTATAAAACTGCTGTGCTATCATAATCCTACGTGCTAGCTATGCAACCCATATTTCACATAAAATGATAAGCTTCCTTTTTATTCTAATTGTGTTCTTTTAACAAATATGTTGTTGAAGTGGTTGATATACCATCAAACAAGTAACACTACAAAATGTAATGGTCCTCCTTTAAGATGATTATTGCTTCACATTTCTGAAACATAGATTAACGTGTGAAATGGTATGATTGCAGATGTTCTAAAAATATATTTTTTATTTACTAAGCAAGTTGTGAATTGATTTGCAAAATTGAGGTCAGAATAGCCACATTGGAAAAATATGTTGATTTAACAGAGTTGTAGAATCATTCTAGCTATTTTATTTTGGCCACAACTTGCTTTTAATTGAATAGCTTTTGAAAGTCATATTTCTAATGCTTAGCTTAAAAATCCCAACGTTTGAAAATATACTACTTTATATTTTCTTAGACTATAATACTTACAATTGTAATCAAACTTACAATCATCTCAGTGACCCATACTTTAAAATTACGAGAATACATAATAAAATCAATTCTACAAAACATCTTATTAGACATCTATGTCAAAACAGACCCCATTGCACTTAAGAGTGCAGTTTTCCTAGAGTACTCATTATAATTATTGTCAGTTTCCTATGGCCTGCTGACTATATAATATGTTTGCTCTAATCTTTGGGGATGCACTGAAATAGCATGGGAACCCAATTTTATGTTCTGGCCCAGAATTTAAGAATTACTGCCAAAGGCAGCGTTCCAATTAATCCAAGATTCTAAGCTTATTATTTTTTATGTGGAAATTTCCCACAATGTTCTGCTAAACTCATCTAGACATCATTGGAAAGATAGCCCATTAAGGATGTGCACTGTCAAAAAATTTGGTTAGGTTCAGCTCGGAGATTCGGGTAAGAAAAAAAATTCGGGACTTTGGAATTCAGAACATCTGTAGGGCTCCCTACCCCTACCCTTAACCCTATCCCTACCCCTTCCCCTAACTCTAACTCTACACCTTCCCCTAACCCTAACTCTACCTCTAATCCTACCCCTGTCACCACTCACATAATTTTCCCTCCCTCTCTTGTTTTGCCACTTTTAAGAAATCTGAAGCACTTCAGCACTTCCAAAATTCGGCAATTTGGCACTTCGGCACTTCTGCAATTCAGTTCAGTACGGCACTTCGGAAATTCGGCAATTGGCACTTCGGACATTCGGAAGCATCCAAATGTCCAAATTGTCAGAAATTCGTCTGAATTCACATTCAGAACTAAACAAATTGCACATGTCTATAGCCCATAATTTCAATGTCAGTGATACCAATGCCAATGATAAGCAGTGAATGGTCATGGCCATCATTTCCAGTTTCTCTGCAACCAGACAAATGGACTGGACTTGAGCCATTTTTTTGTGAAGACCAGTACTGGAGTCAAGAGGAAGCTAAGTTCATAAAACTGAAATTCATCTCATAAATATTTGGAGTGTTAATATAGTATTGTAAAGACAATTATTTTGCTGGGATAAACTATATTGTATAGATGATTAATACTGCAAGAGGGATTCAATAACAATTTTCTTAATTTAGTGGAATCATTTTTCAGCAGTTTGAAAGAAGTAGGAAATAAGTTCATTAGTATAAAATTAATTTACAAAAGCAATTAAAAATAAGGTAAATTATACTATACTGCATGAGTGAACTTAATGAGAAAAAAGAATAGTTTGATAAAGCAAATGCATAAAAAAGTGCCAATACAGACTAATGTTTGAATGCAAAGAATCTCAGGAAAATATCAGTCACTAAGGGATTATTGTATGTGTTTAGAAGAACATGCATGTGCATTTACATACACCTCCCCACACATTAACAATATACTGTAATTTGGCCATAATTTAGTTAAATGAGTTTAATCAGAATGCCTTAATTAATTTGGTTTTAATTAATTGTAATTATATGTTTTTGTATATGACTCCTGTTTTCTATTTGAATGGTCGAATATGCCTTCATGCTATTATGAAATATTCAGTTATTCAGTTTGTTTAAAAAGCAATAAACAATCTTCTCGCTTGAATTCTCATAGTTTTAATAGTAATTAAAAAAATATATAGTAAAAAAAACATGCATTCAGATGTGACCTCTCTGTCCGCACCTTATAACCTTAATAGTCCAAAGCAGGAAATAATAGCTGTAACACTTTTTTTTTACAGATTTAAAGAACTTCCAGTGTATTAAATAATTAAATGTTACATTAAAAATTTTTTTACATTTTTTTGGAAAAGATTTGTATAGGGGACTCTGTAGCTTTGCCATTAAACAAGTAAAAAAAATTCAATGCACTATAAATTTATAAAATTAAATCCTGTCCTACACAGTTCACAAAACTTTACAGAATACTGAAACATTCATATCGTGAGCATTCTTTATACAGGTCACTGTGCAACTCATGTTTTATCAAATGTAGTACAAAATCTCTTTTGGGATAACTGAACAGGGGAATGAAACCTGCATGAGCAAACTACTGAATGCTTTTTAGCTGTCTGTACAGCCTTAGGCCCAAGGCCAGGGATTGTTGGTCCTGGTGATGTTACAATATAGAGTCCAAGTTTATTTTGAAATTCACAGCAATATATACAGTGCCTCGCAAATGTATTCACCCATTGGACATTACATTTTGTGGTGCCTGAACCAAGAATTAAAAGGACTCCAAAATTATGTTTTACTTTTGGTATCTGAATTTTACTGGGTATTTGTAAGACATTCAGGTTCTTGTGTAGCATTGCCCATTCATTTAGGGTTATTATCCAGCTGGAAAGTGGAAAATTACAATGCATTTCTTGCCCTCTGTCCTGACCAGTTTTCTAGTCTACGAAAATGAAAAGCATTTTTAAAATGGGATTCTACCACCACCACTGTGCAAGTCATGTTCTCCGGGTCAAGATCAATGTTCACTTTATTTTAATTTAGTTACTTTTTTTTATTTTATTTTTATTTGATTTTGATTTAAAGGAACACTTAAATAAAAAATAAAAAAAACTATATATGTGTCCAATCAGATGCTTTTCATATAGAAATATTGTGACACATGTTGCATGTGTGGCAATTGCCACAATTTAAACCAATGCTCCAAGTAGGATATCCTCTCATTCGCAGTTGTGTGCTCGATGGTCAGTAGGTATTACTGTGTCTTTTCTTAAAACTGTGAAATTCTGCTGAAATCTTCATTTGCATACAAAAAACTAATGTAGTCTTATTACCCTAAATAACCTTATATTTCTGTTGTGCCTTCTATATTCCTTTTTGCAAACTCTAAATGTCACACATTCTTGTCTCTTTCCTAATTACCCCACTGGTATCTGTATCATCATCTCCAGCCACTTTTGTCTCTCTCCAGCCTCCCCTATCATTTTCCTCCTGAATTGTTTGTGTCTCTGGTTCTTACTATTTCCCTTACTCATCTCTACACCCATGTCTTTCTCAATTATTTCCATCAAGCTCCTATCTCCATTCTAGTACTGGTTAGTGCAACAGCTAGTAGAGTGGTTTTCAGGTGATCTGGCTAAAGTTTTGTGTAACTTTACTTACTGTATGTAGCAACTCTCAAATATTCTTTCATTACTCTCAAATATGTATATTTACTTTTCATTCTTTTCATTCTGAGTCCTACAGGAACATGTGGAAGGGTATACCTGTACTTTCTACCCAGTAAAAATGCCGTTCCCATTAGGCTAAGAAGCGATCTTTAAAACTCCAGCTCGCTTCAGGCTGATATTTACTCTGAGCAGCTTAAATGTCAGTGAATAGAAGCCACATCTTCGCTTGCATGTTGGCCTTAGTGAGCAGGAGCTGTTTTGCATGCAGAGTAGGTGGAAGCAGTGATCCCTGTCTGGTACATTGCGTGGGGTTATGTGAAGTCATGCATCATGACCCCACACATTCTCTGCTTGCAAATCCATCCTGCAGACACTTTGACACAGTTATCTACCTGCTGCTGCTGCCAGCCAAGATAGCCATTTCTACTCCCCAGGCAAGCAGCACCTTCCCAGATATTCTTAAATAGAAGGTAGCTGGTAATTGATACAAACTCCAGTGCCGCCGTTGGTATAATTTCCTGGAGCCCATTGGACTCCATGGAGACTTTACAAACCTGCACAAGCTCACATAATTAGGGACATGTATGGTCAGCAGGTGAACACTGGGAACTATTGGGCAGCCCTCTGCATCATTAGACCAGAGGTAAAGGATATTTTAAATAATTTTTTTAATTCTTATTTTGTGTTGGGTATTCACACATCGCTGCACAGGTGATCCAAAATCTCGGAAATGCGATCATCTTACTTAACAAGGGCATCATTATTTCAAGTGTGGGATATTTTTTAATGGATTGTGTTTAGCTTTTTCTATACACTATTTGTTTTAGAATTTCAATTGAGATGAATAATTTTAATATGACAAGTTAACTTATTTTGTTATTACATTGGTTTTATATTGATTACTTTATTGCATGTGAATTTTGGAGACATATTTATATTTATATTTATTTTGGGGAGGGCGAAGGGCGGAAATCTCAGGAGAGTTCCCACACTTTATTGTCCAAGACTTGGCACCTGTATTCTTGTGACGTTTTTAAAAAGTTGCATTGCGCTACATACGTTGAGGTATTTAAGGAACACATGCATGTGTAAACATTGTTAAGCAGTGCACATTATAATTTTTACTTATCTATTTTTTACATGCCTTTTGTGACAAGAATAACAATTATTTTTAAGAGCAAAATGGTACCTCTCACAGTACCTACAATTTATGCTCTTTGGAAATGGCATAACATTTCACATTTCATCCTAGGGAGTATAAGAACAGAATGACATACTAAAGCCAACATGTTGGCATTACAGAGGATGTTTGCCCCACTTGGGGAAGCATTCTGAAGTAGGGTAAATTAAAGAAGACTGTGGGGGGAGGGGAAGGGGGGTTGAGGGTGGACTGGAGGTAGGTCTTACAGAATAGTAATACCCAGAAAGCTGAGGACATGGTGGTTGCTATACCAGAGATAAAGAGAGTTTATACCTCCAAACTTTACTTTGAATACACTGTGTATCTCTTTTTTATTAATTTGGGGGTATTTATGTTAAGATGAACCTGTCAAGATAGGTTCATTGTAAGATGTGTTACTGTTAAATATATAGTATGTTTCTTCTTTTTCAAAAGAGGAGGTAATATCTGAACACTGAAGCTATTACATAAGTAGCTGCTTTCTTCGTATTCAGTAACTTTGGTTTTGAATTATAGATTTTGATATAAATAAAATATTACTTGGTTCTATATAGTAAACTACGGATTTTGTTGGATTCCACCTCCAATATTTATTTGTGTAATTCTTAAACAAAGAGTGTACCAAGGAAAAAAATAAAAGTATCGACGTGTTTGTCTAACATCGTTTAGAGTCAAAATACATTAATTTCTTATCAAAGTCCAGGCTTGGTGTAACAATGTGTGGGTAGAGATGTTATTTTAGTCTGAGAGACATGACTCATTGATGTAATTCTTTGTCAGAACTGGTTTAATATTGGTCTGTTTTATCTGGTGATGTAATTAGAGATAACTGTAGTGGGAAATTTAGTCACGATGATTATATTTTCATAGATGCAAATCCAAACACAGTGTTCTATATTTGACATCTGAAATGGCACACAGATGTTCAATTACATGGCATGAAATTAAGCATAGGCTTTTGATTTATGACTCAGTCCAAAAATTAGCATTTTGTTTTGTATTAAAATTGTATAATATTTATTTCCAGTTTGTTTGTTTTGGCTAATGACACACAAAAAAATTAGTCAAACTTTCGTGAATGTGTGTCACCAGGACTTATTTCTTCTATTTGAAAGCCATTACACCTGTAATTTTTCTCTGTTGTCAGTTATAAAAATACCTGTCCAATGTCTCTTTAGTGACCTCTTGCTGTGTCATTTGTAATGCCATAAATAACCTTTAAGATGTGAGATCGCATTGACTGCTTTTAATCTACACCACAGCATGTTTACAGTAACCCTGTTTTTAAGTATTCGGGACTTGTGTACAGCTCATTAGCTTTATAAAAAGAAAGCACATGATAGATCGTTGTTGATGACCTTCTGTTAGTAAATATTTCAATACACTCTATGGTATGAAGCAAAATATAAAAAATATATGCAATTTTTTCAGCAAATAACGATACTATATGTGCACTTGGTGATAATGTTGATCGCTGGTGCATCCGTAAGATCTTCAGAAAATAATTTTTTAACACCCAGCCATACCAGAAGACCATTCCACTATACCTGACAATTATTTGAAATATACATTTAAAATAAAAAAAATAAAAAATACTATAATTCTAATAACAAACCACTATCAACTCAGTAATCTGGTTGCAAAGACTGAATTCGCTGCTCATCTGTAATCTGGAATTACATGGAAGACACTGGGGTCTGTGTCATTAACTCCACAGTTCTCTCTGCTTTTGCAAAAGTGTATTCATTTTACAGATTAAAGATGCTTCCTAGTACTCTATAATAGAATAAGAGGTGGATAGTAAGAAATACATCGACCAGGACAATGGACCATCTGCTTCGTGTTCCTACACTTCCTTAGAAAGTTATATAATTAGAATGTGGAAAGTTACTATTATGACAGAATGAATTTCATAAAGGAATCCCTCGATATTGTTACATTCTCTTTTGCAAAACAATTATGGCAAAGTAGCTGATCTAAAACAAAATTTATTCCTGCTGTTTTGCCAATATTGTTATTTATGCATAAATGTAGCATACGTGGTTTTCAATCCAGTTTAATATTTAGCCATGAAATTCGTCTAAAGTGTGTATAACGTGTGTGTGTGTGTATAGCTTGTCCGTTTTTTTATTTTTTTATTTAGCAGTATATATCCCCAAATGCAGATCAAGGAAATACAATCTGTTGATAAGAAGCAAATCATGTCACAATTATCAAACACTACATAAGTGCATTATATAAGAAGTATGACAAGAAATAAACTGTAATTACATGACACTAATAAATATACGCGTGGTCTATGAAGGTAAAATATGTATTCAGAGAGTTCTAGAATATTTATTCTAAGATCTGGAATCTGGTTGTTTGAAAATTGCATGCATGCACAATATCAGTTTGTTTATCGTATATTTTTGTTCTTATTTTTAGAAACCGCATACCATGGCATAAAATATGGCTCAATTTTACTATAAAAGAAATACCAATTCGCCTTATCAAGACCGGATTCCTCTTCGTATTGTCCGTGCAGAATCAGAACTTTCCCCATCTGAGAAGGCATACTTGGTCGCTGTAGAAAAAGGAGACTATGCCAGCGTCAAACAGGCACTCGAAGAAGCCGAAATATATTTTAAAATCAATATTAACTGCATCGATCCATTGGGAAGAACTGCTTTACTTATTGCCATTGAAAATGAGAACCTTGAACTCATTGAGCTACTCTTAAGTTTTAATGTGTATGTCGGTGATGCTTTGCTTCATGCAATTCGGAAGGAGGTAGTTGGAGCTGTTGAGCTACTATTAAATCACAAGAAACCAAGTGGAGAAAAGCAGGTGGGTTATTACTTTACTATTATATGGATAGAGTTTGTGTAATAGACTCTTTTTCTTCTGTAATGGTAAAAAAATATATTCCTTAAATATGATGGAATGTCAAATACTATTGTCTAATACTATTGTATGCTTTTATTGTACTTTTCTTTTTCAGTCACATCATTAATCTAGCAAAAAGTAAAAAATAAATCAATAGGCATGATACTTTATGCACCAAAAGGTCTGCTGACGAGATGTAACTAAAACTTTGGCTTTAGCTTATAATTTCTCATAAACTAATTGTATTTCTAGGTTAATATTACTTTTTAATAATTGTTAAACCATATTTATATACATTTTTCCATTAGAAATTTGATTTTGGCAGAATAAATCTTTTATTTTTTTTCTACATGTAAAATATACCCAAGAAAAGAAAAAAAGTACATATGAAAAGTACAAAACGAAAAAGAAGACAACAAATAAGCTGCTGATGCAGTAACAAAAATAAAACTAATAATTATCAATGATTTATTGGAATATGCACTGATGGTCATAATTATTGTTCCTTTTCACTGTATGTAAACACAACTGTTCTTTGTTTTATGATGTTTTTTTATTGTGCGTACGTAATTATTATTATTATTGCCATTTATACATTGCCAAAGTATTCTGCAGAGCATTAAAATACTATAAAAGAGATAATTTAACAAAAAATTAGACCATTAGATATTGTTACAAAAACAATAGATTGATGAGGACTTTGCTTGAAAGAGCTTACAGTCTAATGGAATGTACTGACTTTGCCATGAGGATTTTCAGATCCATAGTTTACTGTCCTACCTCATTGGTATTTTTCTAAGGAAGAAAGGTTAAAACTAAAGAAGTTCAAAACCAAGAAAAGAAGAAAACAATGGGCAGCATTAGATGTTAGATTTCTAATATATTTATTGATAAGCCAAGGCTATGAAGATGCCTTGCTCATGCCCACATACATTTAAGGTTGGGGTAAGAGGTTTGGACTTTTTTATTGTGTGCATTAATGCCAGTGGGACTAGGATTTCCTGTAGCATTCTTATAATTAGAAGAAGGCACTAGTAATTCTAGAACAATTGTGCATTCCTCCAACACTCTAATGGAATGGATTGGTGACAGTATTTACTACTGGAAGTCGTGTTCATCACTGCTTGTACTCTAAGAGTAATCTATCGAGGGGATTAAGTTGGCAACACAATTTCAAGATATTGTTTGTTGCATTTTTAAGCATGTTTTTGTTGTGAATCATGCTTATTTTACTAGACAAAAGGGTGAAGATATATGCAGGATTGCTTCACAATATTGTCATGTCGGATTGTTTTACAACATTAGTTTGGATAAGTTAAGAGTAACATTTTTACTGTTGAAAATTATGGAACCTAATATTGTACATGGGCATTTATATCTGAGAGAATGGGCATTCCCACCAATGAATGGGTAAAGAGATTGGCAATGATAATGCTAGAATGACTCTAGAATCTTGATTAAGGAGCAGGGGATGGATTTGTACTGCAAATAATAGGATGAAACGTGGCAAATTTATAGGCCAGTGGACTTGTGCTCCCATTAAAATGTTATTAGGGGTGACAGTTGATATTTGTTGTTATTATTATCATCAGCAGTAGTGATGGTTTATTATTTATACTGAGTGATTCATTCTACTCAATATTCTTTCCACTTGATATGATTTATGTATGCATAATTTTTTTAAATTTTATATTTAATGTGTTTTCCTTTAATGTTGTAAAAACTCAGTGTGCAAATTAAACAAACAAACAAAAAGGGCATGAGACATTATCATAAGTTAATAGATATGAATTGTAGCGGAGAGCTGATTTCTCACAGCTAACTCCACCAAGTACTTTAAGAGGATACAGGAACAAGTAATAAATCCAAGAGAATATCCAGCACAATCAGCATTACAATCCAATAATATCCCATCACTTTCCCCAATCACTGGACGACACACAGTATCAGGAGTAGAACTGAACTTTTATTCCCAACAACCTTCTTTTAAAGCTTTCTCTCATGCCAGGGAGGGATTCACAATAATTAGTACATTAACCAATAAAGTACAAGGTACAACCCACACATCTCCTCCCATCAGCTTATCTGTTAACAGAATTAAAATATACATATTTTCCCCAAGTTCTAGATGTACCCCAAATACCTAGGGTATCCCCTGATAGCCCTGATCTGGGTGAATAACATATTCAAAAATCACCCAGATCGGACCAGGGGTTTGTGTGTTATGGGGGTTTAAAATTTTGTGGAGGTCCCTTTAGGTCCACTGAAGCATGGCTTTCCAGCCCAAACTTTCCAGCCCAAACCAGTTCCAACTAGTCTGGCAGTGTGCCTGGGACAACGCCCTGCTGGAGAACAATGGGACAGGAAACGGGGGAGGGGTGCACCTTCCTATACACAATCCCTACACAGTCTAATAGAAGTCCATACACTGTGCATAAAGGGCCAGTAGCCGCATAATAAAAATCCATCATGCCCAAATACTGTCTTTAAAGGGCAATACCCCCAGGGCCATAGTCACATGGCAGGAGGCGGGCAAGCAAGCCCCTCCAAAAGCTCATGGCAAACTCTCTTAAAGGGGTGAGTTTGCTACATGAATAAATTTAAAAAATGTTCTAATGATTCTCAAAAAACCTGGGATCTCAATAACGTAATTCATTAGTTAACAAATTGATTTGTTAGCCAGTGGCTTAATTTACTTGCAGATAAATTGACTGCTTTATTGCTTATCTAACCAAATACAATGATTGACTGCTTTTCCAATAATGTATATACTTTCATTATATTTTATTGCAATATGCCTTACATGTTTTATAAACTGCCTACTAGTTTAGTCACCTGTTTGTGCTTTCTTGGTACATTTACTTATAATTCTTTTTGTACCACAAAATGTAATTTTCCTTTCTCGTACTCCTTTCATTTTTACCCCCCACTGATACACACCTAACTTTCTTTTCCAATTTTCAAAACACTCTGGTTTGTTAAGCATTACCCATTGTTTCTGTTTATACCTATTAGTTTAACCCCTTAGTGACCAGACCATTTTTCAATTTTCTTACTGTTAAGGACCAGGGCTCTTTTTACATTTCTGCTGTGTTTGTGTTTAACTGTAATTTTCCTCTTACTCATTTACTGTGCCCACACATATTGTATACCATTTTCTCACCATTAAATGGTCTTTCTAAAGATACCATTATTTAATCATATTCTGTCATTTACTATAAAAACACTATAAAATATGATGAAAAAATGTAAAAAACATTTTTTAAAAGAAGACTACCCAAGTTATTAAGCTTGGGGTATTTTGACTCTTTTCATGTAACCATTTTACCACCAATCTATGCCAAATTAAAAAAATATATATATAATAATTGGTGAATTTTTTTGGCATACATAGCAATTTAAAAATGCATGTACTGAGAACTTTAAGTGCTACTGCCACAGAACACCCCAATATGTGTTTGGCAACATCTCCTGAGTACAGTGATACCACCCATGTATGGGTGTATCAGGTTCCCTAGGGGCTAAAATACCTTATTGGGAGGGTGCGCATTCCAGTTTTCCAACTTGGAATTTTCACAGCTGGTCATCATGCACCCATGTCCTTTTTGGGACATTTTTGAAGCCAGCCAATGTAATTTATCCCCCTCAAACCATATATTTTTGAAAAGAAAACCACCCAGGGTATTTAATATGGGGTATGGCCAGTCTCTTTTAGTAGCCATTTAGTCACAAACACTGACCAAAGTTAGCATTTATATTTGTTTGTATGTTAAAAATGTAAAACACAATTATGAAGTTGACTTTGGTCAGTGTTTGTGACTAAGTGGCTCCTAAAAAAGACTGAACATACCTTTTTGCAATACTTTGGCATGTCTTTTTTTGCAAATGGTATGCCATCATGGGGGTAATTCTAATTCCATACCATAAGTTCTCAAAGGCAACATAACCAATCTGTCAAATTTCTATGTGAAAAAACATCCTTATATTTGACTCTTTAACTTTCAAAAACTTGTACATGGGGGGTACTGTTTAACTCAGAAGACTTCACTGAACACAAATATTAGTGTTTCAAAACAGTAAAACATATTACAACAATGATATCATCAATGAAAATGCCATTTGTGTGAAAAATGCAAAAAACGTCACTTTCATAACAATATAATCGCTGGGATATAATTTACTGTTTTGAAACACTAAAATTTGTGTTCAGTGAAGTCTACCGAGTAAAACAGTACCCCCATGTACAGGTTTTAGGGTGTCTTGGAAAGTTACAGGGTTAAATATAGTGCTAGCAAATTAAATTCTCTGGACTTTTGGCCTGGGTTGTCAGGCTGGTCCCCCAAATTGCAATCAATAAAATTACTTAATTATGTAAAAATATTACATAAATATGCACATAGAATGTAAATATATATACATATGTATATATTTGAAGTCTACGTGTAAATTTATGAAATTATTTATGTAATTATCTAAATGGACATATATATATTTCGTATTATTTTTATTTATTTATAAAATATAAATTTATTCTAAGTATATTTTGAGATATATATATATATCTCAAAATATAGTTAGAATAAAATTACATATATATATGATTTTTTTAAATTTATTTTTCAATTTTTTATTTATTTTTTATTATTATTTATTTTTTATAATAATAATAATAATAAAAAATATATATATATATATACACACAATATATATATTATATATACATGTGTCATTTTACTCTAAGTGTATATATGTATATATTGATAAAAAATACACTTAGTACGACATTATATATAAGATATATATATATATATATACGCATTATATATAGATATAATATATATATATATATATATATATATATATATATATATATATATATATATATATAGGCTCTATCATATATACACCCATATATATATATTTTATTTATTAACTTTATTTTTATTTCTTTACTTTTTTCACCAGCAAGGGGAATGCCTGTCAGTACAGGCAGTCCCCCTGTTGGCAGCACTATGGACACCTATGGCAGTGATGTTACCGCTATTTTAGAGTGGCTACATGGCCCCTGGGGGTCCTTTTTTGCAGAAGAAGAAGACCGATCGTTAACGGGGGAACAGTGGCGATCAGTAATTACATGGGAGAGGGAGGGAAGGGGTTAAATTTAAAAAAATATATATTTTTTTCTATTCTTTTATTATTTATTTTACGGAGTGCCTCGACCCCTCGATGCACTCAGCACAGGCAGAGCATCGGAAGCCTGCCTGATGGCTTCCGATGTTCTGCACTACACTGCCAGGCGCCACATGGGGCAACCCGGAAGTGATTGCTCCTGGGAAACAATGAGGTTGGGTATACCTGCTCTTTCAGAGGGGGGACTGCCTGGGCTGTCAGACAGTCCCCCCATAGAAGACAACCTTGAAGTGATTGCTATACATATCTAGATAGAGGCCAGTTGTTGGCCGAAACATTGATCTTTTATATGCGATTGTGAATACATATTTTTTTCACTTCACAAAACCATTGAGTGCTCTTATTATTTTTGGATACATTATTTGCGCTGGGAAGCACCCTGGTATTTCAATAGGCTGTGTGAAAGAGGGAAGAATGCCAGAAAACTACTATTTGTGTGTGTGTAGATATATATATCTACACACACATATATATTTGTAATTATATTCTCCTTTTTCAAGAATTCAGTGTGTGTAAAATTAATAACTAGATCATAACTATATAATATATCTATATCTATCTACGTATTTCTTTCCACCTTTATCTCTATCTACATGTATATTTCTATTTCTATCTCAATCTTAATCTATCTATCTTTAATCATCTATATCTTTCTGTCTCTAAATTTCTCAATCTATCTCAGTAGCTATCTTTCTATAAGTTTCTAGAGCTCTTTCTATCTATATCCATATAACTGTATGTATCTATATCCATATAACTGTATGTATCTATATCCATATAACTGTATATATCTATATCTATCTCTCTTTACATCTATCTATCTATCTAATCCTATATACATCTAAATATCTATCATTTTTCTGCTATAGTTTTCTAACTCACAGACTGCAGGAGGAAGAGCAGAGAGTCTGCGCAGCGGCAGTCAGAAGGAAGGAGGGTGGGCTTGGAACAGGCAGGAGGAAGGAGTGCGGCTGGCCGTATAAATGGTTGCAGGTTGGAGGACTAAAGGTCCCGCACCTACCAACGCGCACACAAGCATTAAAAAACAATACAGGAACTTTGAAAGGGATACTCTATAGCCATAAAGCAAGCTGAAGTGCAGTATGGATCTGGAGTGGTCCTTCAATCACGGCCAAAGCATTTTTTCAAAAATAGCAACAGAAATGTTTGAACAAAAAAACACACTGAAAAAAAATGATTTAGTAAATGAATCAGATGAACCAAAAGGGAATATAGGGCGCAAAAATGGTCCAATTATATACATAATATGAATATTATGAATACTTTTGCAGTAAATTGATTGGAGAAATGTTCCACCTTTCACAGATCTAGCGAGAAAAAGTAACAAACAGGAAAATAACATGAGTTTTACTGTTCTGCTTTGTTTCCCTCTGTTGCACACTTGAATTGTGAATACAATCAACATTTAATGACTGTCCCCTAGCAATTAATGATCATCTGCATTTAGGTTACATAGTTTTAGGAGAGATCAGAGTAAGGTTTGGTGGCTGAAAGTTTGGTCACTTGGTTATTTAAGGGAGATAGATATGGGAAAATGTCACTCTCAGCCTCCATGACTATTACGACCATGGGTCTGTGGTTCCTATGGTCCATCTATTATTGGCTAGAGAAATTGGGGTAACTCAAAATGTATAAATAATTTCACCCCACTCTACCACCAAGTAGTTGTAGAAAGAAAGTCATTTATTTAACCCCTAAAAGGTTGAGTTTCCAATTTATGCTCACTAACGAAAAGAGATCGGGCCATGGTAATGGTGACTTAGTGTCTTAAAAGCTGGCCCTAGTACCTCAGAACTTGCTGGTACTTGCTGGTGAAAATGGAGGTTATTGCTTGTAGTGGATATGGTGTGTGGCACCTCTCCGCTTACTTGAAGTTGCTCTTTAACAATGATGTCAAGCTTGTTTTATAGGAATGATTTGTTTGTCTTGTTTTGCCTATTGAATAGTGCTGCAGAATATGTCAATAATTGTAATTGTAATAAAGAGATCCATCCATTCGCTCTTATAACATGGTGGGGTCTCATAGACCACAGTCATGGTTTTAACCACTTAAGGACACAACTTCTGGAATAAAATGGAATCATGACGGAATATTTCCATCATGTGTCCTTAGGGGGTTAAAAAATAAAAATAAAAAACAACCCCAACAACAATTAATCGGTGAGTGGTACAGTGCATATAGCAAGCTTACCAAGGACTTGAACACATCTCAAAGGAAGGATACAAAACATTTACTAAAATTTACAGTAAGTTTAAACACTGCTTGAGTAGGACAAAGATCTTGCTGTAAGTGGAGTCCTGTGTGAATCCTTAACATTCTCTTAACTCTTCCCATTTTATATCACCATCGCAACCACAGTGTTTTCTGAATTTGCTTTTCTGCATCACAGAAGAGGGTAGCACATCACACTGTTTCCTGCTGTGTCACTGAATAGTTTAATTTCACTATGGAGCATGAGTTTTAGTACTATTGCAGGGATTTTTATATATTCATATGCGCTGTAAAAATGACAACTATTGTCTAAGCATATCTCTTAAGAAAAACAAGGAAATCAGAACTAGCATTCTATACATTTCAATGGGGCTTTTTTTTCTTTGCATGGATCATGTTCATCACTAACACCACTGCTGAAATATACTTACTGGTAAATAACAATATTATCAATATTGTTTTTAGCTATTAATCACACATTTTAAAGATCTACATGTCTTTTCTTTTTTTTTTTTTTTTTAAGGACTTATAATGAAGGGAGTTAAAATTCTTTTTTGCCCTAAGTAGTTTTGAAAAGTGTTTATAAATACAAAAAAAAAAAAAGAAATACATGAACACAAAGAAGCATTATACCGAATATCATTAGTGTATAGGGCTTTATATATATTAATGAGATAATTTACATTTAAATTTTTACATTGCTGAAATACACATTAATTTATGTTGCATTAATTATCACATAATTATCACATTATCATCTCATGGATCCTCATGCTAATCACAGTAAGTATTGACGTGATTTTTTTTTAATCAGACCACATGATTAATCCCACAAGAATTTTATGGAGTTAATAATCTACAAGTAGTAGATATTTGTGGTTTTAGGAATAACTAGCTCACCATTTGAAGAGAAAAAATTCAAATAAAATTACACTACAATTAGAATTACAATTATTTATAATTACAATTATTTATATACTTAAACACATTCTACAGGGCTGTACAATAAGTAAAAAAAAAGACAAACGGTTAATTCTAACAAAATACATTTGACATACGGGAACAGTAAATGAAAATAGTCCAAACAAATTTACAGTCTAACAGGATGAGGGGCAAATATACAGAGGGAAGTGAGGGATTCAAATGATCTTTATATGTACCTGGACGTATGGGAGGGGTGTTTAGCACAGTTAAATGGACACTCATCTTCCCAAACAAAACATAGCACTGTTTAGTAGATATACTTCCAATGAAAACATAAATGTTTTTTTTATTCTGCATTTTTGAATTAGTGGTAAATCTAAAAATTGTTTGCAAGAGCTGCAAATCTCTATCTGCTACCTTTTGCAAGCTTCCCTTTCTAACCCCACCCAGACTTTCAGTGGCTGTCCAATCACAGACTTCCCAGTGCAGCTCAATGATTAGTCTTTGCAAGGTTGGTGCTCTCATCATTGCTACCTCTTGAGTTTAGCTCCCCTGAGCTAACCAAACCAGGAAGTAACAGGACCGATTGTCTGGTTGATAGCAAGGGGGGAGTAACCAGGTTAATTTATAAAAGTTCCAATTTTAATTGAAATCTGGAGAAGAGTCTGGGGTGCAGGAACATGAACCAGGTCATTGGAGCAAATGCTCTGCTGAAACACATCTGTCACTGAGGGAGGTGATATAAGAATTGGCACAGTAACGTAATTTTAACTCATTCGTACGTGGTCAGTGGTGTGTGCAGCCAAATTTATGGAACTGTTTTCGGATACCCAATTACACGAACACCGCTGACCCGTACCTTATCCTCCGCTTCAACATTGCGGCTGGAGACTAAATCCTGTTTGCAGATTCGAACGCTCGTTCGAATGGGACTTAGTCATTTTCTCAGTGTATTTAAGACCAAAGGCACAGCCCAAATACATGGAACTGTGCTTGCGGTCGGTCACAAAGGACTTCCAGCTAACTTTTGAAATACTGTGTGGAATTGTCTGATTCTTGGTTATGTTTATATTTAAAGTATGCTGATTCTGAATATGTATGTTTTATGTGAATATGATACATATTTTGAAAGTTACAGTGCATGTGTAAAAACTGTATTTCTCTTCCTGTGATAATTACATTAACCCATTGTGTAAGGTAATTATATCACAGGCAGAGGGGAGGATTTTGTGTGTAATTGCTGGGAGTGTTTTCTGTAATGTACATGTGTTATTGGTTGTTCTGTAAAACCCTGTGGGTGGTCCTATGTAAGGAAAACCTGCATAAAAGAAGGCCCTTTGGTGCCAAATAAGGGAGATCATCTTGTACCTTCATGAAGTTTTGGCTCATGTTTGGGGAATTGGAGAACTACACTCTGGGGATTGCTATAATCACTATACTCCACAGGGTATAATCACTATACTCCCCAGGGTATAATCACTAAGCTCTGCTAAGAGCTTGTTCCTGCTCTCTGGAATTCGGAGAGGTCGACCTACTGGAAGCTGGACCCTGGTCTTGGGTCCAGAGTGGGTGGAGACGGAGAGACCCCAACCAAGCTGCGGCGGTTCGTGGGAGTCTACAGTGGTTATGGTGTCTGGCGGAGTGCTTAGAGTCTGCTGAAAGTTTGCAGTTAAAGCACATCTTGTTCATTTCATTTCAAATCCATTGTGGTGGTGTATAGAGCCAAAAAGATTAGAATTGTGTCGATGTCCCAATATTTTTGGACCTGACTGTATATACATTTGATATACACTGTTACAGTATATATAGCACGATATTTGTTTGGTTCATCACAAATATTGTTTAAGAATTAATACACTTTCTTTGTTTTCTGTTAATGCACACTGACCTGTCATCAGATCCCTCATCTCGTAGGAACAGGAGGCATGGGATATGCAATGCTGGGTTTCACAGTCTCCTGGGTTTCTGTGGCCTGGGGGTCCATGTCTGTATCCCAAGGCGGGGCATAGCATCTGGCCTTGAGAGATGTGGCCAGAGAGATGTGGCTGAGCCGCACATAACAAATGACGCACTGACTGCAATATCCCACAGATTCTCCAATCCTGGCTATTGATAGAAGTTGGAAGCATGTCTGGGAGACTGCCAGGGCGCACGACTTGGTCACCTCTTTTTAAACCTAAAAACTGAGCTTCTGCTTGCTTTTGACCTAGCATCTTGAATTTTGACCAGTTACATGCAGACACATAAGAATGATGAGAAGATATGACATTTAGTCACTTATGCTAGGATTAAAGGGATTTGAAATTTGTTTTAAACTTTGAGACAATTAAACTGAACTCTAAATTGTAAGCTAGTTTAAGCAGAGTCCTAATCAACCTATTGTTTCTGTCAAAATGTAAAATGGTAATTTATTGTTAAACTCCCTCTTTAATAACACAAATAATAACAATAAAAATTTAAAAAAATACTTCCTTGACTCAAACAAGAACTTTGGAAATGTTGGTATTGTCTAAATCATAAAAAAATAAAAAATAAAAATAAAGTATTCATGTAATTGAAATATCTGTTAAATATGAATGTATAACTAAGCTGAGGCTGAAAGGTCTTAAAGTTACAGTAAACTGATCTTGGGATTTATGGGAGGTGGAATAAACTAGTTGTAATTTAACCATTTTAAAGATAACTTGAAAACCCAGCAGACTGAAAATGCAGCACCATTTTGAATGATTATGAGAATATGTGAAAACATGAACATAATTAAATACGCTTCTGGAGCTGTGTTTTATTGATTAAACATCTGTTTGCTTGTTTCTCCTCAGGTATCTTCCATCAACTGCTGATGGATTTAAATATTTATCTAAACTTTATAACTAATTATTGAAGCATTGCCATATTTTAAAAATATATATTTTTTTTTAAATTGAGAATATAACATTTTCTTTTACTTTTTACTTTTATTTTTTTATGAATTATTGTCCTAATATATTTTCAATTGTTCTTCTTTTGTACAGGTTCCACCAATACTTCTAGATAAGCAGTTTTCAGAATTTACACCGGACATCACACCGATAATTTTGGCTGCTCATACAAACAATTATGAAATTATCAAACATCTTGTGCAAAAAGGTGTGTCTATACCAAGACCGCATGAAGTTCGCTGTAACTGTGTGGAATGTGTGTCAGGATCTGATGTGGACAGTCTCCGGCATTCTCGATCAAGACTAAATATCTACAGGGCACTGGCAAGTCCTTCATTAGTAGCACTGTCAAGTGAAGATCCATTTCTGACAGCTTTTCAACTGAGCTGGGAACTACAGGAATTAAGCAAAGTGGAAAATGAGTTTAAATCAGAATATGAAGAACTGTCAAAGCAATGTAAGCAGTTTGCTAAAGACCTTTTAGATCAGACAAGAAGTTCAAGAGAATTAGAAATTATTCTAAACTATAGGGATGATGGTGGACTTTTGGATGAGCAGAATGGAAATGACCTCGCTCGATTAAAACTGGCAATTAAGTATCATCAGAAAGAGGTAACGCTTATAATTCTAATGTGACAGGTTTTGTTAATAAAGTATAATATGCAAAGATAGATCTCTAGTTATGTTTAAAAAGTGCAACTCAATTAACCCATTGTCACACCAATCTTGATCTTAAAAGGATACTTTTTCACCCTATTTCTGGTTATTACAGTTATTACAGTTATTACAGTACCATAAAACTACCCTGTTAATGTTTAAAAATGATGCAATAGTAATGGAATTTCTTTTTAAATTCTTTATTTTTATTGTGCGCAAACTTGACAAGCAGCCCTGGTGTACCACAACAGCGTCTACAGGGTGGATTGATAAACATTTGCATCATACTTTGTGGCTTTTGTTGGATTTGCACATTTTTATATTTTGTATAGTCAACTGTTTAACAGCGTTCATGAGTTGTATGTGTGAGAGCATGGTCGTTACAGGCTATGTGGTTTTGTCTAAGTGGTTACACCTTGGTCAAAAGTGGTATGCCAGACATGTAAACTTGCAGTAGGTGCTGCTGGCTGGGAGTGTCAGTGTGGTGGGGCAAATTGGCCACCACTGCTTAACCCTCTCCGCAGGTGGTTCAAGTGTGTTGAGAGCCCATTGTGATGTTAGGGAAAAGGGCGCTGCGTCCGCCAGCATAGCTGTGTGGTGTTAGAGGTAGCAGTGCCCCCCAGTGGGAGTAATGGAATTTCATATATAATATGCATTTGCACAATTACTGTGGTATGCGTAGATATTGCTTTCCTTTCGTAGATAATTCTTATCTAATTAGAATTGTCATTACCCTAATAATTAAAGGGACACTATAGTCACCTGAACGACTTCAGCTTAATGAGGTTGTTCAGGTGAGCACTATAGCTCCCTGCAGCCTCTCTCATGTAAACACTGTATTTTCTCAGAAAATACAGTGTTTACATTCAAAGCTAGGGACACCTCCAGTTGCAGTCACTCAGATTGTCACCAGAGGGACTTCCGAGTTGATTGAGGCATAAAACGCCCCAATCTACTCAGATCTGCTGTCAGCAGAGCTCAGGGCAGCTCTGGCAGCACTGTGCACGAGCATCCTGTCTGCCTGGGAGTGGCTTGAGCAGACAAGCTGAAGACCGGAGACCAAGGAGGAGGGGAGGATTCAAACTGTAAGTAAATCTATTTAGTGAGTGTGGGTGGGTGACTGAGTGTGGGTGGGTGATTGGATGGATATGGATGATGGGGTGGATATAGATGATGGGCATGGATATGGATGATGGGGATGGATATAGATGATGGGGATGGATGGATGATGGGGATGGATATGGATGATGGGGATGGATCTGGATGATGGGGATGGGTATGGATGATGGGGATAGATTGATGATGGGGATGGATATGGATGATGGGGATGGATTGGGGATGGGATGGATATGGATGATGGGGATGGATGATGGGGATTGATATGGATGATGGGAATGGATGGATATGGATTATGGGAATGAATGGATATGTATGGAAATGGATGATGGGGATGGATGGATATGGATGATGGGAATAGCTGATATGGATGATGGGGATGGATGGATGGATGATGGGGATGGATGGATATGGATGATGGGGGTGGATATGGATGATGGGGGTGGATATGGATGATGGGAATTGATGGATATGCATGATGAGAATGGATGGATGATGGGGATGGATGATGGGGATGGATGGATGTGGATGATGGGAATGGATGAATGATGGGGATGGATGGATATGGATTGATGGGGATGGATATGGATGATGGGGATGGATGGATATGGATGATGGGGATGGATTGGGGATGGGGATGGATATGGATGATGGATGGATGATGGGGATGGATATGGATGGATGGATGATGGGGATGGATATGGATGATGGGAATGGATGAATATGGATTATGGGAATGGATGATGGATATGGGAATGGATATGGATGATGGGGATGGATGGATATGGATGATGGGGATGGATGGATGGATATGGATGATGGGGATGGATATGGATGATGGGGATGGATGATGGGGATGGATATGGATGATGGGGATGGATGGATATGGATTGGGATGGAAGGATGGATGGATATGGATGATGAGGATGGATGGATATGGATGAAGAAAGAGTTTGTGTGTATGTCTTTAATTTTTTACTACTTGTGTGTTTGCATAGAAACACTATATATAGAGAGATCTCTATCAGGGCCAGCCTTAGGGGTGTGTGAGGTGTGCGGCCACACAGGGCGCCATGGAGCAGGGGGCGCCGTGCGGCCGCACAGCTCGCACATGGCCTGCCGGAATAAAAAAATAAAAAAAAATGCGGCGGGACGGAGCTTACCGTGCGGTGGGGGCAGAGCTAAAAGCACCGGCTAACTACTGCAGGAGAAAGAGGAAGGAGTCCCTGCTTCCCTCAACAAACAGTCTCCAGGAGCTGCACTGCCTCCACAATGAACTCCACAGGTAACTGTGTCATTGTCAGTGTGAGTGTGACTGTCTGCCTGTGTGTGTGTGTGTGTGACTGTCTGCCTGTGTGTCTGTGTGTGACTGTCTGCCTGTGTGTCTGTGTGTGTGTGTGTCTGACTGCCTGTATGTGTGTGTTAGGGGCATCCCCGTGAAGTAATCCGCCACAAGACCAAAGCTTAAATACTCCACATTCAATCATGCGGCCTAATTCACTCAGTGGGGGAGAGGCGACCAATTTCCACCTTCTGTGGTTCACAAAAGCTCTCCAGAATAAGCAAATGATGCCCCGTTTACCAAACCCCCTCCCTCTGATCAATGGGGGCTATTGCGGTCCATCCCTGGTGGGAGGCATTCATGTCTGTGAAGCTACATGGGGCAGTTCTGCATGGGTAGATGAAACAAGCAGTGACTTACCCATCATGGCGGACACCGCGTGTTCCCACAGCCTAGGCACAGACCACCTTGATATTTCAGCTAGGCTGACAATCATTTTTGAGGATTTTTGTCGAAAGCTGGAACAGAGGATGCACCAACCTGTCCCACTACAAGCAAGTACCTACTCATCCAGAGTACCATCCCATCCTTCACATCGGGAGTTCTCAATCCACGAGATTAAGTAGGCCCCAAAATGGTGGAGATGCAACCTCCATCCCTTGCCTCAGCATTGGTCGACACAAGAGAGGGGGCCCTTGCAGTCCATACCGAGATCTCACTGAATGTCGGAGGTGCAGTGGAGAACCCAGATACCACCAAAGCTACTGGACCCACCAGTTTCCATGTGGGCTTGGGGTCCCAAAGAGTGCCTATATATTGCAGGACTGTGTTCAACCCATACAGGGTGTCAGGTGAATCAGCCTTTCGGAGGAGGCCCTGATGAACTCCTGATCTCTTACCTTCTGCAAGTTGTTATATTCTACTGTGTTCTACTTTTCTTTTTTTTCTGTCTGCTGAGATTTGCCTTACGTATTATTATCCTCTCCTATCATAATACTTACCTGGGCGCCTTCCAGAGTTAACTCTAATTAAGCTACCAGCTGTTCTCTTGTTTTCACTATAAAAACAAAACGTACAGCTTCTCATGACATTCTGGGCTCAGATTTAAAGCTTGTTCTTACTTATTATATTATACCTCAAATGTCATTATTAATCTGTGTAAGTAATCCTGCACTAAGAATTAAAAAAAAATACATATTTCTTCAATTTGGAATATTAATGATTTCTAGTAAAACAAATCAATATCTCTGCTAGGCTTAATATCAAATTCCATATCTAGTTCTGTACAAATTATAACATTTAGTAGTTTTTACATGTCTTTCATAGAAACTGTGGTATGACTGTTCAGTTAATCAACGTTGATACTATTTATATGCATGTTTATCAAAACTATTAATAGTCATTTTGCGTACATGGCGCATGACATGTTTCTAACATAATTGGTTACTAATCGCTTCCGCTATAACCATACCCAGGTACATTTGTATTATAATAGTTGTAACGGATAACCTGGCACCCTGACTGGGTACCTCCGTTGAAGGATGCTCCTAGTGCTTACAGAGGGCTCCAAGTGCTCCGCAGACACCACAACCACCGCAGACCTCACTAACCACCGCAGCTTGGTTGGGGTCTCGCCATCTCCTACCCACACTGGACCTGCGACAAGGCTCCACATATACAAAATTCACCCAGATCCGTTCAGTAGTTTGGAAGATATGGTTTAATGCAGATTCCGCAGAACATATACAGGCTATATGAAAAATAATTACTGTTAAATGTGCCCCCTGTTCTGTAGTTTAAAACTACTGAACAATGTCTTTGTGTAACAAATACCGTCGAGTTGGCACCGTGTAGAAAAGTCAAAACAGTGTCTGTGAGTTAAAATGGCCGCCATCCATTGCTCTCACCATGTGCTTCATCCGTGTGCCTCTGATCTTGAAATGGTGACTCAGTAACTCCACAGTATGTCCCCAGATGGTTCTTAAAGGGCCAGCAGCAGCATAATAAAATATAGTATGCCTAAATCAGTTCCTTAAAGGGCAATACATCCCAGGGCCATAGTCGCAGGGCAGGAGGCTGGCAAACAGGCCCCTCCAAAAACCAGTGGTGAGGTCACTTTCGCCACAATAGTAATTAGCGTCATTGTTGAAAGATGGTTTTCAACTAATCAGAAATTACTGTTTAATCAATAGACTTAAACATTTTACAAACTTAGTAAATCTGTAACAGCTTTTCACATCTTACAGGGAAATGATAATTATATTGTTTGTGTGCATGTTTAGTGATCCAAGGTCAATGAACAAAGGTCTTAGTTGTTAACTGGCTTATATTGGAATGTCAGCTGAAAAAAAGTTGTTTTTGCAATTTTTTTAATCAAGCTATTCAAAGTTGAGAATGGAAGGAAAACTACCGACATACAATAAATTAAAAAGTGACTAGGGAAATGGGAAGAATGCTGTATAGATGTACAAATGGAATGTTCAAGTCCTAATGACGATCAATTTGTCCCTATTGTGCTCCATTAAGTTCTTTGTGTAGACTTTTGAGTTTGTAGCAGATTTTTTATGGTTTTAAATAAAAAGTAAGATTTTACCTACAAAAAAATATGCAGAAAAAAGTAAAAAAAAAAAAAAAAAAGGTAAATCTTAGATGGCCGTTTTCTCTGGGAGTACGCTCCAATTTAATATGCTGTGCACATGAAAGGTAATGTGGGATGGGTAATGTGTGTGTGTTTATATGTGTGTATATATATATATATATAGTTGTATTTAAATTATTCTACCCTTGTCAAAATTTACAGACTTTCAGATGTTTGCAATAAACAAATCATACAAAAGCAATTGAAATACTTGTTTGTGAAGGGCGATGATCTCTTCTCTTAACTTTTTGGACCATTCTTTTGAGCCATATTTCTAACATGCAGTCAATTGTGACACTCAACAAACCCCATAGCCTGTTCAGGTATTTCAAGTGTTCTAAATCAAGCACACCTGGTGTATCTAATGAAGCCTTTGATTAGTTTCATCAGGTATGCGTAAGAAAACACCTGTTTGGCATATTTGTGCTGTTGTGAGGGATTCTATTGATGGGGGTGAATTATTTTGAGACTGGAGAATTCTCTTTATGTTGCATTTTCAGTTGAACTTATTTGGGGAAACCACTTGAAGCATTCATTGTGTTAAGCTATTTCAATCCTTTTGTGCGATTTGTTCATTGCAGCAAAAAGTCTGTAAATGTTGACAATAAACTTGATTTTCAATAGGGGTTTAATAATTTTGATTACAAATGTATATACAGGATCCAATACTCTTTATTCGCTCAATAAATATGTAGCACATATTTCATAATTGTAGAGTGCTCTACCTACTATTTACTATGACTTTGGACCTATAACTATATTTAGCAAAGGCCGAGAGCAGAGTAGAGTGCCTTTGTCAAAATGAAACACAAGTGCTTTGACCAATGTTAGGTTTCAAATAGCTATATTATAAAATCAATTTCAAGCATCAGTCTTATGTTTTTATATATATATATATATATATGTGTTTGTGTGTGTGTGTGTGTGTGTGTGTGTAATATGTGTATATGTGTGTGTGTCAAACATTTGCTTGACCTATTTTTATACAATATGTATTTCCTGTATTTCAACCAGTTAAGGAACAAAAAAACATTAGGAAAACAAACCTGTATTCCTTACACTGTAATGGCTCTTTCCCTAGTTAGAGAGCGTTGCCCTAGCTTATTTTTGAAATAAAATTCACCCAGACTTGCTAGTGGCTGCTCACCTCTCAGCCTCTTGTGATGTCCTCAAGGAGGCATGGACTCCTCTGTGATGGTCTAATCCAGGGGTCCTCAAACTCCAGCCCCCCAGATGTTGCTGAACTAAAACTCCCATGATTCTTTGAATTACATAGATAGCCAGAGAATCATGGGAGTTGTAGTTCTGCAACATCCGGAGTTTGAGGACCCCTGGTCTAATCCAGTGCTCCTATGCACCTGATGCACATGTGTGGCAATCATCTCAAGAACATCCAAGCTTCCCCATAGGAAAGCATTGTATTCAGTGGTCTTCTGCATCTTATGACCATGTTTTACTGTTGGTGCCGCGAAAGAGCATTTAAACCTGCAATGTAATGTAAACATTGCTGGGTTAAGACTGCAGGGCCATTGGACTCAGACACCTTAATTGAGATGAAGTGGTCTGGGTAACTTTAGTGTCCCTTTAATCTGTTTTATATTTTTTTAATTTATTTTTTATTTTTATTTTTTTAATTTCATGTAATTTCAATATTTACTAACTACAAGTCTTCATTTTCAATTTCTGTTCACATTCTCTGGTACAGTGAAAAAATCAATAATACTGCAGTAAAAATAAGAGGGCAAAAAAATAAATAAAAGAATTACCGTAACCCATTTACCATATAAAGCATATAACAAGCTAGATTAAATGTAATAGACAAAAAATGCTGAGGAAATACATATCCATAAATTGCGACCTAATGTGTTTGTACTTTAATATAAAATAGAATGCAGATGCCGTTTATAATAATATCACATTATTTAACAGGGAATGGTAGATTTGGCTTTTACTAGTTTTCAATTGCAAACTGGGCTTGATGTTATTATTGGCTAACTCATTTAACCCTTTAAATGGACACTCCCGCATTAAAAAGATCCATTCTTTAAAAAAAATAATTGTGTAGAAAATACATTTAAAATATGCAAAACACCTTATTGAAAATAATATATTTAAAAAACAATTACTGATTTTTAAAGATCTTGCCTTATGTGCAAATCCCCACACATCACACATCATCACCTTCGAGACTTGCCAACTCTAGGACGTAGCTTGAACAAGCAGCAACCTCTAATAAACAAGGGATATAGGCGCTCACTATATTATAATGCAGGCTGCGGTATAAAATGCAAGGATTCCCAAAAACCTTGTGTGACGAATAAATGAAAATAAAGTGTGGTGTATACTGCGCCTTAAAATTCATACATACATAGACCTTCAGGGAAATGTAGTAAACATCAGGGGGAAATAAAGAAGACAAATAATAGTGCAATAGAATATCATACAATTCAAATGATATAGGTAGTCACTATAAGAAAACCACTCACATATATTAGAGCTAATTAGAGCTCTGCTGTATAGCGCATGGATGGTACAATGCCTGTCTAAGGATGTATGGTGGTTGAAGTGTTGATGGTGTAGCGGTACTTACCTTATACGGGGGCCGGCCGAGGTCCTCTATTCCCACTGCGCGCGGCTCGCTCAGGGTTCAGATGACGACTGCGAGATGCGGTCACGTGTCCAGCCTGGCTCTAAGAGCGCGCCGCGCATCTCGGGCACGCTCTTAAAGGGACAGTGGGAGCCGAAAACTAAAATGGTCTCCCATTAGCCCCTGTCATCCCACATTCCCCAAAGACTTTTGTTCAGAGATGGGTATTTCTCTCTCGTTTTCCTCCGCTTACCACCCCCAGTCTAATGGAGCTGCTGAACGTGCCAACCAATCCCTAGAGCAGTATCTTTGTTGTTTCGTATCCCACCATCAGAACAATTGGGCTGACCTTCTTCCTTGGGCTGAGTTTGCTCGTAATAATGCTGCTCATGAATCTTCCGGTAAAAGCCCTTTCCACGTTGTTATGGCCGGCATCCTGTTGTTCTTCCAGCTGCATTCTCCTTACAGGGCATGCCAGTTCTGGATGAACATTTGGCTGGTTTATGTTCTACTTGGGAGCAGGTTCAGCGTTCTTTGGTGGACTCCGCTGCTCGCCAAAAGGTTCAAGCTGACAAGCATCGCAGGTCGGCTCCATCCTATGTCGTGGGGGATAAGGTTTGGCTTTCCACTCGCAATATCCGCCTTCGTGTGCCTTCTATGAAGTTGGCTCCTCGTTTTATCGGTCCTTTTCGTATCTTACATAAAGTTAATCCTGTTTCGTATGCCTTGGATCTTCCTGGAAACCTACGTATTCCTAACGTCTTTCACACCTCCTTGTTGAAACCACTCCTGTGTAACCGTTATACCCAGTGTGTTCCTCCTCCTCCTCCTGTTTCTGTGGAGGGTCATGAGGAATTCGAAGTAGCTGCTGTGCTTGACTCTCGTTTTCTCAGGGGTCGCCTCCAGTACCTGGTGCATTGGAAGGGTTATGGGCCTGAGGAACGCAGCTGGATTTCCGCTGATGCTGTTCACACTCCTCGCCTTGTGTGTTCCTTCCATTCTCGTTTTCCTGCCAGGCCTGGTCCTCCCCGCCCGGTGGGCGTGTCTTCAAGGGGGGTACTGTAGCGGTACTTACCTTATCCGGGGGCCGGCCGAGGTCCTCTATTCCCGCCGCGCACGGCTCGCTCAGGGTTCAGATGATGGCAGGCACTGACTGCGAGATGCGGTCACGTGTCCCACCACGCTCTTAAAGGGACAGTGGGAGGCGAAAACTAAAACGGTCTCCCATTGGCCCCTGTCATCCCACATTCCCCATACACTCACATTTAGGGGGCGTGGATATGACAGGGGCCAATAAAATTAAATGCTAGGGTATTTATACTTACCTCTCCCTTAACTCCCTGCCCTATCGTGGTTTCTGTTTCAGTTCCCTTTAGCGCTTGTTGTGTTCAGTTGTGATTTTTTTCGTACTTGACCTTGGCTTTGTATCTGACTCCGTTTATCTCTTTATCCCCGTTTTGTCTTGTTTGCCAGCTTACTGATTACTGTGTACCAGACCTTGGCTAGTTCTTGTTTTCGCTGTCTCTTTGTACCCTTGACCTCGGCTTGTTCCTGACTCTGTCTTTCTCTGCTCTACGTCGAGTCCGGCCATTCTAAGGTCCGGTAAGACGTATCTGCTCTATATTGTCAATTGTTGGACTAAATCTTGCGTGTTGGGGTATACTACAGAGACAGATGGTCTTCCAGGTGCAAATTGTATATATAGAAGGTAGAAAGAACAAAAGAAACGCCAATAGTGCAGTAAGTACTAATATATAAAATAGATGAAAAGAAGAAATGTACTTACATTCTTTAGAGCAAGACTTACTCTAGTTAAAACAGCATGGGTGGTATAATCCCCACCTAAGGATGTAGATGGTGTCAGGAATCAAGCCAAAAATAAATAGTACTATAAAAAGTAACTATTTATTAAAAAGGATATATTGACAATAAAGTGAATACAAAATAAAAGTCCCACTTGATGCGTTTCGCCCATCCAAAGGGCTTTTTCAAAAGTGTGGGGGATGTCCTCTTCATATCCTGTATATATAGGGTAGGCTTGATTCATAATTACTTCCTGATATGTCCTATTTTCAGTTTCGCGAGCCACACCGCAAGTGATGCAGTAGGTCAAAGTTCATATTATTATTATTATTATTATGATATTTATAGAGCGCCGTCAATTTCCGCAGCGCTTTACAATGGGTGGACGAACAGACATGTAGTTGTAACCAGACAAGTTAGACACACAGGAACAGAGGGGTTGAGGGCCCTGCTGAATGAGCTTACATGCTAGAGGGAGTGGGGTAAAATGACACAAAAAGGTAATTATAGTATTAGACTAATGACAGTTGCAGAGGTGGAATCAGTCAGGAGCTATTAACAGTTTAATTGATACGCTTTTATGAAGAAGTGGGTTTTAAACAATTTTTTGAAGGAGTGGAGACTGGGTGAGCATCTAATGGAGGAGGGAAGCGAGTTCCACAAGAACGGTGCAGCCCTCGAGAACTCTTGAAGGCGAGCATCAGAGGTGGGAGTACGGACAGAAGATAGACGTAAGTCTTCAGCAGATCATAAGGGCCTAGACAGGACATACTTGTGTATAAGGGAGGATAGATTGGTAGGAACAGCATTATGTAGAGATTTGAAAGCAAGAACCAGAATTTTAAATTGAGCTCTATATTTTATAGGAAGCCAGTGTAGGGATTGACGGAAGGGTGAGGCATGGGAGGTGCGTGCGGACAGGAAGAGGAGCCTCGCCGCCGTATTCATTATCGACTGTAACGGCGCTAGTTGGGAGCACGTAAGACCACTGAGAAGCGGATTACAGTAGTCAAGGCGAGAAAGGACAGTGGAATCGACCAACACCTTAGTCGAATCTGGCGTTAAGTAGGGGCGGATGCGCGTAATGTTTTTTAGATGGAAATGACAGGATTTGGCGATAGATTGAACATGAGGCTTGAAGGAGAGGTCGGAGTCAAAGAGAACACCTAGGCAGCGAGTCTGCGTGGTGGAGCTGATGGTAGCACCGTTGACTTGGAGGGAGACAGACACTTGAGGGAGGAAAGACCAGAATTTCAGTTTTGGTCAAGTTTAGTTTAAGGAAGTGGGCAGCCATCCAGTTAGAAACAGCAGAGAGGCAGTCAGAGACACTGGTCAAGAGGGACGGGGAGAGATCAGGAGAGGACAGGACATATGCATAAACATTCTTGTGTGCCACTGTGGAATGCATGTGTCACTTCCTGGTAATTATGGACTCATGGGGTATATGTGTGGGACACACGCAACGTTAAAAATGGCGTGCGTGCATGCGTTCCAAATATCGTACATATGTAGAGATCTATGTATGAAATAAAAAAATATGGCTGTAAAACTATTAAGTCAATACTTTGCCCAATACAAATAT
This sequence comes from Pelobates cultripes, assembly GCA_933207985.1. Classification (NCBI taxonomy): domain Eukaryota; kingdom Metazoa; phylum Chordata; class Amphibia; order Anura; family Pelobatidae; genus Pelobates; species Pelobates cultripes. The sequence goes on from OW240912.1 coordinate 368,996,258, forward strand.
ATAGCATAATGGCAAGCCATAAAAAAAATATAATCATTAAAGTTGATGAATACAAAAATATGTATTAATGATCAAAAGGTATATTTTTAGGATAAATATTATAAATTAATATGTAGATATTATAAACCTATAAGTAGAAATAAATAAATATATAGGAACAAATGTGGTATATATTGGGAAGAGAAACATAGCAAAAGAATGTTAACAAAAATGAGTATATATATATATATATATATATATATATATATATATAGTATATATAGATGTAAAAAAACAGATACAATTCTTATCTTGTAATACCTTTTTTATTGGACTAACATAATTTTTTAATGACAATCTTTCGGGAGACCTCCCTTTCTCAAGTCTGAAGCATTTCTAAGCAAGACGACACATAGATTTCAAAGTTGAGTTGTGATACAGAGGTTAAAGCGACATGAGTGCAGATAAGACACAGGTTTGTTAGAAAATAGACACCATCTTAGCAGAGGGTCATAAATATCTTGTTGAAGAGCAGAGTGAGGGGGGAGAGAGGGAAAAGAAAAACAAACAAGCAGACAGTGCACAGGATGGTACACTTTATACATGCACACACACACATATGTTGGCAAGCTAGTAAATAGGCAAATAAGTAAAAAGGGGGGATGGTGTATAGTTTTGTAAGAAGAGCATAATAAATAAAAACAGATAAAAATAGAAACCTAAAACGAATAAAAATTGTAATAGTGATGGTGGTCTATAGTGAATTAATTATTCTCACTTTCAATGGTCTTATAGTTCTGCCAATGCTCACTAAGAATGCAGCTTCACAATGAATATAAAATGGATGCTGTCCAGGAGGTGGGAGGGTTTGGGAGGGAGGGTCTGCTGCTGAGTGGCTGGAATGTGTCTGCTGACTGTGAGGTACAGGGTCAAAGTTTACCGCAGATGTTCGCCATCCGTGGCGAACCGTTCGGTGAACCGTTCGGCGAACCGTTCGGGACATCACTAGTTGTCAAGTTTATTTGACAATTGAGTGCTCCTCTAAATATTATTTTTGGTTTGTCTGGTGTAAGCTTGCCTAATATGTCGTCTTCTTTTAACAGATGCCAATGTTTATTAAAAATGCTTCTAAGTTGTTTTTCTTATTGTTAAAATCTATCACAATAGGAAATGTAAAATCTTGTTTATGATCTATTTTTGTTTTTTGTATTAGTTCTTTTCTATTTAGAGATAGAGTTTGTTTAATAGTATTTTCTACATTGGTGGTTTTATATACTTTCTGGATGGATCTATCTTTTAACTCTTGTGCCTGTTTTTTGAAAATTGGAGTTTCGGAGCAGTTCCTTCTTAATCTTAGCATTTGACTTTTTGGTATGCTCTCCAACCATGCTTTATTGTGACAACTATTGGTGTTGATATAATTATTTACATGCACCTTTAAAATGTGTTCTTGTGTGTATCTTTTTTATCTTTAATGTATATATCTAGATCTAAATAGGTAGTCTAATAGTAGTCTAATAGTAGTCAGTGCAGTGTAGGGGGAAGAATTGACAGTTTCAGTTCTGCTCAGAGAAGCTATTACTATAACTCACAGTGCAAATGTGGCAAGCCCTTTCCTGACCAAATTGGTATAAAAACAAACAATTGACAACTTAAAAGGCCTCTATTTTATAATAACATATAACATAATCTAAGTGACAGCTTATATATTTTATCAATGTGCATCATTGTATTATTTATATGGCTGTAATCTATTATTTTAGAATCATCCGTAAATGTATTCAATTTGCAAATAATTAGAAAGTACTTGACATATAATTGGAATTTAATCTATTTTTGTGAAATGTATTTAAAGTTCTAACAGAATAGTACATCAAGGAAAGCAGTACCCCTTAAGCATGCATTATGACATTTATTATACCATACCAGAGCTGAGTATAGAGAAATTAATACGTTCTTAAGCATACATTTGCACTGTAAAAAACCTTGGCATGCAAGAAATAATCTAAGACTGAATAAGCTCACAAGTGGCAAACTGTATAACCCCTCCCTAAGGCTATTGTGAACAAAATGTGATGGTAAAATGGGTACAGTCCAATTCCAAACAAGGATACAAAGTATAGAAAAAAGAGCTAGTTTTGTTCTTGCATTTTTTACTTGCTCTGTTATTATTTTATTTTTTTTATAAGTAGTTGTGCAGAGACACCCTGTTTAAAATCATAGTGTTTTATCCCTCCCCTTTTATGTAATTCCAGTCCTGTAGAGTGAGTTAGTGAGTGAGTTAGATCAATGAAAAATAATAGTGTAAGAGAGACTCCTTAAAGGGGAACTATAGTGCCAGTTGTTTTCCCCTAGAACACCCTATACTGCCCCCCTATCCTGCGGCTCTGGCTCAGGTTCCGCCTCCGCTCTTCCCCTGGTAGCGTTAGCCAGCGGGGCTGACCTAATGTGTAATGCATTCCTACGGGGATTCGGTTGAAGTTAGAAGTACTCATGCATACATCCTAAAGTCACCAAACGTCCCAGAAGTCCAGCTAGTTGCGGTCTGGTAGAGGTGGAGTTAACCCAAAAAGGTAATTGTTGCTGTTAATTAAAAACTGCAATAATTACTTTTCCTGGTTAAGGGGACTGGGACATTGCACCCAGACCACTTCAATGAGCTGAAGTGGTCTGTGTGCATATAATGTCCCTTTAAACACAGACAAAATCTTAGTAGCTTGCGTAGATGGCTTGGAGTTTTAATTCAGTTCAGACAAAACAATATCGAATAACCATTTCAGCCTTTCATATTCATTTTCTGAAAACTTCAACTTAGATGTCACCATCATATTGACTGCATCTTAGAGTATTCAAATTACCAGACATCAAATATTAAAGGTATTATAGTGAGAAGTTTATAAATTAACACAGATGGCAACATGGATGGGACAGTGTGAGGAGAGGATCATGAAAAAAAATTAAAATAAAATCTATCTCTATCTCTATATATATACTGTATAGAAAGGAGAACACTTGTAGGACTTATTTGCAAACTGTATATTGCGTTAATGTAAGCAGATTACAGCATAATGCATGCAGATCAATGTTTCAGTCTATTAAAATACTTTTTTTCACTATCCTGATGATTCATTTGATACATCAATATGGGAATCATCATTTTTATGTTGTTGTATATTAGGGTTTATGTTTTAGAACTGGGTTAGATAAACAGGCAACTAGAGATGTTGCGAGCCGTCCGCGAACATCTCGCGAACGGTTCGCCACGGTTCGCCACGAGCTGTTCGCGGCGAACTCCGGTCAGCTGACACGTCCCGGCCAATCTCCAGCAGACCCTCCCTCCCAGACTCTCCTACTTCCTGGACAGCATCCAACATGGATGCTGTCCAGGAAGTAGGAGGATCTGGGAGGGAGGGTCTGCTGGAGATTGGCCGGGACGTGTCAGCTGACCGGAGCGAACCGTTCGCGAGATGTCTCTACAGGCAACATCTCTACAGGTAACATGATTTATAACTAGCTACTACATTTCTTTCCTGGATACCACAGATGGACAGTGATGCTTACTGAGTCAGTGAAATTCTCCATTCTTGTCCCATCCTTCTATGTGCCAATGTCTTCTCTCCAATTAGAAATTATAACAGTGCCAAACTGTAACCATCACTGCTCAGTATACTATATCTACCAAAATGTCAGCATTATCAATTAAACCCAGTACCTGGTATGCAGAGACTGACCTTTCTAATATTTCAAATAATGATATATTACATTTAATGTAAGCTGTCAAAAAGAGGAAAACATACATATGTATTATTTGTTAATTAAAACGCATGTGGATTTAAGTAATTTATACATCTATTTTATGGACTAATTAATATAATTAATTATTATTTGATGACTTTTTCTTTTTTCATCAACACGAGAATTATAGTACAGGGGAATGTACATACAAGTTTGTATAAATAATACATATTGTAAAGTAAAATGTGAAGTAGTCGGGAACCTTAAGTAGCCATCATTTTTATTTTTAAGTGTATCACATAGAAACATAGATTGTGATGGCAGATGCGAATTTTAAGTTTAGGATATCCTTATGCCTATGACAGACACACACACTGACAGATACACTCACACATTTACACATCCTTGCACACACACTCCCAAATTAATTCCAGTGGGGATTATCTCTCTGGGGTCCAGTGGGGATCTTTTCCCTGGGATACAGTGGGGATCTTTCCCTGTGTTCTTTCAGTTCATCACTGCTCCCTTGGGCTCCATCTGTAGTGATACTGGGACTGGAGTGACATTATTGGACACGCAAGGGCACACAGAGGGCACATGTGGCAGCAGAGAGGAACTGGAAGAAAGTGCTCATTTGCCTCTGGTCACCATAGTTGTATTTCTAATGCTCTATAACAGGCTTCCCCAAACTCCGGCCCTCCAGATGTTGCTGAACTACAACTCCCATGATTCTCAGCCTATCTATTTCATTCATATAATCATGGTTGTTGTTCAGCAACATCTGGAGGGCCTGAGTTTGGGGAAGCCTGCTCTATAGTTTATTTAACTCTATGAGAATATCGTAAACTTACACAACAGTGTGACCAAAACAGTTTGTTAGTATGATAAGAACAGAGCCTTTTGCTCAATTTAATGCACATGGGAACCTTTTGCATGTTTCCTTGGTAATGATTCTTTCTTTAATTCTTAGTCTCTTACCTTATCTTTATGAATGTCCAATATCATCTTTTATTTCTCTGCTCAGTGTCACACATTGTAATAGATGCACTTCTTTACTGGGCATAAATACATTTATTGACAGAGCATTTTTTTTTCTCCTTTCAAATATTGACTAATTTCATGTTTAATATAAATGTTGTGCATATTATTAAATGAAAGTATTCTGTAAAGGAAGGGGTTAAGGAATGCGCTTCAATAGCTACTCTCTGGTATTTCTCTAGAACGTGTTTTCCCAGTGGAGTTAAACAAGAAATATATATTTCGGACCTGATTTAGTTTATTCTATTTATGGAAGATGCATTTCTGCATTTAAAAACATTAGACCATAGAATCCAACGTGTGTAAATACCACAGTTTTTATTATTCTTTAGGCACATGTTGTGTAACATTAATAGCTCTAGAACCTAATTTTCTCACAGCCTATACTATTTAATGATTTAATGATAAAGCAAAAAAATGCTCATCCAAATAGGATTATACAAACCATTTTTGAAATTCTTATTCACTATAATTGAAAAACTACTGAACTATTTCGTACTGTATAATGTGGTTAGGAATAAAAGCAGCAGACAATTACTCCATTCTCATTTTATAGTCAATAAGAACATTATAAGGAGAAAAAAAGAAAATCCATGCTGTTTAATCTCTTTTCAAGATTATTAAATGTGCAAAGTTTAAATTATATTTGTTACTTTAAAGTGTTGTACCCAATTGTGCCAGGGAATGCTCTGGAATCATGGCTTTTTTTTTGCAAGATTTTTAGTATATACATTTAACATATATGACCATGCTTTAAATACATGTTAACTAGCAAAATGTGCCCTTAAAGGGACCCTCAAAGTCCTTAAAGGGACACTCAAAATACTAAACTTTAATATAGGTTTCCCTTGCAGATAAACAGTGGAGAAACATGGAGAAAAAAATTATGTATGTGCAAAAGTAAAATATTAAAGCATAACAGTTAAATATTTTAATAAGAATGACAAGGTCCATTTAACTACCCCATCCCACAGCATATGTATATTAACCTCTCACTCCACACATAGTGTCGTGGAATCTGACAACTCTTATCATGGATTCCTAGAGACTGGCATACTACAAAATCCTCCATTCCTACATTTTAAGGTATTAGAGGAGAAGCAGGAGATATCTGCATGACCACATCGCCCATTTAGACATATTAACTCCAGTCAACCATTAGGTCCCCCTGGGTTGTAGGTTTTAATAGTAGGATTTTTGGAGACTCCAAGAAATTTCTTGTGCTCCTCAACAAATATTTGTTATGCTGGGAATGGAGAGGGAGACAATATTAACTGCCCTCTGGCCTAGAAGGTGTTTGACACAATCCACTGTATTTTGTCATGTATTTATGTAACTATTTTTCCTCAGTCTAAAAGTGACTTCTAATCGAGCTGCATTTGGAAGTCTGTGATTAAACAGCCACATAAAGTATAGACGGGGCTAGGTGGGGATGGTTTGCAAAGGCAGCAGACAAGAGACCTGCAGCTTTTGCAAGCTGTTTTTAGATATAGCCCTAATGAAAATATGCACAATTATAAGTACACATGTTTTTCATCGGGGCATATCTACTACACATTTTTTTACATTTTTTTTTCAATTTGGCCATTGGAGAATTCCTTAAACTAACAACCAGCAGTCTATACAATCTAATCTATTCAATCTTGCATTAGCAAGTTGGATATGTTCCTACTTTTACCTGACGAACATATGTTCCTACTTTTACCTGACCAGCAATGCAAGTCAGTGACAAGTTGTGAGATTACATATGAATGTCCTTTACTGAGTACAAAACTTGTAATTTGCAGCATAGGTGCACAGATGTAGATAGACATCTACTAAGACCTAAAAACATGGTGTGCTGGAAATTGTATAGGACTTAATTTGTATAGATTGATATTCCTGTCTTCTGTGCATTTTTGGAAAAAAACAATCCTCAAAACTCTTTTTACATATAAAACTCTCCTAACGACCTATAATCTTTGACTAATATATAGTGTTTGGACCTTACATTTTTTTTTTATAGATATGAATATGATTATGAATACCTTTTGTATTGTCCATTTTAATTGTATTTAACCTATTTATCCTTTTTTTTTTAGTTTGTTGCCCAGCCTAACTGTCAGCAGCTGCTTGCATCTCGCTGGTATGACGAATTTCCAGGCTGGAGGAGACGGCATTGGGCAGTGAAGATGGTGACATGTGTTATTATAGGACTCCTTTTCCCTGTCTTCTCTGGATGTTACCTACTGGCCCCTAAAAGCACACTTGGACTATTTATCAGGAAGCCTTTCATCAAATTCATATGCCACTCTGCTTCATACTTGACTTTCCTGTTCCTTCTTCTGCTTGCTTCACAATACAGTGTCAGGGATATGCCGCAAGGACCTACACCGACCTTTGTAGAGTGGATGATATTACCGTGGGTTTTGGGTAAATGCATTACTAAAAAAAATACAGTTCAAAAGGTTGAGTGTGTTAATTGTTTTTAATTTTTGGATTTGCGAATACTTCATCAAACATATATATGATGTGCATAAAACTCTCTAAACATCATAGATTTGTTTCTCTGGGCAGTTTTTGCAATATATTTGTCAATGTTTTGCTTTTCTTGCATACACATTAAGTGATGCCCATTCATAGATATACAAGTATTGTGGGTATCGCCTTGAAGTTAACCATCATATAGCAACTTTGAAATATTTTATATATATGGCTACCGATTTATTACACTGACTACATGTGTAAGAGTAGAATACTGATGTTATAGAGGATTCTGAATTCACAGAATCCTCAATAGAAAGAGCTATTTTCCCTAGTGACTTGTGATGGCTGAGGGCTTGACAAAACGTAGCTCTGCCAAGGCTTAACAAACGGTAGCTCCGTGTTGGAACATACATACACACAGACAATGCAGTTCATAAGTTTTATCTTCATTATATGTTCATCTTATTTTTTTGGATGGGAGGGGTTTGACAGAGTCGCTAGTATATATTTTGTGGGATACTGATAGAAGTAATGTCCTACCATTTGGGTAACAGAAAAAGTACTTATATAAGGAAAAACAGGAAGAGCTGTAAAAAAATTATATTTGCATATTTTGATTTTAATTTTTATTTTACTGCCCCTCCTTTTTCCCTGTACTGGTCACTTGTCACGTGATCTGTGAATAAAATAAACATTTAGTGATAGTTCCCAAGCCATCAAACATTTGTTTTCCCCCATCAATCATCTTTCTCTTTTTTTTGAGGTAGAATTCAGAAGCACAAAACTAACATGCTTGGCCATTGGTTAGTTCATGATGCGAGTACATTTCGGCTCAAATTATTGAAATTTGACTCATTATGCAAACGACCCGAATGTAAAACAATTTCATCTTGGCTGAAATTAATCCTTCAGTGTGCTGAGTATTCCAATTCATTTTTGCTCATTTTTCTATGGTTGATCTGTTGGAACGCTTCTAGACATTTTTAAATAGGACACGTGTTTACTAATTAGGGGGGGACCCAATGTCCTCCCTCCTGGCCCCCACCCCTGAGCGGTGGGTGGGGGCCCTAAAATACTAATTAGGGGGGACCTAATGTCCTCCCCCCTGGCCCCCACCCCTGAGCGGTAGGTGGGGGCCCTAAATAAAAAAATAACCCCCCCTCCCCCGGGTGACTAGGGGTCCCCAAACCCCTAGTAACCCCCTCCCCCACTGTTTAATAGACATGCCCCTACTCGCGGTATAGCAGTAGGGGCATACTTTACTAATACTTAGTATTAGTAAATTTGGCTGAAAGACCAATTCAGGTCTTTCAGCCTTTTAGTAGATAGCTCCCTAATACCGTGGGAATTAGGGAGTTATCTACTTATTCATTCCTGTCATTACATTGACAGGCTAAGTAACTTACATTTTATATGAATGTATGTTACTTGATTTGAGTGTTGCAAATGCTTACAGCTGAATCCTGGCTATGTTTGTATACTTTTTATTTAAAATTGTATACAGTGTAACATTCTTCTTCTTCCACTGGGTAAGAATATTAGTACTTAGGCAATACTGTGCTTCAGAACTTCGGCAATTCGGCACTTCGGAACTTCAGCAACTTCGGAACTTCAGCACTTCGGAAATTCTGTAATTTTGGAACTTTGGGACCTCGGTAATTCGGTACTTTGGCAATTCGGCACTTCGGCTATTCGGACCTTTGGAAGTACCCGAATGTCCGAATTGCCCGAAATTCTTCCGAATTCATATTCGGCCCGAAATGAATTGCACATGTCTAAAGGCTATCCTAGCTGTCAGATAAGGCCAGGGACTAATGAAAGCATTTAGAAAATTGGGCAGACTAGATGGGCCGAATGGTTCTTATCTGCCATCACATTCTATGTTTCTATATATATATTGATAAAAAAAAGAATGTGTCTATAGTCACTATGTGATCTTGTTGATCTAAGAAAATAAAATAAAGATTAATGAGACAAATCCATATTACTCTCATTTACATTTTAATTGTGAGTCTGTTTGATGAAAACAGATATGTCATGGGAGCTTTAGAAAGAAATCCGATAGAATTTTTTTACTGTCAATATGAATTCAACAATATAGAAGGAGATGCTTAAATGAAATTATATTTATGTTACCTTATGTCACTTTTAGGAAATTCAAATTTATGTAAAAGTTTTTTGTTTGTTTTTTGTCCATTTATTTTTCCTGGCAAAATGTTTGTCACTGGAGTAAGTGTTTAAAAGGATTAAACTGTTAATATTAAAAAGACAAACAAGGTTCCTTGATGAGGAAATGTATGTTTTTGCCAATCTTAAATTCCTATATATTTGTACTGCCAAAGTTAGGGAGTTAGTAATTTTACTATAGCTGAATCTGAGTTGAATTTTTGTACTAAATTTATCATGACTTTGTTTGCCACTGCTTGCATATTGACTTTGTTTTACAAAATAGAGAGAATCTATGGTTGATGTTAAACTTTACCTGAGAAGGTTGTATTAAAGGGATTCAAAAGACAGCAAAACAACTTCAGCTTAATGAAGCAGTTTTGGTGTATAGATCATGACCCTGCAGTCTTACTGCTCCATTATCAGCCGTTTAAGATTTGAATCACTTGTGTTTCTGTTTATGCAGCCCTAACCACACCTGTGCTGGCTGTGACTGACACACATCCTGAATGAAAAGAAAAAAACAGTTTCATTTTCAATTGTATGTAGACTTACTTTAGAAGTTTATTTCTCCTGCTCTGTAAATAAAACTTTCATCACACACAGGAGGTTCCTGCAGGGTCTAGACAGGACCAGTGCGTCCTTAAGGCGGCACAGGTGGCCGCCTTAGGGCCCACCGGCTCTGGGGCGTAAGATTTCAGTGACCGGCAGGAGGTAAAAGCTTCCTCCTGCCAGGCCACCTTCTGGACCCCCCAGCGTGGCGTGGCTGTGGTATAATCAGAGGTGGCGAGGGAGCTCTAATCACTCTGCTCTGCTCCCTCGCGCGCTGTTTACTGATGCCACGGGAGCCGGAATATGACTTCATGCGAGAGAGCGAGAGAGCAGAGCAGGGAGATCAGAGCTCCCTCGCGTCCTCTGACTATAACACAGTGGCACGCCTCCCAGCAGCCACACTGGACAGCAGAGACAGATCCACGCCAGCTCTCCAGGTAGGGATTTTTTATAATTTTTTAATTATAAAAATAATAATTAGTGAGTGTGAGTGAGTGTATGAGCATCTGTGAGTGAGTGTATGTGTGTCTGTAAGTGACTGTATGTGTGTGTGTATGTGTGTCTGTGAGTGTGTTTGGGAGTGTGTGTGTGTGAGAGTGAGTGTATGTAAATGAGTGTGTCAGTGAGTGAGTGAGTCTGTGAGTGAGTGTGTGTGTCTGTGAGTGATTGTTTGAGTGTGTGTGCATGTGAGTGTATGAGTGTGTCTGTCAGTGTATGAGTGTTTTTGTCAATGTATGAGTGTGTGTCTGTCAGTGTGTGTTTGTGAGTGTCTGTCAAATTGGTGAGAGTATGTCAATGAGTGTCAATCAGTGTGTGTCTGTCAGTGTGTGTGTGTGTGTGTATGTCAATGAATGAGGGTGTGTCAGATCAGTGAGTCTGTGACATCTGTGTGTTTGTCATTGAGTGTGTGACTGTCAGTGTGTATATACCACTAAGTGTAGCGTGACGGGTACAGAAAACTGAAGCTCCTGTAGGGGATCTGCTCTGCTCGGCAATGCTACAAGAGAGGTAGGAGGCACACCAGGAAGGGGAGTGTGGCCACTAAGGGGGTGGGGAGTGCACCAAGGGACAGGGAGGGGAGGGGAGAGAAACACCAAGGGACAGGGAAAAGACAGGGGAGAGGAACACTAAGGGACAGGGAAGGGAGGGGACCACTAATGGACGAGGAGGGGAGAGGAGCTGGTTAAGAGGCACAGCAAATGTAACATTCTTCTCCCTGATCTGTGCTGCAAGCATGTTAATATTAGAGACAAGCAAGGAAGAGGAACTCTCTGAAATTCTCAGAAAATAATACAATTTTCTTGATGTAAATAAAATCAGCATCAATAAAATAAAAATGTTGATTGGAGAAACATGTGTAGTATTAAATAAGATTAAAAATATTAGATGAGATGCGCATATCACATTGAGTATCAGTCTGCCCAATTGATATGGGTAAAATATTATTTATTCTCTAAGAGAGTAATAAATGAAGAGGGAATCAACGGTACATGTGTGTTGTGAAAGTCAAGTATCTCTGCCTCTTTACTTTGCTTTAGATGGGTCAGATACATGAGCAGTTCAGTCATTCAGACACAAGCTGTGAAGTTAATCTCAAACAAGCTTTTAAATCTTCTGCCCTGTCCTTCTCGAATTATGACCTCAAGCTGATTTAAGTTCCTAGTACAGTTAGTTCAATGATCCCACATGGAATGCTTTGTTATTATCTACTAAGGTATACAGAGTTGCTGAAAACGCTTCTAGATATATTTTACTTATTTGACTTTCAATGCAAAGATGGACACCATAAAAGTACAGTTCTAAGCTTTATGATAACGTTTTATTATATTATTTCAGATATTGTTGTCACAGCGTCCTGATGGAGCAAAAACAGTTTCCTTTGAAGTTTAACAGTATTTAAATGAGAAGAATTTAAAAGGATAATAATTTTCTCAAAAGCTTGTTTTGATTTTCCTCTGTTATCTACTGAAGTCATTTTTGTAAAGCTTATAAAGAAACATAGAAACATTGCCCCGTTCTTCTCCGTGGGATGTCTTCATAATAGGGTTTCAGAATGCCACACGCTGATTTTTCTTAAGCTTTAGATATGTCAGATTCATTTTAAAAATAACAGTTTGAGGATTTGGAATTGAGTGCTATGTAAATAGTGCTGAATCAACAACATCTTTTTTAACCTTCAGAGATTTTGCACTTCCAAGTCAGAAATTATTTTTGAACTGTTGTTTGTGAAAAGGCTGAAATAATTCAAGTGTTACTTTCAACAGATTTATAGAAGTGTAAATGTTGGTCTAGATTTTGTTTATGTTATCTGCTTAGAAATGGTTTTGCTTTGAAATAAATAGGCAGACAGGTGGACATTGGAATGGATAGACAGACAGAACATTAGAACTTTATTCTTCTGTTTTTAAGATTATAGCTAATTTATATCGTAAATTGGTGCAATACGGATAATTATATTTCAGGAACCCCAGTACGAGTATTACTTTGTTCTAAGTAAACACAGAATTTGCAGTGACATATCAATGCTGATAACTTTGTTCAATAAGAACCTAATTTACATTCATGCCAATTATTTTGTTGACCCATTCTTTTGTTGTAAACATGCCCAAGTGACCCAGCCTTAAAATATGTGAAATATAACACAATTAATGCAAAGTCTCTTTATCACGATCTTTCCAGTGTTACATATATAGAGAGTTACATAACTGAAAGAGACATGTGACCATCAATTTCAGTCTTTTTGTTTTTGCTGTTGATCCCAAAAAATGCAAATATCCCAGTCTGAAGTGCTTCTAATTTTGCAACAAACTAGGAAAAAAAAAACCTTCTTGAGCCCAGAATGGCAATCAGATATCTCCTTGGATCAAGAAGCTAATACCACTCTAATAAAAAATTATATCCCTGAATATTATGGTTATTATAAATATGTATCCAATTGATGTTTAAACATCTGTATAGACTCTGATAAAACCACCTCTTCAGGCAGAAAATGCCACATCCATATTGATCTTTGCCTTAGACTAAATCTCCTTTCTTTCAGTCTAAATGCATGACCTTGTGTTCTATGATAGCCCTGTTTATGCATAGATTTCCAGACAATAGTTTGTATTGGCCCTGAATATATTTATATAATGCTATTATATCCCTTCTGAGGTACAGATGCTCCATTCCTTTTATCAAGTTTGTAGCCTGCCTCTGCACTTTTTCTAGTGCCATTATATCCTCCTTTAGAACAGGTGCCCAAAATTGTGCAGCATATTCAAGATGTTGTCTTGCCAGTGATTTTTAGAGAATGGCATTGCATATTGTTGCCTATAAAAATTCTCAAATCCTTCTTCTGTGTTGTTATCCCTAATTCACTATTATTTAGGGTATAAGTTGCTTGTTCATTCTTTACATAACTTTGCATTTTTCTACATTACATTTCATCTGCCATTTGAGTGCCCAGTCTCCAAATCTTTCTAAATCCCTCTGCATTGAACTTAGGAAGGAAGTGCTGCTATAATGAACAACTTATTGCAAATAGTTGTCTGAGTTCTTAAGAATATGGTGTGACTGTTCCAACCTTTGGGGACCCTCTAAATAGCATAGAAACCACTATTTATATGATGCAATTGATCACAAAACTACACTAGGCAAAATTATCGGCAGAAGGCTGGAATTTTGCATGGCCTTTTCTAGCCCAGCATTGTATGTTTGTTCTCGGGCTGGTGGCCTACAGTCACAATGCACTACAGGTCTAGACTGGCAAACTGATATAATTTGTGGTGGACTGCAGTATCTGAGGTTATCAAGGCTGCTGGAATGTGATGAGTATGCACGGTGCCCCTTGACTATTAGACCCAAGATCCGGGTCACCCTTGGAGAAAGTGGGTATGCCCTCTTTGAAGCTTTCTTCTGGGACTGAAATGCAAATGCTCAGTTTCTTTAGGAAAAAAAAAAAAGGAATTCGGAATAAGACATTATGGTTTATTATCCCCTAAAATCTGATGAAGAAAGTTGGTTAAGAAACTAAGTTTCCTGCTTCAAATGGATTCATACTATTCACCAGCATGCAAATGTAGAAATATGGCAGCGTAAGACTAATTGAGCCACAGTAGACAGTAGCTCTAAAATTCAGTTGTCATGGAGTATTCAGTCAGCATCAAGAGTACTATTTGAAAACAGATCTGAGCTACCAATCCACAAACTAGCTTTATTTATTTATTTATTTATTTTACCCATGAAGTCACCATGACCAATGGAAAACCAGGAGGCAGGCGAATGATTGATTCCACATTCCCCACACCATACTACCTCTGGCACTGTACTACTTATGGCATCCAAAACATAATACCCCCAGTAGCCATACCATATAGGCACTTGGGGGCATTCATTTTATAAAGTTCAGGGTGGGCATCTATTCAGTTCCCAATCATGGGAAATGTAGACGGGTTAATAGAATTTAAGGAGGTAACCTATGTGTCTTATTAATCAGTTTGTGCCTTGCTCAATGTTCCATTTTATTTCTGCAACACTTATTAGTTGTAGTATTGCTACTGTACAGAGTATATTATTTTTAACCACAATATATGTATATATATATATATATATATATATATATATATATATATATGTGTGTGTGTGTATGTGTGTGTGTGTATGTGTATATATATATATATATATATATATATATATATATATATATATACAAAGTAAGAAAGAGATACACTCTATGCTCTTTTGAAGAAAATCATAAGAATTTAATATCCAACATAGTTAGATGTCCGATCGGCGTTTCGACCTCTTCAGGTCTTCCTCAAGATCTTGAGGAAGACCTGAAGAGGTCGAAACGTCGATCGGACATCTAACTATGTTGGATATTAAAGTCTTATGATTTTGTTCAAAAGACCATAGAGTGCATCTCTTTCTTACTTTGTATCCATACCCAGCGTGGGATTGCACCAAGGCATTTTTTGTATATACTACATGAAAGGGTGAGTGCCACTATATCTATACATGTGTATATATATATATATATATATATATATATATATATATATATATATATATCCATAAGTTGTCTCCCTTCTCTTATCAGAAAGTTTAAAAAAAAAATAATAAAACTAAAAACTAAATATTCAAAATAGTTTTTTCACTTGCACTTGTTTTCCACTGACCACTGTGGAAAGTGGCAGTATAAATAGACTAACTGCTATGTGGGAGAATGTTAGCTGGGGACCGAAGCCATGGAAAAAATAAAACTGCTTACTTTGTTTAGTTTCTTCCATTCCCACAGTTCTATTAATGTTTCGGACATGCATTAGAATTATTATTATTATTTTTATTAATATTTTTAAACTGGCATTTTAATTATAGACAGTAATTGTTAACATTTGACACGGCCATAGGAAAAATATAGGAAACAAATATGAGATATATTTTCTTTAAACGTAGCATGTCCTTTTAGAGTCAAATGATTCATTGCCCATGGATTTCAATTTTACAATATTTATGAACATGTACTTCCATAAACCTGTACAACAATTTTACTTATTCTTGTAAAATTGACAATACTTTGTATCACTTGGAGAATATATGTTCAAGGTTTGTCACCTAACTGTATATTGTTCTTTATATGGCAGGGAATAGGAATTTAGACCAAAAATATCTAATTAAATTTTTCTTAGTCATGTATGTTCCCAGCTCATCCATTTTTGCCTTGAGTTTGCAGTTCCATGGTGAATACCTAACAATATATGGGACGTGAATAACCATTATTGCAAAACATAAATAGGTAGGCCAATATGTCCAGTGATGCCTTCTCCATTCTTCATTCTAGTAGTGGATTACTGGCTGAAGAAATGCTTTAAAGGGACACTATAGTCACCTGAACAACTTTAGCTTAATGAAGCAGTTTTGGTGTGTAGAACATGCCCCTGCAGCCTCACTGCTCAATCCTCTGCCATTTAGGAGTTAAATCCCGTTGTTTATGAACCCTAGTCACACCTCCCTGCATGTGACTTGCACAGTCTTCCATAAACACTTCCTGTAAAGAGAGCCCTATTTAGGCTTTCTTTTTTGCAAGTTCTGTTTAATTAAGATTTTCTTATCCCCTGCTATGTTAATAGCTTGCTAGACCCTGCAAGAGCCTCCTGTATGTGATTAAAGTTCAGTTTAGAGATTGAGATACAATTATTTAAGGTAAATTACATCTGTTTGAAAGTGAAACCAGTTTTTTTTTTTTTCATGCAGGCTCTGTTAATCATAGCCAGGGGAGGTGTGGCTAGGGCTGCATAAACAGAAACAAAGTGATTTAATGCCTAAATGACTGTGAATTGAGTAGTGAAATTGCAGGGGAATGATCTATACACTAAAACTGCTTTATTTAGCTAAAGTAATTTAGGTGACTATAGTGTTCCTTTAACTGCGACATTGAAAGAGTTATCTTACTTATTACAAATTCCCTGCTGAACGCTGTAGAAATTCTAGTGAGCCCTGTTCGTGAAAAGCATCTCACTAATAGCTTATGACATTAAGCAATTGGTTGCTTTTACTAAATAATACCACTTCTAAAATGCTATAAATGGGATATAATTGGCTAAATTGGCTAAATAAGGCACAAAGACAGATGCAAGATAACTGTTGCAAATCCTGAAATGTGAAACCACTGAGTAGTGTGAGTTGTTGCAATATGTGACCTTTTACCAAACTCAACATTAGTGAATACTAATGTGGACTGAAAGGGATGGTTGCAACAATACATGCCTTTGTAACCTTACCAGTGTTGTGAATAGCTAATATTGAGATATTATGTATTTATGACTTCACCCCCATGTTTATGGTCATGGTGCTGGTCAGTTGACTATTCTATAATATTAATTTACACACATTTAAAAAAATATTTCTAAAAAATTAACTATTTATCCTAATATCCTTTATACTTATTTAGAAGTTAATTTGAAAAAAAAAAAATTAAAAAAATACTGCACTTATTTTATTTATTGACAAAATGATGTTAAATTGAGACCAGTACAGATCTGTTTTAAATGAAAATGCATCAGATATCAAGTGGGGCATTCAGTAAAGTTATTTTTCTTAATCACGGTCACTGTCACTTAAACATCTTCAACTCTTATCAAAAATGTTACATTAATGCTTTAGTTGGTTAAATTTGGCTGTCAAACAACTAACTTATTGGTGTCTTAGTCCATTAGCTCTGTATGTACCTTTCTGTGCAATGGGTAGGTGAGTCAGTACTCATAATATATACAGTCCAATAAAAGAATAGAGAAATATTCCAATACCTCCTTCCTGATATCGCATATGCTCACAACATGTCTATAATAAGGCATTCTTTCAATACATTTTTGGAGGACAGCAGGAGGTGAAAGCAAAAATAACAAAGGTACACCTCAACATTTACATATGACCGTCTGCTTCTGATTGATAAGGAGAAAATGGAAACCGGTCCAGGCACTCCAAGATACAAAAAAGGCAAATTTATTGAACCCACTGCCACTTACAACGTTTCAACCTACACGGTCTTGGTCAACCTGGAGGTCGAAACGTTGTGAGTGGCAATGGGTTCAATAGATTTGCCTTTTTTTGTATCTTATAGTGCCTGGACCGTTTTCTATCTTTTTCTTATCATATGTTTGGTTCCTGGTACTGGGACTGGCCTGGTTGCACCCAGAAACATACTTCTTGCGAATGAGTGCAGTTCCACATCTTTATTTTGGTCACCTCTGCTTCTGACTGACATAAGGCAATAACTTTAGTGATTTTTATACCATGGAGAAATTTATTGTGTTAGGGTTCACCTTGTACATGCCACACACAGTTAGGACCAGCCTCTCTCTCCTTCTTTGACAGGCACACACTTTAGAAGATTGCTTCATACAGCCAGGTTTGCAAAGATCTGAACCATTCGGTGTATAAACTAAGAGTTTGTAAAGCAGTTCCACTTATCCTCCAGGTTGTGGCTGCTAACAATCAAGGTTGGAGACTTGAAAAATTGCTACATTGAGCTTGATTTACAAAACTGTGAACTGAAATATGTATAAAATGATAGTAGACATTGTATGACTGCTATCAGGTGATAAAACCGCTTCACTCATCCAGGGTGAGTGTAGCTATAGATGGGAGATACACTATAGATCTCATAAAACTCAGTTGATAATAATAAAAAAAAAAAACTATACACTAGAATGAGAGGCTTCTGATTGGTGAAGTCTCTTTCTAATCACTGAGGATTATTTTAACTGTTAACACTCCTCTGTTCAATTGCAATAGCTCTAGCAACTTTTAGTATGCTGTTTTATTTTATTTATGTAAAACATTTTTTTTGTGCATAGTTTTAAATCTTTAACAGTTTAATGAATTAAAATATTGCGGACTAGTTCCTGTCTGATGTGACCCTTTAATTGCATTAAAATTAATTTTGAAAAATTCCAAATTATAATTGTACATACCACATCTAAGTTATGTTTACAGATTTTCAAAAATAAGGACATTATCTTGAGATTATTCTAAATGCTTCCAGCATTAAATGATTTCAAAATATGTATAACTAGCAATGGATTATTGTAATTACATTTATCTTTGTACATTTAATTATATTCATATTTTAGTCTTAAAATCCTATTTTATCTGTTTTACAGGTTTCATATGGGGAGAAATTAAACAAATGTGGGATGGAGGATTTCAAGATTATATCCATGACTGGTGGAATTTAATGGATTTTGTAATGAATTCATTATATCTTGCGACAATATCATTAAAACTTGTTGCATATTTTAAGGTATGGTAAAATATATTATTCATTCATCCTATTACTCAACTATTCTGTAAATGAAATGTTAATAAAGAAATGGATAAACCGCAAAATCATATAAAATATAAAATGAAAGTGATAACTGTGCAATAACCTCTACACATGTGTGATTGCTCTCACAAACACAGGCCTTAATCTTCAGCTGAATAAGAAACTCAAAAGAATGAACTGAGATACAAATAGTGCAGGATGCATTTATTATATTATATACATAACTTAAAAACATAAGAGAAACATATCATCAACTTCACCCTTGATGAGATCACAAATGCTCCCTGCCCAACGCGTTTCACAACTCCAGGTGACTTCCTCAGTGGCTCCCTGCTGGCTGAAGATAGACATTAGAGAAATTAATTTTGTATTCTCTGGTTGCTAGGCAACCAAATCTCCCTGCATTGAGTTATATCGGCTGAAGAGAAAAGGACACAAACCACAGCTGTACAAGTCACCAAAAGATTTTAAGAAGAGTGATCATAGTAACAAGCAATCATGTTCAATTAGGATAGTAGTGTGAAGAAGCAGGCATAGCAGGAAAACATATAGCATATAGCAAACATTCTTGTTTCATGCTAATTACTGTAACAAAGCTAATGGGCAGGAACAGCCAAATACAAGAAACATCAGATATATCTATCTAATGATGCACATTAGAAATACTCATATATCACCCAAAAGCTATACATCGTAAAGCAATATAGTATGGGTGTATCCTACAGACAATATCTGTGAATATAAGGTAATGAATCATGAATCATGCAAATGCAATCATTACATAGGTATACCCTGCAGACGAGTATGCGATTTGTTTTAAAAAAATGTTCTCATGTCAAAAACAAATCTGTACCAGGAGATTGGGTGTTTCAGTTTTCATGAGATTTCCTGTAACATGGATAAAGAACAATAATTATATTGTGAAAACATAATGGGCATAGATAACTCGTAACTTCTATCACTGACAGGAAGCAATTACTTTCAATGAACACCCATTAGCAAAAAGAACCTAATAGACTCAAGTCAAAGCTGAACTACACAAGCTAACATTTGGACAGAAAGCCGTTTTTTAAGTAAATTTTTAAATTAAGCCCTTTGGAGGCTAGGCCTGGATCCAGAATGATTCACTGAATAAAAGAACCAGGTTGCTGTCTCCCCCCTGAAGTTCATGGGGTGTAATCAGTAGTAAATCTCAGTGAGGCTAGCGAATGTCTTACTTGTAGGAAGTGTCATGCCACAGGTTTGTCAGATTGTCCCTCTGTCAGAGCGATCTGAATAGAGGAAAGATGTCCATGTATGTGTTCATTTAAGGTGGTAGAAGTATTGCTAATGTTCATCAGACCACAGGGGCACATGATCTTATACACCACATACCTAGTGATACATGTAATCCTGTGTCTAATGTCAAATTTCTTCCCAAAGTAGAGATGGCTGGATGACTTATTATTATTATTTTATTATTTATATAGCATCAACAAATTCCGTGGTGCTGTACAGTGGGTGGACTAACAGATGCGTAGTTGTAAACAGACAAATGGACGTACAGGAACAGAGGGGTTGAGGGCCCTACTCAATGAACTTACATGCTAGAGGGAGTGGGGTAAAGTGACACAAAGAGTAAAAGTAGAATCTTAAATTGAGCCCTATATCTTACTGGAAACCAATGTAGGGACTGACAGAGCGGGAAGGCGTGGCAGGTGCGAGTGGACAGGAAAATGAGCCTTGCTGCCGCTTTCATTATAGATTGCAATGGTGCAAGCTGGGAACATGTAAACCCCTGACAAGGGGATTGCAGTAGTCAAGGCATGAAAGAACAACAGCACGGACCAGCACCTTACCCGCGTCCGGCATTAAATAGGGGCAAATGCACGCTATATTTTTGAGATGGAAGCGGCAGGATTTGCCGATAGACTGAACATGAGGGGTGAAAGAGAGGTTGGAGTCAAAGAGAACACCCAGGCAGTGACCCTATGAGGTAGAGGTGATAGCAGTGCCGTTGGGAGTAGCAACACTGAGGGAGGAAAGACAGATTTGCTTGTCATGCGCATATAAATGATATTGGATGCCAAAGGAGCTAATGAGTTTACCAAGGGAGGCCGTATAGATATAGAACAGTAGGGGGCCAAGGACAGAACCTTGGTGAATGCCGACAAAGAGGGTCTGGGGACAAGAGGCAGAGACAGAGAAAGGAATTACGGAGAATGAGAAGCTGTTGATGATCAACAATATCAAAGGCAGCAGAGAGATCAAGGAGAAACAGTATAGGGTAATGGCCATGAGATTTAGCAGCAATGAAATCGTTGGATACTTTGGTCACATCCATTTCGACAGAGTGACAAGCACGGAATCCAGACTGAAGGGGTCACATCCACACTTAACGTATGATCACATTTGCAGTAGCAGTCCATATTAGAAGACACATTGAGTTGTCTGTAGAACTGATCAGTGTGTACAAAAATATCCAAGAGGTTAGCATTACTTCCATAGCTCATAAGAGGTGGGTCTCATGGATGTTAGTGTCACTGGAGAACATTTCGTCTTTTGGTGTTATATTACATATACATTTATTCTTTGTATACCATTTATGTTCCTTTTTTATACTGTTACAATTTTACATTCGATGATTTTAAATGCATCAAAATTCCAATTGACACTTACATGCTCCATTACAAAGATATCATCCGTTTTATTATTATTATTGTATTATTACTATTACTATTTACTTTATTATTCCAGTAACAAGCAGTTTGTTTTGTGTTTCTATTCATTTATTTATTTTGGTTCATGTTCTAGATGCTGCTATCCTTTTTTTTATTTTTAGAATTGTGTTATTAACTTTAACAAACTCACACAGACTTATAGCTTTAAGACAGGCATAGCCAACCATCGGCACTCCAGATGTTTTGGACTACACCTCCCATGATGCTTTGCCAGCATTATGGGTGTAAGAGCATTATGGGGGATGTAGTCCACAGCATCTGGATTGCCAAAAGGTTGCCTATCACTGCCCTAGGATATATCAATAAAAACCATTAACAAAAAATATTAATATGAAAAATATTTTAACATATGTAATATTTCAGCATTCACATACTTCTCTTTTCTGCAGTACCACGGAGAATGTGAGCGAAAGTATTGGGAAACGTGGCACCCTACTCTAGTGGCTGAAGCACTGTTTGCCATTGCCAACATATTTAGTTCTTTGCGTCTAATCTCATTGTTTACTGCGAATTCTCACCTGGGTCCCCTACAGATATCTTTAGGAAGAATGCTCTTGGACATCTTAAAGTTTTTGTTTATATACTGCCTTGTGCTATTAGCTTTTGCAAATGGCTTGAATCAATTATACTTTTATTATGAAACAAATGAAAATCTTCCATGCAAAGGAATTAGATGTGAAAAGCAAAACAATGCCTTCTCAACGTAAGTTGCATGACTTTTATATATTTATTCTTAGATATTTTCTCTGTCTCTATTTCTTTTTTTTTAACACAAACATGTCCTAAATTGGAACTTACTATATACAGTAAATACTAGGGTTATATAATATTTACCATGTTATCTACAGTTTGTATTATACACAGGCATAGTTCAATTGGTCCATGTTCAGAATGTTGAAACTCTGCATGACATGTAAATATGGCATGTGGCATCTTGTCCTTAAATAATAATCTATATCTTATGCTGTAAAACTGCCGGATAATGCAATTGCCTTTACATGCCATTCTAATATATTTTCAAGCAAAAATTGTATGATAATGAGTATTAATTTAAAATGGCTTCACGTAATGCTTAAATAATTGTAAAATGTGTGGCATTGTCAGATGCTGCACCCAATATGGTATATCAAGCACGTAGTCCAATGTTACCACATTTAAAGAGGAATGAAAATGTCAAATTAGTATAACATTGATTTTATATTCTTTCTGGAAATATCATTAAAATTTCCATCTATTAGAGATCTTTAATTTATATTGGAATAGCCTATCTGCATGTGGCCTTAACTAATAATAACTTTTATAATGTTACATGCATATTTACAAGAACAGAACTACTACTGAACTTGGACCAAGTCGTTGGAGCTTGTAGACAGTACAAGGAATTCACTTAAATAACAGTTTGTATATTGCTGCCGACTGTGAGTTTGACATATGATGTTCAACCTGGTTCAACAAC
Organism: Pelobates cultripes; assembly: GCA_933207985.1. Taxonomy (NCBI): domain Eukaryota; kingdom Metazoa; phylum Chordata; class Amphibia; order Anura; family Pelobatidae; genus Pelobates; species Pelobates cultripes. The sequence goes on from OW240912.1 coordinate 369,019,176, forward strand.
TGTCTGTGATCTCCATTTCTAATAACTGTCTGCCAGCAGTAAGAAAGACGAGGTGGAACATCCCATGCTTCCACTTCAATCAAGGGATGGGTTGCAAACTTTAGCCTGGGGGACAAGTAGAAATCATTGGCATATTTGTGAAACTTACACATATTAGTGTAGATGGTCCTAGTTACATGAAACATACAAAATATGGATTTAATAGCCTAAAGTGTTTGGAGGTGTTTTCAAAGGATGGCATCATATAACCCTGTAAACTCCATAGGTATGACCTGCACAGCATGAATGAACATTCACATGTCTGTATTGCTAAGAAAAACAGACTTTATTTCCCTTAACTGACATCTATGACAGACAGTGTTTTCCTGGTGGAATAGTCCTGCCCTGGAGAAGAATGTCAGTGCAGAACACCATTCCATTCACAAACTGTGTTGGGCTAGCAAGGACCCTAACAAAGACCCTGAACTGTATTAGGCTGCTGCCCACATCCTCCTTGGCAACTCTCTCATGCTAGTAGCCAAGGAGGCTACTGTCCCCTTGTCAGCCAATACCTCTCTAGTTTTGTCTCCTACATTATCAATAACTGTGTTCATTTTATTACAGGTTATTTGAAACATTGCAGTCATTGTTTTGGTCCATTTTTGGCCTCATTAATCTGTATGTGACAAATGTAGAGCCGCAACATGAGTTTACAGAATTCGTGGGTGCTACAATGTTTGGAACTTACAACGTAATCTCCCTGGTTGTTCTACTTAACATGTTAATTGCTATGATGAATAACTCCTATCAACTTATTGCTGTAAGTATGAATTAAGTCTTTTGTGTGCGCTGGCTCTAATACTGTCACACAGCATGTTTTTACAAATAGAGAGGTATAAAATGTGTGTATGAATATTTATTTTTATATAGTCCTAAATGTGTTTCTTAGTACTTCCTAGGTTACATTTCACTAAATTAAATGGACTTTGTAAAGAGGAACAATATATAATGATACATTAGGATACACTGCCTTTTAATACTTGATGTTTGAGTCAGAATGTGCATCACGCAGCTACATCAAGGATGTAAGGTTGTTGATTTTAGGTAAACAGAGTAAGTGTATCAACCTGTTAACATGATTTTCTCTTTGAAGTTGTGGACAATAAGACTGACAAATACATTTTATAGAGCCTTTCCACAGACAGAGGGCAGAACAAAACCTTTAACCTTGAATGTTTAAGATAATATATCTGTATAGCAAGCATGACAAGGATTTCAGTAGAAAATGGATAAATGTGATTCTAAAGGAATGCAATAGTATTATGCTGCTCAAGTTAAAATGCATTTAAAAGGATAGTTATGATCAGGAAGTTGCTAATCAAGATTAAATCTAAGTAGCCCACAAGATACAGTAGAATGTTTCCGATTGCCTTATTGTTATATTTCAGATGACGACAGATTTGAATTTCAGCTGCAGATATAAAGTCTTAAAGAACATACATCACTTGTCAGTTTTTTTTAACCAGCAAGCAAACACTTTTACACAAATATACAAACTAAAATTAAGCAAGAAACTGTAAAAGTATGCTAAACATTTAAAAACTTAGTATAAACGTTGTCAATTTGCTTTATTTGGCATTCATCTCAGTTAGGGGGGTTCTTCAGCCCCCACTCCCCCCCCCCACCACCCCTCACCTTTTATCTGCCTCTCACCCACCCTCTAATCAACCCAAGTTTCACATGAACTAGCATTAGTCATGCATCACAGACTATGTGCATGTTTATGACTTTTGTGAGCAAGTGAAAGGATTGTATGTTTAAACATAAACATACAATATATGTGTGTGTGTGTACATATATATCTATGAGTACAGACACACAATATTTCACATATAGTGGTATACAGAGCAGTGTATGTTGCTCGGTTTATAGAAAGATTCACTGTGCAGATCAGTGTGTGTAATTTTATGGGGGATGCAGTGTGTGCATGAAGGGTGCAGTGTCTGTGTTGGAACTGGTACAGGACTGTATAGTGTGTGTGAGGGCAGATGGGAGCAAATATATATATATATATATATATATATATTATTTTTTTTTTTATTTTTATTTTTTTAAATAAGTAAATGGTTATATCAACATTTCCCTTTTTACCTTTGTCCATGGAGAGGGGACATTACAAGCCAATCCCTGGCAGTCCTGGCAGGGAGTGAACTCTAGCCTGCAGTTCCTGGGCTAGAGTTTACTCTTGCGAGGTCCGGAGCATTGCCATGGTAACCGTGACAATGCTCCAAGCTCACAAGAGGAGAACCCAGCAGAGCTGTAGGTTAGAGCTTGCAGGTCCTCTCCTTCCCCTGCCACTGCTGCATTTCTGGGCTGGAAGGGAGATCTCTGATATCCCCTCTGGTCCATGAAGGCACACAGCAGGGCATTAGGATGTTGAATGTCTACTGGTGTCTACTGGTGCTTCTCAAAGAAAAGCATAATATTCATTGTTTCTCTATGAGAAGCATGTAACTGGAAGTAGGAGAAGAGAAGCAGTTTGATCAATGTGATCATGCAGAGCATGCAGGTTTCTCTCTCCTGCTGCTGTACAATGCTGCTTTGTTTCTTTCATTAGTGGGCTGGTCTAAAACTTATATGGATAAGCGAGGGAAGGGGAGCCTGAAGAAACTCCCCAATCTAGAGAGGCGTGTCTGATTATGTAATTTGGCCAAGTTCATTAAGTGAATAAACATTTATTACATAGTTTTCAAAATTTTTCTTGCTTTATTATTGTTTTATTTTTTTTTTGTGCACAATTTAACAAGATGACATACGATGCCATGACAGCATACATAGTCACAGTAATATCACAGGTTTACACATATGTGGCATTGAGAAAGAGGCACATTTTTTAAAGTTTAAGTGTAGTAAAGATAGACAGTTAAACTTGCATTACCACGACAGCAGAGACATGCGTGAAACACAAAATAGTAGATCTGGACTAGGCATGATATAATTCTGCACATTTTTTAAGAATAGGAAGTAAACAGGCTAAGCAAACATGGCTAGCTGATAAACAATATGTACTAATTGGAGACAAGTTTTGATGAGGAATACAGTAGAATATAACACCCCAGATAGCACCCAGTGCACATGAGTAACACATTATAGGAATGGTAGTGTGATAATTTGCATTATCCCCTGGAACATGTCGGATAAGGGTAAGGGGCAACGCTAGCATATATTAAAGGTAGAGCAAATAGGAAGTCCGATGGGAACATTATATTGAGTGAGATATAACTTGGGGTTAGAGGCTCATTGTGTTGGTCATCCTATCCCTGTTACTGGAAAGTTAGTGTCCCAGATTGTCTGGCTTCTCAGGCTGTCAGCAAAGGGTAACTGCTGCAGGTCTCCGGTCAGGAGGTGCTCCCCCCTCATCTCTCCGTCCCTGCGCGTTTCCCTCTTCGTGGTGCTGGAGTTGTACTGCCTCTGAGCTTGACGGCAGGATGCGTTTGCCGCTGTGCGCCGTTTAGGCCGTCTCTGCCACGTCAGGTATGTTGGGCCCGTGGTGTTTGCTGTAGGTCACTTTGGGGAGCAGGAAAGTGGTTCAGGAGGAGCCTTGAAGGGATCAGTAGGGGTCAGCATGCTCTCCAGCTGCCTCCAAAAGGCATCGAAGATAGCTTCTAGGTGTTGGTGGGTCTCGTGTATCTCCCTGTCAGGAGTCTGGGTGCATGTGGCGTCCGCCATCTTAGGTGGTGTTCCATCTTGCTCTCCGATGGGGCTTGGGAGCTATCAGGGTGGGGACCAGGGTGGGGACCAGGATCACCGATAAAATAAATAAATCATACATAAAAAGTATGATTCTGATGCAATAGTTTTGCTTTAAGCCAAAATATTTTATGATTTATTCTAGGGAAGGCATATACACAGAGAATAATAGACAACTGAGAACTGAGCTTTATTGGGAATGTGTGAGTTTCTGAAGGGACATATCTTCAATTTCAATGCTGCTGTCATTCTTGCTTTTCACACCCACCCACCAGTTTATATGCCAATATCCTAGACTGAGGCCCTTTAGTTAGTCTAGTTTTCATCTTCAGTATTCCAGCTCCCCAATGTCTGAATCTTCAGGTGTAGATTTTATGGAGGAGGTTAATACAGACAGAGTTATTTATTAAAGTGGGGATGGTGAACTTAAAGATTTAAACCAAAATAGCCATATTGTTTCAATGTTTTCCATTTGGCTGACCTCCCATAGCAATTAATAGACACTACTGGCTATCATACACAACCCTTTCCTTCTTATTTTTTTAACAATGGATCTACAATGTATCCTACATCACTGGGATCAGAATTCTATTCTATTTTTTTTTTTTTTTTTTAATATCTTCGCAACTGAAAGCTGCTGGAACAATTTTTTACAACATGTAGCAAGCCAAGTAATTATTCCCCATGTTTGCTGACTACTATATTACTAATTTATTATCTGGAAAAAATAAGGAAAAGCATCTAATGTATTTTTGTACAACTTTTACTTATTCTGCTTCCTGCTGACAACACTTTTTTTTTTCTTATAGAAACAAATATGATCTATTTTCTGCATAGAGGTTAAAGGGACATGCATGTGCTGTTTGTGCATGTTTCTCTACATAGAAATGATAGGTGTTGAACATGTGAATGCAGCGGAGGACACAATTTGCTGCCACTGAATATATGGCTATGCTGTCCATGCATCAGTAGCTCTCTTTCGTTTTATATATATATGCAACACTTTTCCCATTGACTTCAACTGGAGACAAGGAATAGGTAAAAAAATCTCTTTTAAATAGACTTGGAGAGTCATTTTGGGCCGAACTGCCATTGGACAAATATGGACCAACTGGGTGATTATGAATTCTGATTTCTGATCTGCCACATGCCAGGATCTCAGAGAAAACAATCCAGCGAAGCTGGAATATGTTTGTTTCTTGATTATAAATGCTATTCCTGGCACCAGAAAAGAAGGTGGATAGAAAAAAAAGTGGCGTAACTCGCAGTTGTATCTAGCTAGACAGCTAGTACTGCAAGGGGCACTTGAAATAGCTTTGAGTGGGACAGTGTTATTATTCTGAGTGTGAAGCAATTCTATTTTAATTTTTGTTTTCTAACTGTGTTCAGTCCAGTGTGTGCTATGTGTGTGTGTGTGTGAGCACTGTGCAGTGTTTCTTCATCTCAAACACAATAATGTTACAGTGGTAAATCCACCAAGCAATCCACCCATTTTGCAACTCAAACACCTATTTTAGCCAAATAAAATTGTGTTGGTTAACACAAAACACGATCATTCATATCCCAAATTGAATGTAATAAGTAAAACTCTGACAACTCTACTGTTGCTGCCATCACCACCACTATTTGTAGTATTCATCCTCAGGATTTTGTGATTAGCGACATTTTCTGTTCTGCATCTGATTCAACACCAAGGAGGCAACTGCTTTTATCACATTTGTTTTATGCAACAACAATTTGTCCTGCCGCTTCCAGTGGTCCTGCAGCATATTCTACTACAGCTAGCTCAAACATTATACTACCATTGTGCTTCCACAGGAAGCAAGTGAGAGCACAGTAGATTCCACTTTGTGGGGTCATCAGAATCAATCTTTAGTGTGGAATTAGTGCAGAGTACCAAAGAGTGTCCCCACTGTTGTTCTCAGATAATGAGAATTATGTCTCTCCCACCACTACAGACATAGCAATTTTACTTCTGGCCCAGGAGCTACTTTACTCTAAGTATGATGAGCCAAAGAAATTAGTAGAGGAGAGTGTGGAGACAGATCACCATCTTCTCCAGCAGCTAGTATGCAGTACCTTTTGTATCTTGTCCACCATCTTCAAGTCAATCTGTATCTGCTATAGAATATGCTAATCTAATAGAAACAGTACTGACATCGGCTGCACCTTCGACCAGCAGCTTTTTTTTCTTAAAAAAGCAAACAAAACATAATGCAGCCTGTAACCCCTTAACCATAAATCTAAGCTCACTCTAGAGAGCTCCTCTGGGTTTAGAACTCATAAGGGCAGAGTCAATAGCTAGCCATGGCAAGAACAAAGGGTAGTTGGTTTTGTTGCAAATACAGTATATAATAATACAGTTTTATAATAGTAAAAGCAGAAAGAAGAAAAAGAAAAACAGCATAAATGTAAGATTATGTACAAAACCAGTCCTTGTCTCAGAGATTTTGTAGAGTCAGTATGCAAGACTCTAGGTGGCTACGGTCCACTCTGGTAATATTCGTGGCATCATCATGGGCTTCTATGCCTCGACCTCTGGTAGCGGTATCCTCCAGGCCTTAAGCAATTTTAGTCCAGTTGTCATGGAGGAGACAGAGTAGATAGTCCTATTGCACTGGATGAGCAATTTGGCAGGGAACCCCCACTTTTATTGGAAGGTGTGGTTGCGTAGGTTAGTAGTGAGTTGTGTCAAGGAACTACAAAATTGTAAAGTAGCAGCAGACAAATGTGCGAAGATGAAAATATGTTTGAATTTGTCAGGGAAACCTTGAGAGCATGTAGTTTTCATATTTGTTTGTTTGACATGAACCTGAATGAATACTCACTATCAAATCTCTTCGTGAGGAGGGTGGAAGATGTTTTTACTTATGCAGTCTATGAACCTTTTCTATTATTAGCATATCTGGGTAGATTGTCGGTAACAGCTCCTGAAGAATATCTGTGAGGTAAGTATTCAAATCAGTATTATAGATAGATTCAGGAATCCCCCTGAACCTTAAATTATTTCTTCTGGACCTGTCTGCAGGATCATCTAGCTTGATGTGCTGTAATTCTAAATTAGCCTCTATTTCTTGTAGTTTCTTCCAGGCTTTTATGTCTTGTGACAAATTCATCTAGTTCTACTTTAGTGTGCCATGTCCTTTGATTTAAATCCTTTATCTCCCTCTTTAGCTCCCTTGCCATAGTGTGGAAATGTGTTACCATATTTGCTGTTAATGTTGCAGAAATATCTGCTAACATACTCTTTATCTCAGCCGAGGTGACCAGCCAGCCATAGGGAAAAAGGGTAAGGTCATCGAAGTCAGAGATCTGGTTCTATTGGGCGACTCGGTGCAATTTTGTGCCTAGTCTTGGGTGCCATGTGAGTTAGTACTCACAACTCTGGATGCAAAAAAGGACATCTGGTATGGCTTTTCGAGTCTTGTCTTGGCCCACTGGGACATTTAGCCATTCTGGCTAAGTACTGAGAGGTGGTTCTTTCTATTTTGTGCTGATCTCTGCTGTTACCACATGAAGCTTAAAAGTAAGAGGCAATGTAGCATCATGCCCCTGACTGCCTCTTTTTACTCGTTGACAGTAAAATAATCCATATCTTGTCTCTCCTAGTTAGTCCTGTTTAAACCAACTGCACACATATAATGTGTACCCTGTTAATTGCATCTTTATACATTATCCAGGGGGTTGTCTAAATCTACATGTAATGGGAACAAATAAAACATAACATGTCTGCTGCCCATCCCATGTGTTCCCTATTAAGGGTTAACAAGAATATAGGGGTGTATATAAAAAATACCCCTTTCTGTCTCATTAGAGATATTTTTGCCAGAAGCGCAAGGAAGCAAGGCAAATGGTTAGAGTTAGCACCCACCTAAGAGGTCTGCTTTGACGTGGCAGGTGGGCATACCCTCTCATGGCTATTGGAGGTAACTAAAAACCTCCATTTGTTTAAAAATACATTGGGATGTGGAAAGAGCGCAGGTAACTTATTTCTTTGGTTTTTACTATATGTATTTTGGCTGATGTGTTCTATGGTCATTGCTGCCGTCCAGGAGTAATGAGAGTTTGAGCGCTGGGCTAGTTTCTTTGTATTTAGAGAGGCATATGTAGTTAATTCCTCAGCCATGGTTTTCCATAAATCATAATTTGCTAACATAGGACTTGACACATACTTTTGAAATGAATCATTGTCTTCAGTATTCTTACATTTTCTAAACAGTGTACACGTTTTTCTACTCTCAGAGAAAACACTATGCGAATTAGGTACAATGAAAATGCTATAATTTCACAATATATCTGCTTCTTATTTACAAAACAATTCAATATTAAAATTCTGGGCACTGTTCATCATATGATCCTTCCTAAAACACAATGGATTTACTATTGCAGCAATGATAGGTAGCTGGAATAATGTATTTTTTTACTAAATGGTTACTTGATAATTTACTGTTCAGTGAATAATCACTCACAGAGTTTTTTGCACTTAAATAAAAACTATTATTATCTAGCAATCAAGTGAAACCATGCGGAATATGCCATTTGTTTTAAATATGATAAAATATGTACATTCAATTTTAATATTAATATAAGATTTTAAACTATTTTAAACATATTTAAGAGTGAATAACTTGATAAAGCTTTAAAAACACAATTTCATTATTTAAAAAGGTACTTCAGCCAATCACATAGAATACGAACATAGACTGCAGGCACAAACACAGTGGTTTTATAGCAGTGTTTACTTAAACACAAATATAGAAACATCTACATAAGGTTACATTCTAATAGACGTTTACATAAATGTGAAGTTCAAATGCAATAGGATACAAATTACATTGGTTCGATTAGCTTTGCACGCCTTTCTCTTTTATCACAGAAATGGCGATGTAAATGTAGATGATGTTTCTCAAGCTGCCACCATTGGAAAATACACAGCTCTATCTTAAGAGGAGGCAGTAGGTCAGCTAACTCCACGTCTGTCATCTGTGATATTAATAGATTCCTATATACATTAAGCCTATTAATTACTCACACTTGCTACTGTAGTTACATTTCTAAATGGTAAACTTGTATGGACCAGATTGCCAGCCTGATGTGGATTTGATGCGTATGGGTGCATCCACTAAAATGAGAATTGACAAAAGAAATGCAAATTTAGACACACACAGGGTTGTTTGTTAAAGTAATTCAAAGCGAATTTCAAAGTTAAGCCCAGAGTAGCCAAACTGAAAGCAAAGCTGGCTTAAGGGATTTTTCCATTTTGGCTATTTTGATCTTAAATTTGAAATTAACTTTGAATTCTCAGTTTTGTGACTAACCCTGTTATGATTATTTACTAAAGTTAGAATTGTCAAGAATTTAAAATGAATTCAAAGTGAATTTAAATTTTTAGACCATAATAGGTAAACTTGAAGCGTAGCCGTATTGGATAATTTTCCCAATTTAGCTAATTTGGCTTTAAATTTAAAATGGACTTTTAATTCACTTTGAATTCTGGACAATTCTCCCTTTAGTAAATAACCGTGTAAGTAGTATAAGCTAACTGGCTAAGATGGATAAAGTTTTGCCCTAAAAATTTTAATATCCTTGTCAGTTACCCACAATTCTGAGATTAGTTAATATATCCAGTAGTGTTACAATAAAAAAAGTTTTCTTTTTGCTATTTAGAAAATGCTATTTAATTTTTTTCTCTAAGAGATATTTTCTTTAAAATATCAATCTTTCACACAATGTTTTGCAATTTCTAATATTGGTTCTCTATTTCTAAATGTTTTTTTACAAAACTTTTCCATCTAATGTGTGTTTAGGATCATGCTGATATCGAATGGAAGTTTGCAAGAACAAAACTCTGGATGAGTTACTTTGAAGAAGGAGGAACACTTCCCACTCCTTTTAATATAATCCCGAGCCCAAAGACCATATGGTATTTATTTAAATGGATACGAAAACAAGTATGCAAGAAGAACATAAGGCGAAAACCTGAAAGCTTTGGAACAATAGGAGTAAGTACAACTAATGTCAACTAGAATTTTCTACAAAATTCTCTAAAATGATAATCCATTCTTGACAATATAACTTCTATTCAAATTATAGACATTTTATCATTTTCATGAAAACTGTGCAATTAGATCTGACTATTTTTGGTAAAACAAAGAAGTCTCTTTACTAAAGAATTTGTTTTGCTGAGTTAGCTAACAATAAATAAAATTTAGATTAAGATTTCCAGCATAGCTACTTTGACATACATTCTGCATAATTAAAGTTACTTTTTATTTATAAAACATTTTACCTGGAAGGATTCATTGAGATTTTTCTCATTTTCAAGTATGTCCTTGGCAATTATTAATATTCCCTTGCACTGTTAAAGGAGCACTATAGTGCCAGGAAAACAAACTCGTTTTCCTGGCACTATAGGGTCATTAGGTTCCCCCCACTCTCAGGGCCCCCCTCCCGCTGGGCTGAAAGGGTTAAAACCCCTTCAGCCACTTACCTTTCGCTCCCTCTGTGCTGGGGAACTCTCCACCTCCTGCCAACGTCAGATCTGAATGCGCACGCGCGGCAAGAGCCACGCGCATTCAAACCGCCCATAGGAAAGCAGTACTCAATCCTTTACTATGGATGTCCAGCGTCTTCTCATTATGATTTTCACAGTGAGAATCGCGGAAGCGGCCTCTAGTGGCTGTCAGTGAGACAGCCACTAGAGCTTGGATTAACCCTCAGTGAAACATAGCAGTATCTCTGAAACTGCTATGTTTTCAGCAGCAGGGTTAAAACTAGAGGGACCTGGCACTCAGACAACTTCATTGAGCTGATATGGGTGCCTATAGTGGTCCTTTAACCCCTTAAGGACACATGACATGTGTGACATGTGTGACATGTCATGATTCCATTTTATTCCAGAAGTTTGGTCCTTAAGGGGTTAAGCCTTGAATTGATAATGGACTTTATGCACCTGGGCTAGAATGATAGATACATAGTAATAAAGGGCGGAAAAGACTCAACTCAAACAATTTCAGGCTTTCACACATCTGTTTTTGTTGTTTGAAAAATTATTTAAAGTAATTTCCAGTTTTTCCACACAATGGAAACAAATCCTTATTACATTCAAAATGGCAATCACATTTCTTTTTGGATTAACAAGCATGGCTGCATAATAGTGATAATCTTATCCAATCCATGAGATTAAACAGAGGAGCTTCTGCTTGATGTCATATTCTAACGGAGAACTACAAGCGAGAACACGCTATGAAGGTCTGTGATATCCAAGATATAGACCTCTTGTACTTTACCTGACCACAAGCAAAGTAGTTTAACTTCATGAAGAAAAGATTATAAAGTCTGGTTATATTTCACAAATAGAGGAAAATGTTTGTGGGCAATCCGCTGATGAATTGTCTAATGTTAACAGACTTTTGTGAAAGTCTCTAACCTACTTACTCTTTATAAAATAATTAATTTGAACATGATACATACTGTATTCACTGAATATTTTATCAAAAGCACAGGGTCCATGCAGGCACCTGTCCTGTATAGGGCACATATTGACAGCACTTATTCTGTGCCATTTTTGGAGCTTATATGGGCTGGTGAGAGGAGATAAATATCAGGAACCTTGTCCATTATCCTCTGCAGTCTAATCAGCCTCCTATGCTTGATAGCAGAGCTGAAGGTATAGTTATAGAAGATGTAAACTCTGTGTTGTTCCAACTCCTCCATGGCCTGTGTGTGAGACTGGACAGGAGGCCGAAGGGACAACTTCTACCTGCCCAGTAACCATCTCTTGCAGAGGAAATTCTTTGCAGGAGGAGCAGAGACAGCACTGAGTGACTAACATTCTTTAACAACTTCTGCTGTTCCATCATTAGATTATGAGTATTTTGCAAATAACCCTTCAAATTCCACATCTGTATCCTAAAATCCCTTTTTTTCCTTAACCCTAAATTTAATTCCAAGATTAGAATATAAAGGAGGGCTAAAGGACAGATTTTTTTAAAGGGAAAAGGGAGCTTGTAATTCGTCTTATAAAATTGATAATCAGCAAATTTGGAGGAATTCGTAATAATGCTTCAGCTACAACACTTTGATGGACACCCTTCACCACATCTCAAAAATATCTAAGAAAATATTTCACAGTGAGAATCATGGAAGCGCCTCTAGTGGCTGTCAGTGAGACAGCCACTAGAGGCTGGATTAACCCTCAGTGAAACATAGCAGTTTCGCAGAAACTGCTATGTTTTCAGCTGCAGGGTTAAGACTATAGGGACCTGGCACCCAGACCACTTCATTGAGCAGAAGTGGTCTGGGTGCCTAGAATGTCCCTTTAAGTGTTAGCTTGCAAAAACCAAACAAACAATAATTTGGGAATGGGCATCCTACCAGATGTATTTGGTCCTGATTTAGTTTAAAATTGTTGCTTTGTAAACAATCTAGATTCTACAATTTGTAAAGGATCTGGATGCAAAATCACTGATTTTAAAGTTCACACCAAATGCATTAAGCTGAATGGTACAGATTTGGTCAGGCTGACTAAACTCTGACAAAAATTGGATTTAGTAAATATGAGAAAAGTCATTCCAGTTGGAATATGGCAATTCTTACTGAATTCTGTCCATCCAGAAAGAATGCAGTGTTTAGTAAACAGACCCATATAGTTTATAGTGTCAGGACAAATATTTGGAAATATTTTGGGTTCTAAGTTTGCAGGGAGGTGGAGGACTTACCTGTTTGTATCTGGGCACGAGAAATCCTGCCTGCCCCTCCCCTTACTATTTCAATGCATTAGGTATTACCCAGTTTTTGGGTTGTATTTTACTTATTGTTGTTGTCACAGCTGCTGAATGTGCTGAAGGTGTCTTGCAAGAGCAGGAGTATTAAAGGGACACTATAGTCACCAGAACCACTGCTTGGCAATGTAAACATAATACATAATGTATTCACTGGATATTTTATCAAAGGCACCTTGCTGCCTAGTAAAAACTTTTGTGGCCGTCACGCAGACGGCCACTAGACATGCTGCACAACATGCAGTATTGATGTTCAGTTTCTCCATGCTCTGCATTCAATGCAGCTCTATGAGAAGATACAGACCGGTGCTGCCCAGCATTTTTCTGCACATATGCAATAGCCTCCTAGTTCTTTCCAATGGGAAAGCATTGGATTGGCTAAGATCAGCAATTGTGATGATCTCAGCCATGGGGTCAGAGCCAGCCTCCTACAGCCCCACACAACACTGGAATAAAAGTGAGTAAAATCATCTTTTACATTGCTTATTTGGGGGCCGGGACCCTAAGTTGTGTTTTCACAGATATAGTTACAGAAATACATGTTTTATGCCTGTTACTATAGTGTCGCTTTAAAACAAGCTGCTGTCCGAGTGGGCACTAGGGAGACATGTCCAGCACATGCAGAGAAAAAATGGGGTGCATTTACTACACATTGTCTTCAGATTTTAGACATCGCAAAGAAACTAATACCAAGCAACAGGTTAATATATATAATAGGCCTGAATATGATTATTTGTATAGTACGTTGTAGTTAGATTGAGGAGCACCATAGAAAACCATATGAATGCATTTTGATACTGTTTATGAATACAGAAGCTGAAAGGAGTTACTACAATATTATGCATGCTTTTTACCCAACACTAACGATATTTATTGAGCTAAAAATATCTTATTCAAATTAAATTTGACACAGGGTAGCAATATCAATCATGGAACAGTTAAAATGTTAGAGAAAAACAAACCAGTTTTAAGATTTACATGTGTCAGGTGACAAATTGTTACACTGACAAAGTCTATGAAGAAAAACCCCACAATTTTACATTATATAATCAGAACATATATAATGTGTATGTGGTAGACATTAACAATTAACTTAATAGCAAATTTACAATTAAGTTTTAAATAAAACCAGACATTTAATGGTTTTTTTTTCTCGTAGTCTCTACTTTCACCTGAACTTTGAAAACACACTTAAAAATGTCACTCTAGTGAATACATTCAGGAGTGATTGATTAAATGATGTATCAATATGCATAAGAATACCTGCCAGACATACCAGGTTTGCCAGGGAAGTCTTGATTCTTGGACCGGGTGTTGCTGTGCTGGATTTTCTTAATTACGTCTAGTTTTTGGATACCAGAGACGAGTCCTCAGAAACTGTAGAGTAAGCTTATCATTAAACTCACTCACATTATGCTAAAACAACTCAGGTCATTTAGAGTATGTGAGATTTATTCAACAGCACTGCAGATTGGATTTTCTTTGAAGAGGCTTACCGACAAGTATGTCATGGGACTGGCTAGTCAGGGCCAAATAAGTCATCAGTAAGGTCAAGGAATCTGGACTGGAAGTCAGATGTATAGTCAGGATGTAGTATTTTTCTTTATATGGGAAATATGGACTGAGGGGGAAAAAAACACAATAAGGAAACTACGTAAAAGACAAAAAAAATAAAAATGAAAAATTGGGTAACACAAATGAGAGCCAACTGAAAGCTCACTTACATGTCAGTAGAGATAACCACTAATTTTAACCAGGAAGTAAATGTAACACAGTCAGTTCTAATGTTCTGTCTTGCTTTTTCTGTAATTCTTTTTATTATAAATTGTGCAATTATAAGGTATTGTATATTAAACTTCATGCAGACAAGACAGATAGGGAAACATACACAAAGAAAGGCATGGTCACAGGGGATATTTTTTTTAAATGGCTGCTAAAATAAAATTGGGGGCAAACCTTTTAAATTTGAGTAGTCACCATAACAACTAAAACAATGGCCCTGTTCATTAATTTCCATTCGGAACGTTTATGCTTTTCTCCCTTATGGAGTTTCCTCCTATTATTAGTTGTTTTATTGGTTTAATTGGTTATCAGTTGTTTATCACTGTTGTAGAATCATATGCAATACAATCCCATAATGCCTAATTCCACACACAAACATCCCTATTATACTCCTGCTGATTCTTACCTGTCCTTTGCCAGCCAGCCTGCTTTATGCCTTTACAGATTAATATTATGATATCAGAAGTTTTGGAGAGATATTAAGGCTTTTTTTTTTTGCATAGCAATCATAATAACATCTATAAACAATATGATTAATATAATCACAGAGGTAATATCATAAATGTATTATCATCCAATTATTATTGTTATAAATATTGATATATGTTTACCTGTCTTTTTTTCTTTTATTATAGAGGAGAGCAGCTGACAATTTTCGAAGACACAATCAATACCAGGTAATTTTAATTATATATTATTTATATATCATCTATATGGTATATGGTGAGCAATGGTAAAACCTGTATCTTAGATACTGAAAATAACTGACAGTAACTTTTAAAAAAAATATCATACTTATTGTTGCACAAATGATAATCATGCATTATTTAGATACAAATAAAGCCATAGCTGATATTTTAATAAAAAAAGTGTGTTGGAGGACTTGAGGATACTGTAATTAGTACAGGGACTGGGAAAAAGTGAACACTGTAATTAAAGAATGGAACTGGGGCATGGGGGCACTGTAACTGAAGCCGAAGGCTAGCGCAAAAAGTGAGAGAGACAATTTAAGGAACACTCCATACACCATAACCATCACAGAGAGCTATAGTGATTATGGTGTGATGAGTGACCTGGTGCCTCCAATGTAAGTAGTTTTTGAATGGTTAGACTTTTTATCTGGGATCTGCCCTTTCCTTGCTGTTCTGGAAGCTCTCTGACTGAGCTAAACCTAGTAGTGCAAGCTTAACTCATTAGCTGAGATTGATCAGCTGATGCTTCAGCCAATGAGCTAGCCATGCATTGCAGGCTTAGCTGAGGAGAGTAAACAGAAGCTCCAAGGTGGAGCTTCCAACTTTCAGAGAGGAAAAAGAAATGAGGGGAGTAGCACTTGGTGGACACTAGGTAGGAAGTCATAGTCAAACCAATCTAAAAAATAGGACAACGGGGCAATTCTTGTTCCATTACCATTATAGCTCACTGTAATGGAATGTTCCTATCAAGCCTGAAAAAGATAACCGACAGACACAATGTATTTTCTGCTGTCTTGGTTCCCTTAGTTGAGAAAGGTTTTATTCTGTATACTGGACTTCAATGGAGGAATTGCAATTCAGTATGCAAAGTAAACCTTTGCACTGCTACGAGAACACAGTCTTGTTTATTCAGCATGGCGTCATCTTGTTCTATTGAAGGCTGTTTAACTTCCAACAGTTCTTCTCAGCCAG
Source organism: Pelobates cultripes (assembly GCA_933207985.1). NCBI lineage: Eukaryota > Metazoa > Chordata > Amphibia > Anura > Pelobatidae > Pelobates > Pelobates cultripes. Next base: position 369,035,134 of record OW240912.1, read on the forward strand.
TACATTCACACATACTCTGGCAAAGGCTTAAGGTTCTGAATGCTGCAAAACATGTTAATTTAAATACCTCTGTTATTTGAGCGTGCTACAAAATAGCATATTTTTTAGGTTAAATACCTTAAAGTTGTGTTGGTGTCTGGACGTTTTTCCAGCCATATCTCATCAAAAAGAAAATATAGCAAAATATGTTGTCAATAGATCATTCTATTGCATGTTCTTCTGCAGGATAAAAATTGAAGATAGCAAATTTCTATGAGTACATGTCTGAAAAGCACAGGCAGAATTAGGAATATTAATGCATTGCCCTTTTGTAGGAATAGTTTTTGTAAAATATAGGAGACATGTAAACTTGTGTATGCTCCGTAATCAAGGGTATCTGTCATGCAAAGTACAACTTATGCTCCTTTTAAAGAGCATACAATTCTACCAATGCACTGTGTTTTCAGAGTTGCTAGAAAATGTACAGATTAGGATAAAAACCCTTATTTAAAATAAGTCTTTCTCTCACCCGTCAGTCAATTCTTCTGCATAAACTTTATGCCAAAGAATTGATTGACAAGGGAGAGCTTACAAAAAAAACACCCACCGATGGCCCTTCTGCCCTCCATTCAGAGCAACCACATAGCATGTACTATGTTTGCTATGGTAACCCCAAATGTAGGAGAAATTGAGGCCGAGTAGCTGGGGGCACTGGGCTGGCTGTAAGGCAAGCATATCTCAAAATTCTAAATTGATACATGTATCTCTGTGATTTAAAATTATTCAATGTATTTGGAGATGATTCAGACACCGGTAAAAAATAGATAACAGCCTCACTTCAAAAAATGAGTCATTATGACTGTGCTAAATAATTGTGTTACTGTAACAGTAACCAATATGAACGATGTCTAATGTTTACCCTTATTGGCATAATCTCTGCATATGGCAGTTAAAACCTAGTTTAAGTTCCATATATCTTTTATCAGATTAGCCGTGAAGAAGGTTGCATTATCTCAGTAATTTATTGTTTCTTTCTGGTTAGCGTTCTCGATGTCAAGGAAAAAAAAAATGTTTATGGATTCCCTTTAGTTTGCTTACATATTTTGTTTTGATTTATATTAATGGGGGATGTCAGCAATGCTCTAATATATTGGCAGGAGATGGTTATTTTCAAGCAGTTTCTCATCAGCAAGCCCTAGGCTTCCAGAGAAAAATATTAAATGTCAAAATGCTGAGTTATAATTCCCAATAAATATAGCGCTTAAAGAGACGCTATAATGGATTAATTTTATTGCCATATTTACTTTAAAACACAGCCAAAACTGCGTTAGACAAATATTATTGGTTTGTTTTCATTTCGAAAGGAAACTATAACTAAAAATATAATGTTTTTATGTGTCATGGCATAAACCAAAACATGGTACCTAGCCAAGTGTTATTAGTGAAAACTATTTAATTAAAAACTTTCAAGCCTTCTATTACCTTCTATCTCCCCTCTGCTCTTGCCCAGCGCATCTGTTAATGTAGTTAACCACAAGTAAACAGGTTTGGATATGAATGTTTTATTTTACTTTTAATCATTTACAATCCAAACTGAAAAGTGTATGAGTTTACAGAGATGTGGTAGGTTAGGTATATATGTGTGTATATATATATATATATATATATATATATATCAATCGATAAGATGGAGCACTCCAAAGGACTTCAGCAAAGTGTATTTATTGTAACAAAAAAAATTTACATAGTAGTACAAATAATCAAATCGACGTTTCGACCCCTCAGGGTCTTTTTCAAGATCTTGAAAAAGACCCTGAGGGGTCGAAACGTCGATTTGATTATTTGCACTACTCTGTAAAAAATTTTTGTTACAATAAATACACTTTGCTGAAGTCCTTTGGAGTGCTCCATCTTATCGATTGATTTATATATTTGGACGTTGGAAGCACCTAAGGCAGATATATTGAATGTACCCAGGGGTGAGTGCCTAAATTATTCTTTGTATATATATATATATATATACACACAAAGATATATACAGGCTTGTTTTCTTGCTTGTTGGTAAAGAGCAGCTGGCAGATTGTTGCGGATAAAAATTACCATGGTCCAGGGTCTCCTCTCGCATTTGTCTGCATGCTTTTCACATCTGCCTTTACTGATACTGACTAACAGTTAGCATTTACCATTTTGCAAATTGGACAAAAAGGCAAATTTTCCATATAAATTACCATATCGCCTTCACCAGGACACAATAAAATATCTGCCATGGACAAATGCACTTCCATTTCAATTGTCTGAGCATGCTGCCCCTCATGCAGTAAATTGAAGTGAACTGAAAACGTAAATGGTTATTCCAAAGTCCATGACCATTTCTTCTTTTGGAAGTGGTCATGGATGAAAATATGTTGCTGTACTGTGCATCAGCTTGAAACACCGCACATCCAGTGTTATTTACACTTTTTGTGTCGGAGGCTAGTTGCACACCTGGCACATGTGACTTAGGCAGCAATACCTATTTTCTGAGTTAGTATATTTACTATAGTTGTTTCTTTCGTTTATCTCCATTCCCCCTCCTGCTATATAGAAACCCCATGATGTTAAAAGGCACAACAAAAACATATGCCGACATGTTCTTAAAGCCAATTTAAAGAGGAATGCTTTTTGCGGTGGTCTGCTTGCATTATGGTGATTGATTTGTCTCCTCAACATTCAATCATTTTTCTTTCCCTCTAATCTCATCAGTATATTATACCCAATGATTTCTGTAAAAGTTATCTGTAGAAAACCTAGCAATAATGTAATTGTCTTGCTATAATGTATACAATTCCAAGTTTATGATATAATTTACACTCTTTTTCTACATGTTATTCTGCATTCATAGGAGGTAATGCGAAACCTTATTAAAAGATATGTTGCAGCAATGATCAGGGATGCCAAGACAGAAGAAGGCTTAACAGAAGAGAATTTTAAGGTATTAAATAAACATTTAATATATTATTGTAAAGAAAAAAAAAACATTGGTTCATTACATAATTAAAGTATACCAGCAATAGGAAGCACACAAAGGAACTTATTTGTATTAAATAAACATATATATATATATATATATATATAAGATCCTAGAAAAGCTGGCATTTATTGACCTCGATATCTTTATAAAGTATTAATATTCTGGTGGGGAGACTGAAATATTGCTTTTTTTAAAAATGTTACTTTTATGAAAATATATCCCTTTTAGTGTTTCATGTTTGGGTATCTATTTGTGGTAATTAGTATTAGAAATATTAGACAAAGAATTGTGCTTTGGTTCCCTGTGTTAGTAATAAACTTCCTTCAATTGGATCCTTTGTTGCAGCTTTCTCTGATAAACTATAAGGGGTTTGCCATTGCAAATTGATTTCGTAATGTAGACCAAAAATGGTACTGGTAACATGAGTCTTATATTATTATTATTATGATATTTATAGAGCACCGTCAAATTCCGCAGCGTTTTACAATGGGTGGACAAACAGACATGTAGTTGTAACCAGACAAGTTGGACACACAGGAACAGAGGGGTTGAGGGCCCTGCTCAATGAGCTTACATGCTAGAGGGAGTGGGGTAAAATGACACAAAAAGGTAAGAATAGTATTAGACTAGTGACAGTTGCAGAAGAGGAATCAGTCAGGAGCTATTAACAGTTTAATTGATACGCTTTTATGAAGAAGTGGGTTTTTTAACGATTTTTTGAAGGAGTGGAGACTGGGTGAGCATCTAACGAAGGAGGGAAGCGAGTTCCACAGGAACGGTGCAGCCCTCGAGAAATCTTGAAGGCGAGCATCAGAGGTGGGAGTACAGACAGAAGATAGACGTAAGTCTTCAGCAAATCGTAAGGGCCTAGACGGGACATACTTGTGTATAAGGGAGGATAGATAGGTGGGAGCAGCATTATGTAGAGATTTGAAAGCAAGAACCAAAATTTTAAATTGAGCTCTATATTTTATAGGAAGCCAATGTAGGGACTGACAGAAGGGTGAGGCATGGGAGGTGCGGGCGGACAGGAAGATGAGCCTCGCCGCCGCATTCATTATGGACTGTAACGGCGCAAGTTGGGAGCACGTAAGACCACTGAGAAGCGGATTACAGTAGTCAAGGCGAGAAAGGACAGTGGAATGGACCAACACCTTAGTCGCATCTGGCGTTAAGTAGAGGCGGATGCGCGCAATGTTTTTGAGATGGAAATGACAGGATTTGGCGATAGATTGAACATGAGGTTTGAAGGAGAGGTCGGAGTCAAAGAGAACACCTAGGCAGCGAGCCTGCGTGGTGGAGCTCATGGTAGCACCGTTGACTTGGAGGGAGACAGACACAGGAGTATCAACACTTGAGGGAGGAAAGACCAGAATTTCAGTTTTGGTCAAGTTTAGTTTAAGTAAGTGGGCAGCCATCCAGTTAGAAATAGCAGAGAGGCAGTCAGAGACTCTAGTCAAGAGGGACAGGGAGAGATAAGGAGAGGACAGGTAGATTTGCGTGTCATCTGCATAGAAATGATATATATATGAATATATAGATGATTGGATTTTTTATAATGGGTCAAAACAATTGTGATTGTTTGTGTTCACTTTGTTTAGGAATGGTGTTACCTTTCATGGTAACACTTTGATTGTAGAAGACTGGAAATGTAGGTCTTGATCAATAAATAGGATAAAGGGTGCGCTGTGTTTTACAAACAAAAGTGCATATATGACACACACAAGGGGTAAAACTGTAATACTGCAGCACAATATACTGTGATACCATAGTATAATATACAGCCCCACTCCAATAAAGTGACTATGTTTGTGCAAAATAACTCATTATCTACACATGTGCAAAATACATCCAAGTGCACTAAGAGTGTTTATTAGTAAGGGATTAAAAATAAGAGGCTAGCAGTCACCTAGGAATAAAATATCACTGGGTTCCTCTGTGTTAACAGTCCGTCCGTGCTGCGTCTGACGTCTGCTGGCGGTCGCACTGAACCACGGACCCGGTGATATTTTATTCCTAGCTGACTGCTGGCTGCTTATTTGTAATCACTTACTAATAAAGACGATATTTACTCATCTACATTGGCTGCAGTGGAATCCTATTTTGGGCTATTACAGTTAGAACAGACTGCTCTGCTCTTTGTGAGTTTTATTTCAACTCCATTCGAAGTTTATTTATTCTGTCTTACAATATTACCCTATATGCATTTTCCCCCTTCTTTTTATGTCCCCCCCATTTTGAGTTGTAACTTCACTACATCGATCTTTTAGTGTAACTTGCTATCATGTTTTGGGTTTACATGCACTAAATCACATTGAGTGTTTTTGCACTTGGATGTATTTTGCACATGTATAGATAATTTATTTTGCACAAACTTAGTCACTTTATTGGAGTGGGGCTGTATATTGTACTACGGTATCACAGTATATTGTGCTGCGGTATTACAGTTTTACCCCTTGTGTGGGTCATATATGCACTTTTGTTTGTAAAACACAGTGCCCCTTTTATCCTATTTATTGTATACAGTGTGTTTTTGGGCCAGTGCACTTTAAGGTGCTGCTTCTGTTGTATTAATTAATCAATTTATTTATTTACTGATTAATATATATTTTTTACGTGCCTTTTTCACTTGTTTATTACTGTTTTTTGTAGGTCTTGATCAAGGCACACACTTTTTTGACTTCCATACATAATGTGAACATCGTGTAGTAATATTTTGTGTAAGACATATCCCTTTTTTTTATGTTTATGTTTTTCCTGTATACTAATATAATATATTTGCAGTTAGGTCCTCCCAACAATTGGAATAGTTTATTAAAACATTAATGCTAAAATTATTGTTTTTGATATGATTTTATGGAGTTTGACAAAAAAGAGGAGATAAAAAAAATATATTTATATATTTTATCGTTATTAAATATAATGTATACATATAGTTTTTTCGTACTACTCTTTTTTTTACCCTCTTTTGGTCACTTATTACTTACAATAAATAATAAAATCAACATTTCGTAGCTGTCCTCTAAACATCGGTCATCTTTTTGTTTGGTTCCACAGACGGAACTCCGAATCATGATTATTCAACATATAGCGTTTCAGAGTTCGATATTTCAGACGAATTGCCGATCGCTTATCACCCAAAATGTGGACGAATCACAATTTGTTTGAAACCGAATGCACTAATCTAATATACATCAAAGACAAATATGCTATTGGTAGATATCAATTTTAGTATATGAAATTATACCGTTTATTGGTCTCAATGGGTTCTTTGTCATTATTTTAGAGTTTATATATTTGTTCTTGCTAATTTATTATATTAAATATTGAATATATTGAAGAGGTTATAAATACTCAACCCATCTCTATCTTATTTGGATTACAAACACTCCCACAGATTATTACCATTTGGTGTTTTTTTTTTTGTTTTTTTACATAATGCTAAAGAGACAAAATAACTTTTTAATTTATGAAACAACAATTATTTATTTACACTTTTGTTTTTTCATTTTGAATACTGCTTTACCTTGTTTTGGTTCCTAATTTGGTAATTATATAATGGTTATATATAATTTTGGTTACAAAAGATATTGGTACATTTGGCTATACATCATTCTGTACTCTTCTACCTATAACTACCATGTTTATGTAGAATAAAAACAACAATTTCATGAATAAATTGATATAAAAAAAATAGAAATTATTTAAATGTAAACCATTTAAATTGTTTACAGTATATATTCACTTATCATCTACAGAAATAGTGAGGAATTAAAATGTTCCTGTTTATTCAATATACTTTATTTTTATCATATGGTGCTTTAGTGGTGCAACAATATATAATATAAAGACAAATACTCTACACTTATTTATAAGAAATCTGAAACTTCAAAAAAAAAATTGCAACATAATTCAAAATATTATATATATTTGGGCATAATGTCAGTATATAGTTGTCTGATTAAAAGATCTGCTGTTTGCACAAACCCCCTACTTCCTTCCTTTTCAGTAGCCGTTAAAAGTTCCAGAACAACGCAGAGCAGATTTTTACAGTCTCTCTGCCTAATGCAGGGGAACTAATCCGAGGCTGAGAAATTAATTTAGAACACCGAGTCTAGCCTTTGTAGACATAGAAATGTAAGGAAAAGGTGAAAGGAAAAGTGAGTAGGTAGAAATCAAATAAGTAAAGTACAGTATATTGTAGACCAAATAAATGTTTAGGAGAAGTTGTTGTTATTAATATTTAACCCCTTAAGGGCACATGATGGAAATATTCCATCATGATTCCCTTTTATTCCAGAAGTTGTGTCCTTAAGGGGTTAAACAAACAGGAAGTAGAGGCAGAACAGGAGACCAAGGTTTTAATTTTAACTGCCCTATTGTAATTTCCACTGATCTATTCTCTCCTGTGAAAGGTATTATGATAGTGACTGAATTAACACTAGCTTTCCAGTGTGTGAAATGTGAGTATGTTTTTAGTTGGTTTGATTCGAGTTTGCGTAAAAGAAGAAGGAAAATCGTGTTCAGTGGTTTAAGGAGGATGAGATTGTCCCATACAATTGTGAGTTCATGATCTGATGAAAGCTGAAGGAATAGGACTGAGAGAAAATGTTGTGAGATAAGGATAACACCACTTCATACTATTTCCACAAGCGAACAGAGCTATGAGTAGATGATGATATGGTGAGAAAATGATTGCTTGGATGGAATGTGATGAAATGCAAGATCTGTTGATATTCAGTCTATTCTTGACAAGGTGCAGCACTGGGTAACCTTTGTCAGTAACCGTATTATTAAAACCAATATTATTAAAGATCTATGTAACCCTTTATAAACTTGAGTTTTAGTTTTTATATCTTAAAATGCCTCGCTGAACATTTCCCATTTAAATTATTAGAAAGTAATGTATTACCTGGAATCTAGCACAGGGCAAAGCTTACGGTGCTGACTTCTGCAACCCTCCAGACGTCACAGGGGCCTTGCGCCGTTCAATCACAGGCGTCTCATGCTCTAGACCACCATGAGGATGGGGAGTGGAGAGGCACAGAACTAGGAAGTAGGGAGGGATTTTTAGTAGGAAGAAAATGGCTGTAAAGGAGGGAGCTCACAGTGGAAGGGAGGAATGAGCATAATGTCCCCTTGTAGATTCTGTCTGTGCGCGCTGATGACAGGTGTAAAATATGCACAGAATTGACATTAGGTAGCACAGAACAGATTACTGGGCTACCTAGGTCATGTGTGGCAGTGGTGCAGCTAGCCCCTGGCACATAAGTGCAAATTGCTCTGAATATGCAGTGTTTTAAGCAGAAACACTGCACATCCAGACTTCCACCAATGTGACCACTTCAAATCACTGTAGTGGTCCTGGTGATTGGAGTAATCCTTTAATATGAGTACATATATATCCTCTTATGGTAGTTTTCATTCTTTTAAATATAGTCTCCTCCTTTGCTGTGTTGATTCCCTTTATATATTTAAATGTTTCTAAAAGATGGGCCCCAAAATGATGCATGGTCTATATAACAACATTTATTGCTAAATGTTTAACTGTTTGAAGGACTAAGTACAGATAAAACAATGTTGGATTGATGTTATGGGATAACGCACAAGTGTTATTTAGTCTATAAGACAAAGGTTTAACTTAATGGTTCTTTTACTGTTTTTGAAATACTGCCTGATTATTATGCAAGTCTTGTACAGATTGCAAGCAAATAGAAATGAAAAGTTCAGAGAAACCGGATGCTTATTATATATTATTAAACTCAAATTGTCAATTTGTGTTAAGGAAAGCATGTTAGGCAATTATATAAAAGTTATATAACAGAGTTCACTATCAGTGCATAAATATCAAGGTTCTTTACAAACTCGTGGAAGTGGGATATATGTACATTTTTGTTTATTTATTTTTGAGTAAAAATGCTTATATCATTGTTATTTCTGTTTCTATGCAAATAGTTCAGACTCTGACCTAAATATTGTAACATAAGGCATACCATATAGACTAAAACTATTTATCCCTATATATTTCTTTAAAGAATTAGTAAATGAAAAGAAATAGAGATAAATTTACTCATACTTACCGTAATTTTCCTTTCCTGGTCATAGACCATGGCAGCACAACAATGGGTAGCTCCTCCCCTATCCTTAGTTAGACAGGAACTAATTAAAATAAGGGTACAAATACCCCCTCCTACCTCCTCCTCCCTCAGTCTAGTTAACAGCAATATCCCTGGGTGGGATCTTTGTGCTGCCATGGCCTATGACCAGGAAAGGAAAATTACGGTAAGTATGAGTAAATTTATCTCTTTCCTGGCCATATCCATGGCAGCACAACAATGGGTAATACCCAAGCTAAAACCAAGGGAGGGAAAGAAAAACTCAGACACATTATTATATAATGCAAGTGTATTATCACAAACAACTATATGTAGAAATCCATCCAGGATAAAGTCTTCTCGCCACTTCCTGCTACCTCTTGGTCACTGCAGGGAATCAGAATTATTTGGCATTTTTTCTCTTGCTACCCCTAGGGTCACTGCAAGTAAAACCCCCGGTCACAAAGGGGGTATCTTCAGGGGGACACCTTTGCACAGGGCCGGATACTGAAGCTTCCCAAGGAAGAGAGGCTGAACTTCCTTGGGGGCAGAAGGTAAAAACCCTCAGGTAAGCCATAAAAGAAAAAGTGATTATAGTCCTGAAAATAGACTAATTTGGTCCTATAGGGATAGGACAGGAACAAAAAGACTGAGGGAGGAGGAGGTAGGAGTGGGTATTTGTACCCTTATTTTAATTAGTTCCTGTCTAACTAGGGATAGGGGAGGAGCTACCCATTGTTGTGCTGCCATGGATATGGCCAGGAAATATATTTATTTTGACGTGCAGGGGCTATAATGAAAATGTGAAAGTTCTGTAATACCCTACGGTTTCTACTTCATGTTTTTCAAATCCAAAGCAAAAAATGTTCGATAACGCCGGAGTTTCTCAGATACAGTGCTTTATATTACATAAAGGGTTTCACAGAGTTGTTTATTTGTCATCTCTCTTTTGTAGTGACATAATGTACATCATGTTGAATGCAGAAAAAAAACACTGCAGGTTGGGGGAAAGGCCAGAAAAGGAGCATTTATGGCGTGAAACTAATTATAATTAAATTTAAAAAAAATCTTAAATAGATTATTAAATAATTCAAACCAAAAACACCCATTATACATTGCTGTAATCTTATCTAAGCATGTACCTTATGGGTGGGTGCCTGACGTGCCCTTTTAAGATGTGAAATAAATCACAATCCTACATTTATTTTATAGACATTGGTATCTAATTTATGAAGTATGTGGGAGAAGAAAAATCCAGGGCATAGATCAAGAAGGTCAATCTCTGCAGATAAGTACCTTTGAATAATTGCAAAATTCAACAAGCAGATTACTGTCAAGATTTCAGGCCACATGGATAGCGGATTGAATATACAGAGTTCATGGCCCCTTTACCTAACTGCTAGTCCTAAGAAATGTATTTATCTGTATTGTTTTTACAAAAAGAGATTGTAGCAGGTCAAACCAGACTCTGACCTGGACCGCTTTACACTTACAATATAATTTGAAGTCATTGCTCCTTTTACCTCTGCCTATGATTGCGCCAAATGTATGTCATTTCTAAGGTGTCTTACCCTTTTCGCAACGGAACATCTTGTGTTTCGAAGCTATGTGCAGTGCATTTAAATTACTCACACCTCCTGCACTTGACAGAGAGAAGCAGATAATTGTGGAGTTATCTTAATATTATTATATTATTACTTAGTGTAGTGTTTACCGTTTCTTTGGAGGTTGCCAATTGTGCAGAATCCTTAAGTATCCAACAAAATCTCATATTCAGAAAGCCATTGAAAATTTTGACATTGGTGGCATATTGTAGAGAGATATTGCATTTCATCAAAAGTCTTTGAAATACAACTGTAAGATAATTATGTTCCTTTTTGTGGTGGGGTGTGCTGAATAAACTATACTTTTTTTCTGGATTTTCTAATCCTTAGATGAACACTCATATCACTATAACCCTGTTGTCATGGCTCCCCGCGATTCTGTCGGTGTGGCCGCACTGAAACAAAGTGGCTATGAAAAACATAGCTGCAACAGAAAAATCAAATACTTACCTTGGTCGCCGCAAACCGCTGCCCGACCTCCTTCTATCCTGGTCCCCAGCAAGTATGGCGTTCCTAGAGATGCCGGCCGTTGCGGTTCCAGTTTTAATAGGAGACTTACCTCCGCCCACATCAAAGATAACGCCAACGTGCGTGCGACATCACGTCATACGACACGCATGTTTTGGGGTCAGAGGTTAGAAGCAGCCAAATACAGGAGGGTTATTTAAACCCAAATTACCTTTTTGTCAGTGTCCTGTCGTGCTTTCCACTAGCTGGTTTTCTGAGAGTGTGTTCCTGATTGCATTTTTCTGGTATTTGACTTTGGCTTCATTTTGACTTCCATGATTTCTGGTATTCTTGACTCCTGGCTTTCCTCATCGTTGTGTCTCGTTCTGTGTCCCTGACCTCGGCAAGTATTTTTACTATTCTCCAGTATGTTAAGTCCGGCCATTCTAAGGTCTGGTCAGACGTTATTCTTAGTCCTAGGTGTGATACTATTCTGCATGCTGGATCAACTATAATCCTGACACCTGTATAGTGGTTATTGTGCCTGGACTGGCCTCTGCCTTCCAAGAGTAAGTAATTGAACTATTTGTGAATAGTTTGACCACTCCACACCTGAAATCTTCAAAAGGAGCTTCAGTTAGCTCCACTGAGTTAAGTCTTGCAATGTCCGATGTTGCGCTATATCGTTTAAAGAAGACCTTTCATAACTTAGGGAGCAAAATCAGAAACTGCAGAAGGTCTATACCTTCTTGATGTCAGACTCAAAATCAACCTAGTGTCTAGTTCTTGGGGACATCTGAAGCTTGTGTTTGGGCATAGTGATCGATTTTCAGGGATACAGACATGGCACTTGACTTGTAGATAGATGTGTGTATTTTGGAATATAACGTGAACAATTGTGTGTAATCTGGAACTGCGTTTAGAACTATGCAGGTGTATTTCTCTGTGGATGCTATATTGCAAGTGTATGTAAAAATGCATGAATTTGAAAGTTGAATGCATAATTAAAATGGCAATTTGCCTTTTATTACTACATCACTGTATTCACTACTTTATAATAAAGCCTCCTAATACTATTCATTGGTTACAATGGAAACAAATGCAGGGATTTTAGAAATATGTCAGTGTGTACTTTGCTAAAGAACAGGCCCACAAACCACTGTGTTTTAGGTAGAATGAACACAATGCAGGGTTTTAGGGAAAACCCTAACATTGAATAATTAAATCATAGGACTATGTCATGGTACATGAAATAATTTAGTTACAATATGCACTGATTATTTTCCTGAGTTAACCACTGGATTTCACCATTATTCTAAGAGTTTAGTTATCTATATTTTAAAATATTTGTTCATATTTTTAAGGTTAGCTTTAATTTTACCAGTTCAAAGCATATATTAAGGATCTTAAAATGTATAGCTTGGAGGAAAGATGAGATGGGGGGATATGATAGAAACATTTTAAATACATAATAGGGAATCAACACAGTAAAGGAGGAAACTATATTTAAAAGAAGAAAAACTACCACAACAAGAGGACATAGTCTTAAATTAGAGGGGCAAAGGTTTAAAAATAATTTCAGGAAGTAATACTTTACTGAGAGGGTAGTTGACGCATGAATAGCCTTCCAGCTGAAGTGGCAGAGGTTAACACAGTGAAGGTGTTTAAGTATGTGTGGGATTGGCATAAGGCTATCCTAGCTATAAGGTAAGGCCAGGGACTAATGAAAGTATTTAGAAAATTGGGCAGACTAGATGGGCTAAACGGTTCTTATCTGTCGTCACGTTTCTATGTTTCTATATTTTCTGCACAAAGTTAAAAATAGTAGCCAGCATAAAGCATTTTTCATGGTATAGATGCAGATTACCACTACTGTGAGCACAGTTTCACATGTTTGATTTCAAACTTGCACCAGCGCTTCTGAGCTATATATAGCAAGTATCTTGTAATTAGCATTTTCATTCAAGTCGATTTCAGTTTAAGACAGTTTTTTCATCATGCCTCATTAGCCAATATGTTCAGATATTTTTATATAAATTCATATTGTCTAACTCAGTACTCAGGCATAGTTTCTTGTGATTTTTATGTATGTAATTATCCAAAAATGTGTATATAATCTGTACATAATCAAGTTACATATAAACACTCCGGTGACCACGTCTGATTTTGTCAGGGATGTTTGTAAACAATAAATACTTCAGAGCTTTATTGAATAATATAACGTTTCTGAACCAACCAGGGTCTCCAAGTTTATAACTGTAGCACCATAGCATCTTTTTTTGCTTCTTGATAAAATCTGCAATTAGGCCACCTCAATTACCTTAGAAAATTAGTTTTCTCACAATTTGCGCAGTGTCATGAGCTTAAATGCTCTTACACCCTCTATCTATTTGTGCAAACAAGTTCAGAAATATAATTCTTCCTAAATTCTAACTGTGTTTTGGGAAGATTATGGTTTGACAATATTGTTTAAAATGAAACTAACAAGAATATATTTCATTGCTTTGTATCATGAACAGGATTTTTTTTTCCATTCATATAATAAAAATATTAAATTCAATCATTTTATTTCACACTGGGTTGCAAAAAATGGCTGAAATAAAATGTCTTATTCATGGTGCGCTATATAATAATAATGATAACAAAGTATTTAACCAGGAAAGGTACATTCTGATTACTTATATTTTCAAGTACGTCCTGAGGATGTTACTTTTGCCCAACATCCAGGGGTTGTTACTATGTGGGAATATTACACATAGTCCAGCCATCATCATTCTGTTAAAGGATGCACATCCAGTGACAGACACAGTTGGCAACATGTATTAAAACCATTGATGAAGCTAAATGCACAGAGTAATGGAAGCTATGAAAGAGTTTATATAGCCTCTCAGGACAGTATATTTATATGATGTTGATCTTAATACTATGTGTACTGTTACAGCTAAAAGCAAACACAGAGGGTAGAAAACTGCAAAAAAAACAAATCCCAATCATCTGTGTAAATGTAGTGTGAATGTAATATTTGCAGCGGTAAAACAAGCAACATGTTTAAACTGTATGCACATTTGTACCTCTGCCAATCAAACATTAGACCTGTGTACCGCAGAAAAATTCGACTTGGCCGAACCATTTTTCCAAAAAACAGAAAGTTTTGGGGGACTGTCAAAAGTTGGTTCAGCTTAGCAGAATTTCGAACTGAAAGCTTGACTTGGAAACTGAATCAGGCAAACCAAAAAGGAGCTAAAATGAGTCAATAAGTGTACTACAAAATATATGCAATATTATATTCTGTATATATTTCGCAGTACACTGATAGGAGCATTTTCCAACCATTTGGTTCACAGATCAAGTGAGAAAAAGTAACACACAACAATACCGGGAAAAACAAAAGGAAAAGTAAAAAATAAATAAATATATATATATATATATATATATATATATATATATATATATATATTATATTTATATTATATATTTAAATATAGACTTTTTACTAAAGGTCATAAAGATGTCCTTAGGAATAATTATACACACTGCACAAAAAAGCAGTGTTTACAGTGCAGGAACAGGTTTATCCACCAAACCTGCCAAAACCACTATTATTAATCTGTTGTCAGGAATGGAGATACCCTAACATACTAACCTAAAGGAAACCGTAAAGGAACACATACTGGTCCTTAGAGTGGCCGGGCTAGTGCCTAAGACAGATAAAGGAAATGTATGCAAGCAGACAGAGAATAAATGAGAGACTAGGCCAAGGTCTAGCTAGGACAACAAAGATACAAAGAATTGATATTCAGGCAAAGGTTAGTCTGGATAACAGAAACCAAGAATGGTCAAACAAGCCGAAGTCAGAAAACCGTAAATCTAACACACTACATAAACATATGCTCCGGTAACAAGAACTATGACAGGGCAACCAGAAAGTTTATAGACCCTTTACTGGGTTGTGATTAGTTACACATGGCCATAATGTCACAAGTGTGTAAACATCATCAAAAAGCACCACTTACATTATAAAAGACCAATGGAAAGGTCTAATGTCATATATGATGTCATAATATGGCACCAGAAAGCTCGGAATGAGTGTGTGTACATCAGATCACAGAAGAGACATTTTTGTGTCCCACGGTGCTCTAAGGACAGTTATCATGACCACTGTGGCAGTTCTGGTGCAGATAGCAGATAGTGACACACTCCAGGAAACATCCAAAAATATAACAAAATGTACACATACACCCTTACACTTACAGTGACACAGACAAATTTAAGATATGCAGTATCAGATACACAGATGCAGACTCACACTTATAGACACACATACTCACCATCATAGATCACTGATAAGTGTGCACACACTGAGACACACAGTCACACACTCAAATACACACTCAACATATAAACGCATACACTCATATTCACAGCTACTGATACAATACAGCATCTGCTCTTCTCACCTCTACCTTGTGTCTTTTCACCAGCCCCAATTCAGCATACCGGGCAGTCCTCTCTGCATGAATGCTGTTTTAGAGTGCTCTTTGTATAAGGAGATAGTTAGGTATATGTATAGAGGAGGGGAGAGGATCGGAAGTGACATCAAAGAGAGCCACAAAGGAGACACAGTGCATCCATTGCATCATGTATAGCTTGCCTTTGGCTGCAGACAACACCAGTGGTTCACTATTTCTGGCTATGCTAGATTACATACATGGTGTTTCATGAGTCCTACTAACTCTCAACTTATACGATGAGAAGTAATACATTAGAATTGCATGTCATGTGTGCATGTGTGAGTTATGAGCGGAGGCCCCATAGTGAAAGTACTAATGAATAGCATTAATTTTGAGGTTGGCGTCTGACAGTAACTCTTTCACTTGCTTTCTTTGACTAATTTGCCAGCTAGTAAATAAAGCCAAATATAAAAATCTACATAAGTGAAACAAAAAGCCAATATAGAGCTTCAAAATAAGTCTAGAATTATGCATTTTCCCTGCCAGTGGTGATGTAGTGGTTAATAGAAAAAGAGTTATAAAAAATACATTAAACTAATTAAATAAACGTAAGATCACACATTGTATTTTAAAACAAGTTAACTAAGAATGATAAAAAAGACAATTTATACATTCTATCCTATATCATTCGATACATTCAAGGCGGAACTATTCCCATTTGTCATTAATAGGTTAAGTAATGAAACATTGTACGCATTTTACTGGCCTTTCAGATTAATTTCATTATGAACTGGAATTTTATCCAAATTTGGGCAGATCAGTTGATCGCACGAATCCCTAGGCTGTTGCCCGAAATGTAGCCAAATTACAAAGCAAACTAATCACGTAATGAAGGAGTATGTTTGTTTTGATTTGATATTCAGAATTCCTTCCGTGGCACCAAAAAAATGATTATTGGTGTGGAAAAAAGATGATTGATTGCTAAATGTTGATTTTATTTACATATCAAGTGAGAAATGAGCAAAAGAAGGGGAAAAAAGAGCAGTAAAACAAAAGTAAAAGTTATCTATCTATCCATCTATCTTATATTTAATATATAATATATAAATATAGAATAATTTTTTACTGCTCCTGCCCTCTTTCCCTCTGTTGGTTACTTTTTTCACTTGATCTGGGAACCAAATGGCAGGAAAGTGCACCTATCGATGTACTGCAAAATACATATATATTTTTATTTTGCAGAATACTGATTGGACAATTTCTATGAAATTTTGGTTCATCCGAGTCATTTTTTCCCCAAATTGATTGCATAGTCGAAATGCATCCAAACTAAAACACTGCATGAGCGAATTTTAGATCACCTAAACTAAAAAAATTTTAAAAAAAAATTGAATTGATTTAGCTGTGCACAAGTCTACTAGAAATATGATAAACAAATAGTACTTTTTTAAATTTTTAATATGGTTTACACTTTTTTTGTGTAACATAAATCAGTCATATCAATTCATTGTTATATTTTATTATTCTTAGCTTTATTTTCAGAAAACATGTGATTGCGCATGTTTTCTTAACAGGTAATTCACGAAAGTCTAAATAATCTATAAAAAAAAAAATATATTTTTAAATTATTTGCCTGCAAGTTGCTACCACTACTAGTACAGATTTTAATAGATTTTCCAGCAACATGCACATCTGAAATAAATGTGGTGTTTGATAAAAGTCAATTACACCATTTTATATAGGATTTGCATGTGAAATCAGACACTGCTACTGACTGAGGTGTGCTCTTTCAGTTGCAAATCTGGTCATTTTGATTAATTGATTAGTAAATAATCCCATAGGACTGTGAAATCCTGCAAATGTTTTCCTTTTCTAAAAGGTAAATATACATCTTAGTTTGATTTATATAGTTAAAATCTATATTAATAATGCATGCATTTTCCTTTCTATTTCAGGAACTAAAGCAAGACATTTCTAGTTTCCGATTTGAAGTCTTAGGTTTGTTAAAAGGAAACAAGGTTAATCTTCAAGCTTTAAAAATGAACAACGGTGTGGCAGATGGCTTAGAAAGTGAAGATGCATGTCGGACCAAAGAGAAGCGAACAAGAACGCAGAAAAATTTTAGTCTGTTTGATATAACTACCATGATCCATCCTAAAACAGCAGAGATCGCCTCAGAAAGACACAAAAATGTGAGCAACGGGTCTGCTTTGTTGACAACAGAACCTACCAAGGAAAAGCAAAAAAAAATACATTTCGGTAAAGATATAAAAAGCTTTGGCTTATTCCACAGACACTCAAAAAAATCTTTGTCGGAACAGAGTACTAACAAAATATACTCGGTTTCCGAGGAGGTAGCAAACCAAGAGACATTTGACCCAAGTGATAAAAGTTTTCAACTAGAAGAAAAGAGTCCAGAATCAAATCGAGAACTTGATGTAAATGTCCTCAATGAACAATCCTCATTACCAGAAGGTATACAGGATACCTCGGAATGTCTACCTGTACAGCATTCCAGTACTTGCCACAGTTTATATGTTTACAATGAAAACGTTGTAGACACCAGTAATCATAATTCTAACATTGATAAACTTTTAGATAAAAATAGCACAAATGCAGAAACCGTTGCAGAAAAAGATTCAGTAACGAGACTGTGATCTGAAGAACAAACTGAAACTATATCTGTATATATGAGATAAATATTTTAAATTGTGCTTTTTTGTGGAATGTTTAAATAAACATTTCCCAAATTAAATTAATTGTTTTGCCTGCCGAGGCACGTAAAACTAAAATATGAAAATACATTTGTTAAGTTAGAAGAATGGCAATATTATATAATAATGTTATATTTTACAATATTTACCCTTTACTGATTACGGTAATGAATAGGATATTGGTATATTTTTGCAATAACCCTGACAAACACATATATGAATATTATTCTATGCAAACTAAGCATGTTACAAATAGTTGTCAACATATGTTACATTTACATTATTTTTTATCATGGTTATTTGGTATATTCAAAGAATGATCCTATTTTGTTGCATGCTAGGTATATTAATTTTCCAAAGACACACACCATTATTTATGATAAGATATCACACTGTACAGTAAATTCTAATCACAGCTCAGGGAATTCAAATAAAGTACTTCTCTTTTACATACAGATTTTGTACCCTTCATTGCACAAACATTGAGAAAGAAATGAGCGTAAATGCATTTCAAGCTTGATTAATCTAATGTACAGCAATGGCCCTTGGCATTTTGTTTAACCAACACTCAGTTTGACTACTAGTGAAGGATCTGTTCTAAATGCACCTACATATTTCCTTAGGACTGAGAGTCTTTCTTGAGACTTAGTACTTGAGAGACCAATATATTTTCCCTAAAGTCCAGCACATTTATCATGAGGGTCTATCATTGTGAGAAAAGCACAGCTATAGCCCAACTTATCTATAATGATACAACTGGTTAAGTAAATACACATAGCTACATTTGTAATAATTATATCTACAAATTGTATCCTTGCATATTTATATTATAATTGATATTTATACATTAATTGATTAGCTCTTGGACTGTCATAAAGTAGTGTGTATATCAGAAGTTTCAGATTTTGTAGGAAAGTACCTTATATCAAGTACTTAAAGCAGCACTGTCATGAAAACGTATTTATTCTTATTTCTTCTTCTTTTCTTCCTATCTAATCTAGTTTCCTTTAAACATAAGGTGGAGTAGGGACTACTTTGTCTTGTGTATTTTTCCTACGCTTGACTTTCTTAAGTCAGGTCCATTTCTTGTGTCAGAGAAAGTACTCACCCTTCTCCTTGACACAGGAAATGGAGCTGACTTAAGCTCCTCCTTCGGTCAAAGAAAGTAAATCATAGGAAAAATACACAAGACAAAGTAGTCTCTACTTTGTCTTATGTTTTAACGAAAACTATATCAGAAATAAAGAAAAGAACCGTTTCTGAGAGAGATAGAGAAAAGGAAAAGTAGGAGAAAGGCAAGTTTGGCATGACAGTGTCATTTTAACTAATGCAACACATAACCAGATCATAAAAGGACACAATTTGTGGGGCGTGATCCCATTGTTTATACATTATATAGATACCTCATTGACATATGCAAAAAAATTTAAAAAATAAAAGGAAAAAAAATAACCCTTAAAATCCTAGGACTACAGTCTCAAAAAGCTTCTCAATCAGGAGCCTCTCATTTTTGTCTATGATATTTATGTTATTTTACTTCCCATAAATTCATGTCCTGGAGGGATCTTTGAGATATAGCTTAGCTCCCAGCCACAGTTCTACCTATCATTTAAAATGAATGGAACTGGCTGATTAAACTGGCATGCCACTATTGCTGTTTGTTCATATACAGTTGACAGTATTGTGAACCAGTTTGTGCGCAGCAAATTTGTGCGCAGTCAATCATACATGCATGCCCCGGCTCTGTTTTATTGTATATTAAAGTTGTACTGAAGGAAACCTCGACCCCACTACAAATAGTCTTATCAAAGATCCAAAGTACATATTAATCAATCATATTGGTTTATGATTAATTTTAAACATATCAATATATTATTTTATGGAGAATAGAAATCATAAAAAATATAAGCTAATACTTTTAGTTTAGTTAAAGTATAAAAAATGTCTTAATTTATCATGTTGACAACATGCACAAGACAGCATTAAGACAAGGCTTTTTTAAAACTTTTTTTCTTTAGAACATTGTGGCATTCCATGTTTCAGAGCAATTAGCTATAGGTACATTCACAATGCTAAGTAGTAATAGAGGGGTTAACATATCTGGGCAAATGATAAAACGGTAACAGGTTAATAACATGAACATAAATGAAGACGTTCTTATAAAAAGATTTGAGAAAGAGGTATCGAGGAAAAAAAATGACTAGAAAAATAGGCTTTAGAAGTACAAGTACATATTGCATACACTTACAGGGCTATTCACAAACGTGAGAACTGCTAGGAATTCTAAGAAAATTTAAAATTAAAGGCCAAAGTAGCTAAACTGAAAGCATTGCTGATTGGGATAATTTTTCTGGACTGAGCTATTTTGACCTTAAATTCGAAATCTTTTAACACTGCAATTCTCACTTTAGTGAGTAACAATTATAAAATAACTATTGATTTTAATGAGTTGAATGAATTATAAAATGCTTTGCAGTTATCTCCTTCTCTCAAAATAATATAGGTAGCATCACTGCATCTTTAGTATATGTAAGGAAATTAGCACGGTGTCTCTGTGAAACTCTTTTCTAGGTAAGCCTTGAACAGTTTGACATATCATGGTACTACCATGTTCTCGTTATAGTTCTTAGTAGTTCAACGTTCTAGGTGAATATCTTTCTTAAACAGTAAGAAATTGCATTCAAAGATTTCAGTTGGTTTTGACTCGATAGATAAAAAACTTTCGTAAAGCTCAATGATTTTCTAAACGACCTTAATGTCTTGTATCCACAAATACTACACAGATATGGACCACACTTTAACCCCTTAAGGACACATGACATGTGTGACATGTCATGATTCCCTTTTATTCCAGATGTTTGGTCCTTAAGGGGTTAAACACAGTGAACATGGATATATGCCTTTTTGTTTGTTTTACTAGATGTTATTTTTTTTGCAATTTTTGATACAAAACAAGCTTAGGTGTTACCCAAAGACAAAGGATATATTCTTTACTTTCGTCCGGTTTTATATAATAAGAAATGTGCTCGATGTATTTTATTTCATGATTGTTTTTTGTTTTGTTTTTCTACTTGTTTTCTTAATTTTTGTACACCGTTTTGTAACGCGTTAGATAAGAATGAAAGTGTAGTGCAAGTATGTTACTACTGCCCATACTTTAAGATCTTTCATAGAATCACGGATCTTATACATCCCTTTTTTAAAGACAGTTTGAGGAGTTTTTTCAGGTGTAAAAAAAGGTTACTCAAAATAAAATTCCAAGGAGAGTCATTTATTAATCATTGCTTGCCATTTTCATCATTATTAATATGTTTAAAGACTGATAGATATACTAGTAGAAAAGACAAATGTATAATGTTGCATAATCCGGCTGAAATTCCTGTGTATAGTGATCTAAATGGTGCATGCTGCAGTCATATGTTTGAAAGAGCATTTTACATATCATGCATGTATTACTTTCTCATAGAGCTGCACATTATACCATGCATATAAAGAGTCATTCTGTAGCATTGTTTTAGAACAAAATAAGATGATTTAATGTTGGAAGAAAGAATGCTGAAGGAGTGATGTGAGAAAATTATTATTATTTTTTTATATAGAAACTGTGATAGATATCTGAAATATGTTTCCAGTGGAAATGACCAAATTTAATTTAAGTAATTCAATCATGCTCGGCATAAATTTGAACATTGAGAAAAATTAAGTAATCAGTCTAAGATTTCTGAGTGTTCAGACTAGATGCTCAAATTGCTGTTTACCATTATAACCTATGATTTATATTTATATTTTGCTTCCCAAGCACTACCAAGCCTCAATAAGCAAACCAGTAACTAACCTCATGCTGATGATTTGCATTAACAATGAAACAGCTGTCCATGAGTGGTTCACTGGTTTTGCATCTTTTCCTAAGTTGTGTTTCAAAGCAGTTGTATACAGCAAACACAGACTCAAAGGAATCCATGTTTAAAATGGAATGAGGCAAAAATTTGATTCTTTGTTAAACTAATTTGCATATGCCCACCCTGAATCTTTGCGGTTGTAACATCACTGCAGATTTGGGATTTTTGTGGGAAAAGCAAGTCTTATGGCTTGACTGGTGTGCAGATTTTTGTTTAACATTGTATTAACTATCCACAGACTTCAGGTGGAAGAGGTTTTCAATCACAATTTTCCCCACCATAACCTATTTGGATTTTGCTTCCCTATATATATCTTGTAATACCTTTTTTATTGGACTAGCGGAATTTTGTAATGCTATATGGCATAATAAAAAGTAAAAGTCTAACTAGTCCAAGAGTCTAACAGTCTAAATAGAACAATGCTAAGAAAAACTCCATATAATCAAAGACTAAGTGTGTTTCGTACACTGTATATTCACAACCTATTATTTTACATACATCTATACTTTGTTATTAAAACATCCTAATAAAGTTTAATATTATAATTCGAGATATAATTTACTTTCCAGAAGTGCACATTCAGAGATCAAAAAGACCTATACAAATATGAAATATGACTTATGACAATCATATATATTTTTTATCTGCTTACATAATTATTGGCTTGCAAACTGAAATACTCAAAATGAGGAACAACAACACTAACCAAATTTGCAAAAAACACCAAACAGGCTTGAAATGCATTGTAAAGACTCATGTCAAATGAGCACTCTGCAGATCTGTGTACTGGTTATGGTAACAAATTCCCCTGGAGCTGTCCATTAGTAAGAAGATCATTTTTGAATGGTATGACACATACCCGGGTACCTAGGGAGCCTGTTCTGCTTCCGCTTCTCACACAATGTAGCTATAAGGGAAAGTCTCATTTAGTTTTGAGCACCTTTTCAGACCATCCAATGATTGAGAAAGGCTTAAAGTGTCCATTTAATGCAATCATAAATAATAAACATCATAACTTCACGTTAAATTTTGCATTTCTGTCAACACAAAATGATTGACATGTTGGTCTCAAATAAAAAATCAACCATGTGAATTAAAATAGTCAAGTATTTATTTACATGCATTATTTTTGCAATACTAGAATATACCCACATAATCTTTAAATTACTAGGATTTTTTTTTTTTAAATAACAACATGAAACCCAAAAATGAAGTATTTAATTAGTAGGATGAAATTGTCAATGGCTCCATATTCATTGAATTTAAATACTTTAGTAGTTAGATATGTTGAAAAAAAAATCACGTCATTCAAGTCCAACAGTCCCAAGTACTTGTATTTGCAAGTTTCTGTGATACATATATATGCCTTAATATAAATAGTTTATACATTAATGTACACTGAGAGAAATTGGAACATATGTATAAATGTTACAAGACTTTTTATTGCTGTAAGCTCTGTGCAAATGAAATAAAAATTGCTGACTGCTTTCTTATTGGCGTCTTGATGTGTGCAACCCATACTCAAATCATAGCATATGGTCATGAAATATATTATTGAGAAAAAATTTATGGCAAAGATATCTGAACATTTGTTATTTTACATAAAATGCACTTTTAGGGGAAATGCATATTGTGAATTTGCATTAAATGGGAAATGGTTAATGATGGTTTAGGGCTTGTATAATTATATCTAATAGGTTTTTGTTGTAATAGTCTCTTCTTTAGTTATGAAAGGAAAACTGTAAATCTTTATGATTTTTAACAATGTTTTCCTATATTTAGCAAATATGTTTGTATATTTTTAAAGTCTGAGAAATAAAATGAAATTTAGAATTTCTGTAGTCTAGACATGGGTTCCACTGTCCTTGAACTGTGCACTTCTATCTTGGTGACCTGTCAATCATCGTTAGGAATGTTATCCTTTTCTGCTAATGAACTTAGTGGAAATGGTGAAACTGTGTTTATATTCTCCTCCTCATTTGCACTGTATGACCTCATTGTAATGGCCTGAGTTGACGTGTGATGTCTTTTGCTAAATCTTAAATAAACACTTAAGCAAAAAATTAAGCATCCCATGCAACAAAAAAGAGTAACACAAGTTATGGTTATTTTTTTTTTATATTTTATTGAATTATGTAATTTCCAGAGAAGTCACAGTTCAGTTTTAAATAACCTTGAAATGACCCCTAAGCCTCATTTTGACAGTGTTGCAGCTAAATGTACTAATTGCACTATATACAGGAAATATTTATTTGAATTCATTTGTTTACTACAAATTAGAAGTTTCTACAAAGGAAAGTTTGAGGATGTCACAAAAAATACAACTAATTGCTTTATTTGACATAATGTTAGCAAATACAAATGCAAAAATGCATGTAAGCAATTTAAGATAAACTAACAGGGAATAATTAGTAAGAATCATTAATTCATGAGATTCGTTAGTAAATATTCAAGCATATAATAATTATCTTGTTATGACTGATGGAAAGAAGACATTCTATCAAAACACATGTAATGCAGTACCATATTTTAATTTTAAGTCTATAACTAGACTTGTTCAGGGTGAAAATGTTCAGTTTTTTTGAAACCCTTCGGTAGATTTATTTCTTCCTTTTTTTTTGTTGCCGAGTCAGCGGAATCTAGTTCATGCCGCTGATTGACTCAGCTAAATTTCAATACCGAAGAAAAATCAGAAAGTCAATTCAGGCAACCATAACAGCAGGAAAAATGCTGCCTATGACTGTGCTAACATGCAAAAATGGCAACAATATTGTCTGATCTAATGGCTATGCAATACCAGGCACCTTTGCAATGACATTGACAAAATTAGATTATTATATATCTGAACAAAAAAAATGTAAAGTGAGAGCCATTTTAAGTTCAAAATAGATGATTTGTCCAAAAAAGAATGGAAAAAATGAACAATTGACCTCCCATTCACCCATTTCTTCCTTACAAGAACAAAGCTTTTTCACATACCCAGTATGTAGTGTCAGTGACGGTAAAACAGTGGCTTGTCAGTTTCTACCAACCACATGTGTGGAGGTAAATCTCAAATAAGTCAAACAATTCAAAATCAGTGACCCTGAGTGGGTATAAGTGACCTTTGAGCCTCACACCCAGTATGTTGCCAAATCCTGTAGATTCCATTTTAAAAACATAGCCCGCGTCCGCCTCTTTCTTACGCAAGATGCTAGCAAGGAGCTTGTCCATGCTCTAGTGATTTCCAGAATGGATTATTGTAACCCTTTCCTAATTGGTCTTCCCAAAAGCCGTATTGCCCCTCTACAGTCTGTAATGAATGCTGCCGCCAGACTGATTTTCCTCTCTAGTCGGTCCTCTCACCCCTCACCCCTCTGTCAGTCCTTACATTGGTTTCCTGTATCCTATAGGAGTCAATTCAAAGTGCTAACCCATACCTATAAAGCACTGAACAATTCTAACCGCTCTTATATCTCTTCACAGATCCATAAGTATTCTCGGTCTCTCCACTCTGCCTGTGACCTTCTCCTGTCTGTTGCTCGCACCCGTACGGCCAACTCACACTTGCAGGACTTCTCGTGGATGGCTCCCTTCCTGAGGAATAGCCTGCCTACCGCCATCGGACTCTTCCCTAGTCTTTTAAAAAGTGCCTTAAAACCGATCTCTTTAGGAAAGCTTATGGCCTCCAAGACTAACCTCTACCTCACATACCTGTCTCTTGCTCTCTCCTAAAGGGCAGCACTTTACTCTCTCCTCCAGTTCTGCTTCACTCCCACCTTATTTGATTGATATTTCCTGTCCTAATGTGTTTTATACCCAACCTCCTATAGACTGTAAGCTCGTTTGAGCAGGGTTCTCTTCAACCTGTCATTCCTGTAAGTTTTCTTGTAATTGTCCTATTTATAGTTAAATCCCCCCTCTCATAATATTGTAAAGCGCTACGGAATCTGTTGGCGCTATATAAATGGTGATAATAATAATAATAATAATAAAGTGGTACTGGCAGTAGCAGCTAGGCAAGATAAACTTTTTATTTCATTTTCTGTTTTTTTATTTCACTGGACAATGAGGGATGCAACTGTTCCTATCCAACCTGTCTCAGTCATCTACCGGCGCTATCCTCACACCCCTCCTCCGTTCTGCCTAAGGGTGTTTTATCTATTTATCTATTTCCTAATTAGCATCACTCACTGAGGATTGGAAAATTATAAATTGATGTAATCTTCAGCTTGGTTTTCATAAAAATACTAATTGGTGCTAAATAGTGACAACTGTGTAGAATCAGATATAGCACCAGTGCACCTGCTGCCTGCCCTAGTATTATTTTCTTCTTCTACCTCCATCAGTAATGACACAGTGGTATCTTTGCAGATGTTGCTTCAAACTGACATTTATGAGTGCGCTAACACTTCACCCTCCCCCTCTTTACTTCCTTGCCACACAATATGTACTTAGCAAGCCAACTTTCAGGGAGGCACTCAAGGTGAAGGTTGCTTTGTTGGTGCAATACAGTACCCTTGACTCTGCATGAGGACTTGCATCGGTAGAGGTAAAAACGGTCGCAAATGTATTGTAGCACTTGGTTAATTAATGCTAATAGAAATAATGGTGCCAGTACTGGTGATGTTGATGATCGTTGCATTGGTGGTAGTGGTGGTGCTGGTGATGATAACATTGACAGTGGTCGAATTACTTTGCAGCTGAAGTATCAACGGCCTTCGTTGCTTGAGGCAATTCTACAGCAGATGCAGATAGGTTTAGAGATGCTGAATAAGATGCAGAAGCAAATGCACAGAAACTGCCAGAGAAAACGCTGGGCTGCTGTCTGTCCTCTCCACTCCCCTCATCTAATTCCTCTGGCTCATCATACTCATCATTGAATAGCTCCTGGGTCAGAGGTAAAAGTGCTATGTCTGCATTGGTGGGAGAAACATCTGGGGGAATAGAATATGATTTGACATGTTCTGTTTGATACCAACCTTGGTTTATAACAATTATTGACTCAAACTATTTTAAGTGGTTTTTGGACCATCAGGTTATTTAGTTATTCTGTATTCTATAATATATTGTAGTTTAAAATGTTTTGCATTCAGGTTTCCATAATATGTTTACACCAGTTATAATTTCAAATAGAATCTTTTTTTTCTTTGAGGACTGATATTTCCTATTCACCACCACAAAGCAATTTAAAACTGTCTGCATGTTGTGTAGATACATTTAAAATGTATTCAGCAAGTATCTTTTTAATAGAAAATGTGTAAAATATTTCAAGCTATCCTTTCCTTTGGCATGTTGTCAAATAGCTTCAGCTGAGAGTTCAAAGACAGTTATCTTCTTTCCTGCACAGTTTGTGAATTTCGGTACAACTCCGAAATACTGTCTGGTGATATCATATGTTTTATCTATTTATCTATTTCCTAATTAGCATCACTCACTGAGGATTGGAAAATTATAAATTGATGAAATATTCAGCTTGGTTTTCATAAAAATACTAATCTATATTTCTATATACCACATTATGGAAAACAAATTAAATTGAGTGGCAGTGCCACTGAACAAGGATAGAGACAGGAGGGCTACAGAGTTCCTTTTAAAGAAAACAATCATCAACCAACATAGCTTCAGTACATTGCAAATTAGACTACATATTATGCAATATTTTTTGTAGAGTAAGAGAAAGATCATGGGTATATTAACTTCAACAGCCCTTGTGTGATTTTTGAATTTCTTCAAATAAATATCCACTATTTTAAATTATTCTTTTTTATGGGTCGATATTTTATATGGCAGGATTAGATTTTTGTGGAATGCAAAGAAAACATTTAAATAAAAGCCATCGTAAAAATAAACCTTTGTGAGTCATAAGTGCAATGTGTACACTGTACCTATACTAATGAAAAGATATTCATGACCCTGTAAAACATATGTGTCAAATTGTCTAATATAAATGCAAATAAATTCTTTGCAATTTATGAGACCATGAAGTATTTATATTCCTCTTTTCTTACTATGCCTGCAGACGGTTGTTCAAATTACATTTATTATATTTGGTGATTCATTTTAAAATCCAACAAAAATCATCAGACAGACCAAACCACTGAAAACTTTTTTTTTTTTTATTGAAAGTACAAATACAATATAATTACATTTATTAAAACACTTGAAACACCTTCTCTGTTCACACAGTCATGATTGCAACAGGACACTATAGTCACCAAAACTACTACTGCTTAAGGTAGATGCTCTAGGGCATACTGACTGTCCCTGCAGGATCAACAGAGTAAACACAGCCTTTTCAGTCCAGTTCAGTTTTTTAAGTTTACAGCTAGTGGATGTCTAGTGGATGTCACTCGTATAGCAACTAGAGAGATTTCCTGAAGGAGATCCTGCAATCATTGCAGGACCTACATGTAGCACCTACACTCTCTACATGGAGATGTTGAACACTGTCCAAAGAGATGCAATGACTCAATGCATTTCTACAAGGCGATGCTGGTTGGTGCAGAACCTATGGTGAGGTGGTTCCTTAATGGTGACAATAGTACTCCGTATTCAGTGACCACTTCCATGCAAATGCAAATTCACTAAACTGAACTCAAAAATATGGATCATAAGTAGTAAAATGTAAGCATAGACTGAGCACAGATTGAGCAAAATGGAACCAATGATGAAAAAAACTGAAACATAGAACGCTAAATGTGGATGATGTGGAGAAATAAAAGAACACAACCTCATCCAATCAGAATCTGAGCATAGATGAAAAGACACAACCTAATTATTATATGAGTCTGGGTCATTGGTCTCTGCAGAACCACAATGCAGTTAGTAAGTAAATTCCAAATATTCACACAGTGTTTATATTGTATTGGCCATCAACTTATAGAACATCTTATTTACACTGTGATTAGAATGCTTAATAATGTGTGTAATATATTACACATTACTACTAATCCCTAAAGTATTTTTTCATATTTTATTGGAAACATGTTAGTACTTTAGATGGCCAGTGTTTTTGTGATTTTGTGTTATGAGATATATTTTCATTTTCTTATTTTATTGTAATTTCATAGTATTCATTATTTGCTTTTGTTAGTCAAAATAACATTCTCATAAAAAATACAGTGCGGTCTAAGTGACAAAGACCTACACCTATAAGTGGAGCGCTCAAACAAATATAAAGCTTACCAAGCGTGACTTAATCCAATAGTACAATATGAAGTTCATGCCAAAAAAATACAAAAAGATACAATATAGTGCCGATGGTATTTAAAATTGCAATACAGAAATAATAATAATGTAGCAAACTGTACACTCACATTTTAAGGAGCCTGTATATAAAAAAAACTGGCTCCGTATTAAGGCTTGTGTGCTTTTTTTGGTAGCACCACCCTTCCGCTTCGGCTTGGAGTAGTTCTCATAAATAAGACATAAAAGGAGAACGAACCAATGTGTAGACTGTAGCGATAAAAACACAGACGTAAAATAATAAATGTGGTGCTCACCTGGTCCTGAGCCTATGGGACCGGCTCTAAGGTGTATAGATGTGGTGCCTATTTAAATAGGGATGGCACTGCCCATATGAAGATTCCTAGAGGCTCCAAAAAGGACTTGAGCAGGATATCTTGAATAAAATAACA
The DNA here is from genome assembly GCA_933207985.1 of Pelobates cultripes. Classification (NCBI taxonomy): domain Eukaryota; kingdom Metazoa; phylum Chordata; class Amphibia; order Anura; family Pelobatidae; genus Pelobates; species Pelobates cultripes. Next base: position 369,064,952 of record OW240912.1, read on the forward strand.
AATTTATTGATATACAATAACAATAAAAAATAAATTGTAAAAAAGTCCTTAGTAAAAGTCCTTTAAAATGGCCAATACACATTTCACTCTCAATAGAGCTTCCTCAGTCAGCTGTAATGATGGTCCTCTGAGTCTTCCATTATAAGTGTCCTTTAGGCCTTCCCCTTTAATGATCTGAATACAGTTTATCCAATCACAATGGTGTATATATATTTCTTATGTGGGATAATTTGTGTGTATACCTTTAATTGGACAAATTTATTTACTGACATTTTCATTGGTGGACAATGGTGGTTGGCGGAAGTACTGGGGGCCCACCGGGGCGGTTGGCGGAAGTGACGTCATGGACCTCCATGAACGCCATCTAGCCGCCAACTCGAGGAGACTCCCAGATCCTCCAACCCTGCTACACGCCTCTGCGGGCCAGAGGGAGGGGATTCATCCCTAAGAGGGTGGTGTGTGAGCACATCGGTTCGTCCCGCCCTTCGGGCATGCCGATGTGCTCGCAAGCTCCTACCCCCTCCAACACAGCACAGCAATGGAAGGGATTATATGCATAAATAAATGAATAGTGGGCAGGAGAAAAAAGAGACAATAATATAAAAAGAGAGGGAGAAGAGGGGACATAGGATAAGTATAATTATTACATTATATTTACATATATACAAAAGCTTAATATGACATTCACAGAGTATATTACCAACACAGCACTGCAATGGAAGGGATTATATGCATAAATAAATGAATAGTAGGCAGGAGAAAAAAGAGTGATGATCCTGCCCCCTGTTGAAAAAAAAATAAAGTTAATTTAAAATCCCACCCCCTTTACCCATTTTAATAAAAAATTAACCCCTTCCCTGCCAATTGATCACTGACTGCAGTGATCAATTGGCAGGGATTACATTTTACTGTCATCTGATTTTTTTTTAACCCCTGAGGGTTAATTCTTTTTTTTTTTAACCCTCAGGGGTTAAATTTATTTAATTAATTAATTTAAATATTTTAAAATTATATATTTAGCTAGCTGGGGTGGGTGGAAGTTAGTGGGGAATTTGGTGGATTTGACGTTAGGCTAACAAGGGGGTTAACGTTAAAAAAGTTTTAAAATAAACTTTAAAAAGTAAAAAATTGAGCTTAAAAAAAGTTTTAATAACATTTAAGTAAAAAAATAAAAAAAAACCTTTACCCAATCCAAATAAAAATTAACCACTTCCTTGCCAGTCGATCACTGCCTACAGTGATCAAAATACAGATCACAGTATTATACTGTGATCTAATTTTTTTTAATCCCTGAGGATTAACTTTTATTTATTTTTTAACCCTCAGGGGTTCAATTTATTTATTTAATTAATTAATTAATTTAAATATTTTATAACTATATATTTTGCTAGCTGGGGTGGGTGGGAGTTATGGGAAAATGGGGAATTTACTGTTAGTGCTGCTTACTGCTAGTTAGGGGTTAACGGTAAAAAAAAAGCTTAGAAAAATTTTAAATCTGTAAAAAAGTTTTAAGAAATTTTAGGAAAGTTTAAAAAAATTAATAAGCAAAACAAAAGTTTAAAAACTAGTTTTCAAAAGTAAAAAAAGTTTCAAAAAGTAAAAAAATACATTTAAAAACGCTCATTACCACTACACCTGGAACAAACTAGAGAAAAAATGATTCCACCCTAAGGTTCAAAATATGCCTTTTGAATTACCCCAGGTTGTATTCTTTAATAAATAGTATGTGTTTGTGGGGAAGTTTCAATAACCAACCGTCTAAACTACTCCAAATTGGAACATGGACACAGCGTAAAACTTCAAAGTTAGAAAAAAAATGAATGGCTGCGTCTCAAATGCGCCACTTCAACATCCACATATACCTTGCAAAGGCACATACGGGGGTATTGCTGTACTCAGCCCACATAGCTGAGCAACATATGAAGTATTATACAGTCGTAGCACACATAAGGTTTGCAAAATATACTGCGCAAACTCACTTTGTGTGTCAAAAAGGCAGAAAAAATGCTTATTACCACTACACTTGGTACAAGCTAGCGGAAAAATGATCCCACGCTAAGGTTCAAAATATGCCTTTTGAAATACCCTGGGATGTCTTCTTTAAGAAATGGTATGGCTTTATGGGGTATTTGGATTATATAGCCTGGTAAAATACTCTAAAATGGGACATGGGCACAGCGTAAAAATTTTAAGTTTGAAAAAAACTGGAATGGCTGTGTCCCAAATGTGCCCCTCCGATGTCCACATATACCTGGCAAAGGTACATACGGGGGTATTGCTGTACTTAGCCAACATAGCTGAGCAACATATGAAGTATTATACAGTGGTAGCACACATAAGGTTTGCAAAATATACTGTGCAAACTCAATTTGTGTGTCAAAAAGGCAGAAAAAACGCTTATTACCACTACACCTGGTACAAGCTAGCGGAAAAATGATCTCACGCTAAGGTTCAAAATATACCTTTTGAAATACCCTGGGGTGTCTACTTTAAGAAATGGTAGGCCTTTGTAGGGTAGTTTGAATTTAAAACCTGCGAAGATGCTTGGAAATTGCACATAGGCCCAGCGTCAAAATTCAAAGTTCGGTAAAAACTGATATGGCTTGGTCTCCTATATGGCACTGTAGCTTCACAAAATAGTGCCAAAGACATTCATTGGGGGTGTTTTTACTCAGAAGACTTAGCTGAGCATAATTTGGGAGGTTTGAACTTAGTGGCACATATGAAATATACAAAATGCCCAGCAAAAATGCAATCCGTATGTAAAAAATGCACAAAACTATTTTTTACCACATACTTTGGCATATATTGGTGAAAAAATGGGGGCATGTTAAGGCACAATATGCACCTTATGAGATACCCTGGAGTGTCTACTTTTACAAATGGTAGGCCTTTGTGTTTTTTTTTTGAACAGTCAAACTGTTATAATACCCCTCTCAAAATTCTACTGTGAATACTGAAAAGGACAAGTCTCCTATATGGCACTGTAGCTTCACGAAATAGTGCCAAAGACATACAATTGGGGTGTCATTTTAATCAGCAGATGTAACTGAACACAAAATAAAACTTTGTACAGGAATAGCACACACCAACTTTACAAAATATACATGAGAATTTCTTTGTTATAAGTTTGTGTGCCAAAAACCAAAATTACTCCAATATTTAGCAGAGGTAGGCGGTGAAATGGCTACGTAGAAAGTGTCAAAACAACCTTAGGTAAATAGCTCGTGATGTCTAATTTTGTTTTCTTTTATGGCTATTAACTTACAAGACAAACATACCAAATTCTAAAATCGCTCCACATTAAAGGTTTAGTTTACTCCTTGTGCTTTGTGATCTGTAACTACTTTGTGATCTGTAACTACCAAAAAACTTAAAATCCCAGACACATTATATATTCTGTAAATCAGAACAACTAAATGAATTTATTTTTAATTACTTTCCTTAACCTGCACTAATTATGCACACATTATTATTGCAAAAACTGTAAAAAAAACACAAAATCTTAAATTGTTTTTGCATTTTTCTGTATTTTTTTTTAATAAATAAGCATTTATATATATATATATATATATATATGTTACATCAAATTAAAGCCCTTTCTGTCCTTTAAAAAACGATATATAATATGTGTCTGTGCAATAAATTTGTAAAATGCAAATTGCAGTTAAACACAGCAAAAAATGAAAAAAATGCTCTTGTCATTAAGTGAAAGACAAGCTTTTGAAGCTCTGTCCTTAAGGGGTTAAATGTTTTCTAATGATAGTTTATATAGTCATAAATAAATGAAGATATAAGCGTTAAGCAAGCTAAATAACAGAACAAAAGTCTACTGGGATATATAACTGTCAGGATACTGCTTGATTGGTGTTTCTAGTTTATATTACATAACATGTCACTTAATGAAGCTTATCGATTTGTTTAACCCCTTAAGGACACATGGCATGTGTGACATGTCATGATTCCCTTTCATTCCAGAAGTTTGGTCCTTAAGGGGTTAAAGGACCTCTATAGGCACCCAGACCACTTCAACTTAATGAAGTGGTCTGGGTGCCAGGTCCATCTAGGATTTACCCTGCCTGCTGTTTACTTTAGGGTTAATCCAGCCTCTAGTGGCTGTCTCATTGACAGCCGCTAGAGGTGCTTCCGCGCTTCTCACTGTGATTTTCACTGTGAGAAAATGCCAGCATCCATAGGAAAGCATTGAGAATGCTGATGACGACTGAAGGAGGAGAGTGCCCAGCGCCAAGGGAGCCCAGCGCTGGAGAAAGGTGAGTGTTTAACCCCCTTCTTCCCCCTTCAGCCCGGCGGGAGTGGGACCCTGAGGGCACTATAGTGCCAGGAAAACGAGTTTGTTTTTCTGGCACTATAGTGGTCCTTTAACCATAGCACTAAAGAGGCCCTAAAACACTGCTTCTGAAGTGTTTGCCTGACAAAATAACTCTGCTTCAGACATAAGACGTTACTTGATACTATTATGGGAGTTTTACGGACCCGCAGTAAACTTGAACGTAAATTAATAAAAATAAACACAATAATGTGAAAACACTTCTATAAAGAGTCATCTACATGTATATTGTGTGGACAGGTAAATCGAATCAATACAAGTGTTCATGCTATGTATCTTGTGTGATGCAAATAAGTATCTCAGAGCAAAGGAGTGATGAGTGAATATGCTGATTTATCCCTTTGGGGAGTGAAACAATAAGGTAGACCTAGTGTGCTGATTTTAAGATAGCTAAGAAGGAAAGAGGTAGACATAAATTCGGAGATTCTAAAAAAAAAAAACCCCAAAAAACATACATGCTGCAATATTTATACCTTATTTTTTAATAACCTATTTAACTTGTTTTACTCATTTGTATCTAGTCTACTCCATTTGACTGTACTAAAAGACCTGCTGTTTATGTTCAGTAAAGATTCCTGACGCCAGAGATCTTTGATAACGAAATGCTAAGTGCCAGTTTATACTGTTCCATCTCTAAGCAGAACAAATTGTTAATAGTAGTATGATAGTAAAACACACTCAATTTTAACTTTCTATGGAAATAAAAGTTAAGGGATATAATTTGTTAGGAGACTTTTTTATATAAACATATGTTGCTACGGATTTGACTTAATTAAAACAAACTGCAATAGTTATTTCAATTAAAAAAATGTTTATTACAACATGTCTTTTTTTGCTTCCAATTAACTGTAAAATAGTTATAAAGTATATGTAGTAGTTTTTTTTTTTCTGTTATATCATATACTTGTTAAAATTAAATGGAAGCATGCAATTAAATTACTGAAAATATATTGTCATGTTATTAGCATCCTTTGCCTTATAGAACTACTGTTCCTTTAAGAATTACATGTATTTGTCCCTTTAAACTCATGCTTTAATCAATCATCCCCATTCTGGCAAACAACATCTCACACTTCTTTCAGATTACCCTATTTCATGGACCGATACTACTGGCATTATTTACCCTGTATTGTTATACGAATAACTTGCATAACCCCTTCTTATGGACAGATCAAATTAGCTACAAAGATCTCGGACTGTGTATAAGGTTCATGAAAAAAAATGAATACCCTTTATCTAAATATGTGCATCATAGTTTATTCTCAAAAGGAGAAAGTAGTTATTATTTCTTGATGTTATTTCTAAAGATTCCTAGTTTATCTTTGCTTGGACAAGTGTGTCCATTCCATTTTATTAAAACAGTTTGGTCCAATAATCTTGTTTTTATTTCTCTGATTTAAAGAGACACTATAGACACCCAGATCACTTCAGCTCATTGAAGTGTGTGGGTGTTGTGTCCCTTAGTCCTGCAATGTAAAACTGTATTAGCGAAACTGTAATGTTTACATTGCAACACTAAGACAGCATTAGAAGTGGAGACTTTAGGTTACCTAACTGACGCTGGACATCCTCAGGCTCTGCAGGAGGACATCCAGCATCAGTTAAATCCCCATAGTTAAGAATTGCAGCAATGCTTTTCTATGATGAGGGCCTAATGCACTCGCAGTGCATGTGCATAAGTGCCCCCCATCTGGCAGCATCAGAAGTGGCAGAGCGCCGACCAGGCACTGGGGGGATTGGGTGAGTAAATAAAGTAACCATTTATTGATGGGGTGGCTGTGACGGAGGAGGAGGCAGAGTGAGCTATATTGCTAGGAATACAGGATAGTAATTCTAGCACTATCCCTGTAATAAACCTACCTGAATGCATAGGAGGCTTCATGACAGGTATTTTCACATCAGTGAGGCTCTATTCTAGTCTGTGCCAATGGATGATATAACACTTTTTTTTGTTTGTTTTGTTTCTGAAGAATCTCACTTATCCATAGAGACGATATGACCTCTTTTCAAATACAGTTTATTAAAGAATTTTCCAAAAATTTGACAAACAATTAAAAAAATGAATGAACAACAGGAGAAGGTAAAAGGGAAAGGAGGACCCATGCAAAGTTATATAATCACAACGTCTGTAAAGCCTCAACTGTACACAGAAAACACCTTAATCTACGCTAGCAAACCAAATTTACCACAGCTCGAGGCTGTACTCCAAGACCAGTTTGCAGAGACAGACAAGTAAATTGCAGGTAACACATTTTTCCTAAACACTGACAAACCTGTCACAAAGATTTTGGAACAGTACCTAAATTAAAAAAATTAAACAATTCAGAACGATACATCAAAACAAAATCAAATAGCACACTGACTGCAGTTCTCTCAAGTATCTAGCTATGTTGCTGGACCCCCACCTATCTTTTGACCTTCACATTGAAAATCTCTTTTCCAAACCAGTGCTCTGTACAGAAACAAATCCTGCATAGGCCTTGCAGTAAGGAAGCAGATTGTGCAACAAATGCTAATTCCAGTTATTGAATATGGCGGTGCAGTGTAAGTGCGTGTGCTGCAATAACACCTTCATTAATTTACTACATTATATAACTCATTCTGTTGCTTTTTGCTACAATGTAATTACATGACCCACCATTGTGACATGTTAAAGGAGCTAAACTGGTTATCGCTGGAATCCAGACCCACCCTTTATCTTTCCAGCCTTGTGTTTAAGAGCTTTTTTTTCTGGGAAGCTCCCACCCTATCTGAGCAAAATGCTTTCCCCGGCAGTTCCTTTGCTTTATTATTATTATGATATTTATAGAGCACCGTCAAATTCCGTAGCACTTTACAATGGGTGGACGAACAAACATGTAGTTGTAACCAGACAAGTTGGACACACAGGAACAGAGGGGTTGAGGGCCCTGCTCAATGAGCTTACATGCTAGAGGGAGTGGGGTAAAATGACACAAAAGTGTAAGGATAGTAAGAGATCCCTGTCAACAAATATCAGTACAGAATGCACATGTAATCATGGTTGATTATATTTCTTGCTTGTTATGTTTTAAATGTATATATGTGTATTTTAATATTACTTTGCATTTTTAACATTATACTGTTTATTTTAAGTGTACCCTGTTGTAGTAATGCAATGTTTGGAGGCCCAGGACATACTAGAAAATTTGAGAAATCTCAATGTATCCTTCCTGGTAAAATATTTTATAGATAAATATACCAGGGGTTCTTAACCTCTGAGGTGTGCCTCTTCTGGGGAGATACAACGGGGTTTGTGGGGAGATGTGACATTCCTCACTAACATTTTTGCAATTTTTTTTAGAATTTAGTTTAGATACAGTTGAGTTGCAATATCCAGATTTAAAAAAATGTCAGAGGAACCTGGATAATCCAAAATCATACAATCAAAGTGTTCGGCAAAACGTCTTATTGTGTGTGGTTGTGTTTGGTAAATTGAAGACTAACTGTCCCTTTCGTTTCATCTTGTACCAAAGGCCTGTCCTGGAAATGACTCAACACTTGCTTACAACAATCGCAAGAACAGTAGAAGAGCACAAGATAACTCTGCACTTGGCAACCGTTATTGTTAACTTGCAATGCACAGCCTGAATGACTGCAACAATGGATTTTTCCAAGACCGTTTAATTTTAATTATTGCTAGCTTGGGTAAAATTTGTCTTTCCAAAAATAGTCAGGATACTTGCCAAGGTTGGTGGCACAGAATAGGACACAACGATAAGGGAAAGCCAGAAGTCAGGGATACCAGAAAACAGGGAAGTCAAAGTCAAAAAACAGAAATAAACACTTAGGAACACTCTCTCGGACAACCACTAGGGAAACCACGACAGGGTAATGAGTAAAAGTAAATTTGAGTTTAAATAAGTGCTTTACAGTTCTGGTTGGCCAAAAACAGCATTTGACCCCAAAACGTGTGCGCCGACATGGTCAATAACGTGAGCGGATGTGGGGGTATAACTTGATGTGGATCCGCAGTGGCCGGCGTCCATCAACATGTTGCAAGAGCCAGTTATACAGACACACAGCCACTGGGTGCAAATACCGCAAGGTGAGGAGGAATATGTTACACTCTGGCCATAAATTTAAATTTTACTTTGAATTCTCACTTTAGAAAATAATCCTGCAGGATATTATTGTCTTAACTGACAATTGTCAGTTAAAATTTTTTTTATGTATTATCCCAGTGACTAAGCGCTTCAAAAAAGAATGTGCTGTTTATCTAAGACCAGCTATGTAGTGTGAGCTGGTATTTGCTTCATTGCATATTGAGGCCCAGATGCTTAGTATTTATTTGCTAGCACTAACTGTTTGTTTTGTTTGTTTTTTGAGTGTGCACTCTGTCACACTAACATTCCATTTGCAGCAGTATCCTACACATTTTACAAAGAAGCATATGGAAAGAAAACAACTTGCACCTACACAATATTTGTATTGAAGTTTACTTTTCTTTAATTTATTGCAGATTATAAATTAAAATAATTTTCACATATTGTACACATATTGTAAAATTTATATCACCACAATTTTTTTACAGTATTTTTGTATATCTAATTGTTTTTTGAATACTATTCACAATTGTAAGCATTTTCACACAAAAAATGAAACCAGACAGAAAAAGTGATTTTGTTTTTAAATAACCACATTAAAAAGTTCATTTTTGCTCCTAGATTTGGGAGGGGCAGTTATATACAATAACAACCAACTAATCAATTTACTAGGGCCTGATATTATTTTTATGTGAGACTACAAATTATAGTTCATTAAGATTGGTTTAGGTTGCTATTTAATTTAAAATTATTAATTTAGAAAAAAAACATTTTGCTGCTCCATTCTATTTTCTCCTTTCTGACAATCTCTTACTCATTATTAATATATTTTCCAAAGCTGAATTTTATAAGTTTCAGATCCAGACGACAGCTAGATAACTTTCTGTTTTTGAACAATAATTATTTTTTTTACCATTGGATTTTGCTTTTCAGATATTTTTTCTTTTCCATGTTTTATATTTAATGAAGACTTTCTGCTGTGAAGGTTTATGCAAATAATTGTTCTAAGGATTTATGAAAGTTTTTTACGTTCTCTTCACTTCTCTTTTACTTTCAGTTTCTATAATGACCTATTTTCAAAAAGAAATGTATCAAGCTCTAAATGAAAATTACATAACTTTACATAGATGATGGAGATGTTAAACCCCAACTAGGAGATACAGGATGTGACAAAACCCCTGTTTTGTGAATACCAGGACTCCTGATTTCGTATGCTGTTCGCGCATTTGGCACTATTCTATTCCCGTTTGTTAAAACCAAACAAACTACCGAACAGGCAGACCCCACACAATGGGAGTGTGCCGCTTATTAACCTCCCATAAGCTGTGGTTAACCACAACTATTTGATGAACGGCTGGGTGGTCGCCGTTCATATGAACAAACAAGTGACGGCGGCCATCTTAAACTGTCGAACACCCAGCGGTGTATGGTTGTCGACCGCATGGAACCATTTTCGGCCACTATTTCCCACGAACACCGCTGGGACTTCCCTACTTCCATCCCTTGCCTCCGCTTACATCAACACCATACCATTCGGTACATTCAAACCCACGAACGGGACCGACCCAGATAGCTAAATCCATGGAGCTACTTCTGGACAGATTTCTAATGAACAGTCGGTGAACAACTCTTTGGCTTCATGGCGATTTAACTGTGTTCGTGGGATCTGAGCACTGTTCGGCTATATTGAGCGCTCAGACCCAAGATATCTGGGGATATGTCGAATGTGGGGGTTGCATTCGGTAAAATATAAGTTATTGATTTTAATGCATTTTTTTTTTGTCAATCAATTTTTATTGAGTTTTTCCGGTTAACAACAGGAATACATTGTACATGTAACATACATAGTTCAGTGATTAGCAGAAGTGAGCTTATGTGCTCTAAGTTTACGCATATAGTGTGGTGAGGTTGTCCCTCACCTGATAACTAAGATCGCTTATACTGTTGTGTTTAGGTTAAGCGTGACTCGGGTGATGTTTTTCCTGGTCCCAGTACCATAAATCCGTGGACAGTGCCACGTGGTCTGTGTGGTCTACCTCTCCCTACTCGTCAGTATAGCTCCTGTCTAATTTTGGCTAGGGTGTCATCCTGGTTTCCCATTTCTAGTGATAGGTTGGTCTTTAGGAGGGCCCTGTCCGTGTGGGGTTGCCTGGATTCCGCCCCATCCGTGACTAACCTCAGTGTTCTGCGGAGCGTGCAGAGTCAAGGGCTCGTTAGCGGGAGGGGTATCGTTCGCACTCAGCAAATCATGTAGTAGTGAAGCTATAAGTCAAGTCGGTTTACGGTGTGTCAGGTCCCGTTTGTGTCTCAGTGCCTATGTCTGTGCGACTACTGGTTCCCGTGTCCCTTTATGTAGAGGCTCGTCTTCCACACTAGTGAGAACTTGTCTGTGTGTCGGGTGTCGGGCCCAGTTCGTACAGCCAGTTTTTAGTACTCTCTTGTGTCCGACCTCATTGTCAGCATTCTGTCTGGGCGTTGTGTTGCTAGGGCAAGGCTAGCCTTGTCCCCTTTTTCAGTACAGTAGGATGTGAAGGGGTATCTAGTAGGGTGTGGGTGAGAAGGAAGGTGGGAAAGGGGGGTTAGGGTTGTTATTGGTGCGAGTGAGTGTCCGCTGCCCGGGTGGGTTCCCCCCTAGTGTCTGCGTTTCCTGTGTCCCAGCAGCACATAGTCCATGGCAGCACTTCTGCTCATTCCGGTCCCCTCCACCCGAGTCTCGCGTCTATCCCTAGTTTTTAGGCCCTTCCCGTAGAGATGTATAGCCTCCACGGGTACCACTTTAATGTGCATTTGTCTGAGCGTCCCTGCAGGGAGGCCGTCGATTTTAATGCATTTTGTTACAGTTGTAAAATGAAAATATTTTCTCTACCTGGAGATAATTGAGTTTACTACAGACACGTAACCCAAATATCTCCGGGATAGAGAGGAGGGATTTCACTGTTTATGTGGGAGTGTTTTATATTGTACTGTATTATGATTGGTTACTGTACTTTGTGTTTCAGTCCTCCACAAGGTGCCTGTGGGAGTATCCCTTGCTGGAGGACCTGCATAAAAGGCCAAGCTGTGGCCACCATTAAACAAATCGTTTTACCCCTTCATAAAGTCTTGGCTCATGTTTTGGGGGATTGGGAGCTATAATTCACTACACCTTCGACTACACTTGGATTTCGGGAGACGCTGCATGGATTTACTCAGCTGCAGTATAAGGGATCCATTACACAGGATGATTGCAGACAATTGTCAACAATCACCAGTAAACAATGATCTGTAAATCTGGCTGATAGAAGATGACTGGATGAAGGAATAGTTGCTATATATAATCCCCAAAAAGATTTATTATTGTAATTGTCTTTTATAATATTTGAGTGTCTTTTAACAAATGATTACTCTCTGTAAATGATGTGTAGATAAATACATCTTCTATATCATATATCGGCTGGTCAGAACAGTGGTAAAGTCATATCTAGTTAAATTAATACTTTAAAATTAAACAAAAACATAAACCAGTCTCAATGAACTTTCATTTGTGGTCTCACATTAAAATAATGTCAAGCCCTAGTAAATTGATTAGTTAGTTGTTATTAAAATGTAACTGCACTTAGTAATGCCCACTCAAATCTAAGAACAAGATTGAACTTTCTAACTTGGTTATTTAAAACCAAAATATATATATTTGTTTATGTCTGGTTTATATCTAGATGTAGTTATTTGTAAAAAAAAATAATCATTGAGGAATTGTGAAAACTCTTAAAATTGTTAATAATAGTAAAAAAAAAAAAAAATGAACTGTGTACAATATGTGGAAATTATTTTAATTTATAATGCAAGAAAACCTTTTTTTCAATATTTAGAAATGTCAACCACATTAATATATAATGATCCAAATCATGTGGCTCAAATATTTTGAAACAGTCTATATGTACATTGATCAGCCACAACATTAAAACCAATGATAGGCAAAGTGAATAACATTTATATCGTTACGATGGCACCTGTCAAGGGGTCGGATATATTAGGCACCTGTCAATGGCACCTGTCAAGGGGTTTGATATATATTAGGCAACAGATTAGCAGTAAATTCTTGAATTTCATTACAGTAAGAGCAATAAGGATATGGAATTCTCTTCCTGAAGAGGTGGTTTTGTCAGAGTCCATACAGATGTTTAAACTGCAATTGGATAAATACTTGCAAAAACATAACATACAGGGATATCATTTCTAATTAGTGGGGTAATAGCTGCTTGATCCAAGGAGACATCTGACTGCTATTTTGGGGTTAAGAAGGAATTTTTTCCTAGTTAGTTGCAAAATTGGAAGCGCTTCAGACTAGGTTGTCTGCCTTCTTTTGGATCAACAGCAAAAAACATATGTGAGGAAGGCTGAACTTGATGGACGCAAGTCTCTTTTCAGCTATGTAGCTATGTAATATGTGTAGGAAGCAGGAAAAATGAGCAAGCAAAAATATCTGAGTGACTTTGACAAGGGTGAAATAGTAATGGATAGACAACTGGTCAAGCACCTCCAAAATGGCAAGCCTTGTGGGGTGCTCGTGGTATGCAGTGATGATTGGTAGTGCGAGGAAGGACAACTGGTGAACCGGCATCATGGTCATGGGAAACCAAGGCTCACTGATGCATGTGGGGTGTGCCCACCTGGCTCAATCAGGCAGAAATACTACTGCAGCTCAATTTGCTAAAAAAACATAATGCTGGTCATTATAGAAATGTATTAGAACACAGAGTACATCACAGTTTGCTGTGTATGGGGATGCATAGTTGCAGACAGGTCAGAGTGCCCATGATGACTCCCAGTCCACTGCCAAGAGAGTCTTGAATGAGGATGTCAGCATCAGAACTGGACCATGGAGCAATGGAAGACGGTATGATAATCCTGTTTTCTTTTAGATCAGGTGGATGGTCGGGTACTTGTGCATTGTTCACCTGGGGAAGACATGGCAGCAGGATGCACTATGGGAAGAAAGCAGGCCAGCAGAATGCAGTGTTATTCTCTGGACATAAACCTTCTGCTTGGAAACCTTGGGTCCTGGCATTAATGTGGTTGTTACTTTGACACATATAATTGCCCTATAGATTGTTGTAGACCATGTACACTCCCTCCATTGCAATGGTGTTCCCTGGTGGCAGTAGGAAAATGCAAAACTTGTTCAGTAATGGTTTAAGGAGCATGACAAAGAGTTCAATATGTTGCCTTGGCTTCCAAATTCCCCAGATCTCAATATGAATGAGCATCTGTGGGATGTGCTGTAATAAATCTGATCCAAGGTAGAACTTGGATCTGCTGCATATGTCTTAGTGTCAGATACCAGAGGAAACATTCTGATGTCTTGCTGCAACGCATCAAAGCTGTTTTGCTGGTTTGGCCACTTAAGTGGAACTTACATGATATTAGGCAGGTGATTTTAATGGTGTGTGTATATATATATATATATATATACACATACACACACACTGAACAAAATTATAAATGCAGCACATTTGTTTTTGCCCCCATTTTTCATCTAAGATCTAAGACTTTTTCTATGTAAATAGGCCTATTTCTTTCAAATATTGATCACAGATATGATTAAATCTGTGTTAGTGAGTACTTCTCCTTTGCCACACCTCACAGGTGTGGCATATCAAGATGCTGATTAGATAGCACAGGTGTGCCTTAGGCTGGCCACAATAAAAGACCACTCTAAAATATGCATTTTTACTGTATTGGGGGACTCCGGGGGGGGGGGTCCAAAAACCAGTCAGTATCTGGTTTGACCTCTGTGCCTCACGCAGTGCAACACATCTCCTTTGCATAGAGTTAATCAGGTTGTTGATTGTGGCCTGTGGAATGTTGGTCCACTCCTCTTCAATGGCTGTGCGAAGTTGCTGGATATTAGCAGGACCTGGAACACACTGTCGCATACGCCGATCCAGAGCATCCTAAACATGCTCAATGGGTGACATGTCTGGTGAGTATGCTGGCCATGCAAGAACTGGATGTTTTCAGCTTCCAGGAATTGTGTTCAGATCCTTGCAACATCCTTGCAACACGTGGCCATGCATTATTATGCTGCAACATGAGGCACAACAATGGGCCTCAGGATCTCGTCATGGTATCTCTGTGCATTCAAAATGCCATCAATAAAATGCACCTCTGTTCGTTGTTCATAACAAATGCCTGCCCATCCCATAACCCCACCGCCAACATGGGCCACTCGATCCACAACGTTGACATCAGCAAACTGCTCACCCACATGATTCCATGCACGCTGTCTGCCATCTGCCCTGTACAGTGAAAACAGGGATTCATCCGTGAAAAGAACACCTCTCCAAAGTGCCAGATGCCATTAAATGTGAGCATTTGCCCACTCAAGTTGGTTAAGACGACAAACTACAGTCAGGTCGAGATCCCGATGAGGACGACGAGCATGCAGATGAGCTTCCCCAAGACGGTTTCGTGAGGTGGATGGATTATCTCAGCAAAGGAGAAGTGCTCACTAACACAGATTTAGACAGATTTGTGAACAATATTTGAAAGAAATAGGCCTTTTGTGTACATAGAAAAAGTCTTAGATCTTTGAGTTCAGCTCAAAATTGGGGGCAGAAACAAAAGTGTTGCGTTTATAATTTGTTTAGTGTATATTCACACATAGCAATTTACCTGTTAATATAACTCTGTAAGTGCTTAATTTTTTTGTTGTGACAGGTTTGCTTTACTCTTGTGTCACAATATACAGGAGTACTAAAGTGCATAATATACAGGAGTACGTAGGTAATCTTCAAAATCTGAGATATGTCAATGCTGTCTCTTCTTTACTAAGAAAACACAGAAAAATACAAATAAACTGTACCAACCAGGTCTCAAAAATATGTGAAAAGCCCCAATGAAAGAGTGAGATTTTTCCCAACAAATGATTATTATTATTTTTCTATTATTTTACACTTTAATTAAAAGAACACTATAGGCACCAGAACCATCATAGCTCAATTTAGTAGTTGTGTCTGCAATCTCTGACATACAAACATTGCCATTTCTGCAGGATTTATGCTGCTTACTAATGTGACCTCTAAAAGCTGTCACATGGACAGTCACAAGAGAGACTACCTGGGCTAGGTCCTGCAAAGATTGCAGGACCAAAGTTCAGCTTCTCCACACTCTGCATGGAGACACTGAATACTCCCTATTGAGATGCACTTGCCCCCCTATGGGTAAGCATTACATTGGCTTAGAGAAGTAAGACAGTTATTATAGATTTTGTTTTGGCTGCTGAAGAACAGAATAATTAGAACAAAGAAGACTGTGGATGGTAAGGATCATTTTTATTTTAACAGGTTTTAGATTTATTGGCTTCTAGCGCTGCCAGCAGGCAAATAGTTCTTCAAATTATCAATTAATTTGCAAAAAGCAAGTGACTGATAATTTCCGAATGTGCATCCTACCAGATGCATTCACTTTATCATCAGCTGCCATGTGGTTGTTGAGAAATCTCCAATTCTTGTGTTGTAAATTATTCCAGATGCAAAAAACACTGATTTTCCAAATCATCTAAACGAATGTTACAGAATTAGTAGGATCGAACAAATCCTGACCAGACTTTGTCTTTAGTAAATCTGTGAATTGTCAGTGAGATCGGAATTCCGTAATTTTCACTGGATTTTGTCCATTTGTAAAAAAAAGAGCAAACTATTATATCAACATTTAAAGGGCCAATTTACTTACTAATCTGTTAAAGAGCTATGATGTGTATTAGAATGGCTTGCGGTTGCAAGAACCTGTTTTTTTAGCGACTTATAATCGCAGAAGAGCACTGGCCGCAGTGAGGAAAAAACATGAATGACATAGTTACTGAGATTTTCAAATACGCATCCATAACCGATTATCAAAAGACAGTACAAAAAGCTAAATATGACCCTTACATCTCACATATGATCAAATGTACTTTGAGCTGCACTACAGAACTCAATAGTGTAGTTCATTAGAATGAGAACAAAGAAGACAGGAATAAACATCTGATGGTGTACTATGGGGAAATGGAAGGGAGTATCACATTTTAATTAAGCATAGCACACGTTCATCACATACAAACATTAACAAACATAGCGTGTACTTTTTATTTTTTACACAGCAGTGTCAATGAGTGGGTGCAAGAGTCATGCGGAGGTCAGAGGAGAGAGGTGGGACTGCGTAAAGGAGATGTGTGTGAGATGCTTTGCAGACAGGAAGAGAGGGGGTTTAAGGAAAGCAGCTTGGCCCACTACGATAGTCAAACAAGAAATAAGAGGTGCAGGAGGGCTAGTTTTAAGGATCTGGAGGTTGTGGACAGCTTAACCTCATTATGGAACCTTTCAACGCACAGCAGACAGGGAAGAGGAATGGGTAGGAGGCCTTTCCGGGGTATCCTCCCACGCAGACTGAATTAAAAAGAAGGTCATGTATTTTTCTAATAAAGGATGTAGGAAAGAAGTCATTATCTCTCTGGGTGAGAGTACCATCACAAGTATCGATATTACTGTATGACATTATAAATAGATATAATGTGACTTTTAGAATATCGTAGTGTTTTTAAACCTTCACTCGGTCTGTTTGG
The DNA here is from genome assembly GCA_933207985.1 of Pelobates cultripes. Classification (NCBI taxonomy): domain Eukaryota; kingdom Metazoa; phylum Chordata; class Amphibia; order Anura; family Pelobatidae; genus Pelobates; species Pelobates cultripes. The sequence continues at coordinate 369,081,945 of OW240912.1, forward strand.
TGTGCGCTATGAATGTTGGTATGTCCCTTTCATACCAACATGGTCCATACTGTATCCTATGGAATATTGTATCTAACACTACTAACTATATAAACTATAATAGGAAACTTTTAGTACTGCTGGGTGACTGCCATAACATTAAAGATAAATACCATAAGCAACCATACAAAGGAAAAACGCAAGAGTGTTTTCTCTTATTGACTATGGCCTCATTGGTTATAAATATTGAGAAACCTGTCCATTCATAAGAATCTCATAAGGCTATTATTTTGCTCCCTGTTGTATTATTATTATTGTTATCATCGTTTTTATAGGACCATCATATTCTGCCATGCTTTACACTAATAGAATGTAGATATTTGACAACACGTTATTGACATACAGAAAATTAACAGGGTGTCACGGCATGGCGCATCTGTGCCCGACCGGCATGACTGCGCCGACAAGCTGAGCTTACCTGCTCGGCAGCGAGCCGGGACCTGCTCCTCCGTGTCTTCTGGGCAGTGTGCCCAAAATAAAGATGGTGCCGACCATGCGGTTGCGGCCATCAATGGGTCCTTGCCCAGGGTTATAGGAACGTGCGTGTGACATCACGGCGCCAACGCACACGCATGTTCTTGTGTCAGAGGTCACTCTCTGACCAATCACAGCCTAGAGAGGGATATTTAAATCCCTGAAGCATCCTTGCCCTGTCGTGGTTTTCTGTCCTGGTTCCTGAGAGTGCATTTTTCCTTGCTGTTATTGTGATTTCCGGTATTTTGACCTTGGCTATTCCTGACTACGCTGATTTCTGGTTCCCTTGTGTTGGCTTGTTAAATGGTATTTGTGTATTTCTGGCTTCCTTGACCTCGGCTATCCCTTGACCATTCTCTATCTCTAACATATTAGTCCAGACATCCTAAGGACCGGTCTATGTTGTATCCTTTTTATTTCCTTTCTATTTTCTATGTAGATGTTACATAGTTCTGCGTGTTGGACCACGCTAGCAGTTGTGACACAGGGACAAAAGGTGAAGAAGGTACAGGCTAGGGAGTAGCATTTTGATCCAATATTGTACAGTCCTTTTTACTATTGCCTTTAACTATCTGACTTTTCTGACCTTTTATCTAGACAGTTTAATAACCTGAGAGGCACAAATTTCAAGGTGTAAAGTTTAATTGCAAAGACAGAGGTTGACTATGATTATATTGTATTAAATTAAATCAGTGGTATTCCGTCCTCACACTTATATATTGTCAGAGCTTAGTAGTAAGTTCTTCAGATTTTCCTGTAAGATGACTGTTCTCTTAATATTTTACTTCTGATGCTTTGATAGCAAGAGAACAATATCACTCAGGCACACACATTGACAGACCCAGAATTTCAGCTTACTATACATGCTCATGCTTTTTATCTTATCCTAAATGTTTAATACTGTCTGATACTTTGCTTCTACACGCAAAATGAATTATCACATTGTATCTGTGTTACCAAACTGCCCTCTTGTGGGACAAGAACTCCTACTATTACAACTTATATTTTAAAATACTATTTCAACTACAATATGATTAGAAAACTGTAAATTGCGTATAATAAGAATTTATTTTCTAAGAACAAATGCATATTATGTAGAGTATGACCATTATTGATAGCAAAAAAACAAGGTGCAAGACAGTACTGAGAATGGACAACAGCTGAAATATCCTGTCCTTTGGTGGGTCCCTGCTCAGATTTCAAGCTGGTGTTAGTTTATTGCAGAAAGTACCAGGCCATTTGCATATCAGACTGATTTCACCCAAAAAGGGTGGTCCAGAACTGAAATGCAGGTAGACTTTCTCTGCACGAGAGATACAGCAACCCCAGATGATCGTTTCAGCCTCGATAGGCATCGTCAGTAAGGTATAGCTGATACCCTTCTAGGCATCGTGAGCAAGGGGTCCACATCTCGATCACCGTCTAAACTTAGGGAGAGCAAAAAAACAAGAGTACTGAGAAAGGACAACAGCTCAAATAGCCTGAATGTTTTTGTATGTTGGAAGCTTGCACCATGGCTACACCATGGCAGAGTTGGGAGAAAGTGCACAGTGAAAGAGATCTGGGGGTGAGTGGGATCCCCCCTGGCAAAGCATCTCCACAAGCACCAGTACCTCCTAACAATGGCTTGTCTGGGCTGAGGGCCATCAGGAACTTAGTCCCATCGTATCCCCCATGTAGAAGGAAAACCCACCACCACTGGTGGTGACGGAACACCTGGAGCTTCTGTCATTTCCTAAAATGGAAGGACTTGGACTCTAGCATGAGAACCCGAGTCCGTGGAGCACAGAAATTGGTCTTCGCAATGGCTTGGGGCGGGAGGGATCCCATACTGCACCCTCACCTTGTCACACTTTGCAGCAACCTTCCTGCTTTCCCGAATCTGGGTATCAGCTGACGCTGAACTAATCTCCAGGGGCATGCCAACTGTTTTACCTAGGTGTCTCCCTAAAATCAGTTGCCACTACACTGCTCTTATAAGCCCACTCTGACATTCTGTTGTGTTGCTCCTTTCATTTTTATGTTTTTTCAGTACCATGACTGAGAGTCTAACCCCAGTGGTTCTTCACACTTGCACATATACTATGTTAAGCTGTTAAGCGACACTACTATCATGCTCCACAATCTCAGTCTAGCTAGTTTACTAATCCTCATGTGAGCATGATAAGTTTCCTACCCTACCTTATGCATTTCTAAATTATGTATTCAGCTTTGACAGTTTCAGTGTTGTCCAACAATTTAGACATTTATACCTATCTTGATATGTTATTTTTATTATTATAAAATTGCATTGTTTCTTTCATGCCATGTCGATATGTAACTATGTCTATCTCAGAAATGTTAAACAAAGCTGTCATGGCTTTGCAAGCTTATTATTATATCATATTATTATATTATATTATTATAAGCTGTTATTTTGCACACAAGGAAAAAAAATTTAAGAAAAATAAAAATCAATATTTAGAAGCTATACACCCAATAACAACATGCATGTATTTAATTGTGCATTTTTTTTTCATTGTGTATATATTGAAAAACAGCTTGCAAAATCTGTGGACCACAACTTCACCGGCTCAGTCTTTCTGTGGCTGGCCAAAACATTGTATATTTTTTTGTCCTTTCTGACCCTTCATAAATATTATTATTTTGCCATCATCCTACATTGTGACGCCTGTGGGTTTCTATTTCTTAGGACACATAAATCACTTCAGCAAACTAAAGTGCTTTAGGGGTCCGGAATGCCGGTTTAAAGGGGAACTTTCACTGGGATGTAGACCATTGAAAAAACATTGAAAATTAGATTTTTCATTTTCTTTTCTTTTAAATTTATATTAAAGATTTATTAAACAGAATCACAATGCAGTTCAGACAAAGTAAAGCTAGTGCAAACTTTGCAAATGAAGAGAATAAATTGAAACATTGTTCTATTTCTTCTCTTCTCGGTATTCTTTCTCTATGCTGACTGGCAGGTACAAAGGGCACCGCTTATAACAAAGAGCTAAAATGGGGGATTGCAGGATAAAGGAGGTGTGGATTTCTAGATTCCATTTTATTTTCCACACCTCACAAATATAGTATATATAAAAGTATAAATATAGTGATATATAAACATAGTCCTGGGAAGTGCAAGTTCCCCTTTGTAAAAATGTATCAATTAATAGTTTCCTGGAAATGTATTAATTAAATTAAAGCTGTAAAGGGGACTGGTCTGTATTTGTGCCAAGATGGACACGACAGAACTCCATAGTCATTACATTTCCATACAGTGAAGCCCCATAATTATTTCCTTCTCCAAGGGGCAGAGAATCAGTTAAGACATATTACGCACCTGATGTAATGGTGCAGAAAAGGTGTGGAGTATCTAGAAAAATGTATATCTAGAGTATCTTGAAAAAAACCCAACAAATATTCCTATCAGATTTTTTATGTAGAAAGGTTTTTAAATACTGCTCTTTGAGAGTTAGCTTACAAATGTCAGTGTGCAAAATGAGCTATTACCCCTTAATTCTGATTTAAATAGGATTGCTAATCAGAGTTATTGTTTTTGCATGAAAAAAAAACAATGTTTTAGAAAATGCTGCCCTGCAAACCTGCCGTATTAGTCTTCCCACACAGAAAACCACTTTTTCTGTGTACATAGCTCATCCACTGACAGTATGGAATTATCCGAACTACAAAGCAGCCTGCATTAGAAGGAGAGGGCATTCAGGGAGATATATAGTAAGTATATCATTATCTGTTAGCCTGTAGTTCCCCTGACTGTCTGCAACCAGATTGTGAAATTAAACCAGCTCACTCAGTGCTGTTAGAAACTGAGCTTTGTGAAACACAGAAACATATAATGTGACAGCAGACAAGAACCATTTGCCCCATCTAGTCTGCCCAATTTTCTAAATACTTGTATTAGTCTCTGGCCTTTGTATAAGTCTAGCCTCATAACTATCCCATGCATGCCTGAACTCCCTCACTGTGTTAATCTCTACCACTTCAGCTGGAAGGCTATTCCATACATCGACTGAAATTCCTGAAATTATTTATAAACCTTTGCCCCTCTAATTTAAGACTATGTCCTCTTGTTGTGGTAGTTTTTCTTCTTTTAAATGTAGTCTCCTCCTTTACTGTGTTGATTCCCTTTATGTATTTAAATGTTTCTATCATATCCCCCTGTTTCGTCTTTCCTCCAAGCTATACATGTTAAGATCCTTTAACCTTTCTTGGTACGTTTTATCCTGCAATCCATGAACCAGTTTAGTAGCCCTTCTCTGAACTCTCTCTAAAGTATCAATATCCTTCTGGAGAAACGGTCTCTGTACAATGGCATGAGCACTTCCCTCTTTCTACTGCTAATCCCTCTCCCTATACAACCAAGCATTCTGCTAGCATTTCCTGTTGCTTTATTACATTGTCTGCCTACCTTTAAGTCATCTGAAATAATTACTCCTAAATGTAATTGTGCATACTCTGATAGGGAAGTATTTCTGGCATAAGGGGCGGCTGTGACTAAAGAAAAAGACTTATTGTGCAGCATTTTGCTAATTAATGATTTATTTATTCATTAATCATTTTTTATTTATTGACTTACTTTATTATTTGAACTGAATGTGTACTGGCAGCTCAGTGGTTCAAGCAGCTTTTCTAATTCTTAAGATCTTCAAGTCAGAATATAAAGAGTAGGTTACCTTGACATCCATAACTTTAACACCTGAATCAGAGGGATTTACAAGCTCAACTAGACACGGGTATCACTTCTATAAACCTCTTATCCCCTCTGACTCATTTACTGTGTATCACTAAACTGAATAGCGTCAGGAATTTAAATTTAATTCAAAGTAAATTTTCTGTTTAAGGTCAAAACAATCAAAGTGGAAAAACACTTAAAGCCAACTAAACTTTAATTTCAGCTACTTTGACTTTAAATTTGAAACTCACTTTGAATTGACTTCGAATTCCCAACAATTCTATTTGTGTTTCTTTACCACGTCATTCGGTAAGCATATTGAGCAGGACCTTGTTCACCTTTTATGTCTGTTTGAATATAACTTGTGTCTGTTTATGTGAAATAACCTCATTTTATAATTGTAAAGTGCAAAATGCTGGTGCTTCATACATGCTAACAATAAGAATAATAATAATAAAAAAAGGTCCAAGTTAGATCACTGTGGATAGCTGTGGATAATTTCCTATTAATCACAACCAACTTGAATTTATTGAGCAGGAGCAAACATAGGCCATGATTTAATATTTGTGGATAAGCATTTAAAATGATTTAATATTTTGTAAAACATATTACAATTTCGATATTTTTTCGATATGATATACATTTTAATATAGTAATATTTGAAAAGTTGATCCAATAATATTAAATAATTTTCAAAGCTTTTCATAAAATATTAAATCAAGGCCATAGTAAGAAGTAATGTTCTAAATAACTGTCTTTTAAACTTTTTAAACAAAAATAAATTAAGGTATACTTTTTATAGTGCAATATTTTCATTATCCACTAGATGTCTCTAGAGAAACATATACGTTTTATAACTCGGGACACATATGCACTTGGTACACTAGGCAAACATTCCTGTATCTGCATATTACATATAACTCATGCACTGTTGGGAATTCGATCTGAAAACAGCCGCATTTGAGCAGAACTGATAATATAGTGTGTATAATAAAATAAATATTTCAGTAACAATACATGTTTAGCATGTTACTCATTTTGCACTGATTTGCATTCAACACACATATACTGTTTAATTAAAGTCAAAATTATTACAGCTTATTTGTACATCACCAGAATATACCATAGTGTGTATAATTTGTGAGGCGATAACAGAGCCTTATTAAGATTGCCAAGGGCATTAGGCTGGGTGTCATGTGCGTGCGTGCGTGTGTGTGTGTGCGTGCGTGCGTGTGTAGATTGACTGTATGGGGGCTGAGTGTGTCTGTATGTGCTAGTTAAGTGTGAGGTGGCTGACTTTTGTGCATATGTAATGACAAAGATATCTCTTTTCCAACTACTTTATTGGACCTTGTTACAAGTCTCTGAAGGAAATTGTTGAATAATCATCATTTCAGAATGACAGACAGTGAAAACTCAGATACAGGTAAAATAAATCTTTGCCATTGGAGGCATTGATCCCCCTGGATTTTTCCATGTCAATCTTTCACTCAGTTCTGTCTTCTGAGGAACTAATGAAGGTACGAAAATAGGGAAGAAGACAAATTGTTTTAATATTAGTGTTCCTGCTGCATAACTCAACTACTGGCAAGGTGCCTTTGTGTGATTATCGCTTGGCATTCATCGACTTTTTCTAATATTTGTGGAATAGATGTACCCAAAGGGAAACAATTCTACTGCATAACAGATTTTTGTTTTATAAAGCAAAAACATGTTTCCATTCAGCATAAGGTATTTGAAATGGATTACCCACTTGGTCTTCCTGGAAAAGAGATACAGAGATGAAAAAATAAATAGGAAGTTTGGCATCCTACTCGTTAAAAAAATTCCAAGAATAGTTTATTACAATTTATGTCCCATCAGTACATACATATACCTAATATTTATGCCTCAATGCATACCACATTTTCTATTTGATCTTTTACTCATCTTCCACTTACTACATTAAATGGTGCAGTGACCAACAGGTATTTCCCCTATTTTAGTAATACAATGGGCTGGTTTAACTTTGTTACTCTGTGTACAAGATGAAAGTTCAAATAGAAATATTTATTTTAGCTTAGGATAATACAAATGCATAAAGCCAGTAGTAATCTTGCTTTTAACTGAACTTGACGTTTGTGTGGTCATCGTACTTAACTTTCCACATGACTGATGTGGATTTGAAAGTGCACTCAAGAGGTAATGAAAGCCACAGTAATAAACTAGGGATAGTTTTATTCTTTTAGCATTTTGTACCTTTATTCAAAAGCTTTTATGCTTGCATTCCTTTGGCCTTTTAGGTGTGTTTTTAACAAGGTGTTTGAGTTAGCAGAAGAGGATTTGTACAATGGAATGCTGATTTTACTAGCCTAAGGCTCAGTATTCCGTGATAATTTAATTTTAAAAAAATTAAAAGATTTTGCTCCGGGGTAAGAACTATCTGTACTTTAATGCATTACAGAATTATAACATGTTACCTATATTAGTTTGTGGTTTTAGGTACCTTCTCTAAAAATAATATGCATGCTCTTCCCTCTGTCTAGATTTCCTATATATTTAAAATAAGATGACATTCTCAAATAATTTGATGTGAAAATCAGAAAAATAGCCTCAGTGTAGTGTAACAGGGTTATTTATCACAGTGAGAAAATTCTCTCCGTGAGATTCGCTTCCAGCTCACTTATTTTGTCCTTAATGAGACACTAGAGGCACCAAGACCCCTTCATCTCATTGAAGTGGTCTTGGTACAAGGTCCCTATCATTTTAGCCCTGCATCTGCAAATATTGCAGTTTAAGAGAAGCTTCAATCTTTATATTGCAGGGTTAAAGGACCACTATAGTGCCAGGAAAACATACTCGTTTTCCTGGCACTATAGTGCCCTGAGGGTGCCCCCACCCTCAGGGTCCCCCTCCCGCCCGGCTCTGGAAGGGGGTAAAAACTTACCTTTTTCCAGTGCTGGGCGGATAGCTCTCCTCATCCTCTCCGCCTCCGATCCGCCCCGTCGGCTGAATGCGCACGCGTGGCAAGAACTGCGCGCGCATTCAGCCGGTCGCATAGGAAAGCATTATCAATGCTTTCCTATGGACGCTGGTGTGCTCTCACTGTGAAAATCACAGTGAGAAGCACGCAAGCGCCTCTAGCGGCTGTCAATGAGACAGCCGCTAGAGGCTTTGGGGGAAGGCTTAACAGATTGATAAACATAGCAGTTTCTCTGAAACTGCTATGTTTATTAAAAAAAATGGGTTAACCCTAGCTGGACCTGGCACCCAGACCACTTCATTAAGCTGAAGTGGTCTGGGTGCCTAGAGTGGTCCTTTAAGCCTGCCTCCACTGGCTGGGTACCGAAAAACTTTAAGAGGAGCTTCCTGGCCTTTCACAGAGTTTGACACTGTGAAATGATGCTGGACGTCCTCACACTTGGTATGAGTACATCCAGCATCTTCAAATTCCCATAAAAAAGCATTGATTGTGGTGCATTAGGTTTCCCCTATTGGCTGATGTTGAGGGAGCAAATGCCCGACCCAACACTGAGGGACCTCAGCGCTGGAATCAAGTAGGGGGCAAACGGACACTATATTGTTAGAAATACACTTTTGTATTCCAAACACTATATGTTCCTTTAAATTTGAATTTCACTTTGAATTTCCTTTGAATTCCCAACAATTCTCACTTTTGTGGATAACCCTGAAAGTTGTTTTTTTTTACATGCAAATCATTTGAGATGCCTATGGTCAAATTAGAGACCATCAAAACAAAATCTTCTAAGAGGAGCTGTCGGTTTTCCTGCTAATTACATAATTGAGTAAAACATTGTAACATTGTATATTTTATGTGTGATTCTGCTTTGTCTTTTAAATTTATATTAAATATTTAGCAAATGACATCACAATCCAGTTCAGTGCAGGCACAGACAGGGCATACATTGCAAATGAGCATGTAATTATTAACTCCTCCTACCCTTACATTTCCCTCAATTTTATGGATTCCCAGATGAGAGGGTTAAGGGTGTGTGTGTAAGGGTCTGTGTAAGGGTCTGCCAATCTCCACTTACCCAGCAGGATCAATGGTTTGTCCCCTACTTATTTAATAGTAGGGATCTCCATTTCCCTTTATTAGTGATATTCGAAGCAATAACACAGAGGATACAAAAGGTTCTCATAAAATTTATCCTTCATGATTCTTGCTGAATAGCAACATTGTCACTTTCTTTATTCATATTTTTTTTATTAATTTGCCTTTATACAAGTTACCTGCCCCAGTGTAAAGCAAAAACTAAATTGTCCTAAAAAATTTAGTATTTTGAAGGAACTGCAAACATACTTAAATGTTCTGAGCAATTCTCCTTAAAATCAAATTGCGAAAAGGTGTGGCAGAATGTAATCAAGCATGTCCAAATTGTTTCACGTTTCATTAAATTGTCTTGTAATTATACACATGTGAAAAAATGTTAATGATTGTAATTTAAGCTAAAATAGTAAAAATGTCTCTAAATTGGTTCCTAAAGCTATTATTAAAACAAGATTTATCACAGTTTCGTATTTCTTCTTCCTCACCTGTGCCCTGATGGTAAGAGGATTTATTTCCACTAAACAATGATTAACTCACAAATGTCAATGTAAGCTACAATGTTTTGCATACCTATTCAATCCTTAAATTTTTTTAAACTTGCAGCCTGAAATTCAAACAAATTTTAATGGAATCTTAAAAGTTTTATACAACATACCTGACATGTTAAAGGTAACAGTATGTCTTTACCCAAGAAGTAAATAAACAGAAAAATAGACTTTTGTTTGTTTCATATGTATATAAACCATAGCTATAAAATCCATAACTAATGCAACTGATTGACTTTAGAAGTCCGATAATTAGCTGAATGGTGTCCACCAACGTACATTAAGTATTACATGTTTTTAAAATGAATATGTTTTTAATGTTCTACCAGCATCTTAAAGAGCCTATCAAACCAAAACTAGACTAAAGTGCTCAAAAACAACAGTCATGGTTTTAATATCCTTAAATTTTGCAAATTTTGAACAACCTCTGTAGCACTGTGAACTATAGCACAACTATGACTCTACCTAGTGGCCAGGTAAGGAGGGTAATTAGTAGGAGAAGCAATCACGACACTAATGGTAACTCTGAAACAGCTGGAGAGATAATAAAAAGTAAATGAGACAAAAGTAGCCTAGACATGTCCACAGTTGTACCTCACATTGATGAGAAGAAAGTGGTTAAAGGAACACTATGGTCACCTAAATTACTTTAGCTAAATAAAGCGGTTTTAGTGTATTGATCATTCCCCTGCAATTTCACTGCTCTATTTACTGTCATTTAGGAGTTAAATCACTTTGTTTCTATTTATACAGCCCTGGCCACACCTCCCCTGGCTATGATTGACAGAGCCTGCATGAAAAAAAAAACTGGTTTCACTTTCAAACAGATGTAATTTACCTTAAATAATTGTATCTCAATCTCCAAATTGAACTTTAATCACATACAGGAGGCTCTTGCAGGGTCTAGCAAGCTATTAACATAGCAGGAGATACGAAAATCTTAATTAAACAGAACTTGCAATAAAGAAAACCCAAATAGGACTCTCTTTACAGGAAGTGTTTATGGAAGGCTCTGCAATTTACATGCAGGGAGGTGTGACTAGGGTTCATAAAGAAAGGGATTTAACTCCTAAATGGCAAAGGACTGAGCAGTGAGGCTGCAGGGGCATGTTCTATACACCAAAACTGCTTCATTAAGCTAAAGTTGTTCAGGTGACTATAGTGTCCCTTTAAATAATAATTCTATCAAATCCCATATGGAGTTTACCAAACAGTGGGAGAGAAAGTCAACATGTGGAAAATGGTTCTCTGGTCTGTTAAGTTTATTTAATGAAATAGAAAAAAATAGAAAAATATAAATATGTATTGTGCAAAGCCAAAACTGCTGATTACCTTGAGAATACCGTTCCTACATTGAGTCATGGTGGTGTTAGCATCATTTTGTGTTTCATCTGCTGACAATGGGAAACTGGTCATAACTGAGGTCAAGATAAATCAAGCCAAAAACAGAGCAATTCTAGATGAAAAAGAAATAAATCTCAACTCAGTTGAGAATCTGTGGAAAGATGTGAAAATGGTTGATCACCAATGGTCCTCATTCAATCTGACAGAGCCTGAACATTTTTGCAAGATATTGCAGAATCCAGATTTGCAAGGCTGGTAGAGATTTACTCCAAATTCTCACAACTGTAATTACAGTTAAAAGTAATTCTATTTTACTTTTTATTTAATTTAATTACAGGTTCTAACACTACAATATACGGAAACAATCCAATGTGATTTGCTTATACAAGGCCCTGAATCTTCTTAGGTTCTAACTTTAATTTTCTTGCAGTCCTCTACACTAAATCTGATTGTTGAGACACTAAAAGAACAGTATAGGACTGTTCACCAAACATTAAATGGACACTCCAGACTCATAAAGCACTTTAGCTTGCCGAAAAGCTTTATGTGTGACTAGTGTGTCCTATTTTTTTTCATTTTGGTAAAAGTGCAGATTTCAATAGAAATTGAGACTTTTATAAATGATAGTGGTTACACCCCCAGAGTTTTCAAGCAGACAACAGGGCCTGTTAATTCCTTGTTTGCTTAGTTTATTTGCACTGAACTCAAGAGGCAGCAATTGCCCAGAGCACATGCCTTGCAAATATGTCTCATTGAGCAGCATTGAGAAGTCTGTGATTGGACAGCCACAGAAAGTCTGGGCTGGGTTAGAAGGGGAGGACTTGCAAAGGCAGCAGACAAGAGATCTGCGGTTCTTGCAAGCTGTTTTTTAGATATAACCACAATTAAAAAATGCATAATTAAATGCATGCAAGTTTTCATTTGGGGTATATTTACTAAACAGTGATTTTTTTAAAATAAATTTTCTATTTGGACAGTGGAGTGTTTCTTTAAGTTACGGTTTTTGAGAAGCGATTTGAAAAAAATAGGCAAACTTAACAGTTGAGAAATATGGAGATTGTTTCTAACTGAACACTGCAAGTTAGTTGTCAAGTCGCTACATTGTCAAGTCATTGTAAAATGAGAAACATAATGCCGTCAAGCATGCTTTTCAACTCATGTTTTTAAGAAAGGCAGTGGATAATAGTTGTTTTAGGTCTAATGAAAATGGCTGTTTCATGCCAGCAAATATTTTAAGTATCCATTTATGGGGAAAAAATTCAAGCTTGAAAAGAAGATGATTTAAGCAATTTTGAACTGACCCAGAAAGCCCTATTCATTCTTATTGAAGCCAAATTTAAAAAAGTATTTTGTTAAGGAAGAACCGATCAGCATCAAAAAGTACTTTAGTGTATGTTTAAATATATTTTTTTTTAAATAAAAAATACAAATAAGTTAAAAAAATGCATCCATGCTAAATTAAAGGACAACTAAATGCACTTTTTATCCTTACAGCAAGCCTTACCATAGAGTAACTAGAAGTAAAAACTGTGAATTGAACAGCAAGTAGTCTGAGCCCACTAGAGGGTGCCAGAATAAAACAGTCTTTACAAAATAATGTAAATATTTTTTTTAACTTTATTTGATAGTCACAAAAACAAAAATGCATCAGGGGAAATGGGAATGGTGGACAAGTTAGTCTGACATGTTTTGAGCATTAAACACTTTGTTCAAAACAGTCTTGCTCTAAGCCTGTCTGGGAGCTGTGAACACTCGAGTTGGGAATATAGGATTATATTACACATTTGTGAGCATGTGGCTAGAGCTTTCTATTGTTATTTTAGTTGTTTGCAATATCTATGTCTGACAAAATTATGTCTCAAAGAATGGATCCCCTGTTCCCACATAAGTTCAGACATTCGATAATAATTCTAAATTGCCCAAATTGGGATCAGCACACATACAATATATACCGTTTTATATCTTTTACTACTACTTAAAATCTCATGTAAACATATATATGGGTTTACACACGGCACATGTATTTTATATCCAGTTCTTTGAGTATTTAATCAAATTTTTTTGTTACCTGTAATTGATGTTAACTGCTTTCTTGTAGGTGGACTTTATTGATGAGCACAGGTAGGCCGATGTACACATATCATTGCAGTACAGTTACCACTCCCCATAACAGCCAATGTTTTCCATGCCGTTTAATTAGTAACATTCCATTCAAATAGCACTAGTAAATAATACTGCCATATGATTTACCATGACAATATAAGTGGAAGATATTAAGGAACCTGAAAAGGATGACTTGATATTACTATTGCAGAGTAACATAAATGGGTTTTGAACAATCATGTTTACATTTCTACATGTAAACCTTGATATAATTGGATACAGATTGGTAGAACATAAGGTTTTTACAAATATGCATGCTCATTTTCAGGGGTCGTAGGGAAGCAGATTTCCAATGTACTTGTTTTCCTGAGCACTTCCACTGCTTCGAGCAATAGACATTTGTAAGAAAAAAGGAAGAAATGAAGGGAGTTATGAAAAGGCTCAATCACATGTGAACATGTAAAGAGTATGAGAAATCAAAGAGAAGAGTCAGCGCTAGGCTGCCACAGAAAATAAATATTTATACAAAGTACACGGCTGCACACCTCAAGGAAAAAAGGGGAATCCCCTCTAATCTCCTAACAATAAATATAATACAAAATAACACAAAACAGAAAAGGGTGCGCCTTAGAAAGAATGATATAAGTAATAATAGTCCAAACGACTTATCATAAATCCAGTATGGTGCAATCCACACTCATAGGAAGGACTCTTGAAATACAAAAAAATGGAATCGGTCTTCACGAGTATGTGCTTGAAATTCAGTGAAGCATATGAGGAAAGAAAACTCAGAAACAGGACTCCAATGGTACAGCATGTACAAAATAAATAAAAAATAATAAAATAGTGGTAATCAGTACTACTCACAATCTCCAGAGCTAAAATACAGCTCTGGTATTGAATGCGTGAAGTGGAATGATCCCCACTCAAGGATATGTGAAGTGGTGCTGGTTGACAGGTGTATAAGATGAATCAGTAGTCCATTATTGGTGCGATCCAGCTCAAAATAGAAAGAGTAAAATATAGTGCTCACTGTGTCTTTATGAATAAAGAGATATAAAATATATGAAATGTACTCACAATATGTAGAGCAGGCTATACTGCTCGATGTATGCGTATGGGTGGTACAATCCCCACCTACGGATTCTTTGTGCTTCTTTAATAAGTTGTGAATATCAATGTAGCCAGGTAAAAACGTATAAAATAAAATAAGAATAATAAAAAGGAATATGGCAATCAACATTTTTTTTTGCCAAAATAATTCCTTTATTAAAATATAATAAAAACAATATCAAGACACGTTTCGCCTAAAAAGGCTTCTACAAGTAGATAATAATCAAAAAACTAATAAAAAAAATGTAAAGAGTATGGATTGTTTACTTATTCATATGTATAAAATTAAATATCACAATGACTATTCTCATATAAAAACTTGTTTTCATGTTAAATAAATACGTCTACATCAATGCAAAACACTGTATAGTAATAACACTGTACCGGTAATAAAACAGGGCAATCCAGGGGCTAATTCTGAAAGTGGGGCAATCTGTTAGTTTCCAAGGTGATGCTTGGCTTCCTGATCTGCCCTAGAAATCTTTCTATAACTGACCTCCTATGATTATATAGTTTATACAAAAACATTGTATCCTCCATACATTTCAGTTCTAGGAGCTCTGTTTCAATTAACACTGAAAGCTCATTGGCCAGAGCAACCCAATCCTAACCCAGTCAGTAACCAACCAAAATACATTCATTTGAGCCTGTTGGTTTCTTATTACACAGGTAAAAAAAAGTGCAATAAATAAAGCCAAGTAAGTTACACTCGGTATATAATGAACTGTTGCAAGTGGGACACTTAAACTGGACTAGCAAAAAGCAATCATTTTCTTAGTTTGAAGACACAGATGCAATAGGAAATATATAGTATGTATATACTGTATAATGCTTGAATAGCATACTTTCAATTTATTTCTAATTAACAATCCTTGGCTGTCCATCTGCCGGATGACCACTCCTATAGCCCTGATTCAGCTGATGGCTTTACTTAGTGGGAGACAGAGTTCTTTAACATCTGGAGGGCAGCTGGCTAAGCAAGTCTAATTTAAGTTAAATCTAAAGATCCTGAATGTTGCAAGCAATGAATGTACAACATAAGACAGATAACACAAGTATGTTGAATGTTTTCCAGAGTTTTGTTTGTTTTTAGTTTTTTTTAGTTTTTAATGTGTTTTTCACACTATACTGTATTTTGTTTGTTTTTTCTATAAGCAAACATTTAACAGTGCATATCTTGAAATTTAAAAGCACAATCTTGGGTGCACAAAGTAAAATTATTTTCCTTTAGGAAGAGAAAATATATATGAAATGATTCAAATGAGAATGACTACATTTTCATATTAGTCATAGGATTCCAATCAGCACACTATTTATTTTTTCCTGGAGAGAAAAGAAAAGAATTGCTCTTGGCTAAATGTGTTGTAACTCCTTAACTTGTTTAACAGTTGCAAATCTGTTTAGAGGGTGGTACTTTTGTATCAGGTTGATAGAATAATCCACTCCCACAAAATTCCAAGCAGTATATAAAGTGAGTGCACATCTATATCATTTGGCAGTTCTCCCTTTTCATTAACAAGAAGCATTGGGGAAACAACGTGATGAAACTCATATTTTTATCCATATTTTTAGCGTCTGCTTTACACCAGGCAGACAGCAATGGCTATTATGACAAGATTTTGTCACACAGTCGCATAAGGGCAAGAAAAGAGGGGTAAGTGTGATTTTGTCTAAAATTGAATTGTATTACATAAATAAAAAGCCATTTAAACATAAGTTTGGGATTATTCTTTAATAAGTTCGCAAAGTTTGGATGGTGATACACCCATAAAAATTAACATTATGGAAAAAAGTTTAATACTTGACAAATATTTAATCCTTATTCAGAGAAACTTTAACTTGTTTTATGTTGTTCTCTGATGTTCATCCCAAGAGTATACATCCAATTATGCAAACAAAAATAAATAACTTATACAAGAGATAAACTAATAAACTGATAGAAAATGCATGATTTTTAGACTGAATTATTTGCTCTTTTGTAAGCATCCATTAAAAGAGTTTGTCATAGGGATTGAATTACCAGAAATTGTATCATTTGCTCATTGCAGTGTAATCCAAATATTATTACATTTACGTTTAATTGCATTATTAGAGTTGGTCAGTTTCCTACATATAATTTAATTGAGGCATTTTTACATTGTTTTTAAGTTAAAACTCAAGGCAAGTGGACCTTAAGTTGAACACATCTATTGTTGCTCATAGAGGAATATTTATATAATTTAAAAAGCATTAATACGGTATTTAATTTAATACTTTAACATTATTTTTCATGCTTTTTTTATGTTCATTTAAAATGTTTTTAAAAAAATAAAAAATAAAAATAATCAATAGCAATAACAGTCAAAATTATAAAAAATGATGTAACAAGGTGTTTATTGACCAAGGACACATGTCCTGTGATGATTGAACAATACAAGTTCAATGGTTAAAAATCTTTAAAGTTGACAATATTTTATTTATTTTTTTACTTAAACCGTGTTAGTTTAATGGTGCCGGATGCCTGAAATTGATGGGATTACCAAACAACTGATGACTTTACCATATACTGGAGGTTTTCTAAACAAAGAAATGCCCTTCCACATGTGCTCTGGCTGCAACGGATACAATTTCAGTGTGGAGTGGGCTGTAGTTATAATGGATTAGAACACTTAGTGCAAAAGCTATAAAACACATTTTAACATGTTCCAGCACAACTGGCAACCGCTGCAAAGCAGAAAAGGATAAAGCTTTCTTTTGTCTCTGTGCAGTGCAAAAAGGGGGCTAGGGGGAGAGTTCTTTTTTTATTTGGTTTCTAAGCATGTTTTGTGAATCTGTGAATTTAAAACTAACAAAGGAAACAAATGACAATTAATTTATATGTATGTGTTTTTTTTTATTTTTTTATAGTCCAAATGTCTGTGCTTTGCAACAAGTTATGGGAACAAAAAAGAAGTACTTCAGTACTTGCAAAAACTGGCACCAAGGGGCCATCTGCGGCAAGAAAGCGTAAGTTTACTATTAATTTTTGTATGGTTCTTTACTACTGGCGTGTGCAAAATGCAACACTAGAAAAAGGTTAAATACTTTGTTATTATTATGACTCATGTCTCCTTAGCTTTATTGTCAATGTTTAGAGTTTTTCTGACTACAATCCTCAGCATTCCTGGAAAGTGGAATAACATAAAGTAGTTGTAGGATGAGCTGAGAGTTGTGGGGGTTGATGTACTTTAGTCATGGTTGTTCCATGGTAGATAGATTTCCTTGTCTGGTTGTAGACTAGTAATAGGTTTTCCTTGCCCTGTAATATGGATACTGGGCTATGATCTAGGGGAAGACATAAATTAAACATAATGCTCTTGAGATATATAAGGAGAACAGCAGAAGCATTCACATACCAAGATTTATAAGGTAGAGGTCAGTTCAGTTCCTTCCTAGACGTTTTGTAATGTTTTCTTTTTTTCCCCTTATGGTTAAATTATGCCTTTTCCAGTGGAAAGTTAGATACGAAGCATTTTTTATGCTTACTAAACACTTTTTAACAGATGGAGAGCCAACAACATTTTGCAAGATGCTGAACACATCATCTATGATTCCGATGTTTAAAGAACACATGTTGGCTTGGAATTTGGTGTACATGTCTAAATGGGTTCTAATAATAGTGATACATTAGAAAAGTGGTTTTTAACCTCCTTTGAATGGGAACCAGGCTATTTACTTAGCATTAGTTTGTGACTCATTCTTTCACTGTAAAGAAAAATACCCTTGGTGGACTCTTCCCAGAGACAAATGGCTCTTTATTTGTCCATGGAAGGCAATTCTACCAAAGTATACAAATATATCATGGGCAGTTGCTTTAGAGTTAATGAATAGGAAGTACCTTTTCTACCCTCCAGTTTTTTCCTGAAAATGTAATTGGGACAAAAATTTGGATCCTGACACAACATATGGTTTAGATATCTGCATGAATGGCAACATTCAGACTTTATAAATGTTTGGAAAATAATTCAATCACAATATAAAATAATAGCAAATGCATCATATTGCATTAAATGTTTATTTCTTATGTGGTTTATAATGGTATGTAGTTTGGAACAATTAAAATTTAATTATATTATGGATACTATTGAGTTTGGTAATAATGACATCTCTAACCTAATACATCTCCTTCTTTATACAACAAAAGAAAATATATTATCAACTCTTTTTTTTCTATAGAAATATCTCGGATTTCTGGTCATATATAATGAGACACTTAAAGCTATTTTACAGAAGGAATAGATTACATTTAAGATTTTAATGCATTTTCCTACCCAAATGTATCAACTTTAAAAGTCATTGTTAACAACTGATGTTTTCTTAAATTTTTAACTTAGCGATCACAGACTTACTTCGTATACATAACTGTGTCTGAGTAAAAAAAATATATAATTTGTTTTTGAAGACCACTAGAACCAATTAGCAATGAAAAGTATTTCCATTTGAGCTCATTTATTGTGTTGAGTTTCCATTATTGACATAATAGACTTAAAGCCAAGCATAAGACCCAGTCTAGCTTCAGGTTTCAGAGATAACTATAAGGTGTGCTCACAAAAAAAAAAAAAGACTCCTCAAGCAACATTTGAAGGACAGGCAGTTGATAAAGGTGATTTCAAGTTGGTTCAAGTCAGGTAATCTCAAATACTCCAACTATTCAGTAAGAGCTGATTAAGGAACTATATCGAACAGATTGGGTCAACTTTCAGAGTAGCTGACTTGAGCTGACTTGAACAATGCTTCAGCATTTTTCATGCTGATTAGCTGTGTTCCTTATAATGGAACTATGGCGTGCATGAGAAGAGAAAGGTTAAATTTACTTTGCTTAGAATTATTTTTACAATTTGTTTAAGTTTAGTAGTATTTACTGATTACCCTATTGGGTGGATGAGAACATACCTAAAAACAGACTAGCAGAATTCACTCATCCCATGTTAATTTAAATGAGGGCTAATGGTAAACTTGATTGGAGGCACTTTGGATGTCCACCACACACACACACACACACACATATATATATATATAAATATATATACACACATACATTGGATTGGCTAGGAAATGGGTGACCTTTTGGGCTCCATGCCCCTGCATCAACAAATTAAATCACTGCCTAGTACTATCTCTCACTCATAATTGGTTGGGTGAAACTTATTAAAACCAAGTGGCTCCATGAATTTTCTTGAAATTAATTTAATGTTAATACATGGTGTTACTTGATTGCTCGTCACGTGCTAACGGTTAATAATAAAAAGCACAGGTATCAATGTATCCCATTCTTTCCTCATCCCTTAACTTGTGGGAATGGGCATACAGTTGATGAGTAGACTAAACTAATCTTTTAACTAAGACACTTATAACACTATAATGTATACAGCTATTTTCCTTATTTTCTCATGAATTTCTTTCATTAATCAATTATCTGTGATTATTTATCACTCAACTTGCAAGCTGTGGGCAATAGACATGCAAACTAGTAAAAATGTGTTCTAAATGTAACTCTTGGTTACAAGTGCAAAACCAATAACAATACTGTTAATGTCACATTAACAAAGAAAATCACTATAGACAGTGTTGCTCTGTTTTAAGCCCATGGCAGACAGGAGCTATAGTTTGCAGGAAGTGTTTCTCTTGTCCCATTTTGAAAATCAGTTTTGCCTGTCAGAATTAATTACAAAGAAATGCTGAATAATGTCCACAAGAGGGTGTTCCAGATCTTTAAGCACTGTGTCATAAACTTAACTTTTTATTTATTTTATTTCAAACTATTAAACATTTAAAAATAATGGAATATCACCTAACCTTAAGAAAACAAAAGTTACACGACACAAACTAAATTTAACAGATGAAAATTTATATCAGGTTTGACCTTTTCAATCCAACAATATACCACAAATAATGTATAATCTTCAAAGTCGTTGCCAATGTTTAATATTTGCTTGTGTTCAAAACAATTAAATGCATGTTTCTGAACTCTATAATGTAATGTACAAATTTTTTTTTTTAGAAAGTCCCCACCCAACAACCCACACATCCATCCATCCATCCAATAAGTAGTGCATTAATTCCATTTGCAACATGTATTTTGTATTACTATCAATTTCTTTATATAATATTTTAAACCTCTGAAACTAAGCATTCACTTCCTCTGTGAATTGAGATTTTGGTAAATATGTAGAATCATCATAACTTTTTTTTTAGTTATCTCATTGGACTACATATCACTAAATACACAATTATATATTATTTTGCTTTTTCAGACATTGCAATGTGTATATACTTGCTGGCAGTGTATAAATACATAGTCTACAATATATAAAAGTGCATTGCTGGAGATCTACTCATTAAAAGTCAAATTGAATTGGCTCGGCAAACCACTGGTGGGTAAAATAGTGGTCTCATGTAAAAAATTTCCAAATCAGTTATTTACCTATTGCACCATTTCCGTGTGTATGAAGTGGGGTTTCAAAGCAATAAAACTAACAGTTTTGTGTGATGTGTGAATGAATCACATAATTCCATACAGTAATACAGCATGTAGTGTGTATGAGTGTATTACATAACTCCACAAAACAAAGATATTTTTCCACAATACATGAGATCACCTTCCGATTTCCTACCTTTCCGTAAGTTGAGGGGGCAATGTACATAAAGTGCATGTGCAGACCCAGCAGGCAAAAAAGCAGTTGGACGTGTTGGAGTTAAGTTCCCTTGTGTCCTACCTGCACTCAAGACCTGTGGGTGGGTTACATGATATTAGTGGGTCAAAACCAGCCTACAAGCTAAATGTTTGATACTCCTACCCTAAGAGGTTTACTATTATTTCAACCAATGAGCAATGGGGCCAAAATAAATGAGGGGTAGGCATTAGATTCTAAATGTGGGCCGCCAAATTCTCATTATTGTACTATGAGACATAAACAAATTTTTGAGTGGGCCAAGTAAAAAACAAGGATAAGTATGTTTGCACACAGTAAGACTGGACTACTTTGACTTGAGCTAGTAGATTTTAGAATTGTTGATAATGTCTTCAAATTGGAAGGTGCACTGACTGTATCATGTACTCGGCCAAGGATGAAAAGTATGGGCATGGATCAAACGCCCATCTTGAATACACTTGAAAACATTCATTTAATCCAGTTTTCAACTTATTCCACCATCTCTAAATTTAGTTGTAACTAATAAAATAGTTCATGTCGGTTTGCTTCCTATTATGTTTGTGAGTGGAATAAGATGAACTGTATTCAGCAAGAATTATTTTTGAATATTGATGTAGAAGAGACATTTTTTAAGGTATGAATCTCCTAAATACTGCCACTTTTTGAAGTGTTTCAGTATATTGATAGTGATATACCTTTACATTTGTAACTATATATATTTGACATGCACTAACTCAAATGGTAAGACAGCACACTTTTAAAACCTTTATATTTTACCATAATCAGATATGACCTGGTTTTATATAGGTATATTACAGATTGTATTATATGATTGTAGTGAAACATGACCTCTGAGGAGTTTTGTAGGTATGAGACACTAACCTGATTTTTATGGACTTTAGTTTGAGAAGTCACATCTGTTTGGCATTAAAACCACATGATTTAAGAAATCCCAATAAAAATTGATACAATTATCATGTAGAAAATAAGGAACTGTCCGTCTGTTAAAATGCAACTGGAAATATATAGATATATTTATTTTTTATTTATTTTTTTAGAATATTTCAATGTTATATCATTAAAGGGATACTATAAACACCAGACCAACCAATATGTCTTGTTTTTAATATGTCCTGTTGTATCTCCCCTTAGAATTACTTGTTCCCCTCCTAATATGGCCACCTTACACTAACCTAACCCCCCTTCAATATGGCTACTGACATGATTTTCTACTACTACTCCCCTTTTCCCTACCAAGATGGCCGCCGTGGCTATTTTTCAGGCTATTTGAAACACATGTACCTTCATAGCTAATAAGCTATTCTCTCCCAAGATAAATATTCCTGTTACTATGTGTGCACTTTATAAAGAAGTACGTGTAGCCCTATTTCGATGTCGGCAAACACAAGATTTTCACCAACATCGTACACATTGCACAAAATACTACATTTCCCATAAGGCTTAGCGGCCGTGAAATTATGACGCGCATATGATGCGTGTCACATGTTTCGGCTTCAGATGCCAATATTATCTCTATAAACACTTGTTTTTATGGTAAATTAACACATTTCAACTCTACACTTGAGGATCCACAAATGTATATGCTTTTTTTCTATATTTATATTGTGTAAAGTAACACTGTTTGTCTATTGGAGGACAGCCTATGATGCATTTTTGTCGCCAATTTTAAACTACCCATCGGTATATAAACCCCAACTAGTCAGGTTGCATGTTTTGATTCCATTTGAAAAAGCCTATATTGGTGAAACGCGTTATGGATGTTATTTTGTATTTTATCTAATAAAGGATTTTGGTTACCACAATAGCATATTGTGCCATTAACTTTATATTTAACACCATCATATCCTATAAGTGGGAATTGTACCACTGTACGCAATATACGCTAGAGCTAGCCATAGCTCTTTTACATGTGAGTGTAACATCGCAACTTTGAATATACCCTGATATTGAGTTTTGACATATCAGGTTTTTGACATATCAGTTTGCCTTACCTAAGAGATTTGACTTACCACATCCCCCAAGTACCAAGAATCCATGCTTATCCCTCTGCATGGAAACACTGAACTTTCCTCATAGAGATGCATTGATTAAATGCATCTCTATGAGGAGATGCTGATTTTCCAGCACTGTACTTGGCTTGTGCTGGCTCTGCCCCCGATGGGCATCCTTGACACTCTCAGCATAACCTATATGAAAGCATTGTGATTGACTGAGAGAATCACATCTGATGATGTCAGCCAAGCAGGTAGATCAAGTGCAGAGCCAGCAGCAGTAGACTGGAATAAAGGTGATATTTTACTATATTTAATAGGGCAAAGGAGGTGGCAGGAGGGCTAGATGGTGTGTTTAACACAATTGGGTCAGAAATACATGTCTGTATTCCTGACCCTACAGTGTCCCTTTAACTTATGACTGTAGATTTTGCTACTTAGCACATTAAAAGGAAATTAGATATGGTTCAACCCATAGGGTATTCATTATAAGATTATTTATAAAAAATGATTTCTTTCTACTGAAATTGTCTCAATTTATTAATCTCATTTTCTAATTTTGAAAGAAAGGTTGATAAAACTTAATTTCAGATCAAGTCAAAATTGTGGTCGGAAGAAGTAAAAGTATATAACAAAAAAACGAAAACTGACAGCTGAGACGACTGATCCTAATAGCTCTCTTGATACTGACTTACTGCTAAATAATACTCTATTATAACTGACTTCACAAATACAGCTGCCAAGGCAACGTCCATATTCACCAAGAACTTTATACAAATTCTTCTGGCAGAATAGAGATTTCAAGAAGGAAAATAGTTATTGTAGCCATGTATTACCCAAGTGGGGAGACAAAATACCTAACAAATAGAGCACGTCTCCCTGTTCAGGAAAGCACTAAATCAGTCCAATGTAAATGTTTCAGTCCTATATATGGACTTTTCTCCACAAAGAAGTCCATATATAGGACTGTGACATTGACGATGGATTGATATGTAATAAAAAGCATGTATATGAATGTTTAACAAGTCCTGTGAGTGCCTCCATGAGCTGCTTTGTGTGCTACTTGACCAGATTGAACACTGTGGCAATTATTTCATTTTCAGTGTGTGTGCGTGTGTGTGTGTGTATATATATATATATATATATATATATATATATATATATATATACAAAATATTATATAAACATGGAGTTGTTGTGTTCTCTATATTTCTCTGTATGTTTTTTTTGACCAGGCAGTGTTCAGAAAAAGTGTCCTGGTAACCATTCGGTTTAACTTGGATGATAAATGCCAGGTTCCTTGCCACATTAGACCCCAGAAAGTTTATTAAAGTCTCTTTGACAAGCAAATTACTACTTGTGACTAATGAAAACTTCCTAAACAGTTAATATGCTGAATGTGTGTTGATCTGAGCTTTGCTGTGCACTTGTATTACTAGTACTTACCAAAAATTATTTTAGAATAATCCTCCTCCCAATTCTTTTTTATATTAGACACATTATTTGAATCGAATCATCTACGTAACACATTTTGGAATGGTTTCAACTGTTTCATAACGTGTTCATCAATTTGTTGAGATTTAAAAAAAGAGAGAATGGAATTAAATACCTGAGTAGGAGACAAAAGCTTATGAGGAATCTGTGAATAGTATATCTTTAAAGAGAGGAGTGAACATGTTCTTTGGGTCATTGACATAATGCTTGTCACATTTTATAGAGTAGGAACAAGATAAAGAAGATCTCATTACTCTTTAACTTTCGACTTTACCAAGTGTTTTATTGAAACATGATTAAAACTTAAATTCATTGACATGAATTTATCATCAATCTGTTAGAAATTAGATTTCCAGGCTTCATTCTTTAGTTTTTGCCAGATATATTCCCAAAGCTCTAAAACTTAATTTGCAACTATTTAATTTGTTGGTGCTTAGCCACAACTAACCATATTTCAAAAACATATGGTCTTTGATGGATAATAGGAATATAGACAAGATTTCAGAGCCCTCCAAGCATCCAAAGATATTTATTACATAGTTATTAAACATGGCAGTACAACACTATTAATCGTTCAACCCTATTGTTGGCCTACAATGTTGACTTCAGATCCTATGTATGCTGTATTCTATAATTTGATTTACATTTTAAGAAGCCAAAATATGAGTTCAATTCTACATATATGCGGTTTCATTTTTTATCAATATCAGTTGAAGAAAAATGTCTGGACTTAATTTATTTTAATATGGTTACTGCAAAGTATGCATACCTTGAGACAAAGGATATATTTCCAATCATAATCATTTCTAGGAATTCCTTTTTTCCTAAATCTCTCATTTTAGTTTGGAATCATTCCACATCTTGTAAGGGCTGGTTAACTTGAACTGGTTTAATATGCTATTATTTTTATAGGGGGTGTTGTTTTATCAAATTATTATATGTTGCTCATCCTTAGAGGATTATATATATATATATTTTTAATTATTTGTTATTAAATTATTATTAAAAACAACTCATAGAAATTCAGATTAAACATTTTTTTAGAATATTTACAGAATATTTACAACAATTCCTCCAAAATTTGTATAGCTACCTATAAAATGATTTTAATGAGCTCAGAATTGAAGATCATTCAAATCCATTTACTATAGCATCTAATGTTCAAATGGTGCCAACTAGATTTCAAAATGTTCAGGAATTATATCCCAATACATTTCTCAATGAGTCTTAAGTTGTAAAAACATTTTGGGATGTGTTTCTTCTTGATCAGCTAGGTAGCAAAGGGTTAACAAAATAACTAAATAAATTTATTTTTATTTTTTTTGAAAGTGGGGTCCTTTACATTCCCCGTTTACTAGGAGGGGCAAAATGATATAGTTTCTCCTATTCTATCATATTTTGAGCAATAGGATATGTTTTATTGACGTGAACGGTTTAGTCTGTGAATGTGTTGGTTTTTTTTTGTTTTTTTTCTGGCTACTGTTTTCGTTTGATCAATTAGTATTAATAGTAAATTCTTCTTTGCATAGAACTAAATTTATTACTGTAAAAACCTCTCCTACAAAAAGCATGAAAGGTTTACTTTAGAGGATTATACCTATTATACCTGATTTGTATACATAAACTTTGCATGTTTTATGTTAGATAGAGAAACCTCATCATTGTGGGACAACCACTGAATGCCAATTGCTATAGGGCTGGATTTGGGCTTGAAGTTGTCCTAATATTTTAAATACGCTTTGATTTCATAAAAAATGACACACTAGGAAATAATCCCATCAGTATACGCAATACGAACTAGCTCGAGTGGTCTTTTTCAGGAAATAGTATGCCCTGATGTGGTGTGTAATGTTTTTTACTGTGACCCAAAGATGAAATCAGTTCTTTGGGCCACAATAGTAATTTGTAAAAATTTGTAACTGAGTTTATGAAAATTGCAAGTCTAAATTCTGAAATAAGCAGGCCACTCATAACTTTCCATAAAACAGATTAACTATAAGCTGAACTATTATTGTTCTCAGGGGATGTACTGGAAAACAAATGAGATGTTTATCAAATTTAATGGCACATACAGATGTGTAAATGACAAAAAGCATTAAATAATCAAACAATAGGCAAATAAATATTGATAAAATGAGTACCTAAAAATGATCTTAATACCCATAGGAAAATACCCTGAGGTACCTAGTTTCTATAATTGTATACGTCTATGTAGAGTTTTTGGATTTAGTGATTAATATCACATTTTGTTCCAACATACCAAATTTTGCAATCTTTCAGGTTAAAAACAGTACTTAATTCCTGGTATTATTTAACCTGTAACCGCTAAATAAAGTAATTGGAGTACTAGAACTATGGAGCATTTACAAAATAAGTGAATTTGTAGTGAGGTATTTTGTATATGCATTACAAAAGATATTGTCTTATATTTATGGTGGCATTGTTTAATTGTTTTTTTGGACAGGACTGTCATGTATGAATGCTGCCCTGGCTACATGAAAATGAATGGCCAACAGGGATGTCCTGCAGGTATGAATAAACATTTGCAATCCTCAATCAAATAAGTAAAGACATGTAAATGTTTGCTTACATTAAAATACGTGGAAGAACATCCAGAAAGAGTTATCTTGTTTGTCTGGCTGATTTCAACAAGATTATGTTTGTTATATAAATATTTATAAATGTATGTATAAATTCTAGATATAAGGGAAACATTTCTATTTTATCACAAAACAAGCCAAAGGGTGATGAAATGGCTACATGAAATATGCCCCTTAGGTATACCCTGAACTGTCTAATGTCTACAAACACATACTTTTTTGGAGTTGTTTAGGGCCCACACACTGCAACTTATGGAATATATGTATATTTCATTGTTTTATATATATTTGGAGCTCTCGTTTGAATGTCAGTTGGACTCTGTTTTGAATGTCGATTTACACTGACTGGAAATAACCAAAATAATGCAATACTGTTTGAGGCAACAATTCAGTTTTTCAATGACGCCAACTCAGTTGTAGAGTCACCTTTTGCAACCATCTCCCTTCTCATTGGAAATTTTAATCAGCTATAACTAGCAAAATAGCAGTTTCATGAAAATAAGCCAGTCAAAGACATCTTTAAAAAAGAAAGCACAAAATGGTTTAAAGAAAATCTTAATCCATTGGATGTGTAAGGACTTGTCTGTGTCCAAAATTCAAAAGGATTGTCCTCTAGTTGGTGCAAATTAGTAGCTGGAATAATGGATTCCTTATTTTCTTGATCTTCCATTGAGTACTTTCTTTTTCAAAGATGTCCTTTGTAGACTGATTTTCACTATATGATTATGAGGAGTAGACTTTTACATTAGCAAGACGTAGATGGGGTAGGTAAGATTTTCTATTTCATTTAAAGGTTGAATGTCTAGGTTACATATTCACACTATAGCAAAAAAGTCAAGTTTCCACTAACAGTATAAAAATTGGATATTTAAGCAAACATGAGTTAACAAGCTCAGTGGTCTATGCCTAGGATTTAAGGTTGCACAATCTTGATGTTCCATTAATTGAGCAACCATGAGAAGAAAAAACTTGGTTGCACTATTAATTAAGAAATTATGAAATCCAAGAGACTGCCTGCCTCCACATCTCATAATCTGTGTGTGAATGTGTGGGAAGTGGGAAGTAGCATGAACAACTGTTCCCAGGAACTCTTATGAATCAGGGGTAGTTAAGTCCAGTGTATGGTCAAATATTTCTCAAACAATACATATTTAAGTGAATTGCTAAATAATGATCCCCAATATAAAATAAATAAAAAAATTGTCTATTTTCAAATAATTATCTTTCTATATTTTCAGTTGCTCCAATCGACAATGTGTATGGCACCCTTGGTATTGTTGGTGCTTTAGCTACACAGGATTACTCTGACAGATCTGATCTGAGAAAGGAAATAGAAGGAGTTGGATCTTTCACTTTCTTTGCACCGAGCAATGATGCTTGGGACCTGTTAGACGCTGTAAGTATAGTAATTTATTTTTCACCTTCCAATAGATATTATGGTTAGAAACAGAGATCTCATCATTGATTTCAATATATGTAAAGTATTTTGATTGCCTTAGTGGACTATAATCATACAAATACATTTCTGTTAATATTTGTAAATAGTTTTATTTTTTTAGGCATCATAGAAAGACTAAACAGTCTAGAAACTATTTTGATATATTAGATTTATTTATTATTTTAGTTAATATTTAATATTTATTTTATTCAAGGCTTTATTTTTTAGTTAATGCATTATTTAGTAAAGAATAATATCCTAGTACAATCAAATTCTACAAGGTTTGCTTTCCAGATTTTAATAACATGAATCAGAAATAATACCTTATACCTTTAATACAAATCTGCAATGAAAATAAAGTATATTGCAGATGCAAAGCGCATAATGGTAGACCATGAATTTAAGGTAACATGAGCTTGGGTTTGATTTAGGTAGCTTGGTCGAGTCAAAAGTGGCAATTAACTAAAAGGTCTATCAAGTAAAGTCTAACTTTCAATCATCGTTGAGGGAAAATCAGTTGAAATTGAACATCAATAAGGTGAAAGCTTTACTTGCTTTTGAGAGTTTTCTTTATTCCATCCAAAGATATTGAAAACTAGACATGTGCAATTTGTTAAGTTCCGAATGTACATTCGGACTAATTTCGTGCAATTTGGACATTCGCATGCTTGCAAACGTCCGAAGTGCCAAAGTGCCGAAGTTCTGAAGTGACGAATTTCAGTAGTGCTGAACTGAACCTAATAACATTGGTCCGAACTGCCGAAGTTCTGAAGTGCTTCGGATTTCTGAAAAGTGGCAAAACAGAAGACAGGGAGGGAAAATTCCATGAATGATGACAGGAATCTTGATCAAGATGCGGTTGTGTGGCAGTCCGGGCACTGGGAGCCCTATAGATGTGTAAGTGGTTGTGGTGGCAGTCCGGGCACTGGGAGCCCTATAGATGTGTAAGTGATTGTGGTGGCAATCTTGGCCCTGGGAGCCCTACAGATGTGTAAGTGGTTGTGGTGCCAGTCTGGGCACTGGGAGCCCTACAGATGTGTAGGCGGTTGTGGTGGCAGACTTGGCACTTTGGGGCCCTACAGATCTGTAAGTAGTTGTGGTGGCATTCCATTCACTGGGAGCCCTGTAAATGTGTAAGTGGTTGTGATGGCAGTCCTGGCACTGGGAGCCCTATAGATGTGTATGTGGTTGTGGTGGCAATCCTGTCTCTGGGAGCCCTACAGATGTGTAAGTGGTTGTAGTGGCAGTCCTGGCACTGGGAATCCTATAGATGTGTAAGTGGTTGTGGTGGCTCCCATGGCTCCCAGTGCCAGGACTGCCACCACAATCACTTACTAGACATGTGCAATTAGTTTCATGCAATTTGTACAGATGCTTACGAATTTTCAAAGTGCCAACGTTCTGAATTACCGACGTTCCGAATTGCCGACGTTCCGAATTGCCGAAGTTCGGAATTGCCAACGTTCGGAATTGCCGAAGTTTGGTAGTTTGGAAGGGCCGAAGTTTGGTAGTTCGGAAGTGCCGAACCGAATGCCATTAGTCTTAATAGCCGAAGCAGACAAATTTTTTTACTTACACGATTTTCCGAACCAAACCAATTTTTTTTGCATATGCACATCCAAACTGCAAACAGGATAGAACCACTGTAAAGAAAAAAACATGTTCTTAGGCTAACTCAATGCATTTATGCCTTACATTTGTAATTTTGTTCTTTTCTAGGAAATTCGATCTTCATTGCTGAGCAATGTGAACATTGAATTGCTTAATGCTCTTCATTATCATATGATTAATAAGCGATTGCTGACAAAAGATCTGAAAAATGGCTTTACATTTGAATCCATGCTTAATAATGAAAAATTGTTAATAAACCATTATCCTAATGGGGTGAGTCAGCTTTTACCTATTTTACATACATTAAATGTTAGCTCATAAAATGATGTAAAAACTATAAATCATATGAACGGAAATCAATGTAGTGAATGTCTAAAATTAAATATTTGTAATTCTTTAGAAATGTTGAATGAAAATGTACTTTTTGAAGTTTTAAGCAATTACAAATGTAGTTACACTTTATTGTTCTACCTTTTAAAAAAAATAAAATAATAATATATTATCATTGAACCTATCATCATTACTTCTGCCCTCTTTTTGTGTTCTGATAACCTGGGTTCAAAGAGGGAAAAGTTGAAGTATATGTAAAGCACTAGCGACAAGCAGATGATAATGGTATTTTTTATTACCCACTTCCTGTTTTGAACAAACCAAAGCATTCTGAGTTAAAAGTCACCAGAACAACCAGAGCTTATTGTATATGTTATGGTGATTATAATAATTCCCTTCAGGCTCTTTACAGTGAACCCTGTCTTTTCAGAGGGAAGGCAGTGTTTACATTACAGCCAAGGGATTCCTTATATAGCTGCTAGAGGTGCTTCCTGGGGTAGTGCTGCACTACCATTCAGTGTCTCTACCCTCTGCATGGAGACACTGAACTTTCCTCATAGAGATGCATTGATTCAATGCAGCTGTATGATGAGATGTTGAATGGTCAGGGCTGTGTTTGGCTTGTGTAACCTCTGCCCCTGGTTTGCCTCCTTGACAGTCTTAGCCAATTCACTGCTTTACTATGGGAAAGCATTGTGATTGGCTTTGATCAACTCTTCTGATGATGTCAGCCAAGCAGGCAGATCAGAGGCAGAGCAAGCAGCAACAGACTGGAATAACGTTACAATTTGTACTATATTTAGGGGGCAAGGAGGTGAGTGGGCTAGATTGCATTTTTAACACGATATGGTCAGGAATACATGTTTGTGTTCCTGACCCTATAGTGTTCCTTTAAGCAATAGCAGACTGTGAAACTGAACTATATTTTGTGAATGACTCTTTGGTTTTGTTGGAATAATTAACACTCTGAAATGTATTAAAACAGATTGTCACAGTTAACTGTGCAAGAATCATCCATGGTAACCAGATTGCCACCAATGGTGTTGTCCATGTTATTGACCGTGTTGTTACAGCTGTTGGAAATACAATTCAAGATTTTGTTGATGCCGAAGATGATCTCTCTTCTCTCAGGGTAAGTTTGTCCATGAAAAGAGTTGTAAATCTCTCCTAAATCTCTCAAAAGGCATTTGGTAGAAGTAAGAAAATAAAAATAAATTATTTAAAGTCTTAATGTAATGCACATGCTCCCACCCTTTAGTCATAGTAACAATACCCTGCCTTATATCCTCTATACTTTTATTTAATGTCAGTTTCACTTCATACTTCGAAATATGATGATTTAAAAATTAAAGTTGAAGTTGACAACATTTATATTACATTTCTTCTATTTTAGGCAGCTAGTATTGCTTCAAACATATTTGACAAACTGGGCGAACCTGGACATTATACTCTTTTTGCCCCAACTAATGAGGCTTTTGAAAAACTTCCACGTGGTGTTCTGGAAAGAATTATGTCTGATAAAAAAGCAGCTGAAGGTAATTATCAATCCCTGCAAAGCATTTTTTTTAAAGGTATAATTTTAGCATAATTTAAAATAATTCCATCTTCAAGAAATGTGTGTTCTTTTTTTTTAATCATTTAACTAATACTGCCTACTGCTTTTATTAGGGTTACCGTGAATAGTTAAAAAAAAAAACTGGAGGAAAAAAATGGGAACCTTTTTAGAAGGATTATCTAGAAGCATAAGAAGGATTTGAAAAATCTTAAACAAAAATGCAAGTGTATAAGGACCACACTAGTGTAAGGACTCAGTATTCATATGGAGCAGGGGCAAATCATCTCACATTCCATCTTTGAATAAATGCAATGCGTTTGTGCACTTCTCATTTTTTTTTATTTTAGAAAACACATGGACAGTCAGTTAAATTAAAGCAAATAAAGAAATATAAAATTCAGTAAAAATTGTTCTCTTTTTTTGTTTCACAATTTATGTTTTGCTTTTAATCCCCATCAGCTTGCTTTCACTTTCCTAATGAATTATCAAAATGAATAGCAAGAATCTTTTATAAGGAGAGGGGGATTATAATTTCAAAGGTCTCGTATGTTGGCTAACTAATGTTTAAACTGGTCAATGTATTGAATTGGGAGGAAAGATGTTAGAATGAGTGACAGACAACTCATTGAAGTCTCAAAGCTATAGTGCTTGGTATACTCCTTTTTCAAAATAGATTTGTGCAGTCTATAAAGCAATTCTCATAACTTCATTAGTACGAAGTAAATTGAGCCACCTCTTTCTAAAAATTTTCACCAACTGACCATTGCTGTTTAAAAAACATCCAATGTACTGGTTGCTGGTTTCATGACAATTTTTTTCTTGTTTTTTAGCTCTCGTCAAGTACCATATCCTGGACACTGTTCAGTGTTCTGAAGCCATAATGGGAGGTTCCGTTTTAGATAACTTGGAAGGAAGCAGTCTTCAAGTAGGATGTGATGGTGACAGTTTAACAGTGAATGGTAAAAAGATTGTGAATAGGAAAGATATTGTCACAACCAATGGTGTCATTCACTTGATTGATGATGTCCTCATTCCTGATTCTGGTAAGTATTTAAGTATTTAAGTATTAATATGATTCTCTGTGCAGTAGAATTATCAGTCATTTAATGTGTCTTCACTAAATAGAGTTGGCATTATTTAGTAGTCTGTAGTGTTATTCTATAATAATTCTGTGGTTCTGAAATTCAAAACTGAAATGGAGAATATTGTATTTTTATACTTTTGCGTAAAATCTACTGCACAACTAATATTTATTCTGTTTTTGAGAGAAAAAATCAAAATGCCATGAGTAATGAGCAATAAACAATAAAACCGAAGATGCCACTGTTTAAATTATAACAAACTCTACTTTTAATAATTATAACCAATTATTTACACAGAAACATATAACAGTATATAAAGTAATTTAGTATGTAACCTTAAAACCAGGAGACTATCAAGGTTACCATTATTGCTTTTTGTTTGTTATTACAAAGTGACTGTGGTTATCTGATGGAAAATTATTTTATACAATGTTATTTCTAGATATTCTATAGAATCTGAGTTACAGATTTCATATAATTTTTTTTGTAACCACTATCCAGGTAGCAATGGTAATTCTGCTCTGAACCTCTTGAGATGAGCTAAGAAAATATTGATACCATATAATTTCTTAACAGTAATGCAAAATAAAATATATATTTTTTCGTTTAGCCAAACAAGTCCTTGAGCTTGCCGGAAGCCAGCAGACCACTTTCACCGATCTCATGGCTCAGATGGGTCTGGCAGCTGCAATGAGACCAGATGCAGAATATACACTTCTTGCTCCTTTAAACGATGCTTTCTCTGGTATGTATATTTTTACAGTGAGACTCAATATCTATTACACAATAATTTTACTGGAGTTATAATAACAAATGGAACAGCCTATTAGATACACACATACATTCTACATTCTGCTTACAGTATTCACAAGCTGCTTTGGTCCTGGAGTATAGTTTTATTATACTCACCTAGTACAACCCTTGTGGTCTATTAACACAGAACTAACTTTTCAATGAACCTTTGAAGTTATGATGATTGAAAATAATAATTTCACATTGGAGATGTTTTATTTTAGTCAACTTTCCTTATGCATTTTCAAGTTGGTTTTAAAATATGTACAGTTAAAAATGAGGTGGATAAACAACTATATTTTTCCCTAAGTGTATCTAAATAATATAATTTACCAATATGTGTTTCAAAGATAAAAATGCTAAAATGGTAGCTATAAAGCTGTGAGATAGAATAGAAATTGTATAGAAAATATAATTTCACTTAGTGTCATTTTTGTCTTGTACTAACACTAAACTAGGGCAGAACAAAGAACATAGGATAAGCTGAATGAAAGTATATAAACTATTGAAATATCACAATAGATATAGACCACTGCTAACAGTAGGCCCTTACATTATGAGTCCTAAGTGGGTACATCAGTGCTGACAATCAGCTTTATTACTATCAAAATAAGGGTGAAATGATGGCAGCTTTTATCAGGTAATCCTAATCATTAGGAGATCACAGAAATTTCTGCTCATTCATTACTTAGACTGTGTCCTGTGCATAGACTGTAACTGTATAAATCAAAAGACCACCCAAGTGCAGCGATATAATAGGGATAAAGATTAATTACTTCCCTCTGAATCTAGGCTGTAACAAAGGATTCCTCAAATCTTCACAAACAAATATTCAAAACAAGATACACCTAGAAAAAAACAAAAGCAGAGAACATTCATAGGGAAACAATGTTTAGTAGAAATGTCCCTGCTGTAAATATTGCACTCACAGAATAAAAGAGTAATTCAGGCCCATCAAGGTTTCTTTAGATCTTGCAATAAAATTCCTCAAAGGTACATGCAAAAGAAGAAGAACTGGACATAGTGTGAAATCTTAATATTATGAAAAACACATTTTAATTGAAACACTTACAAAAAGTGGAAAATAAGAATGCCCATCAAAGGTCTGTATCCCTCTCTCCAAGGTGGTTAGATGGAAAAAACAGGTAACAGAAATTGCAGGCAAAAATCAACAGAAATTTCTGCTCATTCATTACTTAGACTGTTACCTGTGCATAGACTGCAACTGCAGTTGTCATTCCTATTTTGGGGGGGATGTCCTGGAGGGCTTGATCCATCATTTTTTTGATGGGTTACATATGTAATGTATTAAAAATGTATTTGAAAAGAGTACATTTAAAATCAAAATCTAAAAGGATATTCACATTTAAAATTATTTGCAGCTTGCGCAATGAGCAGTCATCAAAATTTCTTCTTTCATAAACTGTGCATCATGAACATAACAAACGTTCACAGAAGTTGTTGTTCCATTCTTAGTTTTATTCTGTAGAAAGCTTATTGCTGAACAAGAGTTCCCAGAAATCTGAGCTATCATGTACAGCAGTACTTAGGAGCAAAATTAGAAACACTGCAGGTTGGATGGGTGAGGGGAAAAGGTTGTGGTTATTGAGGAAAAGTAATTATTATAAAAAAATAAAAAAGTAATAAAAAATCTGATAAACCTTTAAATAGTCTATATATTGAAGTATTTATGGAGATTTAAAACATTTCTGTCCAGTATACTACATTTTAGCCAAGTTAACCAACAAACTGACATACATTTCAGCAGCTGTTTTTCATTTTTTTACTGGAACTTTTATATTTTAGTCAATAAACATCCAAATGCTGTTGCTTATTTGGTTTTCCAGTTCCCTTCCTCGGAAATAAACACATATTGTTATCCTATTAAACCATCTATTCAAACACAAACTTCTTAACCAGAAAAACGACAGATAAAAACATTGTGTTAATACATTTTTCTTATATGTTTGCAGATGAAACCTTAAAAATGGATCAGCGAGTATTAAAAACGGTTTTGCAGAATCACGTTCTCAAATCAAAATTCATTCTTAGTGAACTTTACAATGGACAGACATTGGAGACACTGGGTGGAAAGCAACTAAGAGTGTTTGTTTACCGTACCGTAAGTAAATACTAAATAGTTGATATAATTAAAAAAAATTCTTATTATTCAGCTTAAATTACCTTGGTCTACAGTAACACAACATACTCTAAATAAAACAACTGACCATGTAACTTAATAGAAATCTAAGTTATATAAATTTAAAAATATATGGTAGCATTATAGTTGGAATACTTTTTAGTGTCAGATTGTAATGAAGTAGTTGTAGGTCATGTACAGATGTAGTGTTAAATGGTGACTTGATAATGAAACACCTTTAGTAAATATTATTGCAGAGGTATTTCTGAACATGTGTATGCATCTATTTAGTGCTAACATTAAACAAAAAAAAATATTTTTGAATGAAACGCAATTACCGTTTTTACTTTCATCTAATGTGCACCATTTTTAAAAAAAATAAAATTTTAAAATTTTTAATGCACAATAGATTCAATGGCGCATTACATTCGGGCAAAATTAGAAATTGTCTGGCCAATTCACAAAGGCGAATTAAAACTGGTGAATTTAAACAGGTGAGTTCACACAGGCGAATTCCATTCCGGCAAATTCACTCGAGCAAATTTCAACCCTTAAAGTGGGCTTAAGAAATAACATGTAACACGAAAATTGAAATACCGTCAATGTTACTATGGTATATGACAATAAACATTTTCATTGTAGCACAAGGTTTTATAGTAGTATATTCTTATATAAACGGGGAATACATTTGCCAGCAAAAAACATTTTTCAGCTTTTAGGTTTAAAAAATCGAGGGGTGCATTAGATTTAATGGAGCATTAGATTTGAGTAATTATGGTATTTATTACTTCTACATTTTTGATGATACATACTCCTCTCATTCAAGGCTGTGTGCATTGAAAATTCATGCATGCTTCGAGGAAGCAAAGAAGGAAGGAATGGAGCAATTCACACATTTAGAAAGATCATTCGTCCAGCAGAGCAGTCCATGTATGATATTTTAAGCCAAGACAGACGCTACAGGTAAACCAGATTTTTTTTTTTTATTGAGGTTTTTGAGCTAATTATTTACAATCGTTTAGACCAAACTTAAATTGTTTGATTTGTAATCAGAAAGGATTACGATCTGTTAGAAAAAAATGTTTCACATGATTTACCTACACAAATTCCCATAGACCTTTGTGGATAAATCATTTGAAACATTGTCATCAGTTCCAATACTGTCAAACAAATTAAATCGAGGCATGCGAGGGGAATATAACTGAAGCCTTGATTTAATTATTTTAGATAAGGTTTTTAAATGAATTGAATCTTGAAGAGTATAGGAATCCGGTGTAGTGCCTGGGAAAGGGGTGAGGTGTGGGAGAAGTGGTCAGTTAGCAAGATGAGCCTGTCGGCAGCATTCATTAATGACTGAAGAGGGGTAATGCAGGTATTTTAAATGAGTAGTGAGTTGCAATAGTCAAGTCAGGAAATCATGAGGGCTTGAACAAGTGCTTTAGATGTATTTTGAGTGTGATAATTGCTCTAAATAAGTTATGTTGGTTGAAAATGTTTAGTTCCTTTTTACTTTTCCTTAATTCCTGTTAATAAAAAAAAAAATAGAAAAAAATGGGGTCATGCACCACTAGCATTGAAGTACACACCGTGGTACTACCACATTTTATTCAAAGGACAGTGTACAAAACACAAACGTTTCGGGCAGTAGCCCATTATTAATAGTAATGTCCTGTTAATACAAGTTTGAAATGTTCTTAAGTGCTGCTATTTTAGCCAAAATTTACAAGTGTACTGGAAGTTAACCACAAATTATTCTGTTATTTAATAAAATGAGAATTCAAAGTGAATTTCAAATGAATGGGCAAAATAGCTGTGGATAACCCTGATTTTGTCGTGAATAAGGCCTGTTATATTAATACCAAAATAACTATACTTTTTGTTCCTGATGAGTCGATAAAATGTATTTATTTTCTGTCTGTTATCCATTATAATTTCTATAATTCTAAGAGTAAATATATATTTAAGGAACCGCCAAATCTGCTCTGTAGATTGAATATTTACCCGGGAATTCATGTATTATCATTAGAATATACTGTGGATTACTAGTTATTGAATAATTTGAAGCTTAAATAAAAATAATTCTGAATCAAACCACTTGTAATAGACCTGAGGTTTACCATAGGTAATCAACAAAATATATATCATAATGGCACATGAAACATGAGAATTGTAGAGGAAAACATTTCTTTTATATTAATCCAAAAATATATATATATATATATAATTTTTTTAATGAAATCTTCAGCTGGAAATAAAACATGTAATTTTAATCTCTTGATCACACAAGTTTAATCTTCTTTTCCTATAACTCAGCTTTATCTGACACCATATGAAACACATGCTGATTAAACCACTTGTTGGCCTTGTGGCTTAAATGTTCACTTATCGTTGTGGTTTTTCAGATGCCTTTGGTAAAAGGCATTATTTTGTGGCTCAGAATATGAAATGGTGTGTAATGCGATAGTGGTTGCTGTGAGATGCACAAAATTACAGTGGTTTTATAGTACTAAATGATGGACTCAGTTGGAGTAATTACATTGAGCTAAGCTAACAGTTAATATGGGATACATTTATAAAATCAGACGAAATTTTGAATTGCATGACCTGTGTTATTTTTCTAACACAGTGAATTCCTGCAGCTCAGATAAATCTATGCACATTAGACAATTTCAATTGAAAATATATAACTAAATTGGCATTTAAGCCATCACGTTTTTATTTTTTTCAGTTTTATTTTTTATGTAACCTATGTATGCCCATCCCAAATATATTTGCTTCTCTTACTTCTTCCTTGAACACTGTTCACTTAATTGTTTATGTCATTCACAAGATTGTGCTACTGAACAAGCATTCAGACTTATTGGAGTATTAGTTACAAACTGTACTATAGTTGTTGGTAGAGGTGGGGGTGGGTGCTTTGGAGGCTATATCCCTAGATATGAGATTCTTTAGCTTCTGATCTCCATAGTTTGAATTTTTAATTTTACATCAGACAGGAGCTTCTCACAGCAGCCACCAATTATAAATAAAACAAATCAGTTGTATTATGACTCTGTCAGGCTCTCCACCGGGGAGGTGATCCCTCATGAATGTAGTTGCTCTAGAAATAGAACTTCATGTGGTCTTACAATCATCTCTGACCCACAACCCCACTATCTTGTCATCCATTTTAATTCAGACATTTATCTCAAGACCAATATTCAAGTCTTTTTCATCTTTATAGCACATCGTCCCACAGTCAATCATTCAATAATTTATCTTTTGAAGTACTATAGAAGTCTAATTAAAATTATAGTACCTACCTAGCACCTACAAAGCTCTCCATAATTGTGCTCAAAGCTATGAATTTTTACAATTTGGCAAGAACACACTATCTTGGGCCTCCCAATCTGCTTACAACTTGCGTTTGCCTTCTGTTATAGAGACTTTACTAAGACTTCCTGTAGCGGAGTGCTAGTCCTAGCAGCGACTCTCCTCCGCTGGTTACTCCAACATACACTCAGGAACAAGTAGAATACTCCAAGGGAACAGCCAAACACAGTAAAATAATCCAGGAATCTCCCACCACCTCCCCAGCAACTGGACAAAACTCAGCTCTGGAGTTATAACTGGTTTTAATGGAGCCACACATGGCCTTTTTGAGAGTCCCCATGGCAGGGGTCTCCAACTACATATTCCAGGGGCATTCCCCACTGGACCTGAAAGTAGACTAAGACAAAGTACACAACATAATTACATTAACTCTCAGGTTACAATATTAATCACCCCAAAATATACATTTCCACACAAGGTACCCCCTTAAGTCCTATATCCCCGGATAGCCTGGATCTAAACACCCAACATACCCGGAAAGCGCTCAGATCCCACGAACGCAGCCGAATCGCCACCAGGGTATAGTTTAGACCGACCACACACGAGGTGTCTGCCCAAAAAGGTTCCATGAAATTAGGCTATGCAGTCAGTCTCTTTCAGGAGTATAAACTAAATGAAAAACCAATACAAAACTGTTCGTGTGTACATTCATTATGTGTATCTTGTTCGGGAGTTTTCTCCTCCCGAACGCCACTCTGTTCGCCTGAATCCACATGAATATAACGGAAGGTGTAAGTCCCAGTGGTGTTCATGCCATCAAGTGTCCGATTTTAGTTCCATACACTCGACGACCAAAAACCGTTGTCCCTGTTCGTATCTTAAGATGGCCGCCGCCACGTGTTCACACATACGAACGGTGGCCACCCAGCAGACTGCTTGGAACGTTCATGTAATTGCAGTTTGTGAAGGTGTGAACAGGGTTTATTGAGGTTAAGAAGCAGCACACTCCACATATGGGTGGCCTGCCATTCGGTACTTTGTTCGGTTGTCAAACAAGTCAGTGGTAGTAGGTCAGGAGAATGGTATTTACCGAACGTCCAGGCGAACAGGGGAAAAACACGATAATCCAATAATGGGGGATCTGTCCCACACAGGGACTACAAGCACAAAACATAGGAGACAACCGAGGGAAAAAGACACGGACAGCCCATAGCAGGAATAAGGGTACTGTCCCAAAGCCCATTCCACTGCACTTCCCTTTTACTATGAGGCTATATATAAAATAATGGATATTGAGACACACAAACCACTAATCCTTGTCAAGTGAATATTTGATTAACCTACTGCATATGTATGTAAACACTTGTGCTCTCGAGTTCAGCATGCCACTAAACGTTAAATAATAAATATGCCTTTTCTTTTTGAATCCAATAGTATTTTCCTAAGTCTTATTGAATATGCTGACTTGAAAGATCTTCTAATGCAAGGTGGAGCTTGGACCCTATTTGCTCCAACCAACGACGCATTTGAAGGACTTAGCAGAGAAGACATTGAAATCTTAAAGAGTGAGTAAAACTGTTACTTTTTGTTATATAGTTTTGATTATCAAAAAATATAGGCAGCATCTTCTCTTCACATGTAACGGGGAAATATTTTCAAGTATTTGAAAATTTGAAAAAATCGGAGTTCAAGGATATTTATTTCTCATTTATTTCACAGGTACTAGAATTCTCCAAATTATATAGTTGATCTACAGTAATGATTATATGTAGGGATTTAGTGCATGAACTTTGCCCTTTAGGATTACAGTATTACAGAATATTATAGAGGTGATCTTGACTCTCACATTAACCAATGAAGTCAATCGAAGAGGCAAAGACTTCCAATATGATTTACTGTTTGATGAAGGTCTAAGATCAGATAGGCATTCATTTAATTTAATGACACAGCTTAAATTTAGCAAGGCAAATTGGAACAACACCATAGCGGATTTAAATATTTTGATTGTACACTAAATTTTGCAAATGTAGCATTTTACTGAAAACTGCTTCATTTTTGCCCTGATAAATATTTAAACAAGAAATTAACAAAACGTACAAATTATATTAACTGTATCCCAGTAGAACATAAAAAATGAAGACAGTAAAAACTGTGATTGTACAAAACTTGTCAATTGTCAATTGTAAAGGCTCCCAAGATATTTCTTTTTTGGGTGGGGGGGTTGAAATGTACTAATAAAATAGTTGGAAATGTTTAAAATACCTAAAAAGTGCATAATGATTATTTTTAATGTAATGCACTTGCAAATGTTTATTTGTAGAAGACAAGGTTGCTCTGCAAAATATTCTCCTCTATCATCTGGCTCCCGGTGTGTTCATCGGAGATGGATTTGAACCTGGCGTAACAAATATTATAAAATCTCTTCAATTAAGTAAATTAATGATCAAAGCGGTAAGCATAACTTTTTATTCATAGTAATTTATGATATCGGTGTAGGAAATAGAGATTCACCACCCGAGAAAAACAACATGTTAAAATTGATTTATTTTTTTTCCCAGGGAAATAATTCAATTTTTGTAAATGACGTTCCAGCTCAGGAGTCTGATCTCATGGCAACTAATGGTGTAATCCACACTGTAAAAAAGCTGCTGTTCCCTGCAGGTTAGTATGGTATAAGGGCAATTTCTTATTTTGATCAACAATAGAGCGGCTGCCCTTTTTTTATAGGATATAATGCAAGAAAAACATCTCCAAGATTTTGTGTGGTTAAACAACTCAAAAATGTCATTTTTTCCTGTAGAGACACTGTTTAGTAAGGTATGACATATAGTCTGAGAGTTCTGTGCTGTATCTTAGCTATCTTAGCTGTTCCTAGAACTGCATTCTTCTGGACAGCATTCTCAGATGTCTTTAATATCTATCTCTCTATTTCAGTCTCTCTCGAAGCGCTAATTTAGAAAAAAAAAATTTCTATATATTTATACACTTTTTTTTAAAATTTGAGGGTGAAGCTCAACACCTTGCTTTTTTTTTATAGTCCCTATATTTCCTTATGAATAACTTTGTGAGCTATGCTCGTTTTGAAAAAAAAAAGAAAAACCAG
Source organism: Pelobates cultripes (assembly GCA_933207985.1). Taxonomy (NCBI): domain Eukaryota; kingdom Metazoa; phylum Chordata; class Amphibia; order Anura; family Pelobatidae; genus Pelobates; species Pelobates cultripes. Next base: position 369,124,432 of record OW240912.1, read on the forward strand.
GCTGCTCAATCACAAGATTATTTGTAAAAAAAATCAATGACATAGCTGCTTTTATATTTTATTTATATATCTTTTTTGTTTCCAGATGCATCTATTGGTAATGAACAACTTCTACAAATTCTCAACAAAGTCATCAAGTACTTCACCATCAGGGTATATTATTTTCGTGTTCTCTTTTATTTTTACTTTTCATACAGAATACTCATAGATCATACAATAGATACATTTAAAAATGAATAATAACAAATTATGCTCATTTAAGGTTACTGTCACCTTTATTTAAAGGTAAAAATAAAACCCATTTGTTGGAAGTTTACATTTAGTTAAAGGGTGTACTATGAGCACCTAAAAATACCATTGTGAAGTGGGGAGGGGAAGGACTTACAATACATAGACAATTACACAGTGGTAGATGAGGACCCTGCTCAAATGAGCTTACAGTCTTACAGTCTTGATGAGGTGGGGTACAAATACACAACAGGGCAGCAAGGGTGACAGCCACTAAACAAGGTGGAAAAGTAGCATTACTGGAGGAGAGAGTGGAGTATGGCTGTTTAGGAGAGCAAGAGACAGACTTGGGTAAGTATAGATAAGTTACTCTGGGAGTAACCAAGAAGGGGCATTTCTATGAATCAGGGAAGAAATATAAGAGGAGCTAGAGTTGGTTAGAGCTTTAAAGGTAAGGGTTAGTTTTTTGAATTGAACCTATATGATACATGAAGCCAGTGTAAGGAGCGAGGCATGGGAGGAACGACAGGTGAGAAAGATCAGCATGGTGGCAGCATTCATTACCGATTGTAGCGGGCCAGTTTGGGGAGACCAACTAGGAGAGAATTACAGTAATCCATGCGGGAGATTACCAGAGCATGAACAAGCTCCTTGGCAGCATTTTGCGTGAGAAAGGGGTGGATGCAGGTGATATTTTAAGGTGGAATCGACATGCTTTAGCAACATACTGGATATGTGGGGCAAAGGTGAGGCAGGGAACAAATATAACACCAAGACAACGAGCCTGCAAGGATGGACTGATGCAAGCACCATCAACTTGCAGGGAGAGCGAAGGAGGAGAATCAGCATTATGAGTGGGAAAAATAAGAAGCTCAGTTTTAGAGTAATTGAATTTCAGAAAGCGGGAGGACATCTAATCAGAAATAGAAGGAAAAAAAAGCAGTGACACATCGCAGGACCGCGGGGGAGGGATCAGGGGAGAAGAGATATATCTGGATGTTGTCAGCATATAGATGGTAGCGGAATCTGAAGGAGTTAATGAGTTTGCCAAGAGAGGCCGTATAAAGAGAGAACAGAAGGGGACCAAGAACAGATCCTTGGGGGATTCCAACTGAGACAGGGCGAGAGGAGGAGGTGTCATTGCAAAAGGAGACACTGAACAAACGTTGGAAGAGATAGGAGGAGAACCACGAGAGGACAGTGTCACAGAGGCTGAGGGATTTAAGAGTTTGGAGAAGGAGGACATGATCAACAGTGTCAAAGGCAGCAGAGAGGTCAAGAAGAATTAGTATGGAGTAGTGGCCTTTGGATTTAGCTGTGATTAGGTAATTTGTAACTTTAATAGGAGCAGTCTCAGTATAGTGGAGGGGGGATTATTTTATTGCCACTCCAGACTAGTGACATTAGTAAATAACCATATTACTTTATAAAGAGAAAATTTCATAGTTTTAATAGTTACATTAAAGAGAACAGACAAGTTGAAACAAATGGAGAAATGCATAAATCTGTTTAAAGATTATACGTTTGTGTTTGTTCTAGTTTGTTCGTGGCAGTTCATTCAAGGAAATTCCCCTCAATCAATATGGTAAGTAAATGTGATTTAATTACAGAAAAAAATGAATAATTTTTAAATTATAATAGTTTAATAAACTTTTCTGCTTTTTTGTTATTTGTCTATATTTTTTGAATGGCTCTAGTTGCATTATTTGAGACTATATTCTCAACTCATTTCCTAAAGTAACTAACAGGCGTTATTAGTCAACTGTTTGTAATTTACCTTAGGGTCTCAGATTATGTTAGCTTCATTCAGTGATATAATTAAAAGATATTTAACCATTTGGTTATTTGATTTAATGCTTCCTTACCTGAATAGGCAGGGCTGTGAACAGTAAGAGATTATGTACAAAGTTAGATAAGTCAAGCAATCATAGCGTTGTTTCTGATTAAGTATTTTGATATTAAGCAGTATGTGCTGAAGTACTCAGCACTAATACACGTTATATATATATTAATTGTATTGTGTTTTGGCCCACCTATTTTACTGTATGGCCAAAATTCTGACACCATAGGATACTACTCTTTATGGCTGCCCTGTCGGCCCTTTGTTTTTACTCAACTTTATAAATCAGGCTCCAGTCAAGCCTTGTACGTCTATGTGAACAACCACTAGTGATCAACTTTCAATGTGGATCTGTGTAATTTTCTTGTCTGTTGATCTAATTCACTGCTTGGAGATAAAAAAAAGCCAGCTGGATTGGAAGGCAGACAAGTTCAGGCAGATACAAATACTGGGCTACTGACAATGACAGGGGTGCAGAATCACTCCCTGGCTCCAAAGGGAAGTGTTGCTATAGGGAGTCACATTTACACTTCTCTTTCAATATTTAAGATTGTTATTTTTAAGCATGTTATAGATCACTAGTAATTTAGATCTAGAGATACCCCAAAGACATCCCCCATATAGGCTACTGTAAATAAAATCAGCTTTATTGTAGAAGACTCAGGATTTCAAACAAGATTAAGAGAATATGAACATGACTATGTTTCATATGGGATTTTGTAAGAAGTTACTCAAAATTCTCTGATTCTTTGGTTGGAAACAGCAGATTAAGACACATTATCATATATTTTCTGAAGGAAAATGAAAAACATATATATGAAACTAATACTTCTATCCTTTTTTTTTGTTATGAAAAATGTAATATAGCAAATTTAATTTCCAAGCTTCTTACAGTGATGCACATTGTATTCAGTATTTCATATTTATTTGTGAATTGTTTACTCTCAACCATATTTCACTGTGTAAACTAATTCCTTATTATTTGCCGATTTAGTAAAGTATTATTACTTATTTTTTTATATTTTTATTTCAGTTACAAAACTCCGAGTCAGCAAAGGTAAGATTTAGTTGTTTTAACCCCTGCTTTGGTACAAAAGTACAAACTAGGCTTGCTTTCCCCCAAAGAAGAACGCAAAAATACAGACTGCATATATATATATACCAGAATCATCACATCTTGCTAGTAAAATAAATTTTTTACTGTGTAATAAGATATATCGCTGCATGGTAACAATGCATATTTTAATGATAAAGTTCATGTGGAATTATGTTTAAAGATGAAGAAGACAGTATAATAAATTAACGGATTACTCCAAGCATAATGGATAGTCAAGCTATTTAACAAGCTTGTCTTGTCATGATACATTGTTTTTCCTCTATGGATTTACGCAAGTCACTTTACGGAGCAGCAATAAGGGGTTGCTTAATGACTTCATGATTAATATACAGAAGTAACTCTTCAGAAGGAAAGTTATGTTTTGTATTTTTTTAGGATTTAGTTTGAAACCAAAATGGCTTGTCGAGTTCGTAATTCTAACAGACAAAAAGCACTAAAAAAGATTAATGCGTGTCTGCAGATGTAGCATGACTTATGACATTACTTATGGTTAGGAAAGTCCTTTCATTGTCCTCTTGAAGAATAGCAGCATTTATTAAATTCCACGGCTGTTGGATTGTCCCACGGTTCCATGGGGCCCTGATTCAGGGATTACAAGTAGAAAGCACACACTGTGTTCATTTAAATCAGTTCCTTTCTATAAACAGTATTTTGAAAGTTAAATCTCCTGATATATTCAAGGTTATTCTACTTAACATGTAATTTCTAAAAGCTTTTAATGCAATTGAAATGATTATTCATCTTTGAAACAAAAAAGTAAATGCAAGCAAGACATGATTGAAAATGCTGATAAGTGACAAGGAGGCTTAGATGTGATAGGACAGCAGGGGCGTTGCTATGTCTGAAAAATACCTGCAACTTGAGCCCAGTGCACACCTCCCTCTAGGTCCTTCCATGGCCTCTTACAAGCACCACCATTAATCTATGCAGACTTTTTTTTCACCCCTCAGATTTTGTTTCCTAAAAGAGCATAGGTATTATATTAAAAAAAAATTTTTTTTAAACTAATAAACTAGCCAGCCCTTCCAGTGTCATCACCATTATTCACGATACATTTAATAAAATAATACATATGAATTAGTAATATAGCAGCAATGCCAGGAGATTCTCAGCATGTGTAGAATACATTAGAAACAAACTCTTGCACAATGTTATATAAATGCTATTGTATTCAATTTACAATATGTTAATATAAATGTCATTATATTCAATTTACATGATGTTATAAAAATGTAACATTATTATTATTTTTTTTTTATTGTCTGAAGGTCCCTCAATCACTAAAGTAATTGGAGGTGAAACTGTTCGCAAAGTTATTCAAGGTATGCACACATAAATATACAATAAAACAGAATTCCAAAAGATATTTAGAATTAAAGAACCACTATAGTATCAGGAAAACAAACTCGTCTGATACAAACTAGTCCTTTAACAGTTGCCTTATATATTTCACTAGTTTGGTAAATGTTCCTGTCCTGTGTGTAAGAAAGAAAGAGAGAAGAAGAGAGAGTGTATGAGAGAGAGAGAGAGAGAGATATGAATTTCATTGTTTGAGGTATTAGTTGTATTTTATAGATAGAATAATAGAGATAGTGTGTGCAAGAGAGAGTGTATCAAAGAGATAGTGTGAAAGCTAAATTTCACTAATATTACTAATATTACTGATTTGTGTTTTAGAATTTTTCACACTAATGTGTTTTACAATGGTTTTGTTTTTTGCTTAAAATGCCTGCAACAATTTAGAAAAGTTAGGAAACTGCTTGTCCTTTAAAATGATTAATCCAAGCATCATGATGGCTCAAGCCTGCTGTGCTGCTTATGATACTAGGGGTACACTGGCCCTGTTTCCCAGTAATGGGGCAAAGGTTGTCCCCTAACCTGGGTCCCTACTGGGCACTGAGTGTGCTCTATAGCCAGTGACATACCTCTGGCTTCTGCATAGCTGCAGAAGCTTGATGTTGATCCTGACAGCCATTCATTGGCTGAGAGTATGAGCTGCTCACTCTCAACCAATGAATGCAACTCTGTGCATAGGAATATGCACAGAAATGACATTAGCCATCAAGAAACTCTTTTTCCAAGCTGGCTAATGATGCTCCAATGACAATACAGGAGGTGGAGTTAAACCTCCAGCAGCAAAATGGCTAAACTGAAAGAAGTGCAGAGTTTTGTAGTGAAAAGCAGCACTTCAGATCACTGAAGTGGTAATGGTACTAGGCATAACCTTTGGCTGTAAAGAATGTAATATGCAACACTGGATCATTTCAGACGAGTAACTTTAAACTAAGGAGGAAAATGACAATGTTAAAAAAAAGTTACACGTTCTTTTACATGGTTTTTATGTGGCTCTACCGATTATTGTCATGTACAAGAAAATAAACATGAATTGGAATATTGGAGAGTTGTTATTAATTTCAGGAAAAATCATGGGGGATATTCCAAACTTTTCTTTTTCAGTTTTTGGCAGAAATATGTTAATTATTTCTAACTTAGGCCTTTTAACATTTTTGCATATGTTTTTTAAATGATTTACTATTTTGGCATCTGATTTTAAAATACTTTTTTTCTCAAAATATTAAAATATAAAAAACGTATCAATATATAAAAAAAATTATCTATATATATTGTGATTTTTGTGGGAAAAACAAGTCTTATGGCTTGACTGGTGTGCAGATCTTTATCTTTGTATTGATTATATATATACTATACATATATTCAATACAATGTTAAAGATCTGCACACCAGTCAAGCCATAAGACTTGCTTTTCCCACAAAGGATTCTGGGTGGGCATATGCAAATGAGTTTAAAAAAAATCACATTTTTGCCTCATTCCATTTTAAACATGGATTCCTTTGAGTCTGTGTTTGCTGTATACAACAGCTTTGAAACACAACTTAGTAAAAAGATGCAAAGCCAGTGAACCACTCATGGTCAGCTTTTTTGTTGTTAATGCAAATCATCAGTATGAGGTTGGTTACTGGCTTCGCAGCTAAACTGACCCACCCTCTTTTTTGCTCAAGACTGACTTGCTTGTTCTCTCCTTGCTCATGCTGGGCAGTGCGCAATCAAATACATCTATTAGACAAACATTGTGGACTCAGTGATCTCTTTTAGAAGCTATAAAAGCATACATGGAAATGGACATTAATAAAACTTAAATTATGTAACACAATTAAATACACTCTGTATACTGAGTGAATTATAGAATAGGTACTTAATGAACATTTTTTTTCAGTGGGTAGGGATGCCATGTGTGTCCCTGTCAGGTGTGTGTGACTAAGGCTTCAGAAATAAATTGAATTAACCCCCAAAATGCCTGGACTGTAACTGCTTCATCTCATTGAAAGTGTTATAGTGTCTAGGGTCCTTTTATGTAGTCTTTCTATTCTGCATTGTTTATTTATTTTTTCTAAATCAGAGCTTTCAGCAGCCCTTAACTTATGTTCTGCTTGGGCTAATAATGGCAATTAGCATTGGAGGCTGTGATTGGCTTGGAGTGTCACCTAATTGTTTTTAGCCTATCACAGCTCCCATTGCTGGTATGAATTGATATGGCTAGAAGGAAGTGTGCGATCTCTGCCTTAGCAAGACCTTCAGTAAGGGCCATGCTGTGGGTGGCCTGGGACCCTTATTTAGTGTTTAACTGATGGAAAATGGTATAACACTGAATGGAGAGACAGTGCCAGAGGACTCCAAGCACCATAACAAAGTCAATGAGAATCTAGTGTATTTGTAAAGTAGAATGTGAGTCTCCAAAGACACTTAAGTTTGTGACTGGAACTATTACTGATCAAAAAATGTGGATAGCAGCCAATAACCAAGTAAAATCCTGTTTCTTTACAATTCCTTTAAATTTTCTCCTGGAAGAGTAAACATAACTAAAAATTTATGTATATTGTTACATTACATAAGGAGGCACTTTGACTGAGGAACTTGATGCATCTGAGATTAAAATCACAGGTATTCTTAAAACCGGGAATGTCTTGACTTAAACCACAAAGAGCACCCACAAATGTCACCACCATTGCTGATAGTTCACGGACTGATAATCTGATCAAAGTTCACCTGGCTGCTGAGTTTGATAAAACTAAGCCTGACTTTGATTGCTATTGATTGCATGAAATATTGATTATCCATAAGAGGCATGTCCATATGTATCACATTGAACATGTTCACACTTTTCTCTTCTTCACAAATATGCTTGCATCTTGTGCACAACTTGCAAAAGAATATATTTTCTGATACTTGCAAAATATATATCAATTATATACATTATGTAATTATGTTGTTAACTACAGGTGAGTATGTAACTTGAATGTTATTTCTTATATATAAGCTCTGCCTATTATTTATAATACATCTTTGCTATACACCAAGCTTTCACTTGCTTTGCTTTTGAACTTCGAGTCACCATGTCACAATTCTTGAAATGCTAACATGTTGTTTGGTTCATAAAGATGATTAAAATAGATTTTGACAAATTTGTAGTGAAGAACATAGCTTTGTTAACAAATCCAATCGATTGACAAATAACAAATTCCTATCAAATGTCTAGACTCTGTTTTTTATTAAGACTTGTCCGAGACTACAGACACAGACATAGTTCTCAAACCACTTTTTATATTCCTCGTGTTGGTTATTTGATAACTTACTAAATTGAGAAAATAAGAACAAGTTACACATCAAAGTTGATCGATATATGTATTTGCCTCTTTTTCTGTTAACATTTAATTTGATGTTTAAAGTTTCACCCCATATGCCAATCCAAGATGGTTAGGAGGGTGAGTCCCAAGTCTAGTAATTAGGTTCCATGAGAAGAGGGATATTTACTTTTGATGTTGCAGACTTCTCTCTTGGCACTTCTACAGTTGTAACTGAAGAATTCTAAAGTTATGTCATACCCTGCATCTTACTATCTTACAACTAGCTCAGAGAGTAAAAGAGAACTTAAAGCATGGATCGTCCACCTCTAAATTTTAGAACTAGTAAAGAAGCATGCAGTTGGTGGAGTTGTTCTGCAACTTACCTACCAGTGTTACCACCAAAGCTACCTTGCATGAAATATGCTTGAGATGAATGAATATAAGTTCCCTTTCAGCAATATGTATCTATGTTGTTTGTGTGAATAATAGTCCAACATCTTCTTGTATTACTCATTCACACATAGTAGTTTAATTTTAATTGACTTGTGTAATATTCTTCCCGTCCCATAATTTTAGAGCCAACCATTACCAAAGTGACAAAAATAGTTCAAGAACCAGAAGTCAAAGTGATTCAGGGAGGAGAGACAAGAATTACCAAAGTAATCCAAGGTATGTTTCTCTAAATTTGCACATTTCAGGTAACTGTGTATATTCACAATTAAATCTTGCACACAATATTTTATATATAGTTCAATGAAAGACTAGATCAGGGGTAGGCAACCGTTGGCACTCCAGATGTTCTGGACTTCATCTCCCATAATAATCTTACAGTCATATTACTGGCAAATCATCAGGGGGTTGTGACAGTAGTCACAACATCTGGAGTGCTGAAGGTTGTCTTCCCCTGTATTAGATGTACATTCTGTAACATGAATAGGTTGAATTGTATAATGAGACTCCATGTATTATTTGCAATTCCAGCTGGGTGCTTTTTCATTAAATATCAGAGCAAGGAGTGTGTTTTATGTTTATTAGCTTAATATTAAGATATTATTAGGATTTTCTTATAATGTAAAAACAATTAATAATTGTTTCATTGAAACAAGTTCTCAGCTGTCCTATCTCTAAATACAGTCACATCTATATACTTGTAAACCAAGATTAATGATTGGCTTGAAGTATCCTCTAATTTTCATATTACTTATTTACATCACCCATTTGGGGTGGAGATCTGTTCTTGTTTGGGGAGATATACGTGTTGGAAATAGACTGAAAGGAACATTAAATACCCAAAGCCGATAGAGTTAATGATTTGTAAAGTGGGTAGAGCTACGTGCTGCACCTCTCATTATGAAAAGGGTGGTACTTCACTGCAGCCTTTCTGGTCAGTGAGCAAAGTAGATTTAAAAATTGTTTTATTTAATATTTGAATTTGCAATATTTTTCAAGCCAATTTGGTATATATTAATTAGAGTAAGAATAATACATTGATAGTGTCATGTTTTATCTGTTTGCACTAAATAACTTACTAGCATGTTTATAAAGACTATTTTTATTAAAGAAAGCATATTGGGGTTATTCATTAAATACTGAACTGAAAAATAATTTGAGAACATATATACTGTTGTTGAGTTGGGACAAAGTGTTACGTTTTTGCATCAGTTTTGCAACTTATCTTGAAGTGCAATGTTGTTGTTGGCGAAACAAAATCTTAATTTAATTGTGAATCATTTTGTGTATTAACCTTTATAAAAATATAGAATGTTTAGATAATTTAAGCATTTTTGCATCACATCTAGCTTTGTATTGTGTTTACCCTTCAAGACTTTTTTTTAGCCTTTTGCAAATACCTATCCTTCATTTCCAATTCTACTGAACTGAAAGCCTTTTGAATACAATACTTAGGCTTGTCCCTTACTTCATAATTTTCTTGTACTTTTTTACAATAAAATTTACCAGAACCCACAATAACTAAGGTCACTAGAGTGATTGAAGGTGAGCCAGATTTTAAACTGATAAAGGAAGGCGAGACGCAAGTGACTAGAATCATCCAAGGAGGTAAAGTAGACAGTAGCTGGATTCAATCTTTTTTTATTCTGATATTGAGCCCAGTGACCTTATATTTTAAAAACATTTTAGAAAACAGTATCTAAGCTATCTGTCAAATTAGAGAATTCCTACATTTTCTATAAAATTAATTACATAAATATGTATTTATTTTATAAGTTTTCATATGCTTATTAATATTAATATTGTATTGTATTCTTTCTTTGAATTAATAATGCTTTCATTACTCACAAAATCATTAAATCCAAAATTTATACCCAAGAAAAATATAAAAGATGAAAATTCCTTCCTCTTCACAATTTTTTTTTTTACACTCAAATTTGTCAGATCCCACACTAACTAAGATCACTAGAGTGATTGAAGGTGACCAAGATTTTAAACTGATAAAGGAGGGTGGAACTCAAGTGACTAAAGTCATCCAAGGTAAAAAAAAAAATTGGATTTTTAAATTATTTTGAATTGTTTGGTATTAGTATCTTAAAAGTAAAGAATTCGCCAAATTGTTTGCTTTTAATGTCCTTATATACTCATTTGCAATATGGTTTGTAAAACTGTACTGGTTTTACAATATATTTAACATTACTAATTTTAATTAAATTATTTATTTTATTACGGTATAATCTGTTTTTTGTTTCAATAATGAAGAAACAAAACTCCTTGCTTTATAAGACAAGGTATATTGTGGCAATCAGTATAGCAAATATAATTTGAGGGGAAATAAACACATTTTGTAAAACATTTTGTAAACATTTTTTTTTCTTGTCTTCAAGGCCCTGAAGTAAAAGTTACTCGCATTTCTGGAGTTGGAGGTGACATCGATGAGGCTACACTGAAAAGAATGCTTGAAGAAGGTTAGTACTGTACTTAAAATTACTTGATTTGTTATACCGTACAATTACAGATTCCACATATTTCTGCTCATCTTGTAGAGAGTGACTGAATGTCTGGGCAGAAGTGGATCAGTAAATGGATATGTGGCAAATATTTCTGCTTTTAATAGAGTATATCTTAAATAATAGTTATGTCTTGAAAATAATCTACCAGGAATACATGTCAGAATGAATATAGTTTGTATGTATCCCTAAAGAATGCATAATTGATCATAGTCAGTTAAATGCAGTTTGAATATTGTGACTATGATCTATTAACATTCTAACTGATAATTCTAGAAATGTTAACTTTAGAAATAAATAGTATGGTACAGTATACACAATGTATACTATGTTAATTAATATTATGCAAATGTCACTTTGCATAGCATCCAAATATATAAAATATATATTTGAGCTCATTTGCTTCTGTTGTATGTGATTTTGTCAATTGCAGTGATTACTTTACAAATGGAAATTACATAGAAAAGACCACAAACCAGGATAAATCCCCAAAATGATGAGTTAAATAAAAATAAAATAGATTATCCAAAGTAGGCAGAGTTATAACCAAGCTATAGAGTTCAAGCATTATCTAAATATTTAGTACTCTCTGTAAATACTAAGCTCAGATTCTGAAAAAAAATGCCATTACAATTCATGGTAAAAGTGACAGTTAATTGATAGTAAGATAAAGCAATATTGGTAAGACAATATGTGTTAAAGAAAAGAGTCATCTCATGATAGTCCAATTCTATTATTAATTCCAACATATAAATCATTTTTCTTTTTATAAGTAACTTACAGTATTCATGTGCTATAAAAATATTGTGCCGTTGTGTTAAAGGAACACTATAGGGTCAGGAACACAAACATATATTCCTGACCCTATAGTGTTTAAAACATTATTTAGCCTCCTGGCCCCCTTGTCTCAATTAAAAATGGTTAAAACCATCTTCATTCCAGCGCCACCGGTGTCCGCCGGCACTGGCTCTGCCCCCATTTTACCTCCTTGGCTGACATCACCAGATTTGATGATCTCAGCCAATCCAATGCCTACCCATTGGAAACTTCTCAGGCACCAGTAAAGTATGGGACGGCTTGGGGACCGGGTAGGATCCGCATAATACAGAGAGACTAAATATAGATGCAGGATGTTTTTATCCCATCCAGGTGAAAACTGGTGTTTGAACCGAATGGAAATGGAAGATTTATAAATAGAGTTGGTTTCCCATTGCAGGTCAAAGCAAATAATTAATTTTGTAATCATTCAAAGTGTATTATGTATGCTGTGGGTGCTCAATTCTCTGGTTCATGATAACCATTACAATTGTTACATATCTAAACATTGATGACATAAAAATGTGTCCTATCAGAAGTTACCAGAGTATCCAAGTTCATTGAAGGTGATTCACAATTACTTGACGATGACGAGCTGAAAAGGCTTCTCCAGGGAGGTTAGTGAGTGCAACTGACCGTCAACTACTATCTTATAACAAGGTGTCGGTGGTGGAAATCTCTCTGGTGTTATGGCTTGTTTTTAAAGACTAAGATTTGTTTTCATAACTAATAGTTAATTGGAAAAAAAAAAGAGTTATAATTCAACAATTAGGCTGCAAAACTAAACGAAAGAAAATATAAACATGACAGACATAATTAGTCTTTAAAAAAAAAAACTAACAATACTGCTATGGGGCAATGAGCATTTGTTTACACCTTTTTTTAAAAGATGATCTGCTCACTAATTACCAAAATGTTTTAAATTAATTATAAAACAAATATTCATTCCCCCTATTAACTGCAAATGGCATGTTACTGGTCTCTGAATATCTTCTGGCATTTACATTTTACAGATTCAATTAATTATTGCAATTACATATTGTAAACTCTCTTTATTTTTTTCTCCTAACAAATGATTAGCAACTAATAAACTTAATAATCAAATGTTTTGTACTCAAATAACATATTAATGTTGTTTTCTGGAATATAAATCCCTCAAGTAATTTTGTAAACTTAAAATGTGTTTTTTTTCAGGATTCATTGATTTAATGTGTTTGTAAAATTCTGAACAAACAATGTGTATTGACTGAGTTTTTATGTACAAAATACATAAATAAATGTAAAAAATGTGAAAGTTTATAACAATAATATAACCACACCTTCACCAGCAATACAAAATACTGAGAAAGTGCATAACAACAATATAAGCACACTTTCACCAGCTTGCAAAACAATGACTTAAGATAAATAGTATGGCTTCTCCTGAGACCGTCATTTATATAAGGCAGTCAAATACGGCCAAAGATTACCCATGGTGGGTTCTATAATATAGATATTAAATACAGTTGACAACTTAAGAGAAATAATGAGGAGTAAAACATGGTAGTAGGGATTACTTTGAGTCTGCAAGATGCTAAAGGCAGGAGACAGTCACATACTGCCGATGAGTCCACATGGTGGGATAAAGGAAACCATATCAAACATCCTGTGATCTTCGTGGTGTGGTTAGATAAGAAGATTCTGTAGTAATGTGTTAAAAGTATACAATGACATAAGATAACAGTATGTTTATTTTAAAATAAAACATCCGTAGGAATCCCTAGGAAGAGGAGATGATACAGTGGTGTTATTTTAAGGATTTAAAAACATTCCATGAAAAATATAGTATTGTTTTAATTGGTTGTAAATTATGGAATGGTACACACATATATCTATTATATTTGAAGAAGGGTCGTTTTACAGTTGTGTGTAACTGTTAAATAAAAAATAAAAAAGAGTGTTCTGTGCCTCTTCTCTGAGTCATTCTTTTTTGTTCCAGGTTCCGAAATCTCCAAAGTCACAACAATAGTTGAAGGTAAGCCATCAGAAACAGTACTAATCTAAAAGACCTTAAAAGGCTAATGACATATTTATGTTACTAACTAAAAACAACCCTATATATTTGTATGTATTGTGTTGGGTAGATATTATGTGTTTATGTGTTTGTTCTTCTTGTTTAGAGCCACAAGTTAGAAGGGTACAGACTAGCAGAAGGATACAAGGTAAACTTTTCAGAAATCGTGAAATTTCTTCAACATTTCTAAAATTGTTAATTAAAAAAAGCATAAATAGTGAAAAAGGATTACTAACATAAATCAGATTAAAAACTTAGTTTTTTGAATTAACATTACGAAAATAATTGGCCAATTTTCTTTATGATTTTTTTACCTCATTATTATTATTAGCATTTATATAGCACAAACATATCGTGTCGCGCTTTACAATTATAAAATGTGGATATTTGACAAGTCATCTCCATACAGAATATATTAAGACAGGTGGTGAAGAAGGCCCTGAAGCAAAATAAAAGTTATAATAAAATGTATTTACTAATGAGAATAGTTCTGCTGCCAATTTATATGCAGGTGGTCGGATTGTTTATGTGAGCTGTTGTTTTGGAGTACTCCACAAACTCAGTTCTTCACCTGTGTGTACTAACCTCTCTAGCATAAAGATAGAGCAAAATTGAACCCCTTAAGGACACATGACATGTGTGACATGTCATGGTTCCCTTTTATGCCAGAGGTTTGGTCCTTAAGGGGTTAAATTCAAATGACATCAAGAAATTATTAAGTAGATCAGAATTTAAATACATTTCAAAAGATAATTTGAACAACTTCATTCTTGGGATTTTTAGACTTTTAAATCTTTTAAATCAAAACTAAAATCTAAGAGAAAGTCGTAGTTGGGTAGCATTCATAGGCATCTTAAACCTAAGGGGATGAAGCAAGAAGTTATTGGCATCTTGACTGTTATTGTAGGCTTTATGTCCATCCACAAATACAAATTGTTGGTTTAAACTCTTTGCCTGATGGCAGATCAATATTTTTAGATGCTTTTTCTCTACAGGTGGTCAGGTCAAGACCTCAGGATCTCTACAAAATGTGTTGACCCTATACAAATAATAAAACTTGTCAAGCGCAGTATTTTACAATCTCCAGACAATTCATGTGTTTTTGTTTGTTAATAACTTTGCAGTAAATCAAAAATTTAGATACAATATTTTTACTTTTCATCGTCCAGTTTTGCATGCAAATCAATTATGCAGCATTTTGCTTCACAGCGCATGACTAACTAATACGTTGGGAAAAAAAGCACAATTTAGGTACTGATTTAGCGCTTAACCAAGCTAATTAAACTTGATGGTATCCATAAAAAAAAATGCTATGCAATGGAAACTGAACTTTTCTTTCTACATTTTAGACTAATTCGTTTTTACAGCGTAACTTCTTGACCATACTGCAGTAAGGTAGAGCTTTGCTAATGAAATGCATATGCACTAACAGCATGCTTATTTGAAAAGAAACTGACTGGGCATTACTACACAATGTACAGATACTTAAAATGTAAATTTCCATAACAGTCTATCTATAAATAAATATTTAGATTAACCCCTTCACTGTCAAATCTTAGCATAACATTTATTTGAAACATGTGTTGTATAGCTAGCACATAAATATATAATGTAAATGTGTGTATATTTTATTTGTTATTTATACATCCAACCGTTTTAGAAATATTGGTTGAATGAAAAGCTGAACCACGACAACATCTACACCAGATTGGTGCAACTATGCCTGAAATAGTTAAGATACATTTTCAGAGTCTGGTATGCAGGAAACGTATATCATAATAATATATTTTACTCTGCTAAGAGAATCCAGTCCTAAATAGGTGGAAATATTTCCTAGACAAACTGATAATCACTTATGGAATATAAATGTTGGTAATTAAGACTTCATGGACTAAATTACGTTTTGAAAGCAAATAATAGTAAAAATATGTACGCACAATTTTGGTAGTTAAGGGGTTAAAAACATTGACAAAATACCAATTTCATCTAACTTAAATATTTTTACAATTCTTTTATCGTGACTTGTATTTTTGGATTGATACTTGATCTTTGGGTATGGATCTCATTATTTAATGACGATAATGTCTGCATGTTATACTTTGTTATGTTGGATGACAAAATAACCTTTTTATTATTTATGGTGATGGATTTAGCTGTTTTAATGTTGAGGAACCACAAATGGACTTGTATCCAGAACATAAATGATTGTATTTTTGATTTTGAGTATGTATTTCTACCTTCTATAGGTCAACCCGTAAGAAGAAAGCTGAAGAGAAGCCATAAGTTATAACTCCATTAACAACAGAAACTGTGCCGAAAAATGGAACATCTGCTTGAAGAGTAATACTGAAACAGTGTGCTCTCATGGAATAGGGGTTTTATGGTTTATATGACATCTTGCACAAATTGTGTCTTTATTTGAGAAAAACATCATACTGATGTCCAGAAAATAAAATTTGAATAAAGGAGGGTGGTATGTATGAAATATCAAAAACACATAAATTGCTGAATGTATCTTCAAAATTTAGATAATTTCCATAATATATAACCCTCTCTAGCAAATAATGTGCCATAAAATGCTAATTATTTTAAAGTCAAATCTAAAAGCTCAAGGATTTATAAAAGCAAAACAAAGATATTTTAGAGATACGGCTATTCCACATTAGTCGTAGAAAAGAAAACGCTATACTTCATAAAATGACTCTTAAAATTTTCTAAACTTGTTTGAAATGTCTTTAAATGACAGAAGGTGTTAATTTGTTATCATTCCTACCGCTACTCAGTTTGTAAGGGTAGCATAGTTTCTTACAAAATGAATAATAAAGAAAATATACCACTATTAGTGCTTAGAATTGGAGCCTTTTCAAAAGTAAAAAAAAGTAAAAAAAAAAGAAATGAAAAAAAAAAAAGGAACTGCTATACAAATTGTTGATACTAACTCAAGTGGGTTTTATTTGTAAATGATGTCATTTTTTTATAACATAAAATTATAGAGTCATTTGCTTAACTTTTTTTTTTTTTTTGGTTCACATATGTTGCAATGCAACAACAATGTATGCTAGGGAGGAAATGTTTACCTTATGTCCCTGTGCCTTTTTCCTTAAAGGCTTTAAAAATCTGTTGGGTGTGCCTGTATACCTCTGTTTCTTAAACGAATACTCAATAAAGAATGTGGTTGAATTATATACTATTCTTTGTGTTTTTTTTAGTAACATTACTATTTGCATATATTAATATATTTTATATTTATATATTTGTATTATACCAGAAGGTTATTATTCAGAGCAATCTCTGTGATCTTCCGTAACAACCTTTACTATCTTCCGTGTATTTCACAAACATTTTCTTTATATTTTGTATTTCTACTTTCTTCATTTTACATGGTCTTCCAGGGTGTTATGAGATACACGTCAATAAAAGTGACAACTTAACCAACGTTAAAGGGAAACTTTTCTGGATATTACATCTTACATCGAACAATACAAAGAAATTGTGCTAAACTTTTTTATGTGATGTTCCATTTTCTTTTAAATGTATAGTAAAGATTTAACAAATAAAATTACAATCCAGTTCAATCAGGGCACCTTAATCACTGGGAAAGAGAAACAGAAAAAAATAATGGAGATTTACAGGATTGTGCTATTCTAGAAACTGGTCTAGAGCACTAATAGTAAGACAATAACAATGGAATCCAGTAGAACCAGTGAACAAAATCCATTGGTGACTCCTCACCCTTTAACCCTTTACATTTATTTGCAACAATTTTTAGAACAGAACACTTTGATAAATCTTGGTAAATATGATGGATAAATAAACCTGATATTAGAAGAGACACCATAGTCACCAAAACCACTTTAGCTTAATTAAGCCGTTTTGGTTTATAGATCATGCACCTGCAGTCTCACTGCTCAATACTCTGCCATTTAGGAGTTAAATTACTTTGTCCATGCAGCCCTAGTCACACCTTCCCTGCATGTGACTGACAAAACCTTCATAAACACTTCCTGTAAAGAGTAATTTAATGTTTGCACTACCTTTATTGCAAATTCTGTTTAATTTAGAATCTGCTCTGTTAATAGCTTACTAGATCCAGCAGGAGAGAAAAACTTTGAAACAAAGTTACTGATTGAAAGTGATTAAAAATGAAACTGTTTTGTTTCCATGCAGGCTGTGTCAGTCACAGCCAGGGGAGGTGTGGCTAGGGCTGCATAAACAGAAACAAATGTAATTTAACTCCTAAATGGCTGAGAATTGTGCAATGAAACTTTAGAGGCATGATCTATACACACAAACTGGTTCATTAAGCTAAACTTGTTTTGGTGACTGTAGTGTCTCTTTAACCCCTTAGTGACCAAACTGTTTATCAATTTTCTTACCGGACTAGGGCTGTTTTTACATTTCAGCCGTGTTTGTGTTTAGATGTAATTTTTCTCTTACGCATTTACTGTACCCACACATATTATATACAGTTGTTCTCGCCATTAAATTGTCTTTCTAAAGATACCATTATTTTCATCATATCATATATTTTTACTATAGGATTGTTTTTTATATAATCTGATGACAAAATAAAAAAAATGAATTTTTTCTTACTTTGACACCCAAATCTTACACATCTACAACTGCCAAAAAGCAAATAAATAGTTTCTAAATTTTGTCCTGAGTTTAGAAATACCCAATGTTAACATGTTATTAGCTTTTTATAGTTATAGGGCTATAAGTACAAGTAGGACATTGCTGTTTCAAAATATATATTTTTAAAATGTATCAATAGTGACATTGTAACACTGTTATCTGTCATAAATCTCTGAATCACACCTCACATGTACATATTTTTTTTTAAAGTAGACATAAAATGCCAGGGTATTCAATATGGGGTATGTCCAGTCTTTTTTAGAAGCCACTTAGTTACAAACACTGGCCAAAGTTAGCATTTATATTTGAGTGTTAAAAATGCAAAAAACAATTATGAACGCTAATTTTGGCCAGTGTTTGTGACTAAGTGACTACTAAAAAAGACTGAAATTATTTATGTAATTATGTATATGGATATATATATTTCCTGGCCATATCCATGGCAGCACAGCAATGGGTAGCTCCTCCAAATCCATAATTAGACAGGAACCTATAAAAAAGAATGGTGTAAATACCCCCTCCTCCCTCTCCCTTCCTCAGTCTTTTTGATCATTTAGGTTTTTCTTTTTGACTTACCTGAGGGTTGTTATCCTCTGCCCCAAAGGGAGTTCAGCCTCTTTTTCTTGGTAAGCTTCAGTATATGGCCCTGTGCAAAGGTGTCCCCATGAAGATATCCCCTTTAGTGACCAGGGGAGAACTTGTAGTGACCCTAGGGGTAGCAAGTATAGTTTGCCATTTTCCCTCCATTCTGTAGTGACCCTAGGGGTAGCAGGTTTGGGCAAACACCCCCTCCTACATCAATTTAAAGGTGTGTGCATATGGACATTTTAATTTTTATATTTTTAATTTTAATTTTATTTTTTACAAATTACATTTTTAATTTATTTTTAATTTTTTGAACTTTTTTAGTACCTGATTGATTCTGCTGCAACTTATCTCTCTGCCCTTCTATAAGGCAGTTTGATCATGCCCCTCCATATTTGCGGCATTTTCACAACGTTTTTTGAACAATCTCTAGGTCCCAGGGCTTTTGTGGGCACCATCTTTGTCGGCGTTTGGCATTCGCTACTGAGACGGAGATTGCAGCAGGACATTTTTAGCGCATGCGCAGAACTACAGATACTAAGTGCAGAAATGCTGTGTAGGATACAAGCTCTATGAGCATTGTCATATACAGCTATGTTTTATAACTACTGCAGTTATGTTTTGTAGTATTCAAGGAAAACAAATTAAGGTTTGAGTCTAGAAAAATTTGTTAACATCCATTCTATTCATGGTTACCAAGCCAATTTGCCTCATAGAGTTGCTGAGTTTATATTACTGTTATCTTTATGAGACAAGTGGAGTATTTCATGCTGTCAGTTTGCTCTCATTTCCTACTGAAAGTGCTAAGAGTCTGGGCAACAATACAAGTACCTGGAAGGAGTTTATTCTCTGTTGTGTCACCATTTGCTGGGTAAGTTTTTAAAGAAATTTTTTTGGCACTCAATGGTATATAGCACTTATTTTAATTTATTTTTTTTATTTTTCTTTCATCTATTTTTGCATCAAAATTGCAGGCATGGAAGCAGATTTTTAACCTTCTAAAATAAGGTCACGCTCTAAGAGCCATAGGTAAACCATTCTTCATTTTAATTTTAATTTTTTTTCCCTTTTTAATTTTTCTCAAACAAAAGAGAGCAGGTCAGCAGTTATTTCATATGATAAGTCAATGGGAAAGAAGCTGCTGGATCATCCAACAACGAATCCTTTACAAGACGGAGGTTGTTATATCACTAGATGAGAAGTGTCTTGGATCGGCCTGTCTGGAAGCAGGAGTAATCCCCTCTATACCTACTTCAGATACTATGGATTATATCTAGAAGGCAGATTGGTAAATATGGCGAGAATAAGCTCACAAGAACCAAAGTATCCTGAGGGCTGCATATTATCAAGTGATCTAAAAGTCTATGGTCTAGACAAGTAAGCATCCAAGCACAAGTTTTGTCCTCAAATATTGGGAAACAAATACTTTTGTCCTTAACTATTGGAAAACTTGGATACTTACCTTTGCATCACAGATACTAAGTGAATGTCGTTGTGATAAGTGTTTCATCACCTTTCCAATGGATGGCAAGTGGCCTAAGAGTCTTTATGGGAAAGAGTATGGTTTATTCATCTTATTGTCTACACATCAGTTGGTACAGGCTTTCATCCTAGCCTCTGTATCTAGGTCCCTTATATTGTATGGCGCTACATTGGAATACAGGCCTAAGAGAGAATGAAGAATCGGTCAATCTTCAATCAGAGGTGGTAAGTCCAGAGGTACTCCAGATACAACAAATTCTATATCCATACTTTGGCATTAGTCCCTAGTCTACCAGAAGGAATTGGGACTGGTGATTGTAGAATATCCTTTGGAACCACATACAATAAAGCATCATTGCCAAAGGAAAGAGGCATTTTTGGCCCAAAACTCCATTCCAACGTTTATTGAGCAGTCTGCTGTGTTAAAGCACTCAAGCAACTTTTAAGCATCATCTGGTATATATATATGAATAAAGATCAATAAAGATCAATTGCAAAGTATAAGGCAAGGTTCAAGAGATCTCTGTGTCAACCGGTTATGTGCCTTACTCGCTGAATACAGACATGGTCTGGATATGGTAATCACAGGATTCAGTATTCATTGGCAGTCTTTCTCAGCCGATCGGAAAGTATCCAGGAGAAATGTGCCTACCAGACAAAGTCTTCCAGATGGTAATGAAATAGAGGCTTTTCCCAAATAGAGGCTATAACATCTCACAAGTATAACTTATTTATTGGAAGTGCCAATATCTTACATTATTATTTGGAATCTGTATGTTTCTTCTCCCTCCCTTGGTTATTGCTTGGGTATTACCCATTGTTGTGCTGCCATGGATGTGGCCAGAAAAACAGAAAATTTATTCATACTTAATTTGGTCATAGGCCATGGCAGCACAAAGATCCCGCCCAGGGATAATGCTGGAAACAAGACTAAGGATGGGAGTGATAGGAGGGGGTATTTATGCCATTCTTTTTAATATGTTCCTGTCTAATTAGGGATGGGGAGGAGCTACCCATTGTTGTGCTGCCATGGCCAATGACCAGGAAATGAAAATTACGGTAAGTATGAATACATTTTTTGTTTTCTTGGTGATATCCACGGCAGCACAACAATGGGTAATACCCAAGCAATAACCAAAGGATTTAGGATTTAATTTGGTTTAGATGTGCTTGAGACATGAAGAATATAGTGCCTTTTAGGTTGACAAGGATTTTCTTTACCTCTTTTTGGTTTAATAGTCTTACTATTGAATGTTTCACATTAATATTTTTATGTGTATGCTTCTTAATTAGTGATGTTGCGAACCGTTCAACATGGATGCTGTCCAGGAAGTAGGAGGGTCTGGGAGGGAGGGTCTGCTGGAGATTGGCAGGGATGTGTCAGCTGACCAGAGTTCGCCACAAACGGTTCGTGGCGAACCGTGGAAAACCGTTCGCGGCAAGTTTGCGAACAGTTCGCAACATCACTATTCTTAATCAGATTCCTGCCAATAAATTCCCTTTTTACATGTCAACAAGGGGAACACACCATTATAAAAACAGCAAGTGTGTTTTGCAATGTAAATAAATTTAGTAATGAGGTTATAAAACAGTAACCATGGCTTGTAGTGAACAGGTGGTCTCCAATCAGAATTCTAATGGAACTCTCAGATAGTAGCAGATACATTCTTTGGAATTAACCTTTAGTATTTTAGATATCTGTTCAGAGAGGCACAGAAAACAACTAGACTCGCATAGAGCAAAACATGTTGGTTCTTCCAAAGCACTTCAGTAGAAAAAATAACAAACAAAAAAAGCATTTTTTGGGTACACATAATTTAGATCATATCACTGTTCATTTTGGCCAAATTTCAGTAAAATTAAAATATTCAAGAAAGCCATTCAGACAGGCAGAAAAGCAGGAAAAAAGAGGACTCTGACTGTGCTGACAACTACAATTTTGCCTGGAGTAATGGCTATGCAATACTAACCATAGTTACAATGACAATTCTATATCAGAATTAATAATTATAAATAAAAATAAATAAAAATATAGGTAGTGAGACTAACTTAGCCTTTAAATGACTGCTTGTAAGATTTTGTATTTTGCTATCTTGCTTTAATGAAAAATGGGAATCACAAGTCATTTCAAGTTCAAAATAAGGGAAATATCCAGAAATGAAAGAAAAAAGTAATTGGACAATTCACCTTCCACCCTGAGAAGAACAAGTCTATAGCATCACTGGACTGTGCCCTAGCAGCAGCAGGAGTAAATTAATTAGAAAAATAAGAGCTTTTAAAAAATAAATAAAAGGGTGGAATGAATGAGTAAGGTCATCAATTGCCAACTTACTTTTTCCTTAATTTTTTAAATCTCATATTTTCAAATTAAATCACCCTTGTTGCAGTTCCTCCACCATTTTACAAATGCCTTTCATTGTAGTGGTATACATCTGCCTTCCCTGGCTGAGTCTTGTAGTTTAACAATGCCATAGGTAAGGTATGTCTTTTTGCTGATGATACTAAAATTTGCAACAGGATTGATGTTCCAGGAGAGATAAGCCAAATGGCAAATGATTTAGATAAATTAGAAAAATGGTCAGAGCTGTGGCAACTGACATTTAATGTGGATAAGTGCAAGATAATGCATCTTGGATGTAAAAACCCAAGGGCAGAGTACAGAATATTTGATAGAGTCCTAACCTCAAAATCTGAGGAAAGGGATTTAGGAGTAATTATTTTAGATGACTTCAATGTAGGAAGACAATGTAATAGAGCAGCAGGAAATGCTAGCAGAATGCTTGGTTGGAGACAGGCATTAGCAGTAGAAAGAGAGAAGTGCTCATGCCATTGTACAGAACACTGGTGAGACCTCACTTGGAGTATTGTACACAGTACTGGAGACCGTATCTTCAGAAGGATATTGATACCTTAGAGAGGGTTCAGAGAAGGGCTACTAAACTGGTTCATGGATTGCAGGATAAAACTTACCAGGAAAGGTCAAATGATTTTAACATGAATAGCTTGGAGGAAAAACGAGACAGGGGGGATATAATAGAAACATTTAAATATATAAAGGGAATCAACACAGTAAAGGAGGAGACTATATTTAAAAGAAGAAAATCTACCACAACAAGAGGACATAGTCTTAAATTAGATGGGCCAAAGGTTTAAAAATAATATCAGGAAGTATTTGTTTACTGAGATGGTAGTGGATGCATGGAATAGCCTTCCAGCTGAAGAGGTAGAGGTTAACACAGTGAGGGAGTTTAAGCATGCGTGGGATAGGCATAAGGCTATCCTAGGCTTAAGATAAGGCCTGGGACTAATTAAAAGTATTTTGAAAATTGGGCAGACTAGATGGGCCAAATGGGTCTTATCTGCCATCACATTCTATGTTTCTATGTTTCTATGCCTGCTACATCCGCAAATGGTATATACTGATAGGGCACTGTTATTTCTTTCATGCAAAAGGACATTCACTCATGTTACAGACTGGATGTGGAGGAAAGCTTTGTTCTTTTCAGCGTAGAAGAATTGAGTGGGTGAATAGCTCAATGTTCACTTAATTTTTCCTTAGCCTGTCCTTCAGTGTGGGAAAAAACAGTGCCCTATTAGCTTCCCGAAACTGTGTCTGCAGAGGTAATATATATCGCAATACTCCTACAGGTAAGGCCAAACCACAATGAAAGGCATTTCCACAATGAAACGGGGAGCGGCAGGAGGAGAAATTTTATTTAAATTCTTTAATATATATATATATATATATATATATACATATGTATATATATATTTTTTTATTTTATTTTATTTTTTCCATGACACAATATCACATGTCATATTGTTCTGATATTGTGTCAAGGAAATTATGTAAAGATTAAATTCGATTGTTCCATCTTAAAGGAGCACTATAGTGCCAGGAAAACAAGCTCCTTCAGCCACTTACCTTAATCAGCGCCGAGGGCGCTGGTGACCTCTCCCCCCCTGCCGACGTCAGCTCCTGAGAGGAGCCGAATACGCATGGCGAAGTCACTTCCCAACTGGAGCTGAAACTGCTATGTTTACAGCTGCAGGGTTAAAACTAGGGGGACATGGCACCCAGGCCACTTCATTGAACTGAAGTGATCTAGGTGCCTATAGTGGTCTTTTAAAGCCCTCTGAGAGCACTTTGATTATTTTTCATTTTTATATATACGTTGATGTACCCAGGCAACTTTATTACATATTAAATTTAGGTTGTGTGCAGAACTAAAATATATATGTGTATTTTTTTACATTTATTTTATTTATGTATTTATATTGTGAAGGTGAAGAAAAAGTAAAAAAACAAAAAACATCTACCATACTAGACAGGTTTCATTTTACTGCTAGAAGAAGTTTGCAATTTTGAAAATAGAAACAGAAGCACAGTGCAATTCAAATAATCTATCTCTTACAACAAATAAAACATTAAAAAAATTGCAAATCAGTAAAGCAATTCTAAATCACTTAATGTAAGTGGTTGTACGTGGCACCAGCAGTAGTAACTAGGTAAGAGGAACTTTTTTCTATTTTTTTTTTTATATATATACTAATTCATTGGATGATGAGAAGTCCAAATATTCTTGTACAACCTTGGTTTTTTTTTGCCTTCTTTTGGATCAACAGCAAAAATCAAATGTGAGAAAGGCTGAACTTGATGGACGTACCCCTCTTTTCAGCTTTGTAACTATGTAACTATGTAACATGTAACTATGTAACCTGCCTCTGTCGACTACTGGTGATATCTGCATCATCAATCCTGCTTTGTCTACAGATAGTGATAGTAGTAATGGAAAAGGTAGTGCTGGTTGTAATTTGTGAAAACTGCATAGAATCACATGCGGCATCAGTGGACCTGCTGCCTGGCCTAGTACTTTCTTGTTCTGTTTCTTCCATCAGTAATACAGAATTGCTGTATATTTGAACATGTTGTTGCACACTGGCACTAGTGAAAAGGCCCTTCACTCACCCCCAACTCACCTCCTTGTTACACAATTTTCACTTGGCAGGTCAGACTTCTTTGAGGCACATACAATGAATCCCAAACCTTTAATTGTTTGCTTGGTACACTAGCCTTCACCTTTGCCTTGGGTCTGCTGATTATGCATTGGATATGCATTGGTGGCATTGGAAGCTGTCACAACACTAGCCTGTACACTAGAACTTGGTTGATTATTGCTAATGGAAATGTTGACGGTGCTGGTACAGTTGATGTTAATGGTAGTGGTATTGCTGTTGGTGGTGGTGATAGTTGTGGTGGTGGTGATGGTAACATTTGGGGTAACCATGAGTGAGCTTCTTATGCCAGTGGTGGCAGGTGCAGCTGATTTCTCAACTGTCTCAAAAAAGGAGGGCAGTGCAAACAATTGCAAATGTGCACACCAAGTGCTACAAAAAGATTTATTTACAATAACATAAGGTACAAATGTTTTGGGTTATCCCCTTTATCAATGCATGTCCTTGCAAAAACAGAGTACGCTCACTCATTAAATACATGACCCAAATATACAGGACAGATTGTTTTTTATGTGCTTTATTTAGATGATTTTTTGCTCTCTGCTTACAGCAGTGTTATTGAATACCGAGTTATTTTTGCCATTAAGCAATTTCAGCTTTGTGGTATATGTTTTTTTACCCTTAGAGGCCTCTGTACCTAGCTCTGTTTGCTACTAGTTTTGTTTTTGTTCAAATTAATTTATTACTGAGATTAGCTTTTTTAGACTTTTAGAAAAAGTCTTTCTCTTTGTTTTTTGAATCCATTAATGCTAATCCATCTTGACACATCATAGAATTATATCACTGAAGTGGATTTGATAAGTGAAGTTATCTAGACATTTTCCCAGTGCAATTATCCTCTAAATCAAGAATGTCAAACTCAAAATCAAGCACGGGCCACATAAACAAGGTTTAAATAAAAAACTAAAATTTTCATAGAAACAAAGGTTTATTTTGAAAAGTACAGTATAAAAAAAAACAGCATCCCCCTCTACTAGACTACAGCACACCCCTCTACTAAATCCCAGCACCCCCCTCCATGTTGTAGGCAGTGCAGGAAGAGGGGTCAATTCCTGCCTGGGAGAAAGAGGACAGGCAGAAGGGTCGCTATATTGTTGGGAGAAGGAGGACAGGCAGAGGGTTCGATTCTGGCTTGGGGGAAGGTAGGACTGGAAGAATTCACAATACCAGCCTGGGAGGACAAGCCCTTCCGGAGGTCAACCCAACTGGGAGCTCAGTAAAACCCACATCTCCAGTGGTGTTTCTTTACAGTGACAAAGCTCAGAGTTTTCAGTGAGCTCACTTGAACTATTATTGTATTATTATTATATTGATTATGCAATCACATTGCACTACTTTAAGAAAAAAAACTACAAAATTCACAGATACCTTTGAGGGTGATCCCACTCACTTAGCACGTATGATATTTGGTTTGACAGATGAAGAGTGCTGGAGAAAAGAGGAGCAACATCATATGTAGCTGTAACCTCCATCAGTTTAACCTGCTCAGTGTGACGGAATATTAACAAAGATGTGTGCTTGCTTATGTTACGCATACTTTGTCTTAGAAACTCCAACACCACCAATGATAAATGCAAGTTCTGAGCTCTGTCTACTGTCAACCTGCAGCCACATCCAAACAAATCCAGAGAGCATACATATTCATCATAGTCTGGCCAGCCCCAAATACAATAGTTTCCTTGTAAATTGGACCCTCAGAGCATTGAGTTTCTGAGCAACGTGCCAAAGCACAAACCCAAGGTTGGTAAAGGCCTTGCACAATTCCGATCTGCTGCTTAATTCTATAGTAATCTGCCAATAGACATCAAAACACACCATCCTTAGCATTTATTTAGCAGAAGACTAATGATGTGAGGCTACAACTCAGAACCACTGTATACTTATAGCAATAGAGGAAGTCCCCCTTCCTCCGCACCCCTACCAGCCCTCTACTGTTTCAATGATATAAATAATATTTTTTAAGAAATATCACTAAGCATAAATTTGTACAACACTCCATTTCAAAATCAAAACTGTGATTGTGAAAGACTTGGGAGTTCTATTATTACTATTATTTTTCAATTTATCGATTAAACATATGAGATAATAAGCTGAAGCTAAACAAAAAGAGGAAGGGAACTAAGTGGAGTAGAAGAGGTAGAAATTCTGGGAAGAGAAAATTTCATAGCAAGAAATGAGAAGGGAAATGGAATTACTGCAAGGAGACAAAAATGGCAAATTTGTGGAAAAAACATGGAAAAGTAACTAAAAATGGAAAAAAGGAAAGTTACAGGCAGGAGTAGAGATTTCAACCTGGTATTGAGATTATAAATTGGACAGCCACTCAAAGTGTTTTTATGTACAGATGTTCAATCTCAAATTTCAATCTCTTAAGTGTTTCCTTGTAATCTCATTTGAGCAGGGCCCTCAACAACCTCTGTTCCTGTACGTCCAACTCGTCTTGTTGCAAATACATGTCTGTTAATCCACCTATTGTACAGCAAAGCAGAATTTGTTGGCGCTTTATAACTAATAATAATTGCAGGTACCATTGCAAGATATCTACTATAAAGCCAATACATACACACAAATATATTAATAAAATAGAGACAACATACTAAATTTGGAAAGACAAATGCATTCACAATTTAAAAGTATTCTGATCATCCATTCCCTATGGTTACCGCTAATAAGACACAGTCCGAGAGTGTTTTAGGTCTCCAGTATAAATTGTACATTCTGTAAACATGTCATATTTTTAAAATAATTATGTTTCATTTGTAATGAATGCCAAATTTAAGTATTATGAATAAAAATGATATATTAAAGTCAAACATTCTCCAAGACAAGTCTCTAATAACAAACTTCTGCTAGTTATAAAACTGACATGACTATAGAAAAGTTGATTAATCATGACAAATTTGTTACATCTGTAACTCTTTTTGTGTCATATATTTGATTGAACACATTTAGATAAATGATTACAGTGTTCAGTTTACCCCTGCACCACCAAAAACATAAAAAAAATAGCAAGACTGTAGTTTGGGATATAAAAAATATAAGACTTTATAACGATATACCTTATTTCAAATGAGGTATGAAAAAAATTGAGAATTCGCAGGTATGGTAAATATAGATTAATAAAAAAGATCAGTTGCTTATGGACATTGTGAGGACCTTGATGGAATTTACAGAAAAGCTGTGTTTCAAAATTCCTGTTGAATTAAGACAGCAGTGTCTAGATGTGGGCATATTGCCCAGGTAGACTAGACACAATTACAGTCTCAAAAAAAAAAAATCTGTGTAATATGGTCAGTGTGTTCAGAGCCCTCCCTCTGGGTTCTAAAATGCAGATGTACATTTCATCTCCATATGGTGTTGTGTAATATAGGGGACAGTCAATTACAATCACTCTGCAAAAATGCAGAGATAAAGAACGGGATCCTGGCAGAAAACTTCCAGAGATTTAAATTAAATTAAAATATATAGATATAAACGTAAAGGTAAGTTAAAAAACTTAACTTGTGTATGAATTTTAAATTTTAAGAAAATAAGTATACAAAACTAAATAACTGAATACCAGTTTCTCTCTAAAAATGACAATAAATAATAATAAAGAGAACCATCTGTCCTCAAAGTATTTATTTCATCAAATCAATTTGCTGCCTACAATGATATTCGTTGTAAAGGTTATATTTCCTCGTTCAATAAAAAATTATCCATTCTGTGACTTATGAAATTGAAATGATAATCTCATGAGCACTTATGTAATTCATCGGTGGAATAAAAACTCTACATTGTCCAGTTGCCAATGGTGCTTTTTGTATCTAACCCAAATATACTTAAACTTGGCTTCAAATCTTCCTGCCTGACCTACTATCACAACTCTCAAAATGCATTTACACATATGATTTATATGCTGTTGAGAATAAAACACAAGATTTTGTCCTTTGCTCTCATGGTGCCAAAAAGTAATATAAACTGATGCATACAATGGAGTATTGGAACCATCATATTATCTTAAAACCCAGCTCTGGCAAAACCTCAGAAATATATAATTTCTTTTCATTGTAGATTGCTGACATGTCATGATACGTGTCCTAAATGTTGCATTACTATTCATCCAACATCGAGTGCTGTACTTTCACTGTCCATACTCTCTTTTTCTGTTTGGGGGTAGGGTAGGATGTCTTATCGAAATTTGACTAGCAAGCTGAAGCACTAAAAGCCAAGACTGTCATTTGGCAAACAAGAACATGTATATCTCAGTGGATAACTGTGTGCCAAAATACTCACTATGGGGAGATTTGTTAAAGGGTTCTTAAAAGTGATGTTTATAATACTTAAAGTAATGGTGTTATTTGGAATGAATGCCACCAGTTTTAACAGAAATTTTAGAAGATTGCTAAATTTAGATTGGGGGAACAAAAGAGAACTTGAACTATATCCATTGCATCACCAGGAAAATGCCATACATTTCCAATTATTATTATTATTATTGCCATTTATATAGCGCCAACAGATTCTGTAGCACTTTACAATATTATAAGAGGGTGGGAATTAACTATAAATAGGACAATTACAATAAAACTTACAGGAACGATAGGTTGAAGAGGACCCTGCTCAAACGAGCTTACAGTCTATAGGAGGTTGGGTATAAAACACAATAGGAGAGGAGATAGCAATCAAATAAAGTGGGAGTGTAGCAGAGCTGGAGGAGAGAGTAGAGTGCTGCCATTTTGGAGAGAGCAAGAGACAGGTATGTGAGGTAGAGGTTACTCTGGGAGGCCATAAGGTGAGACCAGAATCAAGACTAAACACCAAGACAGCACGCTTGCAAGGATGGGCTGATGTGGATACCACTAACTTGAAGGGAAAGCTAAAGAGGAGGAAAGACAAAGAGCTCAGTTTTAGAGAGATTGAGGTTCAGAAAGTGGATGGACATCCAGTCAGAGATGGAAGAAAGGCAAGCAATGACACATTGCAGGATAGCAGGGGAGAGATCCGGGGAGGAGAGATATATCTCAGCGTACAGGTGGTAGTGAAATCCAAATAAGATAATAAGTTTGCCAAGACAGGCAGTATAAAGAGATGGGGGACCAAGGCCAGAGTCTTGGGGGACTCCAATCGAGACAGGACAAAGGGAGAAGGAATCATTAAAAAGGAGACACTGAATGAGTGTTGGAAGATTAGGGGAAACCATGAGAGGACAGAGTCACAGAGACCGGGTGATTGAAGAGTTTTGAAGGAGAGCATGATCAACGGTGTCAAAGGCAGCAGAGAGGTCAAGAAGAATTAGTATGGAGTAGTGGCCTTTGGATTTAGCTGCGTTTAGGTCGCTAAATCCAAAGAGCTAAATCCAACTTTGATAAGAGCAGTCTCAGTAGAGTGGAGGGGGTGGAAGATAGATTGAAGAAGGTCAAGGAGAGATTTGGAAATGAAAAAGTGAGACAAACGGGTAAAGACAAGTCTTTATGGTGCAAAAGAGCCAACAGAAGGAAAAAATAATTAATAACTAAATTAATAAATTAAGCCCAAAATTCCCCAAAATTAGATTTAAAAGTGCAGGCAACACTTTGATAAATTTCTTCCCATGTGTTTTTTTATGGTTTTTTTTTTACAACTAATTCTGTGCATACGTGTCCGAATGCAGATTACAAAATCTGTCTTCAGCTATGCGAGAATTACGGTGAATGTAAATGAGAAATCACAAGCAATTTACATAATTGTCAGAATATAAATATGTAAATGTTTATGCTACTGTGCTACCATTATTAACATCTCTCATGTCCTTTGGTTAGGCACTATTTTGCTTTTTTTCTATGCCAACCTGACCCGTTACCTCCAAAAATGTTCTAGAACTGCTGAACACTGCTGGAGAAAGTCTCACTTTGCATCTAACTTCCTCCACTATAAATTTATGCTACGCCCCTAGCTCTGTCCGCTGCAAAAGTAAATTACTTTAAAACTCTCATAAGTACACTGTCCCATCAACCAAAACACCTATTTCACACTTTTGATGCTCTTCTTTGCCCTTTTACTTCCCCTCCTTCTACCACCTTGTCCGCCACAAACATTGCATCTCACTTCACTAAGAAGATCTCTACAATCAGAAAAGAGATCGCTAATTTCTCTCCTTCCCCTACCAATACATCACCCAACTCCACTCTCTCCAGCATTCAAAAATCAATTGCACCTGCTACAGCAGAAGAGGTTTCTGCTCTGCTCCGGTCCTTCTGACCACCACCTGTTCCCTCGATCCTATTCCCTCATATCTCATCCGCACTTTGTCTCACTCTCTTGCTCTTCCTCTCCCTAAAATTTCCAATCTCTCCCTTTCATCTGGCACATTTTCCTTACCCTCCAAACATGCAACTATAACCCTGATTCTGAAAAAGCTCAGCCTTGACCCCAACTCCCCATCCAAATATTTCCCTATCTCGCTACTGCCATTCACCTCTAAGATCCTCAAGAGAGTTGTGTACACCAGACTGACTGACTTTCTCGAATCCAACTCTCTGCTTGACCCCCTTCAGTATGGATTCTGCGCTGGTCATTCTGTCGAAACGGCTGTGAACAAAGTATCCAACGATTTAATTGCTGCTAAATCTCACAGCCATTACTCTATCCTAATTCTCCTTGATCTTTCCGCTGCCTTCGCATTCTCCGTAATTTTGGTCTTCAGGATACTGCTCTCTCCTGGTGTTCCTCCTACCTCTTCCAGCACTCTTTCAGTGTTTCTTTCTCTGACTCTGCCTCTTCCCCCAACCACTCTCTGTTGACATCCCCCAAGGTTTTGTCCTTGGTCCCCTACTATTCTCAATCTATACTGCCTCCCTTGGTAAACTCATCAGCATCTTTGGCTTCCGTTACCATTTCTATGTGGATGACACGCAAATCTACCTGTCCTCTCCTGATCTCTCTCCGCCCATCTTGACCTGAGTCTCTGACTGCCTCTCTTCAATTTCCAACTGGATGGCTGCTCACTTCCTTAAACTCAACCTGTCCAAAACAGAACTTCTGGTCTTTCCTCCCTCAAGTGTTACTACTCCCATGTCTGTCTCCCTCCAAGTCAACGGTGCTACCATCACCTCTACCTCGAAGGCTCACTGCCTGGGTGTTCTTTTTGACTCCAACCTCTCCTTCACCCCTCATGTCCAATCAATTGCCAAATCCTGTCGCTTCCATCTCACAAACATAGAGCGCATTTGCCCCTTTTTTACCACGGATGTGGCTAAGATGCTGATCCATGCTCTTGTTCTCTCTCGCCTTGACTATTGCAATACCCTTCTCAGTGGTCTTACGTATTCCCAGATTGCACCATTGCAATCTATAAGGAATGCGGCGTTGAGGCACTGTCAGTCCCTGCATTGGCTTCCAGTTAGATATAGGGTTTTAAAATTCTGGTGCTTGCCTACAAGTCCCTACATAATGCTGCTCCAACCTACCTATCCTCCCTAATACACAAGTATGTCCCATCTAGGACCCAACTGCCAAAGACCTACATATATCCTCTGTCCGTACGCCCACCTCTGATGCTCGCCTCCAAGATTTATTCTGTGGAACTCCCTTCCCTTCTCTGTAAGACTTTCACCCAGTCTCCACTCATTCAAAAAATCTTTTAAAATTCACTTCTTCAAGAAAGCATATCAATTAAACTGTTAGCAGGTTTTATCCCCCATCCCCCATGACTCCTCTCCTGCAACTGTCAAAAATTACCTACTAAGGCCTCAATTAATACTTTTCTAACAACCTACTTCATATCCCTACTTTTACCCTTTGTGTCACTATACCCCACTCCCTGTAGAATGTAAGCTCATTGAGCAGGGCCCTCTACCTCTCTGTTCCTGTATGTGCAATTGTCTGGTTAAAATTACACCCATTGTACAGCACTACCGAATGTGATGGCGCTATATAAATAATAAAATACTAAAATAATAATAATATGCCTCTATCTATAAGATGGAAAGAGCAACAAATAGCAGAGGACATCACAGGTAACATTTGTGTACAATACATATATTTTATATAAATTCATAGAGAATAATATTAGATAAAATAATCAAGGTATTATTACTGAAACAAAAGAGAACAGAGATTAATGTTATTAAAAGAGTGGCTATTTTGTTAAATTTTTAAGAAATATTAGAAAGGGCTTCAGGGATTTACAATGCATTATAACAAAAGCCTAGGAGTCCCTTTAGTGCTAGGAGGAAAATAATCAGAATAAAATTGGTACAATGAGATTGAGCTAAAAGGATAGCCATTTTGGGAAAAGAGTTTTAAATTATTTAACATTTTTGGTTAAACTGTTAATATGTTTTTTTTCCAAAATATTAAAATATAAAAAATACACCATATATAAAATATATATATTAATACACTGAAACATATTAAAATATAAAAACTTTTTCAAAATATTGAATCATTTAGACATTTATTCAAAAATATTAAATCGTAGACTTTGTAAGTTAGATGACAAGTGGAATGAAATTCATAACTCAATGCTGTTGACGGTTGTCTATCTTCAAGTATGAATAAGAATGGTCACCCACTCATGACACTTAAAAACCTCTCCTAGATACATCATATACAAGACTATACCATTTACTGCTTTATGTTAAGCAACCTCCAATAGTGACTAGATCCTTATGATCACCAGGCTCTCAACTACTCTACTACTGCATGCATAAACACCCACATTCACTACTATGAAGGTGAGTGTTTATGAATGTCTGCATATATGAAGGTGAGTGTGTGAATGCACCATATTTTTAATGGTTGTGTATGCCTTTTGTTACTGCTTTCATAAAGGAAAATTAGCTGATGTAGTGATTTTGTGCCAAGCTAATATGCTAAATTCGGTAGCATATTATTAATGATTCATACAGACACTAAAGCCAGAAATAACATCTCTTGAAAATGTATAAATTTATTTGACATTTTCTGTGGTTAGGTTTGTTTAAAACTGAGGTTTTGGTTAGGAGAGATGCCATAATTATAAATAGATCAAATAGTTAGACAAATAGGTTATTTTCTCTTTACTTCCCTAAAGATTTAATCTTTATTAAACATTGTCTTACTTTAGATGTGCTTAAACTGCAACCAATCACAATGCACAGACTCAGCAGTCCTCCAATGCATATACGAATGTAGCAATTGAGAAAACCATCATTGCAGATTCATGTGAGAATAGAATGCTCTAATTTATCATATGTTGTAACTCATTAGGTTTGCTAAGTTTATTTCCCAAAAGGATTCTTTATATGTTAGAATGTTCTGAGGATATAGGAAAGCTATAATCAGATAAAAAAAGAGTCTGGGTACTTCAAGGCTCAAAGCAATAGGCACATTTATTAGAACAAACGTGCACAGAGCAACGTTTCTACCCCAATGGGTTTTTGTCAAACTTGAGAAAGACCTATTGAGGTCATAATGCTGTTCTGTGCACTTTTATTATAATAAATGTGCCTAATGCTTTTGGACTGCCTGGATCCCTTTTTTTCTGAATATCTATTCTATATGGGTAGTGCTGACTCCTAACCTGGTGCACCCATCTTGTGGATTAACTACAGGGAAATTTACTTCGCAAATCTCATCACTCATGATCAGTAGTAATAAGAGGGATCTCCAATTTCTCTTTGGGGGAAGTATTTATTTTAAACATTTGTATGGATGTTAGCAAAAGCATCCAAGTGGAAACTATGAGAGGTTTTCTTGCAATTAACTGTTGTGGAGTAAAAATATAAATAACCAAATAACATGGGGATTGTTAAATTGATCACTTTCAAATGACTGTGAGTAAATCCAACTATCCAATGATGATGAATGATAAAAATCAAGGCATCAAATGGTGACGGCACAGTCATACTTGTATGTGTAATATTCAACTCCTTGAATGTTTTTGTTAAGACCATAAATTTTAATGTATCGTCATCCTAAATCCTAAAGAATCCTATATTTTTAGTATCACTATAATGAGCATCAAAGTGTAAGCTTAGTGGTCAACATCAAGGTACACCTTGAGTTCTAGGCATGTTCTTGTGTATGCATATCTATGTATTTTTTTGACCTTCTGTGTTTTGGGACGTGGTATATTACAGATTGGTATCTGTATGACTCAAGTGCACACATGCCATTTGTATCCCCACTATCTCTGACAGGTCCCCACATAGATTTTTTTCAATAGAGTGACTTTTCCAATGTCACATCTAGTGCCATTCGTGAATTCTGCACAAGAGATTTTGCATAATGGTGTGGTTTTCACAATGGGTAGTTCTGCTCTTTTGTGTGCTTAAAAAAATCATAAATAAAGATAATTTTTTGCAATTGGTTATGAAAACCATAGAATGGGCTCTGCCTAATTTTATTGCTCAGATAATTTGGGGAGGAGCAGATGAGGGAAAAGAACACCATACGGGAGTTTCATGGTTGGACTTCCAGGATAACTCTGCTGCTAAAGTAAAATGTTTAGGGTCAGAAAAGTTACAAGCTCATAATCTAAAAACATATATCATTCATGATTTTTTGTCCCCTCTAGTCGACCCTTTGTAGAATGTTCAACATTTGCACTATAACCATTTCATCTTATTGCCATCCTTCTGTTCACTGCTAACTCATTCAGTGTTAAACTATCCAAAAACACTTTAACAGAAAGACGGTGTCAGGAAGTGCCTAAAGTATTCTTTTATTTTACAACAAAATACTTTAGTAACATTTATTTCTGCCATAAAAGTAGTATAATATTTTGATTTTGTCATTGAATGTCATCTTCTTTGATTGTCCTCCGAGTAGATTTTACCAGCCTCCTTCTCTAAAACTCTATCTGCTGTTGAACGTCTTTGACACTTCCTATTTGTATATATAATACATTTTCTTTCTATAAATGATCTTCACACTTTAACTACAGGTAGTTTCTGACAAAATGCAGCCATGGTAATGACTTTTTGGTACTAGAATCATACTTATTGTTCCTGAGTTGGTCTACATCAAGAAGAGCAAAAAGCAGATTCTATAAAAGGAATATAGATATCGTAAGTAGTTGAGCCTGGTATGCAGCAGTTGTTAACCTGGAAAACAAAACATTGTTTAATATTTCAAGTAATTTTCTTTTACTTTTTATTGCTCATGACTGTATCCTTGCAGTCTTAGTTTTATTAAAGTGTTTGCTTGCAAATGTAGGAGATGTTGTATATATATCTTGATTTAATATTTTCTTCTTCTTGAAATGAGAGGGAGTGGTGACCCTGCTATCAAAGATATCACAGATAAAAACCAAGTTTGAATTTTCTACATATCTTACAGCAACCTTAATCTTTCATCACTTTATATTAATCCATTTACACAGCTGCGCTTTTGTAACTTCTAAAAACGGCAGATCAGTTAACTTTCAAAAGACAAGAATATGAAAATTCTCTGTGGGTTTTATCAATAATGTTTATGTTAATAAAAGAAACAGCCCTAAGGCAGACTCCCGGGCAGGGTGAGAATGACTTCTTACTGTCCTTGAAGATATAGCAGCAGTAGTAAAACTTTATAAGTAGAACAAGCATAACACAGAGTAGTTAAGAGTGTTTGTTTTTGACAACTATGAGTTGTTAACATTTACTAACTTTATTGTTAGTTTTTACAGCTTAGGAACCAAATAAATACCTGAGTCAGATGACATTCTATCTTTCACTGAGAGTTCAGTAAGACATCCCAATAGCACCAAGTGAGATTCCATCAAACTAAACAAATGTGTACAAGGAATCATTGTATAGTATACCATCACATAAGAGGATGTAAATTATGCTCTAAGTGCTACTGGGACACTGCATTATGTTTGTGTATAATGTTTGTGTAATGTTTCTGTATGCCATGCACAATATGAGTTTTCATTTCTAAAAGGCAGTTATCTGTGAATTTACACAATAATATATGTGCTTATCATTATTATTTTTTAATTATTTTTCATTAGTATTGCTTGCTATGAACAGTTCTGAACAGTAAATTGAATGAAGTCTACACTTGTGCAGTTTCATTCATTATTTTCATATATCTCATACCTTGCTAACCCATACCTATAAAGCACTGAATAATCTTAACCCCTCTTATGTCTCCTCACAGATCCATAGGTATGCCCCTTCTCGGTCCCTCCGCTCTGCCCGTGATCTTCTTCTGTCCGCTGCTCGTACCTGTACGGCCATCTCACGCTTGCAGGACTTTTCGCGGGCGGCTCCCGTCCTATGGAATAGCCTGCCTACCACCATCAGACTCTCCTCTAGTCTTCAATCATTTAAGAAGTACCTTAAAACTAACTCATTTCTTTAGGAAAGCCTATGGCCTACCAGACTAACCTACCTCACATACCTGTCTCTTGCTCTCTCCTAAAGGCAGTACTCTACTCTCTCATCCAGCTCTCCTCCACTCCAACCTAATTTGACTTCTATTTCTTGTCCTAATGTGTTTTATACCCCACCTCCTATTGACTGCAAGCTCATTTGAGCAGGGTCCTCTTCAACCCTTTGTTTCTGTAATTTTTCTTGTAATTGTCCTATTTATAGTCAACCCCCCCCACCCCCTAATAATATTGTAAAGCGCTACGGAATCTGTCGGCGCTACATAAATCGCAATAATAATAATAATAATACCTTATCTAATTCTAAAAATGCTTCTTGATGCCTGTGAGTTTAGCAATATATTAAATAACTCTTACACATTGCAAGGGAGTGCTTGAATTATTATTGAACACAGTCACACTTTCACACACAATAACACTTACCCAACCACCCACACAGCTACATACAGCCAGCCCCCACTGGGGCCCTGCAGTTTCTAGGTACGCCGCTACCCATTGCTACTGATACATTGGAGTAAACTAGTCCAAGACCACTCCAATAGCATAGATTTTTAAGTTACATCCTTCTTTTTGTTCTATTTGTGGCATAAAAATCTTCTTCTATGTGTTACAATTTTACTTTAACATTTTTTCCTCAAATTTTGTGAAATAGATAGACAGAGTCGTATGTGATTTTAAATATATGGAACAATTTATAATGAATGGGGCTTTGATGTTATTGTATGTCTTTGGCAAATTAACCATGTCAGATTTTAAAATTTTTAACCACTTTCTGTTAATTTAACAATACTTAATTATTGTGTGCACTCCTTTGGTTTGTGTACGGTTTGGAATACCCAAACAGGAAAACCAGAGACAGAATAGAAAATCTTGGATAGAGTGTATTACTGGTCTTTAGGTTTGCCAGGCTTAACACAAACACATACAGAAAACAGATAAAGTGGAGTCTAGGCTATACAAGGTCAGGAATCCAGGAATCAGCAAAATCAGAGACAGTGCCAATGTTGGGATTACGGAGAACTGAATAATCAGTGACAAGTCCAAATGAAATACCAAAATCACAACACTAATAATGACACATTCTCGGGCACAGAAGCCACAGCATTTTTACTGCGTGGTTGCCAAGATGATATCATGGTAATTGGTGCTCTAGAATGACTCAGGGTACTGCCATTATAAAAGAACCCTGTTTGGCAGAGATCATCAATAATGATGAGAAAAAAGACAGAGGGTTGTACAATTTGCGCACTGACAAGGTGCAAAATGTGCATGTACATCTCAGTTTATCAGTGGTTTGTTGACGCATGGGTATAATTTGCAAACAAATACACTATTACTATGTTAATACTGCTTTTCTGTGTGTTGTAGTTCAATACGAGTTGGTTGATCCTGGTCTATATGTTGACAAAATAAAAAAGGACCTGAAAAATATGGGTATAACTTATATATGTTATTGAAAGTACATTTAGATATTTTTCACTTATATGAGTGATTTTTGACAATGTAAAGACATTTTCACCTTGGAAGAAAATTCTCTCTGATACATTCATAAATACTTTGGTTTTATTCTGCATTGTACATTGTATTTTTGTTTTGTTGCTTCTCTATAGTCCATGTTTATTGAATTAATCTAAACATATTTAGCTACGTTTTACTAGGTGTTCACTAACCTTTTATAATTCTTTAGAGTTGGAGGTGGTTTTATCTCCACACCGATTGCAGTTCACAGCTGCCGATTTTGACCTGCACCATAGATCGTATATATCCATCATCGCCCTATGAATGATGCCTTTATGAAAGGTTTATGACTTTACATATCCTGACCTTTACTCACTATATAGCTTTAAGTCATTGTAACTTTTCATCCTCCAGCTTTCTTTGTATCAACATCCACGACAAGTATGTGTGAAAAGTTTCAAGTGTTGATTCTTTTTGCCTTAATTACTATTGTTTCCTTCACAACTGCCATGTCATTCATAGTATCCTGAACTTTTGTCAAACCTATTACTTTTATGGGAATCATACTTAAAACCATCTAGGTTTAAAAAAAGACAGTAACCTCAGGGATTTCCAGCTATTAGCATATTGTTTATTTAGTAAGTAAACATCATTTGGCAACTCACTCAATAATTAGTATTGCAATCTTTAAAAGCTTGGTGGTCTTAAAAGTTTTATTCCTCAAAACCTACCACAGCACCCTTGTATATAAAATTATATGCATAATGATATAAAGAATTATGTGATATGTACCTAGTCATGTACTAATTCATTATAATTGGTTTATTTTATCCTACATAACCTTTGTGCAATATTTCACATAAGCAAATTTATTTCATGGGTATTAGTAGTGTTATATCATTATCAAAGATTCTGGAACATTAGCCATTTTCAGTCTGCACTTTCTTCACCATAGCGTACATTATACAGGAACACTGTAGCGTTAGGAATTCCTGTCTGTATTTCTAATGCTACAGGCGTAAAGCCCCTTATTAATCAGGTTCCCATCTTGTGTAAAAAACACAAAACTGAAATTAATTAAATTTAAATTAAACAAATTACTCACCTTTTCTCCAGTGGAGCTGCCCCAACCTCCTCCTTGAGATGCGTAATCCTGGCGGTGTGCTTCCAGTATGACGGGCCAAACCAATGCTCCTCATAGAGAAGCTTTGGTGATCTTAGGTGCATAAGCAATGCACACCACGATGCTTGCTGCAATGCGTCAAAGATTCTGCCGTAGAGAATCATTGAATACAATGATTCTCTATGGCCGAATGTGATGGCACTGCGCATGCATGCATGACATTAAGGTATGTTACGAGAGATGGCTCAGAAAGTACGATTTCCAGCTCTCATACCCAGAAGGCTTGATGTGCTTCCAAGCCCTCTAATTAGTAAACTAAAGGATTTTGAGGGGCAAAAGGGGGGAGGGGCAAGACTGTAGGCATTGTAATAACTTCAATAAAATGAAGTAATTAAAGTGATTACAGTTCCTCTTTAACCTTTTGTATCATATAACAAATAAGAAAATTGGCCAGAATGTTAATCAATGACATTTTATTTATATATTATCATTTTTAGAATTGTTTTCATTTGTGTCTGGTTTTTCACTCCCCCACATACTCGAAGTCTATACAATTCAACCTTTCATACACATATATTTGCTAATTCACAAAATAGTTTTATTTATTCAGCATTAGGCTCCTAGAGTAGGACCTACCAAGAGTGGGATACATTGACTTTATGGCAGACATGTGCAAAATATGATCATATACTATAACAGAAAAGGGTGGACTATAAGTCCTATTTAGGAGAGTAACACAAAATCTAGAGAAAGGAAGCCCCACCTTTAATAGTCCTAAGGGGAAATGGGAGTTGTAAAAAAGGAAAGTAGAGAGAGAGAAAAGTATTTGTAATATATGTTTGTATACACACATATACATAAATCTATGGGAATACTGCTGGGTTAGCTAAAATGAACGAAACTACTAAGAAGGTCTGAACCTAAACTGAGCACTGTCCCAGCCAGTAGACAGAGGTCAAGTATATCGAGAGGTAAGGGATACTGGAGTGAAGATGAAGGAACCAAACCCCAAACCACCCACAACAACCCCAAACCAGAAACTCAGATAGTCCACCCTTTTCTGTAATATTGTACTTGGTGGGTTATTCTAGGAGAGTAACGGTGGGCATTTTCGGAACTAATCAGCTCCTATCTACTTTATATTAGTTTATGATCATATACTGTAACTAAACCCCCCATTATTTTGGGTGAGGTGTTTTTAAATAAAACTATTACAATCTGTAAGATTAAAAATCATTGTTTAGTGAATAAGCGAGTGCACTGGATTGTGTATTTTGTATATATATATATATGTAAATTATATACGGATGGCACTGAAGCGGTTAATACAATTAGTTTAAAATGACTCTGTTTGTTAATTTACTTTTAGAAAGATGATTATTATAGTTTATTTTATTGTTTTAAATGCTAATGGAATATTTTGAATAAATCACTTACTGATTTATTTAGTTTAGTAAATATATTAGTACCTAAAACAAATCAGTGTTCCAAAAACTCGAGAGAAAAACAAAACAATGGTTAGTCCTTTCACTACACTAATCATGCCCTGGAATTATTTTAACAATTTAAAATTAAATTAGTTTTTGCAAATTAATTTACATTTGCAATTTCTGTGCTGACAGCCGAGCCAGCACCACCATTACAGCTCTGGCTCTGCTAAACCTCTCAGCAGCTGCAAGTGTTGGAGTGGAAATCTAGCTCCTGCACTCTGTCTTAGTTCTCGCTCTCAGAGCTGGTCTGCATCCCGGCCATAGGTACATACCTGCCTGCACCAAACCATCATGAAGCCCATTGGGAAAAGTTGTTTCACCCCCTCGTGCACAAAAGGTAAGCAGAAGACAGTGGTAAACAGAAGGGACAGTGGTAAAATAAAATTTTAAAAATGTGACAGAGATGTCTCCCCACACAGTCAAACTCTACACGCAGTCACCGTGTCACCCCACTCACCCTCCTCACTCATCCCACACACTCACCCCTGTCACAGTCACCCTGCCAAAATTACACATAGTCATCCTAAGGTACACAAAACAACCTTGCCATAAACACAACACACATCAAGTTCATAAGCAAACACCGATACAACACATTCGAAGGAGATCATCCACACACATGCTCACAGACACAGAGATGCACATCCTCTCAGGCACAGAGATATACAGATACACACAAACTGATATACATTCCAGACAAAGTCACAGATACAGATACACATACACACAGAATTAAACTCACAGATGTACAAGGATATTCCCTGCCAGACATACACTTTCAGGCACATACACAAATACACAATGCCAGACGAGAACACACGGACAATGCCACACACATTGTTACTTTGTATTGGTATCAGTTAGGGTGCATGCCTCTGTGTCATTGAGCATCTCTGTGCATCAGTGTTTGTGTGTGTATGTGTATGCATGTATTTGTGTGTATGTTCAAAGTTACAACCTGGCTGCAATGTGAGGACAATATGGTAAAAAGTATTTTACTTATTCAGAAATGTTATTTACTCATGTTTCACTTCATTATTAATTTGGAAATGTGAATGTGAATTTTTCTTTCCATTAAGAAATGTGCTATTTATACCTACTTAAATTAAAAATACATTTAAACATGACTTCCTAAGACACCCAAAATACTTTTTCTTTAGCAAACTGCTTAGCAATGAATGGGTTAAAGGCCCCTCCTTTCTGGGATGAAATTTGAACCTTTTCGTAGAATACCATCTACTGAAAGTGAACTGCTTCTCAAAATGAAAATTCCTGCAAATGTGCTTTGTTAGTTATGGTTTTTGCATTCATAGAAAGAACACAGTTTTAACCCTTTAAGATTAGTATAAAAAAGAGTATCAAACACATAATGGAACAATGACTGTCTCGACTTTCTGTCACTCTGAGCTGTACATATCTGCAAACATGTTTTTTTAAATGCACCTCGCAGGTTGCTTTATCATTACCTTGATGAGTTAAATGCTGCATTGTACATTGTTCCTCAATAAATAAACAGCCCTACCTTTTCTTCTAACTCTGATGAAGTGTTATTTAATGGCATTACATAGCAGAATAGAACATTTCTCTTTTATTGTGGGATTAGCTCAACTAATCATTATCACTCAAAACTTTTCTGTAAGGAAATAGAACACTAGATTCTTGAAGATGGTCTATCAGGCTCCCCAGGCTTTTAACTTCAAAAGCATAGAATGTGTGTCATTTATTATTTAGGTTCATAGCATGCTTATTATATATAGTTGGAATGTAAAGAAGTGAATAAGGAGTATAATAAATATAAATGTCATTTTTTAAGACAAAGTGTAGACAAGGATTTTGTAGACCAACGTCTTGGAATTTTGCAAGAACAATAAACTGTTAGGGATGTATTTACTAAATAGCTTGTTATGGTGAGTTAAAAATAACTTTTAAATGTGTAGACCTGTGTGAGCAACTTGGATTGCACTTCAGTACTGCTCATTGTTTAGTAAATAACACACCTACTGGCTGTATTTACATTCAGATTTTGTCTCTGAAGTATCAGATTAAAAAAAAAATAAAAAATTACATTATATAACATTTTAATTCAGCCAAAATTGACCCTAAACCACAGCTGGCCGCATGTCTCTCACACAGACCGCCAAAGTTAACCCCAACATACAGACGGCTGCAAGTCTGTGTTCACAAAGGCTTCTAAATGGGCCTGCAAAATACCTAGAGCAGGAGTTGGCTGACCGGGACACTTGCCACCACAGATGAGATAAGCACCCCACAATTCCCACTGTCTCTATTTGTGAGTGTTTCTGACTTGTTATCTCTGCAGGACTTTACGTTACTCTAGTCTAACACCCACGTAATGTTTGGCGGTGCATAAACCTACAAACGTCAGGGTTAGTTTATGAAGCGGATTATTGTCACAATTACAGTATAATTCCATTATCTAACCTATAGAAATAGCTATTTTAGCTAAACTTGCAAAAATAAAGATAATGACTGATTATCTACTCACCAAGTTAGTGTAATAACTATACGTTCGCTAGTCAGCGATGATTTACAGTTAGAGATTTCTTATGTGCCTAGCAGGTTCAGTACCATACTAAGTGTTCTCAATGTTTCTCTTGGGACATCTGACGGTAACATACTAGTAGTCAGGCTTCTATGCGGAGGTGTCTTCTAACCTTCATGTGCCACTCTTGCAGGCAAAATTTAGCCTTACTAAAAATGCGTTGTACTTTAGATTGTCCTAGGCTGCACAAATGTGTATACTACGTACCTTGTCCCTGCTGTTGGAATGACCC
>OW240912.1:369169092-369276944 GCA_933207985.1 Pelobates cultripes
TGGATTTC
Source organism: Pelobates cultripes (assembly GCA_933207985.1). NCBI lineage: Eukaryota > Metazoa > Chordata > Amphibia > Anura > Pelobatidae > Pelobates > Pelobates cultripes. The sequence goes on from OW240912.1 coordinate 369,169,101, forward strand.
AAGATCAGAGACAATGTGGGTTTACTTCAGGAGATCATGCCAAACTAATCGTATTGATTTTTTTGATTGGGTAACTAAAATTATAGATCAGGGTGGTGCAGTAGACATTGCTTACCTAGATTTCAGTAAGGCTTTTGACACTGTTGCACATAGAAGGCTTATCAATAAACGGCAATCTTTAAGTTTGGATTCCAATATTGTTGAATGGGTAAGGCAGTGGCTGAGTGACAAGCAACAGAGGGTTGTAGTCAATGGAGTATATTCGAAGCATGGGCTTGTCACCAGTGGGGTACCTCAGGGATCTGTACTTGGACCCATTCTCTTTAATATTTTTATTAGTGATATTGCAGAAGGTCTTGATGGTAAGGTATGTCTTTTTGCTGATGATACTAAGATATGTAACAGGGTTGATGTTCCAGGAGGGATAAGCCAAATGACAAATGATTTAGGTAAACTAGAAAAATGGTCAGAATTGTGGCAACTGACATTTAATGTGGATAAGTGCAAGATAATGCATCTTGGGTGTAAAAACCCAAGGGCAGAGTACAGAATATTTGATAGAGTCTAACCTCAACATATGAGGAAAGGGATTTAGGGGTGATTATTTCTGATGACTTAAAGGTAGGCAGACAATGTAATAGAGCAGCAGGAAATGCTAGCAGAATGCTTGGTTGTATAGGGAGAGGTATTAGCAGTAGAAAGAGGGAAGTGCTCATGCCATTGTACAGAACACTGGTGAGACCTCACTTGGAGTATTGTACACAGTACTGGAGACCGTATCTTCAGAAGGATATTGATACTTTAGAGAGGGTTCAGAGAAGGGCTACTAAACTGGTTCATGGATTGCGGGATAAAACTTACCAGGAAAGGTTAAAGGATCTTAACATGTATAGCTTGGAGGAAAGAGCGAGACAGGGGGATATGATAGAAACATTTAAATATATAAAGGGAATCAACACAGTAAAGGAGGAGACTATATTTAAAAGAAGAAAAAAACTACCACAACAAGAGGACATAGTCTTAAATTAGGCGACAAGGTTTAAAAATAATATCAGGAAGTATTACTTTACTGAGAGGGTAGTGGATGCATGGAATAGCCTTCCAGCTGAAGTGGTAGAGGTTAACACAGTAAAGGAGTTTAAGCATGCATGGGATAGGCATAAGGCTATACTAACTATAAGATAAGGCTAGGGACTAATGAAAGTTTTTAGAAAATTGGGCAGACTAGATGGGCCGAATGGTTCTTATCTGCCGTCACATTCTATGTTTCTATGTTTCTATAAAATGCAAGTGCTTATTGATGCTGTGGTAATAGTTTAAAAGAGACTGAGAGCATCATCTCTGTGAGTTTAAAACTTTATCCAGTTCATTCCCCCTTGCTTGCTCAGATTTTATATATATAAAAAAAAAAAAATCACAGTTATGGAGGGATACAAATAATGATATTTAAACATAGAATAGTAAAATCTAGGAATACGGTAAAACTACTAAGGAGAAGATACAATCAGTAGAAAGAGAATGGGCTATTATTTTATTTTTTTTTAGTTATTTTTACAACAGTTAGTTTGTTGCTAACATAACTAGTGGCCTTAAACACAGTTGGATAACATAACTTTAAAGCCCCTTGATGTTAGTTGACTATTAAGTGTTTCTCCTTGAAGGTTGACTTGAAATAGTATTATAAAATTGGTATATAAGTATATGCAAATTAAATCAGACATTCAGATTGTAAATTCCCATTGGAATACGACCCTCAACTACTCTTGTATGTGTTTGTTAAATTTTTTATTGTCTCAGATGCATTGTATGTGTGTCAATTGTACCCAGGTACAGTGCTGTAGAATGTGCTGGCATTTAAAAAGTATAATAATCATTTCAAATAAAAACATTCTGATTCATTTCACATTTTTATCTCCAAATAAAATGGGAGTTACTTACTCATGCAATGACTGTAACAGGAGGCTCATATATGATTATAGAAGAAAAAGATTCTTAGACTATGTATACAATTTTTTTTTAGATTTTCTTTAGCTGTCGAGGTCCTCGCCAAGACATTGTAGAAATATTGCCAGGTAGCTCTAATTAAAGAATTCATAATATCTTGAAGTTTCATATGAATAGTCTCAAAATAATTGTATTTTCAAACTTGTAGCCAGGGCGTAGAGTTCCCTACTGTTATCAGTCTGTCTAGTTTAAGCCTGTTTCTGTACTAAAGCAAATTATATTAAATTGATATTCATTAAATTGGCTCACCATCATAGGAACTGTAGAATACAAACAGGTTACTTGAGCACAAAAAGAAGGGTGTTTTTCTGCATAGGAACTTGAATATTTTACTAGAAACATCAGAGGAGGAAATTGTTAGATTAAATAGAGAATTTGGTGATTTGGAAAAGATTATCAAAAATAATTAATTTTCTTACAAGTGAGGAGTGTTAACTGGTTTCTTTAAGAGTATCTTGCTTATGTGAATTACCTAGTGGGTTAAAAATAAATAATAAATAAATAATTGTTTAGTAAATAAACCCTCAATGAAAACATGTATGCATTTTGATAATGCATTTTTTTTTATTGGGCTATATATAAAAGCAACTTGGAAAAGCTGCACATCTCTTGTGTAAAGTCATAGCAAGTCCTATCCAACCAACCCCTCCCAGTCTTTCTGCAGCTGTCCAATTACAGAATTCTGAATGCAGCTCTTTGAGCAATTGCCTGCGTTTTGAGGTTAGCTCTGAGCTAAAACAGGAAGTAACAGGACCGAATATCTGATTGACAGCTGGGGCGTGGAATAAGGTTAAAGGGACACTATAGTCACAGGACAACTACAGCTTAATGTAGTTGTTCTGGTGAGTACAGTCAGTCCCTGCAGGATTTTTGCTGCAAACACTGTCTTTTCAGACACATGGGGACACTGAACATTCCTTATAGAGGTGCATTTATTCAATGTATCTCTATGAGGAGATGCTGATTGGCCAAGGAGGTGTTTGGCTCCACCCCTGGACCATCTCAGTAGCTGAGATCATTAGAATTGACAATCTGAGCCAATCCAAAGCTTTTCCATGGGGGATCATCACTTCTGATGATGTCAGTCAATGAGGGAGATCAGAGGCAAAGCCAGCACCAGCAGAATGTAAGATTTTACTATATTTAAGGGGGAGATAGTGATTTTACCACTATAGGATCAGGAATTTGTTCCTGACCCTATAGTGTTCCTTTAATTTATAAAAGTTCTGCTTTCTATAAAAATCAGCATATTTTGTAAACTAAAAAAAGAGGACACACTCTTCACATGTAAATAAATGGAGTGAAAGAGAAAAATGGAGTGTCCCTTTAAACCAATCATTACAGAAAAAGTGAAGATACCTGAGTGAGTATCCAATGTTAGTGATCAGTAATTTCAATTTGAAAGGATTTGAAAGGATTTTGACAATTACTTTAAGTTTATTTAGGTAACTAGTCACTAGAAAAAAAACTTTCCGGGGGCGGAGCCTGACTTCCGAGCGGGAAAAACGCATTGCACACCAGCTCCTGACCAAAACGAGTTATTTGGGAACAAAACCCCCAAAATTAGACCTAAACATGGCAGAGAAGGCAGGATGCAGGCAGAGGGAACCCGGGGATACCCAACGACCCCAAAAACGAGATATACATCCCTCGGGAACCCTCGAAAGTTGCTGGGGCCTACCCAAGACCACGCTGAGGAGAGGTGGCTGATCTTCCAAACAGCAATGGCAAGCACGGACCCAACGGCTCACATACCTCCTACCCCCCCCCCCCCGTGGACCAACGGGGGTCATCCGGTACCCCCTGGGCAACGCGGCAAAGACACACCGCAAACCTGTAATGCAAAGGGGAAACTCGGCAGAAGAAGCTCCTAAAATGGCAGAGGTATTTCTGCATTATTTTGTAACCAGCTATTGCTATACTACAAAACGTGTCAATACAGCTTACCTATACTAGCATAGCTGACCTAGCAGTATTAAGTGTTGAGCATCTTTAATCTATTTTATTTTATCTAAATCTCACTGAAGAAATAACTGTTTAGTTAAGCTTGAAAAATATATAAAAATTGTGTGAATTATCATGCCACTGTATAACGTTTGAGAATCTTGAAATATGCCGTTGTGGCACCTGTTGATACCCTGTACCCTCCTGCACATCAAAAATAAAAGAATTTAAAGAAAAAAAACTTTGCATTACCCAATGCATATCCATCACAATCCTTAAAGGGACACTCCAGAAACCCAGACCACTTCTACCCATTGGAGTGGTTTGGGTGCCAACTCCCATCACCCTTTTTTATAAACTGCAATAATAACCTGGCAGGGTTAAATCCTCCTCTAGTGGCTGTCTACCAGACAGCCACTAGAGGGACTTTCGGCTTCTTAAAACACAAAGTTTTTTAAACGACGCTTGACATCCTCGGCTATGCATGTTGACCTCCAGCTTCACCGGAATCCCGCACCCCTTTCAGCAACATGGGATGGGGGGTGGAGGGAGGCCACTGCGGGATCCTGCAGTGCCAGGAAAACGGATTTGTTTTCCTGGTGCTGGAGAGTCCCTTTAATGTGAAATGGCCACCTGTCAGACATGTTAATTTAATATACTCACATATTCATTATATGCTTTTTAATTAACATATTAGTCAATAATAATCAGATTCACATAATGCATTACACACTGCAAATCCATGTGTGCAGGAACATAACATACACATATATAATATGCAATGTTACACAGTAAAAGAAATGTGAAGAAACTCCCCGAAATAATTTTTATGAAAATCTTCAAGTTGATGATACAAGATTGGTTTTAATAAAATTGTTATATAACTGTGCATCACTATAAAATCTAAATAACTGCATGTCTTGGGCTTTTCAGTAATGGATCATTATAACAGGGAAGGTTGGGTTTTCTCAAAATGTAGGTTTATAGTGTTACCTATATCCGTGGGTGATTGTCAATGCCTGGGGCTTCCCAGCTGTGTGTTGTAGCCTCTCCTGATCAGAACTGTAGAAAGAGTTGAAAGAGAAAAATTGTGACCTTTGCTCACTGGGGGTCAGTGATGTCTAACCTTAGCATTACAGGTTAAGTTACATTTCTCAATATGTCCAGTTTCCCCCTAGGGTCATTTCTGCAGTGTCAATTTTATACCAGAAATTAATAGTTATTATTTAAGTAGCGGTAGTATTTGTATAGAGCAAACTTATTCTACAGCGCTTTACAATACTATAAAGTGGGGAATTTAACACTATATAAGACATTACAAAGTGTTACAGGGAACAATAGGTTGATGGTATGTACCTTTTTTATGAATGTCGAGCAACTGACTGACTTGGAGTTTCAGCTGACCGCTCTAGCCAATCAGCAGCGCCCATGTCTAGTGGCACTCCCCACTTCCAGTAACTCAGAATTAGAAGCTGGACACCGCTTGGGAGACCAGGAGATCAGCACTGGAGGCAAACTTTAGGGTTAAGATGTTTGAGAACAGTTTAACAGCTTAAGATAAAAGTGCACCATGGGGCCTCCTGGATAAATAACATCTTATTTAAATAAAATTGTTATGGTGATTGGACTGTCCCTTTAATTATGTGATGTATTCCTGACATTTTTCAAGTATGCTGCAAACATTACTCAAATTTAGGATAATTAATCTCTTAGTTGTTTATGTGTAGGAGTAAAAAAAAAAGGAACATTCTAAACAACATAGCCACTACAACCCGCTATAATGGTTATGGTGCCAGGACTGTCCTGGTGTCCACCTAGAGTAATTTGTCTTACTGGTTTAGAACAGTTTAGCAAATTAACTGGGTCCCACAAGGCACCTTCACTTTCAGCCCCTGTTCTATGAAGACATCCTCTGCAGGAGAAGATTAGGTACCTGGGGAATCCATGGAGATTTGTCAAATTGCCAAAACAGTGAGGTGTGTGAAAAGATGTATATGTTTTGATTGTGTATGAGATGGTTGTGTGTATCATGTACGTGGCAGTCAGTGTGTGATGTGAATACATGTGAGTGATTGATATGGCTGTGTGTGACTGCAAATGTGCACACATACATTTAGATTCACTGACCTGCAGTTTCACTGACCAGTACATACAAAATCTCAGATACACATATCAATACACACTGGTAGAGACACACACTGATGCTTACCTAAGCTAATTAACACATCCTGACACACAGTGACTCATACACACTCCATGACAAACAGTAATCCATACACACTTACTGACACACAAGTGGCCCATACATACTCAGTGACCAACACAGCAACCCATACAAAAAAAATAAAAAAAGGAACTGCAATGTTTACATTACACGGTTAAGACTGCCTCTATTGTTTTTAATTTAATTTTGAGTATATGCCTTTGCAGTGCCCTGTATTAGTTAAATGAAAAGTAATTCATGTTTCTTTCTACACATCAGTAACATTTTACATGGTCGTGCTCTTCTGTAAAAAATTATTTCCGAGTGGCGTGACATATTCTATGATATAATGCCAGACACAAAGTTATGGCCACATCTGCTTAGAAACCACAGACTTTGACAAATAAATCAACCATTGCAGGAGGCATTTGTACCAACCAAGCATATAACTTAGATATTACTGACTGACAAGCACGGAAATCCATGTACACACAATAACAAACAAAGCACTGCAATTGGAGCAGTATCAAATAACAAAGCTTATGGGTTGTGCTGTCACCTGCAAGCCTTATCTTAAAGTTCCATAGAAAGTATGTAAAACAAAATTAGACAATACAGAGTGATGCAGGGCAGAATACGTTTTCCCAGCTTTATTGTCTTGCCTCTTATGGTAAATTGACCAAAATAACTGCGAAGGAGCACTGTTAACCAACTTTAAGACAATGTTGTCATATTAGACACTAGTGGACATAGGTAGAATTTTTAATATTGAGTAAACTCTCAACTGAATGTCTACTTTTTTTAACCAAAATTTAAAAATAAGATGTAAAATAAAATTATTCAATCATATTACTTTTAATTATAACACTTTTGTATGTACTTTCTATCCCCTTTGGTAATGATCCTGGCAAATTATTATTCAAGGGTACCTTTTGAGTACTCTTTCACCTTCCACAAATACATTTATTCATAATAAATTTTCTCAAGTCTTCATTTTATTATTCCTCTCAAAATCAAAACCCACATTCTAGTTTCTCAGATACCTACATCTGTCAATGGGACTCGATTTACTGTTGGGCATTGGCTTTTTATATCTGGGCTCATCCTGCAATTCAAGCAGTACACTAATTGATTATTAATTAATCTGACTTATATTTTTCTCTTACAAACCCTTATCATCTTATATGTGTTTGGATAATTTGATATTGTTTTTTTTTCTATATATTTTTGTTTTATATTTTTGACAGTCTTACTCATAATCAATTTTTTCTAATTTATCTTTTGATTTAAGAACAGTAATATTTTAATTCAATATATTAAACGCTACGTTTTAATTTTAATTTCACTAGGCAAGCACCTCTCTATTTTGTTACTTTTTACTTAGGGTTACCCCTTTTCTCTTACCTCAGAATTTCAGACCCCACTTTTGTTCCTACTCCTTACCCATAACAAACTGATATATGACTAAAATTCGGATGTCCCGAAAACAAAATTCTGTTCTTGGGAAAAATGGTTTAGCTGACCTCAATTTTGTTGAGCACAAATGTAATGAATATTGGTCACCTCTTAGTGTAAGCATAAGTCTGTCAAAATAAATGAAAATTTCAGTTATAATGGAATTAAAACCTTATGGAGAAGAGGAAGACCAATATAGGACTTCAAGAAATACTATTTAGCATATAATCTTCATACATGGCACGATGGATGCAAGTAACGCGACCATTCATGGAGCAAGCAGCAAGCTATGAGAAGCATAGTGTTTGGTGATCTAAATTGAATATCAATATACTGTGGACTGGGAAACAAGGTTTGTGTTTTAATTGTTAGATTGGATATGTTATCAAATGTTTTTTCATTTTTCACTTTCTACCTAAATCTCTTCATGTCTTTGTCTTTCTATCCCTCTTCATAAATTATGTAATCTCTGGAACCCTCATACTTGTCCAAATTGTTTAGTCTAATCTTTGTAAATCACCTTGTAAAATACATTTAAAATGTATAACTGCAGTGCTAACTACAGTGAGGGAAAAAAGTATTTGATCCCCTGCTGATTTTTAACATTTGTTCACTGACAAAGTAATGGTTGGTAGGCATATTTTTGCAGTGAGAGACAGAGTAACAAAATTAAATCAAGAAAAATGCTTGTCAAAAAAGTTATAAATTGATTTGCATGTCAATGAGTGAAATAAGTATTTGATCCCCTATAAATCAGCAATATTTCTGGCTCCCAGATGTCTTTTATATAAGTAACATGCTGAGATTAGGAGCACTCTCTTAAATGGAGTGCTCCTAATCTCAGCTTGTTATCTGTATAAAAAACACCTGTCCACAGAAGCAATCAATCCGATTCCAAACTCTCTACCATGGCCAAGACCAAAGAGCTGTCCAAGGATGTCAGAGGCAAGATTGTAGACATACACAAGGCTGGAATGGGCTATAAGACCATGGCCAAGCAGCTTGATGAGAAGGTGGCAACAGTTGGTGCGATTATTTGAAAATGGAAGAAACACAAAATAACTGTCGGTCTCCCTTGGTCTGGTGCTCCATGCAAGTTCTCACTTCATGGAGTTTCAATGATCATGAAAATGGTGAGGAATCAGCCCAGAAATACACGGGAGGACCTTGTTAATGATTTCAAGGCAGCTGGGACCATAGTCACAAAGAAAACAATTGGTAACACACTACGATGTGAAGGACTGAAATCCTGCAGTGCCCCCTGCTCAAGAAAGCACATGAACAGGTCCATCTGAAGTTTGCCAATGAACATATTAATGATTCAGAGGAGAACTGGGTGAAAGTGTTGTGGTCAGATGAGACCAAAATTGATCTCTTTGACATCAACTCAACTTGCCATGTTTGGAGGAGGAGGAGGAATTCTTCCTGTGACCCCAAGAACACCATCCCCAACATGAAAGTGGAAACATTATGCTTTGGGGACGTTTTCTGCTGGACTGCACCTCATCAAAGGGATGATGGACAGGCCATGTACCATCAAATCTTGGATGAGAACCTCCTTCCCTAAGCCAGGGCATTGAAAATGGGTCGTGGATGGATATTCCAGCATGACAATGACCCAAAACACACAGCCAAGGCAACAAAGGAGTGGCTCAAGAAGAAGCACATTAAGGTCCAAGAGTTGCATAGCCAATCTCCAGACCTTAATCCCACAGAAAATCTTTGGAGGGATCTGAAGGTTCGAGTTGCTAAACGTCAGCCTTAATGACTTGGAGAGGATCTGCAAAGAGGAGTGGGACAAAATTCCCCCTGAGATGTGTGCAATTCTGGTGACCAACTACAAGAAACGTCTGACCTCTGCGATTGCCAACAAGGGTTTTGCCACCAAGTAATAAGTTGAAAGGGTCAAATACTTATTTCACTCATTGACATGCAAATCAATTTATAACTTTTTTGGCATTTTTATGGATTTTTATTTTTATTTTTCTGTCTCTCACTGTTAAAATACACCTACCATTAAAATTATAGACTCATCATTTCTTTGTCAGTGGGCAAATATTCAAAATCATCAGGGGATCAAATACTTTTTTCCTTCACTGTACACTATACACCTACACACACAATATACCCATCACACATACTATACCCCTCACACACACTGAACCCCTTACACACATTGCACCATTCACACACTGCAACCCTCACACACACTGCACCGTTCACACACTGCAACACTCACACACAAGACACCTCTAAAACACACCGCATCCCTCACACACACTGCCCCCACACACTTGCATCCCCTGGATTTTTCACCATACCCCCTCCCCACATGCAATTTTCCCACAGACTGTAACAGCTCAGTCTGAGGGAAAGACGGAAGGAGGTGCTGGGGGACTAATTCAGGATGAAAGGGGGCCGGAGGGTGAACTGTGAGGCTCCCTTCCGAATCCCCAGCAATGTGTTGCCATTATGCTCCACCCACACACACAGGCCCCATCTCCCATACGTAAGCCAGGTTCCCTCACAAGCTCTGCCCCCACACTCACGCGTTGGAAGGAAGAGGACAGACTTCATCTCCCAGTGCTCCCCGTCTCCCACAGCCTTCTGTGACAGGTAGGAGTCAGCCCATGACAGTGATTGTGTGTGTGTGTGTGTGTGTCTGATAGTGAGTGAGCTTGTGTGTGTGTGTGTTTGATAGTGAGTGAGCTTGTGTGTGTGTGTGTGTCTGGTAGTGAGTGAGCTTGTTTCTGTGTGTGTGTGTGTGTGTGTGTACCTGATATTGAGTGAGCTTGTGTGTGTGTGTGTGTCTGATTGTGATTGAGCCTTGTGTGTGTGTGTGTGTGCATGTGTGTGTGCCTGATAGTGAGTGAGCCTTGTGTGTGCATGTATCAGTGAATTTTTAGTGAGCATGTGTGTGTCAGTGAGCTTGTGTGTGTGTGTCAGTAAACTTATGTGTAAGCGAGCTTGTGTATGTCAGCTAGCTTTTCTGTTGTGAGCATGTGTATGTCAGTGAGCATGTCTGTAGTGAGCATGTGTATATGTGTCAGTGAGCTTGTGTGTCCGTGAGCTTTTCTGTAGTGAGCATTTGTGTGTGTCAGTGAGCTTGTCTGTAGTGAGTGCGTGTGTCAGTGAGCTTGTGTGTGTGTGTGTGTTAGTGAGCTTGTCTGTTGTGAGTTTGTGTGTATGTCAGTGAGTTTGTCTGTAGTGAGCATGTGTGTGTGTCAGTGAACTTGTCTCTAGTGAACATGTGTGTGTGTGTCAGTGAGCTTGTCTGTAGTGAATACATGTGTCAGTGAGCTTGTGTGTGTGTGTGTGTGTGTGTGTGTGTGTCAATGAGCTTGTCTGTAGATTTGTCTGTAGGAAGCATGTTTGTGTCAATGAGCTTGTCTGTGGTGAACATGTGCATGTGTGTCAATTAGCTTGTGTGTGTCAGTGAGATTTTCTGCAGTGAGCATGTGTGAATGTGTCAGCTAGCTTTTCGGCAGTAAGCATGTGTGTGCCAGTGAGTGTTTATGTAGTCAGCATGTGTATATGTGTCAGTAAACTTGTGTGTGTCGGTGAGATTTTCTGTAGTGAGCATGTGTGTGTGTCAGTGAGTTTATCTGTAGTGAGCATGTGTGTCAGTGAGCTTTTCTGTAGTGAGCATATGTGTGTGTCAGTGAGTTTGTAGTGACCATGTGTGTGTCAATGAGCTTGTTTGTAGGGGCATATGTGTGACAGTAAACTTGTCTGTAGTGAGCATGTGTGTGTCAGTGAGCTTCTCTGTAGTGAGTGTATGTGTGTATGACAGTAAGCTTGTCTGTAGTAAGTTTGTGTTTGTATACCAATGAGTTTGTCTGTAGCAACCTTGTGTGAGTGTCATTGTTTGTACCAAGTTTGTGTGTGTGTACCAGTAACCTTGTCTGTGTGTGTCAGTGAGATTGTCTGGCAGTGAGCCTATTTGTGTGTATAAGTAAGCTTGTGTTTTTATGTCAATGAGTTTGTGTATCAATGAGATTGTCTGTTTGCTTGTGGGTTTGTATCAGTGAGATTGTCTGTGTCTGCATGTGAGTATGTTTACTGTATAATTACATGTTTACACTGACAGAACCAATATTTTGAATTAGAAAAAGAAACATGCCAATAATATATATATACACATACACATACACACTACATTCAACAATTGTTTCCAGGCCTCTTTTTATCCCCAGTCCAGCCCTGCAAAAATTCCTGCACTCGACCATGCTTCTAAACACACTATACCCCTACATACACTGAATATATCCCTCACACATACTTTACACCTACCACTGACAGCACTTCTTACACACACCGCACCCCTACACGCACAACATATCTCTCAAACACACCGCATTCTTTACACACACTGCACTCCTACACACACTAAACCCCCCCACACACTAGTCCCTACATACACAACACACCCCTTAAACACAGTGCACCCCTCACACACGACTCTCCTACACAATCTTCACCACCACACACTGCCCACTTTGCTGAAGGCTGATTGGGACATAGATTCTCTATTAAGAATTTACCTCCTCATGTTATACTCTTTGTTATTATTTAATAGAGAACACACAATTTTGCTAACTATAAAAAATAATTAAAAAATGTATGTGCATTTGGGAAGCAATTTAGCAGTGTGATTTATTGCTTATCAATGGACATTTCCAGATAAAATGGGACTAAATGTTATTTAATTTTTACTTTATTGCAATATATCCCTAAATTTTTCAAATAACTCCAGAGTTAAATTTCATTTTTCTTCTACTTCAATTTTTGTTTAATGTTACTGTTTTTTATTCTTCACTACCCTACTTTTTGCTTTGTTTAGTATAGTCGCTATGGGCAAATTGCCAAGCAAGACAAGTTTCAAGAATGGGTATGGCTACTTCCTTTTTATGAAGTATAATGTAATATATTGTCTGCTTTATTCCATGATCCAGACACAAAGCATGATTTCATAACTAGCTGATTCATTTAAAGTATGAACTTTCTCTCTTTTTCCGAGCAATTCTCTGTAGATTACTGTAGATGAATACATGAGGTAAGTGACAGTCGAAGTGCAGGGCTATAGGCATGGTATATTTGCTACCAGAATATACATGTTATGTTATTGGTACACAGTAGAATTGCAGTTACATAACATTGTACTTTCACAAATAAACTATTCAAAAAATGCTCAAATGGAAATACATCCATATATCGTGAACTATGGTTTCTGCTTCTTAAATAGTTGAATATATATACAAATGTAACTGTTATATAACTGTTCTTTGTCTTTGAGATTCTAGTCCTTTTGTAAAAAAGCATGAATGCTTTGGGAAAAAATAAAACTATTCCAATGATATTGGAATTTTTATAGACCAATCTTTTAGAATTTATTTCAGATGTTTTCTTTTGCAAAGCCAGTTTTATTTTAATATTTTCAAAGGCAAGTATATTTTATTTACACCAGCAAATAATTTGGTGTCTTAAAAATTAAAATGGATGTTAGCTTTAAACTCTTGTTCAATACATTAGCAGATTTCGCTCACATTAAATATCCATTTGGGTTGTAACCAAACATTATTGTAAATGTATGTATATATTTTAAACAAACTTTAAATTAGAATACTGGACATCCAGCCGACAATAGATGTTCCTCCTCCCAATAAATCAATACTATTAGCTAAGACAAACTTTTTCATACAATAGCCACATAAAAAAAAAATATTAGAGGCAAAGTCAACATGGAAAGATGTTGAACAGAGCTTCCTTGAAATGTTCCAGATTCTCTTATGGTCTGGATTGCCTGAATGTAACAAGTGTGCTTAGTGATTTTTTGATTGTTGTACTACCATCTGAGACCCATTTCTTGAAATTTCTTTCAAACAATTCTTGTGACGATCTTACTTCGGTAGAAAGCTGAAGCTTCTCATTGTGCGTTGAACCATATGGACAAACGTTATGCTCTATCCAGTCTTCATGGACAAGTTCTGTTTCCTAATTTGGTCTACATGCAATCCTTTGTATCTTCCTTGACATGTCCAATTCATATAAAAAAGCACTTACAATTTTATAGTATATCTTGTTTTATCCTTTGCTTACGGTCTATGCCATGTACAGTAGAGGCAGGGCTCATAATTTCAAGGTTCACACTACTAGACTGGCCTAAAAGCTGCTTGCTGATGTAAGCCTGGAGGGCTCCTGGCACGGGGTTAATTTCTTCTCACTAGGGCTGATATTTTACTGATATTTCAAAAGTTTTTTTAAAGAGTAAATGTGATCATGGTTACAAATATGGTATATCAGCACATAGATTAATTTTGCTAATATATTTAGGGAGTTTTATTTTTCATATTCACTGAAATACTTTTCATTACTCATTAATGGTTGATAAAGTGCAGAATAATATTATCTATTCTTTCCATTGTACTTCCTAACCACAGGAAAAGCATGAAAAGAAAATCTGTTATATCTCAAAGCTCTTGAGGTCGATTAAGAGGAAGTTTAAACATCAAAGTGATTACGGTAAGATGTAACGCTCAACTTCATCTGTAAACTCATGATAGGCATGACGAGAATTGAAATACCATGCTTAGAAGGAGAATTAGTATGTTGAATTGTCCTTTGTGAGAACAGAGCGAGTGAAGTCAATCACACACAATTTGCAGTTTCAATACACTGCTTATAAATTTTCTATAGCTAATTAAAGAACATTACTAAGCATATTGTTTTTTTTCTTGATGTATATGAATTGCAGTGTTTGCCATGATTAACATGGGAATTCTAACTGTGCTGGTTTATATAACACATGAATTTAATAATTTCTAGACCTTTGAATTATTGTCCCATTTCATTGTTTGTTTCTTCATTGTTGTTTTTTTTTAGATATTTTCCTGTTTATATACAATATAGGTACAGTGAGGGAAAAAAGTATTTGATCCCCTGCTGATTATCAGTCTATAATTTTAATGGTAGGTGTATTTTAACGGTGAGAGACAGAATAACAAACAAAAATCCAGAAAAACGCATGTCAAAAAAGTTATATTTTGATTTGCTTGTCAAGGAGTAAAATAAGTAATTGATCCCCTATCAATCAGCAAGATTTATGGTTTCCAGTTGTCTTTTATACAGGTAACAAGCTGAGATTAAGTGCTCCTAATCTCATCTCGTTACCTGTATAAAAGACACCTGTCCACAGAAGCAATCAATCAGATTCCAAACTCTCCACCATTGCCAAGACCAAAGAGCTGTCCAGTGATGTCAGGGACAAGATTGTAGACCTACACAAGGCTGAAATGGATCACAAAACCATCGCCAAGCAGCTTGGTGAGAAGGTGGCAACAGTTGGTGCGATGGGAACTAAATGACTCATTAAAAGACATTTATTTATTTAAAGGAATACTCTCACATTAGGAATACATATCTCTATTCCTAACGTTACCTCCCTGTTACTGTTAAAAATAAACAAATTACTCACCTTTTCTCCAGCATTGAATCTCCCTCAATGCTGCCTCAACCTTCTAATCAGAATGATGGGCCATTCCAAAGCACCTCATTGTACTAACTTATTCTCTATGGCGCTCATGACAGCAATACACGTGTGCGTGTGACGTCAAGCCTTCTAATTAGTTTAATTTTGCATTTTTGTGGGTAAGGCAGGGAGGCAAGCACTGATGGCACTAAAACAAGTTTAATAAGATGAAGTTGTTAAAGTGTATACAGTGTTCCTTTAATACTTTGTGCATGTTTCAAAACCTAAACATTACATACTCTTTCATGTCTGGGAGATCCATTATTGTTTAATTTTGTACTCATCCCTCCGTTTCCATTATGCATCCCTTTTTAATTATTTTTATTGCAATTGTTGCTATCAGTGTTTTTGATGTGGCTGCTCATTAACAAATTTTGTAGAGCTGAATGTTAGAGAACGTTGCTAAGCAACCAATAAAACATTAAGAGTGTATTCAAGGTCAGTTCATGATTGCTCATGTTTGCTATTTTTTTCAAAATGCATGTTTCCTATACTTGACTAATAGCGAATTGCAAGAATTACGTGACTTAAAATTACTGAATGAAGCCAAGCCAAAATCACTTTTTACAAGTGACTTTCTATAAAAAAAAGTATTTTGAAGGTTTCACAGGACTCTTTTCTCCATGAAATTTGTCAAACATTTTTTTCAGTTATAACAATATCTCTATAAAAATAAAGCAGCCTATGTAATTACTTATGTCCTTGTTTACAGAAATGCTACAGTTTTTCAAAATCAAAATGTAATCAATCATTCATGAGAATATATATTGTTGAAATATTAAAAATGCTGTGGTCAGAATAGCTACAAATTAAAAAGCCATATTTTCGTGATATTATTATTATTTCATATAGAAACATAGAATATGTATTTAAAAACATTATAAACGTAAAGATGTTTCTCAAGAACAAGATAATATACTACATAAAAATAAAGGCAAATTGATAAAAATGCGTGAGCTTTAATCACAGTCGCAACAGCGGAACCATGATTTTGGTTCAAAATTGTTACATTGCTTTCTGATACCTTAAGTAATAATTTTCCAAAGGAACTTCTCTCACCCACAAGTCAGAACATAATGAATGCTAATCTCTAACCTGAGAATGATTTCCATCCAATAACTGATACATAATGTGAAGGGTATCCAAATCCATAGCAGCTTATGGTGCTTATTCGCATATGAAGATATCTTATTGGTCTGACATCAAAATCAAGGGTAGAAAGTTAGACAGCAATTGATAGCTAAGAAGAAGTGAGGAAGGATACAAAAGAAAGGCAAAAGAAACAAAAATGTATTTTTTTACAGTCCATAAAAACATGCTGGAATTGGGCAAGATATTAAAAAAAATTAAAGACAACATTGACGAGTATGGGGCAGAAAAGATAAATATGAGAGAAGCACTATGGTGATCTAAATCAAATAGCAAATTACTTTAAAAAATTGGTAGAAATATGTTGACAATAACATAAAGAAAGTTATTACTATTATTATTAATATAATTTTTATTAGCATTGATATACCGGCTACATATTTTGCAGATGTATACAATTTTATTGTTGTTTTAATGTATAAGAACAAATAAGCAACATATTGTGTTAAGAAATGTATTTTATGCAATTAGTGGCTGCAGGTGCACTGGTTATCTAAATGGCCCCCATTTGCGATCAGCAATATTTAGCCATTTTTGGATTTCTGACAAGTGAGATAGTCCAGTAATAGACCACCTATGGCTCTGACAGGCACATGATAACATTGGCATCATACCAAATTGATAGAAAAAAAGAGTTATTTTAAATATATTTATTAAAGTATCCACACCCTCCTAAATAATTGCAAGCTTCGATTTTTAAAAACAAATATTAATGTTTGTAGAAAAAAATAAATAAAAGCATAAAACATTAAACTACTATGTCCCCCACCCCCTCTATGTGTCTCTTTGTCTTCCTCATCTCTGTGTGTCTCATTGTTCTTCCCGCCCACCTGTGTTTCTTTGTCCCCCCAGTCACTCTGTGTGTCTCTTTATCCCCCACCAGCCCTCTGTGTGTCACTTTGTCCCCCTAACCCCTCTGTGTCTCTTTGCCACCCCACAGCTCCTTCTGCATATTCAAATGCAGAACCCAAAATCCTTTTATTTTCTTTCAAAAACGATATAAAATAGACCAAATACTCAATTAATTATTTATATCCAAAAGTTACAGAATGCTTACTTGAGATAAATTGTTAAATTGAAAAAACACAATCAGTGTGTAACAATTTAAATTAATTGTATATAACATCTTGGAATAATTATTCTCTCCAATAACTCATTCATCCTTCTGACTGTTTAAAAAAAACCTTTTATTTCTACTCTCTTGGGAAGAATCTGCCTGCAGGAAACATTATGCAGAAAAACATGCACAAACATTTCAAAACAGACACAGACCATGTCAGGTAAAACCTTGATCTAATTTACAACAGAATTCATTTTCATATTTGTTGTTCCAAATTCTCTAGGGAAAAAAACACCATAAATTAGATAAAGTGAATACAAAACTATTGAAAGATACTAAGTTATAGCAACGTCTTCATATGTTTTGTTCTGTTTATTTTTTTTATAGTATTTTTTTCCAGAGTAACTCTAATCAGAATGATTGTCCCAATTTATTCTACATACTTATCTAATCTCTGTTTTAAAAAATACTCACGTTCATCAAGTTCAACTGTCCAAAAATGTGTTTCCGCAATTGATAAAAAAGAAAGCAAAAGAAAAACAGTTCAAATATATTCCCAACTGTGCAGCAAACAGGGAAAAATCTCTTCTTGATTCCAAAATGGTAATGGCATATCCCCTTGGATCAACATACTGTTACCATCTATATTAGTATAAAATGTAATATTCTGTTTTAAAAAAATAATATAATAATAACCATTTTTAGGGTAGATTATGTCTTTAAACGTAAAAATGTATTTTGGGACACATCACTTGTGTAAGGGGCTATTTTGCCCTTAATTGAAATGGGGTTCCAGAAACAGTTTACATGATATCAAACAAAAAACAAACAGCACAATAAGTATTCTTGCTTCTAAAAAAAACCTATTTGGAATTTTCCTGATTTAAAAAATAAAATAAAAATTATTTGGCGTAAACAGTTTGGAAATTAATTTATGTAAGCATGTAATTCTTCATGAATCAACATATAAATTTTAAAAAAATTAACGTTATATTAGATTGCAGAGGAAACATTAATTATATATCAAAGAAGTAGGGTTTGGATTTGATAACAAAAATTGTGCCTTAGGGATCAAAGGAATAATTTAAACTTTTTTCAGTTAATATTAATCTAATGTGATCTCACTCTGTCATAACTGTACCATTATTGATACAATAAATTATAACAATCTAATTTTGTTTATTACAATTTATATATTTTTATTGGAGTGGAAATGATTTAAAACAAAATGATAACTACCCTACTTATGGCAAGTTTCCAAATTATAAAGCAACCCTGAAAGGCGCAATAGCTTATTTTTAATATGGATATAATATCGTAAATGCTAGATCATGCAATATAATATAATGTAATATACTACAATCTAGATTTATAAATGAACTCTGATAATAGCTTTAATAATAAGCACACAAAAAAAATCTCACTGGTATAGTCAAATATTATTGACTTTGTTTAGCATTCTATTTTGTCACGTAAAAATTTATGAGAATGTTAATGTTTTTCAAAATGCCTTTTGATTATTTAACATGTTAGA
Source organism: Pelobates cultripes (assembly GCA_933207985.1). Classification (NCBI taxonomy): domain Eukaryota; kingdom Metazoa; phylum Chordata; class Amphibia; order Anura; family Pelobatidae; genus Pelobates; species Pelobates cultripes. Next base: position 369,187,978 of record OW240912.1, read on the forward strand.
GATAAATATGTACATATTGACCATAGATAATACAATATTTGTATTTAACAGATATAGAAAATCAGAAGAATGATGTGCTTGAATACCTGCACTACACCTGTGCTGAATCACCTGTCCTATTGCAGCAAATGTTTTCAACTGGGGAGCATCAATAGTCTTTATGGCCCTGTATAGTTTAGTAAACATTAAAGCTAGTAAGAAACTAGATAATATGATATTTGTGTTTAACAGATCTAGAAAATTAGAAGAATGATGTGCTTGAATACCTGCACTACACCTGTACTGAATCACCTGTCATATCGCAGCAAATGTTTTCAACTGGGGAGCGCCAATAGTCTTTATGGCCCTGTATAGTTTAGTACATTAATATTAAATGTAACAGTAACATTAAAGCTAGTTGGAAACATCTTGGGCATGAAAAAAAACAACATAATCTGCATTAGCAGGTCAGTAGGAAATGTTCATGTGGCATTCCAACATTGAAGAATCACTGAAAGAATTGAAGTAAATTCAATTTATAACCTATCTTGAGTTGCTGCAATGCATGCTTTATGCACTTACAAAACTAATATGTCAATTTCTGAAACAACTAATGAAAAACAGAACTGGTTAAGTAGAGGAGTCATGGGCGTATATTTTTATTAAGTCCCATACCTCATACATATGCTCATTTTTTATATCGAAATTCCATTATGTCTTTCTCATAAACATTGATTTCTATGCCATTCTTCATTTACCTTCAAATATATTCTCTTTCCATTTCCTGTGTATATAAACTGCATAAAGAATGCAAGGAAGTCTGCTTATCTCCTGTTAGTATTTGTAGTTGAGTCAATTCAACGGATGTATCGTATCTATACTTTTAATTATCGTTTCGCTCTTCAAAACCATCATTACAATTTTTGTTTCAGAACTTCAAAACTACAAATATGCAATCTCCTTTTAGTGTAACATAGTACAAAATAAGATAACCTTCCATAACAACCTTTCATTGGAAAATTCTTAAAATGGAATGTGTAAATTACAGCTTTCAATTTAATTTCTCTATTTTCAAAAGGAAAGTTATATGGTTTCAATACGATATGACTGCTTTTGATCTAGGATTTAAGAGTTATCACTTTGATTTTGGAAAAAAAATTGTAATTATAGCCTATCCACTACCTCTAACACCCTTCAGTTACTGAATTCCAGACCTTTTTGTGTGTTTTGTGTGTTTTGTATGTGTATTTTTGTTGGGTTATTTTTTTTTTTTGATTTTTTTTTGTTGCAGTTTTTAGATGTTTTTGTATGTTTTGAGTATGCTAATGATAATATTCTACATGTGTACTTTGTATGACTGAAAGCTGCGTTGAGATGTAAGGCGTCATGGATGTTTTGTTTATTATTAAATTAGTAATTAAATTATTTTACATAAAGAACAGTAATTAACAATAATTAACAGTAAGTAACAAAACACAGATTGAGACCCGGGAATAATTGTTTGCAGGCGTTTAACTTAATTTCATAGAGTCATTAAACATGGATTGTGTTTCACCCTACTTAATTTTATATTTCTTTCTCTCTCTGCTTTGGCATCTTTCATCATATACCTTCACCATATCTTTATCATTATTACCAACAAGTCTTCATTTCCTTCTTGTCACATCACAACCAGATGTGATAGTTTAATGTGTGTTTTCATTGTCCAGTGTGTCTGGGAGGGAGTTCAGTCCCCTGAATATATCTTTGTATCTAATCTTTCTTCATCCTTGCATTCTTCCTCTAACCTACTCATGTTTTGTATCTCATAACTTTTTCTTATAAACATTCAACAAAAAAGGAAAAGTAGGTAAAGGGAAAATGTATTAGTATTAGGATGAAAATGCAAAAAAAACAGGGGTAACATGCACTAGCATCCTAGTATTAGGATAAAAATGCGAAAAACAAACAGGGGTAACATGCACTAACATGCACTAGCATCCTAGTATTAGGATGAAAATGCGAGAAAAAAACATAGGTAACAGGCACTAGCATCCTAGCATTAGGATTACATTTTGCCAAATTTAATTCTCAACCACAATGTAAGGGATCTATAATTTATCAAGGCTTGACTATTGCTAATATGGTTGTCTTACAAATTATTAGCTACTCAAGTGTTCAGGTTCCTAGCATACTCTTTTAAGTAAAGTCCATGACACACTGGCTCTCTCCTCTTCCAGAGGAAACACTTGATGCAAAAGAGATTCAAGTAGACTTCATTCCAACCACATTTAGATGTGTGTTCCCCACTGACCACAGCTTTAGAAACTAGAAGAAGAAGCTTTTAGGGGAGATACTCTTCAGGAATGATATAAACAACAACAAAAACAAAAAAATACTTGGGAGTACATCCATAACCTAATGTTGGTGTTGCTGGATTTAAGAAAAAAAACTATGGGCATCTTAACCCTAAAAATATACTGACTGTTGGTACACTGTGGAATGGTTGCTTTTTTACTGATCACAAGAGGAAATAAGCCTTATGTCTGTTCATTTGGCCATGTTTAGCTGTGACGTATTCATAGAGGGGAGGCCATGCATCTTTTGGAGTATTACAATTGTTCATGCCATCAGGCAAGGTCTTGTACAGCACAATAACAGAAACATCAGGGAGATGTATATTATCAGGCCATTGTTAAATTGTATATATATCCAGAGTTGTCCATATACTTTGACTGTAACCTGAAACTAAGTGTTGGATTGGCCTAAGACTCATTAATGGGCATATATCTGTAAAGGAGAGTGTTCAATCATTCTAAAGATCCAAAAAAAGTTAAAATCATCGATCGAAATAAGGACCTATTAAGATTCACTATCCAACCAAGTTGAAAGAGCAAAAAACCTTTCCATACAAATTGGAACCCCAAGGGCTCCCTTATAATATAAGTAAGGCGTGCTTTCCATCGCAAGAATCATATGGACAATAGAATCAAACGTTTACTTGGCTAACAAGTTGACAATGAGAGACTCGGCCAAGAAAACTATACATATTTGTAGTTTATAGCGTGATAACAGCTGTTTGGTGGTGTTTAGAAACAAGCTTTAGACTAAACCATTAAACATCACAAACAACTTATGATGGTAGTGGCTGCTTAAGTAAATGTAATGCTTTTATAATCCTAACACATTGTGCGCAGCTTACTTGAATAAAAAATAATAAAACAGCAAACACAAATTCAGAATAAAATGCCTAGGCAATGGAAAGGATGTTAGTTTAATATGCATTCTAGTAGGAGAGGGACATGAAAGACTAGAATAAGAGAGGCAAGAATGAGATTGGATAAAAGAATAAGGCAAATAATGGGAACAATGGTACACTTAAAAAGTTAATGAAGTGTTTATTGGATATGAGAATGTATTCCTATTATTAGCATTAGTTGTGTTCTCCAGGGCTTCTGGTCCTTCAGTTGAGATACACTGTTAGCATGAAACATTCAGCATGCCTCAATTTTCCTCATAGTAGACACAAACATGAAGACATCTGGTTTCCAATCAATGCAACATTTGGAAGGGAAGTTTGCTCCTATTTAGGACATTCATTATCTCGTTTTTCAGCCATCTGCATATCTACAGTGGCTCACCAAAATAACCTGGTTCCCCATATTCAGTAATACATCTATGACCCTATATTTCTTAATCCAATTTTTTCAAATTCAACATTAATATTATAGTCATTTACGCTAATCTTCTAATATCTATATTGGATTTTTTTCCTTTATTTATTTTTCTTCCTCAAGCTCACCTTCCTTTTTCTTATTTTGTTCTGTCCAACTTTATTTTTACTCCCTATCATGTCCTTTTCAGCCAGTTTTACCCCGGTACATCATATATCCCCATTTCTTAACATCCAATATAATATTAAAAAAAATTAAAGCAAAACAAATAATTTTAAATGGTTTTCTAGCAAACTGTATTTTATACATTTTTAGCGAACTAACATACTTTCAGGACATTTTCACACTGTTCTCTTGAAGTAAAATATTTACTGTGTCTTAGGAAGGTATTTCTGGGGTCACCAACAGTTTTAGAAGATTCTTCATCCTATGTGTATATAGCTTTTGTTAGTCCCATTAGACTTATACATAGTACAAGTAAGCATTTCCTTTTGTACTCAAATCAATATGTTTACATGCCTGTTATTTAAATAATGAAAAGCAATTAATTAAATGTTTTTATTTACATCTGTAAAAAGACTATTGTACAACAATTTTGGAAAAACCTAATTCCTTTTACAGGATGAAGTAAAGTTCAAGACATCGAAAATATTGGTCCTTAAATGCTTGTTTGAATAAATTACTGTTTCTGCATTTTTAAACAGAAGACAACTTTCAATATGATAATAACTACCAGACTCGACATCTGGATCTCTGCAAAAGTTGGAGGAATGTGGATTTGTAATGGTTCATAAAGATGTTATAAGTGTGTTGGGTCTATAGTCAACTTTCACATCTTACTTGGAAGCCGTGGATAGTCCTAAATGTTAATAAATTCAAGCTCAAGATATTAAGTTTTCTATGACACTCATGCATAACCAAAATATGTGACTCTTTATGATATTTTGATGATTTGGGACAGTGTGCAGATGTGTTCAGATTTATCTATTAAAAATATATAAATATTTTCTCTGAAATCAGTAATCAAATGTATTGATGATTTATGAGAAGCTGCAATATCAAAACAAAGTGTATCCAAGCACAAAAATAAAAAGATACACACATGCACATGTATGTATAGCATGCATGGTTAGTATTCGCTACCCTTAGGTAGACCGCAGACAGCTTGTATATTGAAGGAACACTTCAGACCTCCTAAACCACTTTAGCTTGTGTGTCCTCTTTATTTCATTTTACAAAAAGTGCAGATTTCAATTGAAATGTACAATTTTATGAATTAACCTGGTTACACCCATTGGCTTTCAAGCAGACAACAGATAATGTTACCTTCTGGTTTGGTTAGCTCAGTGGAACTAATCTCAAGAGGCAGCAATAGCTCAGAGCACCTGCCTTGTAAAGACTTCTAATTGACCTGCATTGGGAAGTCTATGATTGGACTGCCACAGAAAATCTGGGCAGGGCTAGAAGGGGAGGGTTTGCAAAGGCAGCAGAAAGGAGAACTGCAGATTTTGCAATCTGTTTTTAAGTGTACCTCCAATGACACAATGCATAATTAAAAACTTGCATGCTGTCATTTGGGATATATCTTATAAACTGTGATTTTTAAGTGGAGTGTCCCTTTAACAATGTTTAATATTGTTAATTTAATGCGTCACATATAAAAACATGACCATGTATAAAATTATGCTTGTTTATACCACAAATCCTAATAACTGTATAATAATAGGGACGCGCTATAGATAAAATAAATCAAATGTTATGTATAATACAATTAAAATTATAGGTGTAAAAGGGAGAAACTGGCTACTTCTCAATGGAATACTACATCATTATGGTGATATAACACAGCACACAAAAATGTATATATTGCAAATACCAACTCATTACCAACTCATTACCAAGCAGGCTGGATGAAATAAGCCAATGTCCTCCAGAGAAGATAGGTAAAGGAAGTACAAGAGAATAAATAACCTGATACTGCTTGCTTGGATGAAGTGATAGCACGGTGTTCTGGATTGTTGATTAAAAGTCAGCCCCAGCAATTGCCAAAATGTATAAGTATATACAGCCATTACATATACAGATACAAACAGTCATGCTCAAAAGTTTGCATAGCCTGGCAGAAATTTTGACATTGATTTTGAAAATATGACTAATCATGCAAAAATGTATTTTAGTGAAGGATAGTGATCAAATGAAGCCATTTGTTATCACATAATTGTTTGGCTACAGACACACAAGGTGACACACACAGGTTAATATGGCAATTAAAGGTTAATTACCCACACCTGAGGCATTTTAAATTGCAATTAGTGCCTGTGTATAAATAGTCAATGAGTTTGTTAGCTCTCATGTGAATGCACTGAGCAAGCTAGATACTGAGCCATGGAGAGCAGAAAAAAACAGTCAAAAGACCTGCATAAAAAGGTAATTGAACTTTATAAAGATGGAAAATGATATAGAAAGATATCTAAAGCCTTGAAAATGCCAATCAGTACTGTTCAATCACTTATTAAGAAGTAGAAAATTTGAGGATCTCTCGATACCAAGCCAAGGTCATGTAGACCAAGAAAGATTTCAGCCACATCTGCCAGAAGAATTGTTTGTGATACAAAAATAAACCCACAGGTCACCTCAGGAGAAATACAGGCTGCTCTGGAAAAAGACAGTGTGGTTGTTTCAAGGAGCACAATACGACGATACTTGAACAAAAATTAGCTGCATGGTCCAGTTGCCAGAAAGAAGCCTTTACTGCACCAATGCCACAAAAAAGCCCAGTTACAATATGCCCGACAACACCTTGACACACCATACAGCTTCTGGCACACTGTAATTTGGAGTGACGAAGCCAAAATAGAGCTTTATGGTCACAACCATAAGTGCTATGTTTGGAGAGGAGTCAACAAGGCCTATAGTGAAAAGAACACAATTTCCTCTGTCAAGCATGGTGGTGGTTCACTGATGTTTTAGGGGATTGTAAGCTCTAAAGTCATGAGGAATATTGTGAAAATTGATGGCAAGATGAATACAGCATGTTATCAGAAAAAACTGGCAGAAAATTTGCATTCTTCTGTAAGAAGTCTGCGTATGGGACACTCTTGGACTTTATAGTATGACAATGACCCTAAGCACAAGGCCAAGTTGACCCTCCAGTGGTTGCTGCAGAAAAAGGTGGAGGTTCTGGAGTGGCCATCACAGTCTCCTGACCTAAATATCATCAAGTCACTCTGGGGAGATATCAAACGTGCAGTTCATGCAAGATGACCAAAGACTTTGCATGACCTGGAGGAATTTTACCAAGACGAATGGGCAGCTATACCACGTGCAAGAATTTGGGGCCTCAAAAAACAACTATTACGAAAGACTGCACACTGGCATTGCTGCTAAAGCGGGCAATACAGTATTAAGAACTAAGGGAATGCAGACTTTTGAACAGGGGTCATTCTGATGTTTTTCTTTGTTTTCATGTTTTGTTTTATGATTGTGCCAGTCTGTTATAAAATACAGTTGACTATGAATCCCATAAGAAATAAATTAAATGTGCTTTGCCTGCTCACTCATGTTTTCTTTAAAAATGATACATATATTACCAATTCTCCAATGGTATGCAAACTTTTGAGCACAAATTCATATACAGGGGAGTGCAACAATCGTTCTGATGTTCGCTTGACACTCAGTTAAATCTGTTAAAAGCCAAGGGAAATAGATATGAGCTGCAAATGAATGTTGTCTGGAAACCAATATTTTACACATGAAAAAGCACAACCTTTTTGTTATATAGCTATTGGATACTCTTTACTTAATCATCCTCCCACTTATAAGCTACGCAACTTGGGTTCATATGTGTTTTGTTTAATGTGACATTGACCAGTATTTTTATTATTTTATTATTATTACTTTAGTGTTAGTGTTTGGAGAACTTTTACTTTTCATCCCCAATCTTAAGAACACTTCATAGACGATATGGTCATGTTGCCTCATTCATCAGAATTCCAATTTGGAGATCATGTCCACTCAAACCCTTCCCTTTCACACTGTCTTTGACTTTGTGTTGTTCTTCAATTCTTCCCCCTACTCTTCCACATACATATACCCCATTATATCATATTGTTGATAGAAATGTATTATATTTCTATTTTAAAAGTAATTTCTTATGAATGGATCCTCATCTTTGCATGTAAGTTTATTTTCTCTTATTAAATAAACTTGATATAAGATTCAATATTTCTTCTAGAGATCAGGGCAATTTTATGCTCTGTGAAAAATCATTCTTGTACCTTAGATGCATGAAGCATCCCTTATTACCACCATGAAAACTATGGTAAGCCATTGAAATTAGTTAATAGTGGACTGAACAAAATTACCGTAACATTTTGAAACAGAATTTTTCTTTAACAGCTTTTTTACCTTTGACAGTATTGTTAATTCTTTTTCTTGGCTTCTACTTTTCTTGTGGTTTGGAACCTTTTCAACAACATGTGTGATATGTTCTGGCACTTATTAAAATAAAACATTTGACTTAACAGTAACATGGCTTATAAGCAATGCAATTTCTCTATACTCATGTAATTATTACGGTTATTAATGGTGCATTATGAGGCTGAAATTTTCATTTATGAATAATGCATTTATCCCTTACGGACAGAGAAACATTTCATAACAAACCAGCCTTTAAAGATCCTATATCAACATGGAATGTCCTACTCATTTACTGAACGCAGAACTTTATAGGACTTCAAATGCAAAATAAGCAGGGTTTCCATACTAACCTTAAAAATCTTAAAACCAGATTGTGATCCTGAGGTGGGTATGTATGTGGTCCTTAAGCTTTTAAAATTGCTACACTAAGATGCAATATCAAGAGAGTGAGAGAGAGAAAATGAGAAAGTAAAACATCATTCTATTGATAATTATCTTTTCAATGTCATGGGTGGTTAACTGCTTTAAGTGGTAACTTTATATTTTTGTTTAGAATGGCATTCTGTGACTATTATAGAAAAACACAAAAGAGGTATCTGAAAACTGATATGCTCATCCTAAACCCCATGGATTTAAAGATGCCCTCTGTGTATTGTATACACTTGCAGCAGCATTAATAGTGCCATGAGACAATAGGACTTTCTTCAAGAACATTGAGATGTTGTGCAGTCCACTTGTGACATGCAGACATTATATCTGTCTATATAATACAGATTACGGAACAGCGTACTCAAAATACATTTTTAAATTCTATACGGATACTTAAAATGACCTATCTCAGCAAACAAATATGGGGATTCAGTTCCACATTAATTTTGCATTGTATGTATTCACAATACTTTTACAAACAGATTATTTAAATACACGTCAGCTTACTTTGCACAAGCACTGAATCTCCATATTTGTTTGCTTAGCGATTTAAAGTAGCCTTATAGAATTTAGAAATGTATTTTGAATGCCCTGTTCCTTAATCTGTATTATGTATACATTTTGGTCACTACAGGAGCACCATTCCTGCAAGATGCATGTTCCGAGTGTGCCCATAATTCCCTTTTGTTTTTATTATATCTGCTTAGGCTGTATGGGCACTTCTACCTCCAGGTTACATTTGGGCACGATTGTCCTATGTTATTTTTTTGTATCCTTGGGGGTTCATTTACTTTACAGGCAATTATGTTTTTTATGCGGTCATTATTAGTTAATAGACCATATCTCATTGACCCCTTTTTTATGCAGCGAATAAGAGTCCACTCTTGGTAATACATTTACAAGTAGAATAACAGTAAAAAACTGTATTGAAGTGCATGACATCATAAAAAGCAATGAACATTGAATTTACTATAAAAAAAGCAAAAAAGAATGATCGTTTTGTCAGATTCAGAGGAGGCACAGTATATGCCTGCAAAAAACTTATAAAGAGGGGCATCCATTTCTGATTCATATTTTTTAACACATTGTCAGTATGAAGTATTGAGAAAAGTGCAATGTCCATATTTTTTTCAACACATCCATGTTTACATTGAACTGCTGGAATAACTAACCACATACTTGGGTAATATTTTTTCTAGAAAGTGCATCTGCAATTATCAGGAAAACATGAATCAGATTTCTTTTCTGTATGAAACATAAAAGAAAAAAAACGAAAAAAACAATAACCCGGTTGTATATTCATATGTGTAAAAAACAATATTTTACAGACTTCATTTTGATACAAGTATTATTTAAAGTTTTTAAAATCATCACAAGTCGAATGGATTTCCTGGTACTGCCACACATCATTCCTGTCATACATTTTTTTTTTTACTTTGCACTACAATTTGTTCTTTCTAATTGAAGCTGTCCAGACTCTTATTGTTGGCCTTTTGCAACATCATGTGCTTACACAACTTTCAATATGCTGTCCAAGGAAAAAGGTAACTCACACTTGGCATTACATACTTTTTTCAATTGCAATATGATAGACAAATATAACAATGTATATCACTGTTGAGTGTTATTTTAGTTAAGTGATCTCATGTATAATTATTTTAGTTTTGGAAAAATCTAAAAAGTTACAATAGCAGCAGTTTGCATGGTTTGTTTGCAATTTTACAGTTGACAGTTCCCTTGATACTAAAGGAATCATCGGATCCTCTAAATACTTCTTTATATTGTAATATGGAATGTTGAAGAAATTTGAAGAACCATTAAAGGTTTGTTGGCAAACTCCTTCCTGTTAGACCTGCAAGAAGGGGCCGAGCATGGATGCATGGATGTCATTACAATTATGCCCCCCCCCCACCAGAAAAAATCCTGCGAACGCCCATGGACATAGGCACTGTATATATTGCTATAATTGTAGGAGGACTAAGTGAGTTAAATGAAGAGCTACACCCTCTGATTTGGCAAAATTCATTTGGAACATTGAAAATGTATTTAATATTGTATGAATAAATTTATTTTTTCCTTACTTGGGCATATATTGATAATCTTTAGTTTGTTTATTAACATTGCTATATTATAATTAACTTGATAATTTTAGATGTAATTTATTCACTCTAATATTGTGTCTTTTGGATGTTCATTTAATTGTCTGTTAATCCTCGTTGGACTTTGGTTCATAAGAGGAGGTCCCTGCTGAAGGTGATGTAGGGGGTCTCCTCTTCATCATGAGATTCCCCTGAGGCCTCCTCGTCGCTGAGCAGTTCTGGCGCCATCTTAGGGGGGAACCGCGGAGTAGGGCTGTCAAATGAGAGCCGAATATCTGGCAATTTAGTAACCTCTGGGTAGCGAGGTTTTTTATTTTTGCGCCCCATATTGTATGCTGTATGAGGGAGGTTTCTGCGAGGTTTGATCGAGCTTTTTAGTAGTTTAAATTAGCTTTTTCTTGGACTGGGGCAGAGTTCCTCACAAGCCTCTTCTCTGTTGCTCAGTCAATCACGCCCCAATAGCAAATAATTTAATGTATTTTACATAAGTAATGGAACAGAGTCTAATGTTAGAGTCTAAAGCCAGAATAATAATTATAACAACTATTTTCAGAAATTAAAATCAGTCTTCATTTTAATTATATCGTGTTCTCTACAAGGTCAAACGTATTGCAGGAAATTATTATTTTACATGCATCCCTTTCCTTAATTTGATCATTTACTTGATTTGGTACAGTTGATATAACTTATCACCAAATATGTTTTCTTTGCCTAAATATGCACCTGTTTGCAAGACAGCATTACTCAAATAGTTTCCATGTGATAATTTTAAGAAATGTGGTTTGTAAATGAGAAATGTATTCACTGTCTACAGTGCTGTGATTCACACATCTCCACAGGGTTTACAAAAAATTCTGTCTGCACATAAATAATTGTGAGACCAACTGTGTGGTCTTCAGGATAACATTCCCTTAAAGCTTTTTATTTATTAGAAAAACAATTAACAAAATGCTGGCCAAATATAATAGTAGTTTCACAGCAGAGAAATAATCTCACACAATTAATATAGTAAAATAAATTAGATAATCCACACCTTTATGGAAATAAATTCACCATATACCTTAGAATACGTAAAATTAATCTTTGTAATTTATATTAAAGCATAAATTGATCAAGAAAAAGAAAAAAAAAAGAAAAAAGGTAAAGTTGCACCAACCTTGTATTGCGTTGACAGTTGTAAAGAACACAGAAATTGTTGTAGGCTTCTGAATCAATATAATTTAAAGGTAGATACTAGCTTGCTGAGTCTCTATTCTCAAACATATTTCTGCATTTAATAAATATTTTTTAGCACTCCACAGTAGCAATTGAAGTTAATGCCACCATCACACAAGATAGGCAATGTTTCAATATCCATTGATATCTTTGTCAATAAGCTTGATAAGCTACACGTATGTGTCAAAACTTTACCTTGTTGCTATGGAGTGCTGAGCAGTAATTCATTAGTGTAGTCAACTCTAAAGTCAGTTAAATTGTTAAGACAAACAGAGGATATGAAAACTCTGAAAAGCTTAAAGAAACTCACTAGCTTGCCATTTAGCTATTCCCCGCACAAGTCTTAAAAATGTTTTTGCTCACTTGTGCCATTTGCATATCAGACTGATCCTACTCTTAAGGGCAGTCCAGAACCAAAAGCCCTTTCTGTATGAGAGATACAGCAACCCTGCACAATCGTTTCTGGCCTTTTATGGGCCTTGTCAGCGAGGTGTAGCTAATACCCCTCTATGCACAGTGAACACGGGGTCCACGTCTGCATTTCCCTTTTAACGTAAGGAGAGATTATGCAATTGCACAGCAACAAAAACAGAGAATATGAGAACTCTGAGAATGGGCAACCCAATAGCTTGCCCTTCGGTAAATCCCCACTCAGGCCTAAAAAATGTTTTGCTCTTTCGTGCCATTACAAGGAGAACCTATTCCATTTGCATATCAGACTTATTCCATCCATAAAGGCAGTCCAGAGCTGAAAAGCTAGCAAGTCCTCTCTGCACAAGAGATGCATCAACCCTGGGAGATCATAAATTGCTAAGATGCCTTGAACCGGTTTACACTACCAGCTGAAATTTGAAAGACACAAAAATACCTGATTTGTGTCACCTTTATGGAAGAGTTTAGTGAATTTACAGCTGGAACAAACACCAATAAAAAGTATAAACAGAAGAAAGAAAATACAGTAATAATTGCAATTTTTCTGTGGCATATGGCTACCACACTTTTTAAAGAAAGGGTGAGCATTTATGGCATTTCTTGGAACTTATTTTTGAGGTTGAAAACTTTAACTTGAATCACCGATCATTCAGATTTAGAAATAAGTATGGAAAGCACATGGGTGATTGGAGAGGAATAAGTACAGGTACTTCTTGAATATAAATGGGCCTTAGGGACATTTGTACTTGATGTCTTTGCAAACAATGAGCATGAAGAGTACTACCAAAGATGGTCAAAATTAATATGTGATTAAAGTTATTTGTCATATTCCACGTAAATGAGTCTTGTCTCTTCGAAAGTCCTTGAAATTATTTTGACAGTTAACACTACTTCAATAATCTGTAGACAGACAAATTGGAGTTTAGTGTGCATCTAAATCTTTTGACTAATCATTTAATTGTTTAATTCTGAAGTCGTTGGTTTAATATTGACACGTTTGTCTAAATCCAGTGTATGATATGTATATTGTTCTTGTAAAGGTATTGTCATTTTAAGTGAGAATTAATATGTTTAATTCCAGACATGATTTTGATTTATAATTATTTAACTAATACACGCGGAAATTATGATTTAAGAAACATATTTCTTATTAACTAAGTAGCAGCAGGGAAAAACAAATAGAAATGTAAGCTTGTAGAGAGGTGTTTTAACAAGAGAAATACATTGCAATATCCCATATTTTTAAATATATGTGATGCCTCTTGCCATTTTATGCCCTATATTGGTATTTGTGACTGCCACTGTTATTTCTCTAAATTAGAGTTATGGGTAGGCTAAGTGTTACTTTTTTTCTCTGATTTATCCTCCTGTGACTTTTTTTGAGATGTTTTTAATGGATTCTTTAAAGTGATCCTTGAAGTAGTGTGGAACAGTTTTTTATCGTTCTGGCAGAATATTAAATATGAGCCAACGTGTCTTTATTAATTAGAATCTACATTATTTTGACAACCTGAAAATATATATTTTAGCTGAGTTCTGTACAGAATGTTGCCAAGGATTACTTCCTTGGAGGTTTACCATTTTCACACTTCTTGGGTTAAAAGAGCCAGTGTAGGTATCTTTGTTTTAAACATGTTATTAAATCTGCAAATTGCATACAGGAATTCATTCTCAGAGGCATGAATTCGTCTACTCTAGTTCCTGTTAAAGTATAAAATAGATGACTTCTTACTTTGCGTGTAAGAAGGCAGCAAAGTTACTGTGCCGTCCTTACAATAAAGTCCTCCCCTTAGTCCCTAAACTATCCAAAAACACTAAACTAAGCATTAACTCCTGCATTACATCACACTATCATTAAACAATACCTTCACTACATTGTCACTAAATATTAACCTCTACACTACACTATATTATCATTAAAAGGAACTACTATTACCGTTATCACTAAACATCACCTCCCACACTACTTTATACTACTCTGTCACTAAACATTAAACCCTACAGTACAATACACGCTAAGTAAACACTTATCTGCATGCTACATTACACTATTACTAAACATTAACCCTCAGTAAACTCCCCCTCTAAAGACAGTAACAGGAAATTGATATATCATATATTAGAGAGCTTTTCAAGAGAGCCAAGTGTAACTTTACAAATTCTAGATCGGGGTAGACAGCCTTTATCATTCCAGATGTTGTGGACTACATCTCCCACGATTCTTTGCAAGCATGATTTCTCTAAAATGATTACAGGAGTGGTGAAGGTTACCTACCACTGTTCTAGATCAACTAAAAACCTGCATTTTGTGCGTTTATATCCCAGGACCTTTTATGCCAACAATTACATCATACTTTTTTTTGAAAATGGATTAAAATGAGTTTAATAAATTCTTCAATGTGGAAAATAATATACTGCATTATTTGTCCCACATCAATTCAATGCCATAAAATAATGAAATCAGAATTATATTTCTATTTAAACTGCTAAGCAACATACTGAGTTATTTGTTAATAGTGCAGCACACAATTTGGAAAAACTACTTTTGTGCAATTTGGGGCAATATTGAGGCCTAAATTCTGTTGAAATCCACAAAAATCTCGGCCATTCCTGCAATCTAACATAAACACATTACATCACATACAAACACATCCTGCATTCAAACTTCAAAATGATATACAAACACACCCCTTCAATCAAACACCAATACTACACACAAATGTACATCTGCATTTAAAAGCCAACATTACATCCAAACACATCCCTGCAATCAAAAATCAAATGCAAAAATTACATACAAACACACCCCTGTATTGAAACACTAAAATGATATACAAGCACCATTTTATCAAAATCACACCTACATTTAAAAGCCAAGACTACATACAAACACACCCCTGCATTCAAACGCAAACACTACACACACGTACACCACTGCATTCCAATGACAACAATACATACAAATATACCCCTACAGGCACACATATACGCCACACAAACACTGCTCACAAATACTACCTGGCAAGCATGGGCAAATGATAGATACAGCGCTATGGAATCTGATGGCGCTATTTAAATAATAAAATAATAATAATAAATCTCCAGCTGGCACACCATCATTGGAGTTGTAAAACAGATAGAGATCAATGTTGCACTCTTGCAATAGAGGGAGGTGGGGGGGGGGGGCAAAAACTGTTTTTGCACTAGGACCCTCTCTACATTTGTTCTACAATAGGTGGGGGGGGAGGGCAGGGGAAAAACTATTTTTTAAAGACACCCCCATTATTATTTCTTGTACAGGAGATAATGTCTGTTGTTAAAGAACCATTTTATCTTTGAGAATTCTCCATTTACATATGTTTGTATTTGTGTACTGTCTTTCCTTAATACAGATATTTGCAACAAAACTGAGAGTAAGAGGGCTTCTCATCCTTTGCATCTTGTCCAGTACTGTTAATGATGAAGCAATTTCAGCTTGGTGGTGACATGCTTTCTCATGAATACAAAGACCATTTCTGAAAAAAACATAAATTGTTCACACAGCACATCAGATGCCAAATGTCCTCAATTGTGCCCACTGTGCACGAGTCTGGGAACATACAAATCTGAGTGGTTAGATAGAGATTTGGGGCCGAAAGCAATGGACAAACTGCATTACAGTTTTATAGAAGTATTTTTTGATCCAAATATAACTGTTCACCAAAAGTAACACTGTTATACATTTGGTTTAATATTGTGGAAATGCGCCTTCTTTTAAAACATTAAGTAAAACTTGCTTACATTTTATTTTCTTCCTGGCATCCACTTGAACACAATCACCTGGTTTAAATATTTGTTTTGAGTAAGTCTACAAATACGTGTTTCAGCTGGTTTTTAAATTTTATATTTGCGTCATTGCTTAAGAGTCACTGTGGATACATCTGCAATTGTATATAATCCCTTGACTACTATCTGCCCATCAATTTCATATTGAACCTGCATAGAATTTGATTGAGTTCACATTGAATAAACATACAACAAAGGTCGACAATGAGTTTAACTTTCTCTTGTTTAACTGTTATTTCTGTTACTTTCAGCAATAAAGTCATGTTATGGATGATATTGTGACATTTTAAATATTTGTTATGGTTTTTTTTTAAATCAAAATGTTTTTTGTGACCACTCTTTATGACCTTGTGTTCCCCTCTATTCTAGTATGATTTTATCACAACATTTTTACAGTGTCCTTTATAAAATATTACACTATTTCAATGCTTCTGCTCACATGTATTCAATAATTACCAAAAAAAGTTGCAAGAAAATACTGAGATTGGATAACAGCTCTGTGACAGAACCATCCGTCTGTCTATTGTGCTGGATTCGTCTATTCCTGCCCCCGTTCGTGCAAATGGCTGTTTCTATGGCCCAGCCATACGAATGACTGTTTTCTCCGAACAAATTCACCGAATGGATGGCCACCCAGAAGAAGAAGTGTGCTGCTGGTTAACCTCTTGATCCCAATTAGAACGTTGTGGTTAACCGCAGGCACTTCTCAATTAAACCGAATTCAGGGTGGCCGTCGTTCGTATGTCGACCACGAGGCAGCGGCCATTTTAAAACGCACGAAAGCCCAGCGGTGTTTGGCACTGATTCCATGGAACTAAAAACGGACACTTTTTCTGCCGAACACCGCTGAAACAACGGTTCGCCTGGCTGCCTCGACGAAAGCGTACGAATACCGGCCGTTCGGGAGTTTTGAAACACACGAAAGGACTTAACCCAGATAGCCTTCCCATGGAGTCAATCGCATAGCGAAAGACTGTAAGAACTTTGACTCCATGGCGATTGAACTATGTGTGTGGGATCTGAGCGCTATTCGCTAATAATTTGCACTCAGTTCCAGGCTATCTGGGGATGTGTGATACGAATGGGAAATGTTCGGTTATTTTAAAGTTATATATTTTTAAGTATTTTTTTGGTATTGCATTTAAGATGGCGATTTTTCTTTGTCCTGGAGATAATTGAATTACTTCTCAATTATCTCCAGGGCAGAGGGGAGGAAACTCTATTGCATTGTGGGAAAAGCTTGTGATTGTATGTCTGAAATGTCCCCATGTCCATCTGTAATTCCAGTCTCCCATTTGGTCCCCTAGGGGAGTGTCCACCAAGTGGGAGACCTGCATAAATATGGGCAGGTAGCCCACAGTAAAGCCAGATCCTGTTTGACCCTCAATGCAGAGCTTCTGTCTCATTATTGGGGTATTTCTTCTTTGCGCTTAGAGACTGCTGATTGGAACCGAAAGCCGCTTGGTGGATATCGTTGTTCGGCGGCTAGCAGCAGTTCGTGGATTTCCGTTCGGGAGTTTGGAGCCTTTCACGGATCCCGGTCGGGAGATTGCCGCTTCCCCTGAGGTTGGTTCATATACTGCAGTTTATGTGAACGGAGTTATTGGTATTGTAGAAGGGGAAGGCTAACTAAACGGCGGTTTCGTTTAAAGACACCAGGGGTGTCTTAACAATCTCAAATAGCTTGACCTTCGGTCAGTGCCCCCTCGGTTTTAAAGTAGTTTTTTTGTTCATCCTGTGCCATTATGTAAACGAAATCATTTGCATATCAGAGTGATTCTACTCAAAAGATTAGTACAAACCCAAAATGTAGTCCGGCTCCTTCTGCATGAAAAATACAGCAGCCCCAGATGGTCATTTTGACCTTGTTAGGCCTCGTCAATGATGATAACTGATACCCCGCTATGTAGCAGTGAGCAAGGAGTCCGCATCTTGATTACACTTTTACCTTAGGGAGAGAAAAAAAACAAACAAAAAAAAAAAAGATGATTTTGTTTTCTGTAATAAATTTTGCTCTACTATCTTGAACCCTTCTATTCTCCTGGAGGTTCTACTCTCCCTGAGATTACCTATCTGAATCACTGTTTAGTTAGTGTATTTCTCCAGGAAAGCTCGCTACCTGATGCTTTCTTTTTTTCACCTGCTCCTTAACTTCACGTGCTTTTGTATTGTTTTCATCAGTGTTTGCTTTTTTTCCTCAATCGTCTCCAAACTGCTTTGCTTATTCACAAAAAAAAAATCTAATCTGAAACAAAGTCTTTTCTTTTGGATTATCATGGCATATCATAGAATATCATAGAACTCTCATTGCAATATTTATCAAAGAGATGGTGGATCTCATTGTGCATATGGTGTAATTATGTTTTCTAATATGTAAATGATTTGAGATTCCCAACTCCATGACCTCTACCACTCTGTACCAATGAAAGATATGAAAAATAAATATTGGTTAACTTAAACGAGGCTTCCGAAATAAGATTATGTTATACTGTAAACCTTTTATAACAATACATTTGCATTTAAGGTAAACAGAATTACATCTGCAAAAACAAATGGCTTGTAAAAACAGGATATGGATATTAAGTTTATTAATGTTTATGTTGCATGAAACTATAGGAAACAAGTGTCCATGCAGCTGATCAAACTGCCCGAGGCTTACCTTTTGTGTACATGATACATAATACGTGATAGGCGAATAACAATGTAAATAAGATATAGTATTCAATTCTTAAGTTTAATCACTAAAATGGTACGTATTTATCACTGCAATGGCACTATGCTATCACACTAAACAGACTTACTCCCACACTTCCTATAGAAATTATCACATTACACCCCACCCCATGACCCATCAAAACTAACAACAGCATTCTCTGCTACATTTGTTTCTATATATTTCTAATTTAACTGTAAAAAAAAATAATTAAACTATCTGCTACACATTCTTAATAGAATGATATATATTTGTTACTAATAATTTATTACTGAACACAAAATTTGACAATAGGCAGTGACATATTTTACAACTGAATGGTTATGTTATACAAAATAACAGATACTTTTTTGAATACACATAATCAAAATAGACTATATCAGTGAGCATGTAACTAAAATTTATTTAATAGCAGCATTATTAACATTAACCAACAGAACTAACCTTAATTATTGGGCAATTTTGAAATTAAAACTATAACATTTATTTGCAGCAAGGGATACATAGCTAGCATAGGAAGTTAGTGCTGGGCAAAAATGGCTGGCAAAACTGTCTTATTTCAATTATCTTGTTTAAGTACATTAAAAATATTTTAACCTACATCTTATTACAATTATACACTGATCAGCCAAAAATTTAAACTGCCTGCCTAGGTTCCCCTCATGCTGCCAAAACATCTCAGATGCGTCAAGGCATGGACTCCACAAGACCTCTGAAAGTAACCTGTGGAATCTGAAATAAAGACATTCGCATCAGATACTTTAAGTCTTGCAAGTTGCGAGGTAGGGCTTCCATGGATTGGATTTGTTGTTCCAGAACATCCCACAGATGCTCAATCTGATTGAGATCTTGGTGGCACTCCACTGTTTTCACAATGGGTAACCTGAATAAAAGTCACTGGCTTCATGCAGTCTGATTTTAGCTAACACTCTCAGCCTATCGGTGCTGGAATGATTCATTAGAATGTAATCTCTGCATTAGCTAAACCCCACAGTGAAAAGAAGAGCCACAGGACCCAGGAGCCCCCCATAAGTGTCAAAATTATGAAGATTTTTCTTACTATGAGAACCAGGGGACTTCAGGCAGCATAACCACTTCAATTAGATGATATTATTGTGCCTAAAATGTCCTTTTAATTTTAAATTATTTACATGTATTTCAATTGATTAAAAAACTATTATTAAAAATAATAGTGAGTACAATGATTTAACTGACGTAGGCGCTAAACTGTGATTACTTATCTAAAACAGTTAACAATTGTACAAATATAGCTGTACTTAGCCCCAAAAACACTCCAGATAGATAAAAATTAAAATAAGACAAAAAATTATTTTATATACAAAACCCACACAATTAGGTGAGTGTAATATTTAAAGTGCAAAAATCTTTGTGCTTAATATATACTGAAAGTGCACTTCACTCTGTGCAATTGTGATCGCTTCCAGCTGCTCTATGGGTATTACACGATGCCTCGATATCGAGGCATCGTGGAATGCCCCCCAACACTGCTGAGCACCCGAGACATTCCCGGGCTGCCGCACATTCCCGGGTTGCCGCACATGGCTTGCTGGGCCTAACATAGATCAGAGGGATTTCCTGCTCTGGTGCGTTCGTCTATGTTCGGGGAAGTTTCCCCGAACATAGACGAACACTCCAGAGCAGGGAATACCTTAATTCCTCACTTTCCGACTGATTTGTTCTACGACGAGTGAGGAGTGAGGAGTGTCTGTATTATTTATGTATAATATAATGTGAGCGAAAAAGTGGAACAGTGGTTGATGGAAGATATATCAGGCCTGATTTGCTAAACAGCAGCCAGAGAATTTTCAGTTAAATGCCCCCGGGAGAGATGTTAAGTTTGCAATTTACATTGCGGTATGGGTCCCTGGGGCGGAGCATTTGGAGAGCAGGGTGGGCCAATGCTCCAACAGCACTAGTTGCTGTGTAACAGACCAGAATTTGGATTTAACTTAAGAGTTAACTAATTGTCACTCACCTGTAGCTGGTCAATTAGCAGGCAGGCCTTTAAAAGAAGAGATTAGCCTGCTGCAGAGTGAGGGAGAAAAAGCCAGCTAGGAGAGCTGAAGGAGAGAGAACAACAATTGTGTTTATTGCAAATTCTATTTAGTTTTTTTGGAAAATTGGTAAGTGGGAAAGCCACCCAATTACAGATAGTGATTTGTGTCTAGTAAGAGCTTAAGTAAGAGCAAGGAATTTTGTTTTGTTTATTATTATTTAAAGCACCTGTTTTTCCTATCAAATAAAAAGGAAAACCTAACTGAATGTGTCCTGGACTTTGATTACCCTAGAAGGCTGTGGTTACTGTAAGATCTGTGACAAAATCCTACCTGTAAAAGAGGTGGTTTGTTATAATATTATAAAATAATTAAAGAATTTTATAAGATATTATACATATATAATGTATATATATATATATATATATATATATATATATAATTTCATTATAAGTTTACTTTGAGATATATACATATATCTCAAAATACACTTATAATAAAATTATATATATATATATATATACATATATATATATATATATATATATATATGCATTGTATATGTATAATATATATGGTTTGATGGGGGTAAATTACATTGGCCGGCTTCAAAAATGTCTGAAATAGGACATGGGTGCATGATGACCATCTATGAAAATTCCTAATTGGAAAACTGGAACACGCAAAACTGAAACACGCACCCTCCAAATAAGGTCATTTAGGCTCCAGAGAACCCAACACACCTATAAATGGGGGGTATCACTGTACTCAGGAGATGTTGCTGAACGCATAATGGGGTGTACTTTGGCAGTAACTCTTACAGTTCTCCATACATGTATTCTTAAATTGCTATGTGTGTCAAAAAAATCACCAATTATTATTATTATTATTATTTTTAATTCGGCATAGATTGGTGGTAAAATCATTGCATGAAGAGAGTCAAAATACCCTAAGTTTAATACCTTAGGTTGTCTTCTTTTAAAATATATATACATGTGAAGGGTTATTCAGGGATTTCTGACAGATATCAGTGTTGCAATGTAACTTGTGTTAATTTTGAAAACAAAAATGGTTTGGAAATAGCAAAGTGCTACTTGTACTTATTGCCCTATAACTTTCCAAAAAAACTAAGAACATGTTAACACTGGGTATCTCTAAACTCAGGACAAAATTTAGAAACTATTTAGCATGGGTGTTTTTTGGCGGTTGTAGATGAGTAACAGATTTTGGGGGTTAGAAAAAGTATGTTTTTAAACATTTTTCAGCAGATTTTATAATTTTTGTTATAGTAAATTATATGATATGATGAAAATAATGGTATCATTAGAAAGATAATTTAATGGCGAGAAAACCAGTATGTAATTTGTGTGGGTACAGTAAATGAGTAAAAAGGAGGAAAATTATAGCTAAACAGAATCACAACAGAAATGTAAAAAGAGCCCTGGTCCTTTCACGGTAAGAAAATTAAAAAATGGTCTGGTCACTAAGGGGTTAAATATTACACTCTCCTAATTACGTGAGTTTTGTATATAAAATTATTTTTGTCTTAAAGGCACAGCGCACCTTAACATATTTTTACAATTAGCAAAGAAACTATATTTCGTTTTAATTTCATTTCGCAAAAAGGATTGGAAGATCAAATATACAGAAATTTTAAAAAGTTAAATTCATGACTCTGAGATGGATATAATTAAGTCACAGAATTATAACTATAACAGCAGTCATGGAAATTTCTATATTTTTTTTTTCCTTTTGTATTATTTGGGGTCTAGGCATACATTGTTGTAGAAGCATGCAGGTTATTGAACACTCATGTGGAACTTTGTATAAATCATATTTCCACAAACAATGATAAAATAAGAATCCACTGGATCCTTGTCATTACATATTGGACATTGAAGCAATCAATGAGGCGCAATTTGGACGTCACATTCTTAGCTCAGTTCAATCTTCTAATCTATGTTGAATTGTTCTGATTATTTGATTGCCAGTTATGTATGTTTCTGTCCCTCCCTGGTAAGCTTGGGTATTCCCATGTGTATATGCTGCCATGATTAGCCAGGAGAGTGGAAAATGTATGCATACTTACCGTGGGGGATCTGTACTTGGACCCATTCTCTTTAATATTTTTATTAGTGATATTGCAGAAGGACTTGATTGTAAGGTATGTCTTTTTGCTGATGATACTAAGATATGTAACAGGGCAGAGTACAGAATATTTGATACTCTACTAACCTCAACATCTGAGGAAAGGGATTCAGGAGTAATTATTTCAGATGACTTAAAGGTAGGCAGACAATGTAATAGAGCAGCAGGAAATGCTAGCAGAATGCTTGGTTGTATTGGAAGAGACATTAGCAGTAGAAAGAGGGAAGTGCTCATGCCATTGTACAGAACACTGGTGAGACCTCACTTGGAGTATTGTACACAGTACTGGAGACCGTATCTTCAGAAGGATATTGATATTTTAGAGAGAGTTCAGAGAAGGGCTACTAAACTGGTTCATGGATTGCAGAATAAAACTTACCAGGAAAGGTTAAAGGATCTTAACATGTATAGCTTGGAGGAAAGACGAGACAGGTGGGATATGATAGAAACATTTAAATACATAAAGGGAATCAACACAGTAAAGGAGGAGACTATATTTAAAAGAAGAAAAACTACCACAACAAGAGGACATAGTCTTAAATTAGAGGGACAAAGGTTTAAAAATAATATCAGGAAGTATTACTTTACTGAGAGGGTAGTGGATGCATGGAATAGCCTTCCAGCTGAAGTGGTAGAGGTTAACACAGTAAAGGAGTTTAAGCATGTGTGGGATAGGCATAAGGCTATCCTAGACTTAAGATAATGCCAGAGACTAATTAAAAGCATTTTGAAATATTTGGCAGACTAGATAGGCCGAATGGTTCTTATCTGCCGTCACATTCTATGTTTCTATGTTTCTATATTTTCTTTTTCTGGCTATTATTCATGGCAGCATATACTACCCACCCAGTGTTGGTTTTGCATCTTCTGTAGGAGCTTGTTACTGACTGAGGGACCTATGCAGGGATACTCCTTTTAAAGGTTTTGTTTTATTCCTGTCCTATCGGCTGTGAGGGGAGGAGCTAACCCTTGTGTATATGCTGCCATGAATAATAGCCAGGAAAAGAAGATTACAGTAAGTATGAATACATTTTCCTCTTTTATGCTTATAAAACAGAAAGAAATGATCAGATAATGTGTGGGTCATTTGAGGCTATCAGAGATAAACATCACGCTGCATTCTTTTAAATAATCCAACCACAAAACCAATACCATCTGTAAACAAGAAGTACAGCCAAGTTGACTTATTTAATTATATTTTTAAATCCAATGTAATGCTTATCAATACTTACATTTTGCAGGACCTAACATGACATTTGCAGTAACCCTTCAACCTACATCAATTTTCCATGTATTCAGTAGACTAGAGTTTCATTTTGCAATTAGGAAGATGTGGGCCTATTGGGTGTTCTGCACAATTCCCAAATTCCATTCAGAAATAGACCCCAATTCTGGACTAACATAAATGTAAAATGCTGGACTTATTTTTGTATTTTTTTTTTTTTTGGGGGGGGGAGGTCATAACTCAAATTTCTGCCAGTAGCGACTAAAGAAAGAGATGATTGATGGGGAAAAAAATAAAAATTAATTAATTGATCACAGATGAAGTGAGGAATAGAGTAAAAACAGGAGGTGCAGTCAAAAATACATATAATTAAAGTTATATAAATATATTATTTATTTTTACTGCTCCTACTGTTTTTCCTGATGTGCACAAGTCTAATATTCAGTAACTTGATGAATATTGTTATGCCTACCTGACTAAATGTACCCCCAAATAATTACAATTAAAGCTGATGAAGTATTATTTTCCGATAGCTTAAAATGCAATACCAATTATTGTGTGTCAAATATGAAGCTACATCATCCCTCTTTGCAATTTATTTTGCTCTACGTTTGCAGTTTATCTTCTAGGTGGGTATATGGGTAGACAATCTTTGGCACTCCAGATGTTATGGACTACATGTTCCAAAATACTCTTACAGCCATAGTACTGGCTATGCATCAGGGGAGATGTAATCAGGGGAGATGTAATCCACAACATCTGGAGTGGACCTACCCCTGAGGTAGGATGCAGTATGTTTGAACCATAAAAAGCACAAATAAATATTTAGAGCTGTCAGAGTGTAAGATTTCACTTGGAATAGTCATGAACCTGTTTAAGACCTGAGTAGGAGTTTGTCCAGTGTATAATTTTGTATACCCAGTTTTTAATTTACACAAAATAGATTACTGACACCATTAGGGTTTTCCCTAATCTACTGATTGATTTATAGATGACCAGGAAACGATATAGCACCTTTGGTACATTTTCTCACACTTGGTAAATTGGTTCTCAAATCACCAATGTCAGGATGGGGCTATGGTCCAACATGCAGAATTAAGTCAAAACGTAGAATAGACTAAAAGTGATAAACATTTAGCGGGCCTTAGAATGGTCGTAGTTAAAGTAAACAGAACAGTGAGAAACAAGCTGAAGTCAGGGACACAGACAGGAGCACAGACGAGAAGACAAAGCCAAAGGGTCAGGGATACCAGAAATATGGATAGTCAGAACAAGCCAAGATCAAAAACCAGAATAACAATACACCAAACATGCACTTAGATAACCAAAGTAAAACCATGACAGGGCACAGAACACTAGAAGGTCTGGGTTTAAATGTTTAAATAACCACAAAACTCTGCTTATTGGTCAAAATGGGACCTATAATCTATTAAGTAGCACGGGATTGCAGTGGCCGGTGTCCTCCATAATGCTAGACCCGGTTGCAATGACAGACACTTGGAGGGAAAGGCACTGTCGATTAGGTGAGTAACCTCTCCCTCCTGCAGTGTGATCGCAATGATCAGGTGCAGCCACATGGTGTCGATCGGGCACTCTGTAAGCCCACCGAACGGGTGCAGCCGCATGGTGCCGAACGAGACAGAGCCTCTCGCTTCCAGCTGGAACAAAAAAGAGATTGTGATAAAGACTGTCATGATGAGATATCTGTCTGGCCATTCTAGATAGCTCTTTGTTGTTAGGGTGGACATGCACAAAGGGGGAATGGAATTGTAACAAATAATATAGTTGTATAATGTAGACTGAGTGTTTAAAAACCCTGGTTACTGAAAATAAAGTTAGTTGCTCCTGCTTGCAGCAAGAAGAAGCTTGTTTGTTTTTTTCTTTGAGTAACTATTCCTACAGTCATTTATCACCCACTATAGTATGTTACTAGTTCAGTAATTGCCAGTGGCCCTTAGTGGTAGAATACCCTGTAGTATACGGAGTCAGCTCTGCAGTATATCCTGCAATGCCAGTGGATACATTATCAAAGCTAAGAAACCCAAGGACAATAGCATGCCCGAACTAGTACACCTTTAGGGCCGTATTGTCATAATAACTACAGTATTTTAGACCATTGCACAAGCTTGACTTTTGATATGCCAATGATAATGCAAAGCAAATCAAAACATTTATTTATTTTTCTAGCACTTGAAGAATGTAATGAATTAGATTTCATTTGTGATAAAAGGATACAGCATATCTTACAATATAGATTAATTTAGCAGATATTAATATTTATCTGCTCAAAAGACCATTTGTGACCTTCAGTATCTGTAAAAACTAGTAATCACATAAATTGCCTAGTCCATTTTTTGCAGATATGCCAATGTTATTAATTATATTGCTTATAAATAATTCACCAATAAAATATGTTTGCAAGTATAAAATGTGAAATGAAAAATAGATTTAATAAATTCAAGACCACTTTTTTTGGACGATTACCATTAGACCATATGGTGGGTTAGTGTCCTATCTACTAATATGAAATTATTATAGAAGAATGAGACAAAGTGTTTCGCTTACATCAATATGTCACTGGTTTCAATTTGGCTGTGAAAAGAGTGTAAAAAAATATTTTCATTGAAAACACGTTTGCTGTAATGAATCTATCAGACCCTATTTATGATCTACATTGTAAGCTCATTTGAGCTGGGTTCTCATGAACCCATTGTTCTTGTCAAAATGTATAATAGTTTGTCTCCTTTATTCTGAAATTCCAGTTATTAATAATGTAAAACTCTGCAGAATAAGTCGGTGCTACATACATGCTAATCATACTTATTATTATGATTATTAGCATTATTTTAAGAAGGTTGGATAAACAGTACTCAGATATGGTGATACTGTCACATATAACTATACCATAGTTCTACTAATATTTTATATTAAAAAAAAAGTATTAATAGCTTGCGGGGCAAAATTCAATTCCTTATGAGGTTTTCTCTTAGATTGGCTTAAGTAAGACAGTGGAGGGTGGAAAGGGTAGACAGAGAAGCAGAGTTTACAATAGAGACAAACATGGAGGGGAGATAGAGCAGGGAAACACACTTATACTCAACAAAAAGATCCTTAAATTTCCACGCACTGTGATATTCTGTGCAAATGCATGACTGAATTCACACACACTCACACAATGTTCAAATATACCCTTGTCAGTATACTAGAGGAGATCCTCAGCAAGATATGGGTCAGAAAACTACCAAAGTCAAAGTAGTTGTGGTAGACAATCATATCACCATACCTGAGAGTGGCTGGGCTTAACACTTAGATGGAAATAGCAAGTATCAGAACTAGAATTGTTTAATAGAACAAACTGTAAGTGTGCAAGAGTACAGCATTGATGTCAGCTCTGGCACCTGAAGCGCCAGGAGCTATAGAGGAGCAGATGGAATAGATGGTGGACATGGCCTATGAGGAACAGTTTCAGATAAGTAAAACTCACCTTTGCCTGACCCCTCAGCCACTGTGCCCCCAGCAGCAATGCAACCATCAGGGGTCTTTGCAAATTATACAAAGACCCCAAACGGTGTCAGATCCACTTCAATGTCAAGTACCAAAAGAAATTAGCAGGCAAGACGAAAAGGGTAGTGTAACATAAGCAAAAGTAAAGCAAAAGATGCCCATATAAGCAACGCAAAAGACACTAGTATATCCAGCCCCTTAACCTGTGTCCTCTGTACTGGACATTTTGTTCACATTATCTGCAAATCTATTCATAAATAGGGCTATACATAGGACACAAGGTCACACATTTAGACTGGAAGAAGGGAGATTTCATCTAAGGCAAAGAAAAGGTTATTTTACAGTAAAAGTAATAAGGATATGGAATTCTCTGCCTGAAGAGGCGTTTTTATCAGAGTCCATACAGATGTTTAAAGTGAAATTGGAGAAATACTTGCAAAAACATAACATACAGGGATATAATTTCTAATTAGTGGGGTAATAGCTGCTTGATCCAAGGAGACATCTGACTGCTATTTTCGGGTCAAGAAGGAATTTTTCCCTAGTTTGTTGCAAACTTGGAAGTGCTACAGACTGGGTTTTTTGCCTTCTTTGGATCAACAGCAAAAACATATGTGAGGAAGGCTGAACTTGATGCGCGCAAGTCTCTTTTCAGCTATGTAACTATCTCATTTTATTCTTTTGAGCTACTCTATCAATCCCTGCTGTATTGTAAAGAGCACATCCTGGGCTTTCCACTGATATGTCCTGTGATAGGCTGGGATGCTGGGAACTTCCTCTTCCTTTTCATCAAAAATGGATGGCATATCGGAAGACAATTTTTTCCTCGGTTCCAAGAAGGATATATTTGTTTACAACATGAATATACTATGCTATACAATATTACATGCATTGCTATGCATTCCATGCACAGTAACGATATAAAAAAGCATTTTTATACACTGCAGTGTTACTTTAAAAAATACATTTGCTCATTTGCTTTATAACAGAATAATACTTTTCAGATGTCGGGAGGTTTAAAGATGTACTTGTTTTGTCCTGCCAAAAACCACATGGTCCCAGGTTAGTGGAAGTTGTTTGAGACGGAGATTGAGACTTTACTCCTTCCTGTTTCATGCTGGAAACTGAACTATGAGCTCTGTTTGCCCTGATCTGGTGAAAGAGAAGCCTATCATTTGGCATATTCTAAAAGGAAAACAAAATTAAAATCATCTTTTGGACTGCAAAAACAAATGCTATTGTCCATACTTCATTTTATCACGTTGGCCAAGAGAACAAAAACAGACATTACCAAGTTGTGAATATAGTTATTTGGGCACTCAGTGCAGTCTTCCATTAACCCGTTGCATAACAATTTTACATCATTTAATCTGTTGCAAATTATATTGTCAAAAATTTGGAAAGGGAAGTAAGGAAGGAGAAAAATATTATTGTGCTTTGTGTATTAGGAATTTACACATGTACACAAAGAGTTTTCATCCAAATGGATGAAAAATTGGTGCAAAAGTTCAAAAAAATTACAGCTATGGTCTAGAATTAACTGAAAAAAATCAAAACCTTACACTTCGCTCAAAACACTAACTATATCTATGCAAGGAAAGCACATAATACATTTTTAGAATAGCTGCTGTTTCTTTCAAAAGAATGGATTGTTGATTTGTGCGTTCAGTTTTTGTATTGCAATTTGATAAAATTTAGGCAGATTGGTAGTTCAGCCGAATTTGATGTCCCTTGCTGGTTCAGACAAATAATTTTTCTGAATATTTTTATGGATTACGCTTTAGAGGAAATGTTTTTGGTAAGCACAGGCAAGTATTGGAATCTATTTTTTTCAGCAAATGACAATATCAACAACCCCAGCCGACAACACTAGTTGGCAGGAGAAGCAGCAATGAAATAAAAGTACTAAGGATATGATATGGAAAACGTAAACCCTTAAGGACACATGACATGTGTGACATGTCACGATTCCTTTTATTCCAGAAGTTTGGTCCTTAAGGGGTTAAAAGGAATTCTGAAACAGGAATTTATTTTTATATATGAATACTTATATATTTTCTATTGCTTTTGACGTAGTCAAATTTTTGTAAACACAATTTTTTATATTTTTTTGTGAAATACAGTAAGCCCCTCTTCCCCACACTAACCCTAGAAGTGCAGCAGTTCAGACTCCAGATGCCGAAATGGGAAGTTCCTGATTGACCAAGCTTTATCCTGGTGTTTTCAAAGCTCAAAACTGATAAGTTGGTTAATGAGAATTTGCACAAAAGGAAAGAACAAAGTTATCTTTTTTTTTTTTCTATTCTGGATTGGGTTTTTTCCTATATTTTAAAAAAACACTATAACATTAGGAAAACAAAACAGTATATAGTTAGTGCTCCTATTCATAATTAGATAAGAGTCTCCCTCCCCTCAAGTGCAATAAAAATTAAGAAAATAAAGATTTACTCGTATTTTTCCAGCGCTGACTCTTTCGGCACTGCTTGCCTTTCCTCCTTTTGTGATGTAATCGAGGAGGCGTCACTTGCTCATTGCTGGTCCAACCCCTGGACCTGGAGTGCATCCAATGCTTGTTGACCTTACTGTGCATCCAGTTGATTCACGTGACTCAGTCATTGCAACAGAAGTGCCTCTAGTGGCTGTCATAATGAAAGCTACTATAGGCATTTTTAACCCTTCAAGGATTAATACTGTCATTTCCACAAAAACTGTTAAACCTACAGAACCACTTCACCCAGACTACTTTATTAAGATGATGTGATCTTGAAACCTTTATTCTTCATTTCATGTCACTTTTATTTAATTTGAGACCTTGTTCTACGCATGATATGTTTTGAATGCTAATTTTATATTTTGACTAATGAATGAAAATTTTAAAAGGAAGCTAAAACACAGATTTTAGAAGAAATCTTAGAAGAGAGTTTACAAGACAATGTTAGACTGATGTTTACTGAAAAATGGCTGTGCTAGATCCTTCCAAAAACAATGAGGATTGTACAGTAAGGGGACTCATAGGATATTACTCACAGGATGTCTCATATATCCAGACATACAACTGATCGAATCTAAAAAATAACATGTAATACACAGAAGTAATGATGAGGTGTTCTTGTACAAAAGTCAAACAAGGATAAGTAAAGAACATTACGTTATTAGATAGAATGTTGCTGCGAAAAGGAAAAAATTCTTAAATATTGTGGTCAGGTCTTTTGTATAAAATATTTTGAAACATTAAATTAAGGTTAAATAAACCTCATATTTCACTCCACACACGTTCCTTTTTTCCATGTATTGCTGATATAGCAGATTTTATAATTATAATTAATGTTTAAAAGCCAAAATCATCTCAAGAATTGGAATTTTTATTTTTTCAAGTCTACAAAATATAAAAGTTCACTTGTAAAAGTCTTAGCAGTGTAATGAATGATGTTACAGTAAATTTGTTCCCAACAAATGTGTAGATGACATGGTAATCTTTGGATATATTTTAATATGTAATCATTTTCAAATGGAAAGATAGACCTTGCAGAATTGTTGCATAGTATTCTAGGATTGAACTGTGAACAATATAAAAAGTAAATGGATGCATACATAGTTTAGTTACTAACATGTATATTTTATGTCTATAGCTGAAAGCACGGATGTAGAATTGTTAATGTTTAATTTTACAGCATATTTAAAATATAGTTATATAGTTATATAGTAAAATATAGTTATTTAGCAATTTATCACATTTAGCACAATGTAGATATGACGTGTTATCTTCTATAGGACTGCCACCACATCATTTTTGGATGATTATTGTATTTTAACAAGCTCTAACACTCAAATGTATTCATTTAATAGTAAGATAATAGGAGTGAAGGTTATATATGTTAACTAATTTATGAAAGGAAAGGGAACGGAAGGGAGGATTTTTTTAATCTGCCCTCATTATCCCAGTAATAAGTATAGGTAATTTATAATTGTAGGTGTCAAAAGTAAGTGACACACTCAGAGGGAATCAATATGCCTTTAATATTGATTGTTAAGTACCAACTCTCTGTGTTGTAATGTGCTGGATGTTCCGTGTCCCCTTCTCTTTAATCAGTATTATCACATGTCTTAAGTTATAAATATTAAATCTTCTTATATTGATCATTATTGCTTCTGGACAAAAGAAGTTAGGAAGCTCAACATTTCTTATTCTAGTCCAACAAAATAAATCAATGCATCTTATTATTAATATATCATAGCATAATGCACACACACAATATACTCAATGACACACACATGGATCAAGGTCAACAAGACTACGAGACTCATCAAAAACTTGATTGGCATGTGGAAAACAACCATAGAATCCAGATCTAGGACTATTACACAAGTGAACATCAAATGTGACATAAACCAAGGTGATATTCTATCCTAAATGCTGTTCAGTATAGGACTAAACACCCTCAGCCTGACGATCATGAAGCGTGATCATGGTGTCCTGCTTATCACTTGGCCATGCTATTTTCCCAGCTGAGTATCTGATGACTTGTAGGTGTCGAAGATCCACTGGTCGTGGTGTACAGTCAAAACAACAATGATAAAAAATGCAGCAAGATAATCCCAACACGTTTCGTTCCTATAGACGAACTTCTTCAGGATAAAAAACTGAGCTAACATCCCTCCCTCCCCACAGTCCTTTTTAAATACAGAGTGGCAACAACAACCCATTTCAAGCCATTCTGCTCAAGTAAATGTTCATGTCACTGCAGCTCATATTTTTTGGGATGCTCAATAAATGTTACTTATCTGAGCACTAACTTGAAAATAGTAAGTATGCTACTGAGGGATCAGCCAAGTTGTAGAATTCTCTTAACATTATGTAGAGTACACTGAATTCAGGATATAATTTTTACAATCCACACTGCTTCTATAAAACAGACTAGAATGAGATAAATGTTACTTCACCCCCATTCACAACGAATGATCATCTATGCTACTATAACAATCTGTTCTTTAAGAGTACTGGAATACAAAGTAGAATGATCCATTCAATTAACACCAGCGGACCAGCATAAAAAAAATCCTTAAGGACAAAATTGTGATGATGTGTAATATGTGATAAACTTCAGTAATGCACTTTTTTAGTAAATAGTATTGAGTACAAGGTTCTTTACATAGATATTACATAAGGAGTTTAGTTGATGTGAAAAAAATTTAGCAGTATAATTGCCCAAGAGATTGCAAAGATATTTTCTTTGGAAAAGATAGTCATAAATGTTTTTTTAATCCAATTATTCCAAAGAATATTTTCAGGTTAATGAATGGAAACTGCACATTGTAAAACAAAGGTAATATATATGTCATATAGGGTAACATCCAAATGTTCCAGCAATTTCCATGAAATGCCCAGGAAACTAACCATCACATGCACATTATAGCTGCTCAGTTTCCATCACATATATATATAAAAAAAATTACATAGAAAGTTGGAAGAACACAGCTGTACTTAGTTAACATTGTTATAAACAAAGTCTGAAACTTTAACTGTTTAATGAAACCAGACGTTAATGCAGACATTTCTGAATGGATGTACTTTTCTAAACCTAAAACAAATTTGCTTCAAAACTTTTTGTTAAAAATATTGGGACATTTACTGACGTGAGCTAACGACATAGTATAATATAACACATACTTTATTGCAAATATTGAGTAATGTAATTTTTTAATTCATCTACATAAAAATGAACTGATGCAGACCTCCC
Source organism: Pelobates cultripes (assembly GCA_933207985.1). Taxonomy (NCBI): domain Eukaryota; kingdom Metazoa; phylum Chordata; class Amphibia; order Anura; family Pelobatidae; genus Pelobates; species Pelobates cultripes. The sequence continues at coordinate 369,221,372 of OW240912.1, forward strand.
AACTGTCCCGCAATTGGCTTGACAGACCCTATTTTAGGGTCATGTCCTATTGTCTTGTATTAAATTCATAAATGTATGTGAATGGTTCATGTCTACCCAGGGGCTTTGTTCTTCCAACTTTCACTTAAGGTCATTGTGACGAAACGCCGTCACTGATTGCCATGCCTACATATGGGCCCTGTAAAAAGCATGTGAAAAGAATCTGTTTGTGTGTTTTACCCTGTGTATTGTACGTTTCCCCCCTGTATGTTATATGTTTTAATGTATGAAACTATTGTCCTGTTGGTATCTCCCAGAGCGGGAGATGGTTATCTGTATCCCATACCCCATCCTGCCTGGGACAAAGGAAAGTGTATTGAAAGAGTGTAGACCACCTGAGGGGGACTGTGCATAAAAGCTGTGTACCAATAAAGATTGTCAGAGTTGTACCCTTCATCTAGTCTCGACTGATGTTTGGGGAAGGGATTGCTGAACCGCTGAATTTACTTGTATGCTTTGATTCCTGGGAATGTAGGAATCAGCGCCTGAACTGCGAGCTATAATCACTAAATACATACAATGTAGAGGGCTGGTCACACTTTAAAATACGTCTGAAAGAAACACAAATAAAACACGTAATAGTGTAATATTGTCTGAATTGTAAAATATTAAGGGAGTGAAGTCTAGTACTCACAAGCCTGGAGCCAAATGCTCTTGTAGATGTTAATATTGCTGTGTTTAACACAATCTCATAATTATGTTGTGGAACGCACAATTGATTCGTTGTGTGTTCCAATGATGTGCATTCAGGTTCCGAAAATGGAACGCAACAAAGAGTAAGCTTGGAACGCACGTTGCGTTCCAGGCGTTTCATCGCCGGAACCCGGAAGTGAAATTGTCAACTACAGCCGCATTTGGAACGCACGATGCGTTCTAAATAGAGATCAGCCGGAACCCGGAAGTAAATGAATATAGAGAGATAAAACAACGCCGGACTACAATAGACATTCATCTATACCGATTGAAAAAGCCCCCGCAGGGGCGAAACGCGTTTCTGTTATTATTGGACTATCATAGCCAATTGGCAGGACTTATTTATATAGCAGTAAAGCTATATATTTTGTTTTCGTTTATTTATATGGAATTTTTAATATCTTTTTATTATTCTTTTAATAAATATCATGTGGAACAATAAAAGTATTTTTATAAAGATACACATTGGATCCTGGAGCTCATTTCAGCTGGAACAGCTATCAGTCCATGTGGAAGCAGGAAGGGGACATCCTTTTAATAGTCCCAAGGCGACATCCATGGGAGCCATATGAGATTTGGCTCCAGGCTTGTGAGTACTAGACTTCACTCCCTTAATATTTTACAATTCAGACAATATTACACTATTACGTGTTTTATTTGTGTTTCTTTCAGACATATTTTAAAGTGTGACCAACCCTCTACATTGTATGTATTTGCCTTCTGTTTGTTGAGTGGTATAAGGGGTTTCCACTCAGGGGGTCTGTGGCATTATTGCTACCACACTTCATTTTATTGCCTTTCTGTATATATTTGTGTTTTGCATATAATCACTAAATACCTAGCAGTTCGGGAGGAACCAAACAAATGGGGAATGGAGTACCAGCGTTCGTTACAGTCATAATGTCTTTCGTGATATATTTGGTTATTCTGATTTTTTTGAGTCATAAATTATTGGAATTTGTCTCTGGCTCATATATTGTCACACAATGCAGCTGTAAAGTATGCAAATGTATTTATCATGACGCCATTTTTTGAGGATATATCCAGAAAAATAATTTAATATCTTTATAGCTCAACTCACAGAATGCATACAGGGTTATGGAAAATAAGTCTATAGTCTTGGTGTAGGCCAGAAATTCTTTAGATTCACATACTGGTCAGATCATAATAAAATAATGTAATTATTACTATTATTATTATTATTGGCATTTATATAGCGTCAACTTGTTATGCAGCATTTTTACAATATTATAAAGGGGCAAATTTAGCAATACGAGACAGTTACAAAATGTTATAGCAACATTAGGTCGATGAGGACCCTGTTCAAACAATCTTACAGTCTACAGTCTTACAGACTATAAAGTCTAATGTTTTTTTAGGCATGCAAGGAAAGAAATGTCTCTCTCTCTCTCTCTCTCTTTATATATATATATATATATATATATATCTATATCTCAACATTTTCACATATTTAAAGAGTCCAAGTGTTTCTAATGGCTCTCAAATGGTTTTATGTTTCATTGGTATTGAAAGCTATGGGTATTTAGTAAAACTAGTTCCAATTCAAATTATAGTGTTGCACACAGTATTTTTGTTTTAAATATAAGAACCTAGAGGTCTGTGAATGGGTACCACTATCCCCATACACTATTCAGAAAAGCAGCTCATGTGCTTAACAGAGAAAAAAATATATAAGGAGCCACATCTGTATTTCCATGAAAGGGTACCACTCTCCTCACACACAATTCAGGAAAAACAGGTATCAAGAGAATAGGGTAATATAGTACAAAATTAAATCCAAATGCGATTTCAAAATCTAAAAAACACAATTTAGCAAAATATCAATGCAATCAAAACAATTATTTAATAAGTCTCTTTAGGTAATGTGATTCTTATATCTGACAAATGTAGAACTTAATTAAAGATAATTTATTATGATCAAAAATAGTTACAGCGCATATACAAAAAAGATGATAAAAAAATGTATTACACCAACAGATGAAAAAAAATTAGAACATTAACAGAAAATCCAAGTTACTCACTTTGCTAGTACTGTAATTTTATCTTCTGTTCCAGGGAGCTCTGGCAAGGAAAATCGCAACTTAAATACAAAATTAGATTTTGGTTCCAATAGGCAAAATCTTCAGTGGCATTTTATACCCTTTGTGCCCATCTCAAGTTTCCGAGTCGGCCCCAAAGGAGGTACAGGGTGGAAGGTAGATATGACTGTCAGAATGCTAGGTTGTTCACACCTCCCATCTCACCTTTGGTTTTAAATGCAAAATTGTATAAAAGAGTTTGCAAAAAGGTCCATTTTGCGCACATGATACAGAGATATTTTTTCCATATGTAGAATTGTCATGATTTCTTTATTCCAAACATAGCTCTAAAGGCCAGCATACTTTCAACATTCCACCAAATGGCTTAAGGATCACTGGTCATGTTTGGATTTGCTTTTGTAAGGAATACCTACAGCAGTTTGACTATGCATAGCAGGAGATGCAATTATTGATCTATGAGTTATTGTTAATGTTTTCTCTGTGACTCTTTGCAGAGAGCCTGGCTCCTGACTCCTGATAGCTGATTGGCATATCAAAAAGTCTTAAGGTTTGCCAAACAGAGCAGTCAAAAAGGTGTGTGGCCAGCAGGTGTGGACATGTATAAAACACTCCTCGTGTAAATGTAAGGTTTCACACTAGACCAGTGTGACACAACTGGATGTTTAGCTTAAGGAAGAATCCTAATTTGCTAACCTTGTCATGTGTCCGGAGAAATGGTACATTTCAATAGCATGACAGCCAAGTTAACATTTCCAGTGCTGTAATCAGTCATAGCACCTCTATAGATAAAGCATTCCATTTGTCTATTACACATATCTATTAATAAACCATGGTTCATGATCCCAGGACATGGCTAGGGTCTTCAATATATATATATTCTCATAACTTGTCTATATCTTCCAGATCATCCTGTTCAGTATACATTCATCCTATTTCACGCTTCTTTACCATTTCCTCATCCATATTTGGCCGTATAAAAACCCAACCTGACAATAACACTGTGGTGATGTCAAAAAGATGAATATAAAGTCTTTCTGACATTCAATCATATTATGAAGCTTCTCACCAAATATTAAAAAATATACAATGCTGTTAATTCTGCACCAGTTGTGATGTCAGTTTTCCAATATTCAATGTTCCAGTGCTACTGTTTGAGACACGCAAAATCCATGCCATTTTAAAATGTAAACTCTTGCCATCTAGTGATTTTTGCAAGCCTGCAACATGTACATTTTGGTCTGACAGCTGAAATGGAAACTAGTTGGTCAGGATTGATATTTTCTTCATATTCAGCAGTTATATTTACATAGTCTCTGTTCTTCGTCTACTTTTCTCTCCTAATTTTCACTTTCCATTCAGAAACAGACCTGCTACAATACCTATATTTGTCCGGGCAGTGTAGTACATGTTGGTGTTGGACTGTGTCAGTGTAAGCTACTTCCAAAGGAAACCGTTCACATTTTCATGCTGAAATCGAGAAAAAATGGTAAAATCAAGGAAGTCTGTTTCAATTTAATTTAATTTTATTTTTTTAAACAACAATATATATGCATTAAGTGTTTATATTTTACCTTAAAAATATTATCTTGTGTTATTATGAATATTGTCTTTTAATGTATTATGATAATCGATATTCACAATAGAATGTTTTAACAAATGCTTATTTTTTTTTTTGGCTTTGTTCTTATTTTTTATTTATGATCTTCTGATGCCTTTACAAAAAAATATTGAGCATAATACAGTATGTATATTTATTATTCACATATTATACTAATAAAACTTCATAAACCGAAACAAAAATCAGCATTTGTCTTTTATGAAAAGTAATGTATATGTAGAAGCTAAATGACCGAAGTTCTATGCAGGCAATTCTAAATATAAAATATATTTGTAAAATTGATATTCTCACTTCTCTTGGGTGATATATTTAGTCCTCATTATTGGGTCCTCTACCAGAGACCTGAGAATCTGAGGGACCTACACAGTATCTTAGCTGTTCCTAGAACTGCACTCTTCTGGACAGCGATCTCAGATGTCCCACCTGGAATCTGTTGAAGCCACTCACTCAACCTGGCAGTCACAGCCCCAAGTGCTCCTTTTACATCTGGCACTACTAATGCCTTCACTATCCACATCCTTTCTAGCTCCTCTTTCAATCCTTGGTATTTTTCCACCTTCTCATGCTCTTTCTTCCTGATTTTTTCATCACTGGCTATTGCTTAATCCACCATGACTGCAGTCTTTTTTTTCTTGTCTACCACCACGACGTCAGGTTGGTTGGCCAATACTTGCTTCTCTGCCTGAGTCTGGAAGTCCCACAGGATCTTAGCCCTGTCCTTCTCAACTACCCATTGTGGTATCCCCCATATACATTTCATATATATTTAATCTAAATGTACATGTCTTTGTCAGTAGTCAATTTGGTAAAAACAAAAGATGTTTCTGCAGATAATATTTGCAAAGCAAATACAAGCTAAATTACTCATTGAGAGAACATGTGATTTTAAATTTTACCAAATGCAACTTTACCATCTTTTGTTTTTTAATCAAAAAAAAGCATTTCTTTTTCAAACCATAAATAATGCATTTTAACCAACTGGTGTTTTCATCTATCAGCACACAAACATATAATCGTATTTCTAGATAACTGAATACAACCCAAAACTAACATTTTGTTCAGCATATAAAGTAAAGGGAAAATGAAATATATTCAGGTATATAAACCTTCCACTTAACTCACGCTGTGGAAAATTGGCACCAATTCTATTTTGTCTTTTCTAAAAATCAAGCCCTGGAGTTTCCTGGCATACAATAAAAAGGAAAACATTTGAAAACAATATATTTTCCAGCAGAGTAGAGGGAAATCCCAAAATCCTATTGCAAAATCTGTTAAGAAACTTAACGTGTTCCTTACACTTGGCTTGCAAAATCATTGTTGATCTCTAGGGACCAAAACAAGGAAAGATAAAGCTTACACAGAGAGTGTTAAAGAGAAAACTTTAATAGAAAATGCATTGGATTCTTGCACTCTACTGAAAGCGTGTAATCCCTCATCAACTCTGCTAAAAAATATTGCCTTTGTTAGTTCTGTTATCAGCTTTTATGTGTGTTAATGTGATCCAGTTATATGGTATGTGCTTTCCCCCACAATTCACTAATGTTTAAAAGCTGTCTGGTCAGATATACTTAATATCACCTATTGGGTGCAATACATACAGTTCATAAAGACTGGGTGTCTGTCTCGGAGATGCATGAGGATTCAGTTAAAAGATATAATGCATGCAGGACTTGCAATGAAACCGGACAATTTATTTTATGGATTGTTCACTAATGCAAAAAAAATAGAAAAATTGCATCCTCTCCTCAATTGGAACAAAATGATGACGTCGTGGCTGTCTCAAGACAATCTTTACAATTTAATTTACGAGTAATTGCTATAAAGTAAACAAATGGTTGTTACTAGCTAATATAGAACAACATGCACTTGTTGCCTCCAGCACTGTAAGTTTGAACATGACTCAGTGATTGTCATCTCTGACTATATGGATGATTGGATGTTTCTGCACATAAGATCCCATATTTTTTCTCTTCAGATCTTTTTTTCCAAAGTATGATTTTAATTAGCACCGTTTGGTTGGCAATTGTCCTGGTAGTTTACTGGTTATAGTATGTTGGCTGGAGAGCTCAACTGAAGACATTGAGAATATTATGATCGTTCTTAGTTTTTGGGACATTTAGGGACCACCTAGTCCATCTTCATTGCTCTCCTAGCACAGAACACAATTAATTAAAAGAGGGGCAAGGGCTTTCCCAAAGTAAGGTATAGGAAGGGTTGGATGTTATAAGGACCCCAGTACAATTTTATTCATGTGAAACATCATGTTATTTTGTCTGAGTATTAATCTCATGACGTCTACCTTCATGGACTCCAAGTTTTTTTCAATGTACTAAATTTGCATCACATTTCAAATACATTTTGTACTAATATTTGTAATGAATAATATAGATAGAGGATTACAATATATAGTAGGAATATATATATAGTAGGAATAATATATAAAGCGAATATAATATATTCGCTTTATAGGCAAAGCAGCTAATTTGGGATTTGTGGTTTAATTGTCAGTTTTCGTACACAGAGACACAGCTGAACTATATCTCCTACAAATCTAAGCTTCAACGTCATATACAGTTAAAAAAAAGGAAACCTTTTAAATTTTGCAGAATAGAAGTAAGATGTGGGCTAATGGAACAAACTTTAGTTATTTTATTAATGAAGGTAAGAATGAGAAAAAGAAAATCACAGCATAACTAACTGTTACCTTAAACCTACCAAAAATTATGCTTTCAAGATTCTCTCACTCCAACTGTGATAAGATAATGTGCGAAAACTCTGCAAACAATCTCATAAAGTGATAAACATATATATAGGTTTAAAGGGACACTTTAAGAGCCATATCCAAACTTAATTGTAGCTTTACTGGCGCTAGGAAGCTGTCTCTGCAAACATACTTTGAAATTCCATTTGTCATTTTTTGTTAATTTGGCTTCCACCCAAACTTCATCCCGTTAACCCAGTGAATAATTAGCGGATATATCACCAATATCAATATCACGGTTTGCAATGGATGTATAGTTTTTTTCAATTTGTATTTTTATTAAGTTGAAAATAGCGTGTACAACTTTTGGAATATATTTAGGTAGAAAACATGTGAAATCACATTGGAATCTCAATGGGGACAATAAATGAAACATTGACTAAGTGTCAATAACTGTAGCGGTTTTGTTTGCCACAATGCTGTCCATAGAGGCCGGTAGCCGGGCCCCGGTGAATTAGTGGGCTAATCCAAGCTACCAAAGGCGATCCCTCCTTTACTTAGAGGATCGTGGATCTGTGGCTCTGGGTAATGGTGTTAGTCTCTTGATTTTATTACTGGATAAAGTAATGCAGTGCTGTGTATGCAGTTGTTGGAGCCCTCCGGTTCCCCGGGTCTCTTAGTAGATGAGGAGATTCCCTGTCTTGGCTGGCGGACAGGCCCACTTGTTGCAGGAAGAACTCCGGATTGTCTTTCAATGTCATTGTAAAACTCTCTTCCCGAATTTCAGTTAGGGATCCCTCAACTCCCCAGCAGTATCATATGCCAGATTCTCGCATTTTTCTGGCTATAGGTGCCAGTTTTCTTTTCTCCGTGAGCACAGAAAAGGGTATTTCGGGTTATATAGACACCTTGTGGCCCTCTTGAAGAATCGTCCCCATTTCCCTGGATCGGGTCATGATAGCAGACCTCGTGGAGATGAATGCTGCCGCCGAATTCCGCACTCGAAATGCTGAGGTGACCTGGGGCATGTCATGTCTGCCCCCAATGCCAAAGTTAATTATAAGGTTGTGGATATAGAGTAGAAGCTGCTCGTTGTCCACTGTTTCAGGAACCCCCTGAGGTGCAGGTTTTTTTCGCCAGTGTCGTGCCTCAATTGTGGTCACTGTGCATCTCAGTTTGTGCACTTGAAAGGTTAGCCCTTCCAGGCTAGTTTCAGTAGCCCAGAGTTTGTTTTCTCTGGATGTCTCACGTTCTTCTAAGTTGTGGACCCTCTAGCGCACCTCCTCCACCTCTATCCGGACTTTCTTGAGGTCGGCCCCTCAGACTTTCCTCAATTCTGCCAGGTGTCTATTTATGTCCCCCTTTGTGGTGGCTGTCTCATCCTCCTCCGACTCTGATGAGCATGATGGAGCCTCCAATAGAGGAAAGGCTAAGGATTCTTCCTCGTCTAGTCAGATTTCAGATGCCGCGTGTGCAATGTGGGCCTCAGGCGCCATTTTTGTGCTCTGTGGGGTCACTGGACGCTCTAAAGAGATCAGTATATCTGGCTGGCGGGGAACAGCTGGGCCATGAGTCTTCTTATTTTGTCGACCCATTGTTTCTGCTTGAGGGTGTCTGTGTCTCAATCTGTATCGCCGAGGTAATCGTGGCTTTTTTTTCAAAGTTTGTTTCTGTGCCTGAGTGGAGCCCTGCTAATAAAAGTCCGCTCGATATCGCTGTCAGCCACGCCCCCTGGATGTATAGTTTTAATGCCACAGACTGAAAATAAAGTAAAGGAAATGCAAGTGAATTTCAAGATATGTTTGCATGGACAGATTTTAAGTACCCCTCAAAAAGCAGTATATCAGTTGCATTTTTCTTTATTTAATTTACAGTAACCAGGTTTATGAGGAGTGTCTGCCCTATATTTGCAGACAAACTGTGTAAAACAGCTTGCTAAAAGTCAAGAGTGTGACATAAAATAAAATGACAAAAATCTTGTAAAATTCAGCTTACATAAGTGGAATGTTCCTGAGATCTCATTAACATGGACTAAGAAAATTTAGGACACTGGAGACAAATTGTTGCATTCCAGCTTTGTGGTCATACAGTGGAACACAAATACTGTAAGAAGCTGGAAATACTGAAGCAAGCATTATTTTCCGCTGCTTGTAAAATATAGCTGGTGAAAAGGGGAACCAAGGGGATGCTTAGCTCTACACACCAGTCGCTTTATTCCTGTTATGACTGAGATTCTGTAGACTTCCTATTCCTATACTGCTGGGCAGTTTCCTCAACATTGACTGGCTGCCAGTTTACCTACATGGATGAGTGACAAGTATTACACCTATTATGCTTTGCTTTTAAACACTTGTGTACCTAACAAGTTAATAAAAAATAAAAAAAATAAAAAAAAGTCACCTCTTAATATGTTCAAACTGCTTTTTTTCATTATTCTGTATATTCTGTATAAGTCTGAAACAAACTGAAATAATTACACTTGTTGCAGGAAGAACTCCGGATCGTCTTTCGATGTCATTGTAAAACTCTCTTCCCGAATTTCAGTTAGGGATCCCTCAACTCCCCAGCAGTATCATATGCCAGATTCTCGCATTTTTCTGGCTATAGGTGCCAGTTTTCTTTTCTCCGTGAGCACAGAAAAGGGTATTTCGGGTTATATAGACATAGGTTTATACTGCAGCTATTTTGGTTCATAATTGAAAATTAGTTTGCAACCAAATAATTTTTAATAAGTTTTATTAATTAGCAATTTCACATTATTTTATATCGTTACACTGGATTATATACAGTTGTAATCAAAATTATTCAACCTCTTTTAAAAAAAATCAGGTTTATTGTCAAGATTTACAGACTTGCTGTTTGCTATGGAAAAATTAAACAAAAGCAATGGAAATAGTTCAACACAACGAGTGCTTCAAGTGGTTTCCCCAAATTCAACTGAATATGCAACTTATAATGACTTCTCCTGTCTCAGAATTGTTCAACTCCCTGAATAGAATCCCTTAACAGCACAAATATTCAAAACAAGTGCTGTCTCAAGCACACCTGATGCAACTAATCAAAGACTTTTGTTAGTTGCACCAGGTGTGCTTGAGCTGGCACACTTGAAATACCTAAACTGGCTAGGGGTTTGTTCAGTGTCATGTTTGACTTCATGTTAGAAATATGACTAAGTCACAAGAATGGTCCACAAAGTTAAGAGAAGAGATCATCGCCCTTCACAAACAACAGGACAGGATACAGGATACAAAAAGGAACTGAATGTTCCTAGAGACACCATTGGAAGCATAGTTCACAAGTTCAAAGTTGAAGGAACAATGGTTACACTACCTGGAGAGGGAAGAAAAAGGCAACTACAAATGGCTGCAACAAGATTTTTGAGAAGGCAGGTTATGAAAACTCTAGAGTGATAGCAAAAAACCTGCAGTAAGACTTGGTGGTAACAGATACTGAGGTTTTAGTGAGCACAGTAAGGCGTGTACTAAGCACAGAAGGATTTAATGCCAGAACTCCAAGACGTACACTACTATTGACCCAAAAACACAAGAAATGTCACCGCCAATAAGCTCAAAATCATAACAGACACTGCAGTCCCTACACGAACACAGACACTGCATCCACTACACAGGCACTGCAACCACTACACAAATACAGACACTGCACCCACTACACAAACACATACAATATATCCAAAACACACACTACATCCATGTTACACACACACGCTGCATCCACTTTACACATACTGCATCCACTACACACACACTGCATCCACTATGCACACTGCATCCACTATACACACTCTGCATCTACTTTACTCACACATTCTTTCTGCACCCACTATACACACTCTTTGCATCCACTATACACAAACACGCAACTCTGCATCCACTACACACACAGCAATACTCTGCATCCACTATATAGGTACGCATTACATCTACTATAAACACACTGCATCGACTTTACTTATCCTTGTGGACAGACTCGAAGGTGAGTGCTGGGGCCCAAGGCCTTGAGCTTTGTAAAGGGCCACAAAATTTCAGGTGTCAGACCTGTATACGTGTGAAGTAAGAAAGTACCATGGTATAGAACCTTCTAAAATAATAAGATTCATAGTTTATATTTCATGTAACTCAAGTATAAATTAGATTTCTTAAAGTCAGAGGAAAGTATAATGCAGACAGGTATAAATATCAAAATATTAACAGTTCTCAAAATTTTGAATACATGTTCTGAATCATCGTGGATTTAACAGCAGGTTAGCTTTGCTTTTAACTTTTTACTATGCTATTACACTATATTTAACTTTTTTACTTGCTCATTCCATGTTTTTATTTTTATTTTCTGACAGACCTCAGGGGAAAGCTGCTTTTAATGTATCAAGATTCCAATCGGTATCAAATGCAAGGTCAAAAGTTTATTGGTCAATTTAACATTGACCTTGCTCTTCTCTGTCTTGGATGTTAAGAAATGGCTGGAATGTGTCAGTACATTTTGCTTTTTTTGTATAGCAGAGAATTCTTGTTAAACTTTAAAGGAACAAGCAATTATATAACTATATAATAAGGGAATTTAAAATGTTACTCAGGCAGAGGATGAATGGATGGTGGTGTCCCTGTGCCATGGTGATGTAACCTTGGTAAAGAAGTCCTCTGCTGAAATTCCATTATATTTTTCATCTTGTTGCATTTAAGTGTTGTATCATTAACTTCATAACCATGGAAGGTAGCATGCCATACCAATGCATCAGAGCAAAATAAAGATCCACATAGAAGAGACAACAACGTTAATAAATCCTGGTATCAATAAAAGTTGTTAGCCCACGCCTACTTTCCACCGAATGTGGTAGGCACAGAATCTGCAAGGATACCTTTGGATGTAATTCACAGACTGTAAGCTCCTTTGAGCAGTGCCTTCTTCACCTCTTGTGAATTACTCAATGCTTTCCTATGGACGTCAGCATCTGATTTTCACAGTGAGAATCGCGGATGCGGTCTCTAGTAGCTGTCAGTGAGACAGCCACTAGAGGCTGGATTAACCCTCCAGTGTAAACATAGCAGTATCTCTGAAACTGCTATGTTTTCGGCTGCAGGGTTAAAACTAGAGGGACCTGACACCCAGACAACTTCATTGATCTGAAGTGGTCTGGGTGCCTATAGTGGTCCTTTAAGTGAAATAGGCAGGTGTTTAAAGTGCCCCTGAGGAAGTTCAAGGACGTTTGAACGAAACGCGTAGGGCTAATTCATAGTGTTTTAGAGTTTTATTGTTTATTTATTAGGTTTTTTATTTTATCTTATTTGATTTTCTGGTTCTGTTGATCCTGTGATTTTTCCTGTGATCCTGAGACCGGTTGATTTTATATGCCTGCTTGCCACTACAATATTGTAAGTGTGGTTTATCATTAAAGTGTATTTTTTACCAAGATACTCTGCACTATTATACTCTTTGTTTCCTTCTATGTACACCATGATGTTCCACCTATCCTGAGATATCCATCGTTTTATAAGATATGCCTACAATCAATTTTGGTTTGTGAGTGTGAATTACTATCCATATTTCCACTCCCCTTTTCAAGTTTACAGTATTACGCTATGTTTTTTTCTGTTATTACTGTATTGTAGATTTACCTTTTTCCGTTTAAAGTGGAATGTATAGTAAGTAATGTCCTCATGGACAATAAAAGTTGTTACATGACCTATGGCCTATTTTGAAGAAAGCATAAGATGCATTGAACCAGACTGGTGGTAAATGTAACAGTGACAATGTAAATTACTTTATCCAGGTACTGTACCTGTTCTCTAGCAAAAAAAACAAAACACAAAAACCCCCAATGAATTCCAACCCTAGCTGACTGGTTATAAAAACATAAACCTTACATCATATCATGCAACCACCCAAACTGGTGAAATAACTAAAAAAAAATGTTTTGCTTGAAGTGAAGAAACAAAATAATATTCCATGGCCACATGAATAATCTCACTGTGAAAATATATTTGATGTAATGAGCATTCACAGATATAAAACACATAACGAAGAAAATAAGAATATCTTGAAACAATTAATCTGTTTTCAATTAATGACTTCCAAAAAAAGAAAATCCAGAGATATAATGTCAAACTATTTAATAGCAAATATTAAGAACAGTTTAAGATTAAAGCATTCACTAGGATGGTTTCTGACAGAAGAGCTAAAACAGAAGAGGGATGCGCCTAATCAAAATCCTAGCAGGTAAGAGCAGCTGGATGCAACACCAACGTTCTTGCCAGTGATTCCAAGAAGAGTGGTGATGGTAGTGTCTGCAGAATCTCTAAAGAAACAAAATGCATCTGTTCTAATGAAGCATTTTTCAAAGTCCAGATTGGAAGAATCATTCAGAGCTTGTTACTCATCCAGTAAAGTCCTAACTGACTAAAGTACCAACCATACAAAGATTAAACTCTAGAAATGTTGATATGTTAGTTACAACAAGTTACGTGTAAATACAGTATACTAGCATTTTTACTTGTCAATAAAATGGCAAGTAAATAGAGCTTATTGCTATCTTCTCTGTTGCTCTCTTCTTCCCAATTTCTGTTGCTTTTTTCCCCTCCCTCTTGTTCCCTATCATTGCTCCCTCCTTTTAGTTGATAATGAGTTTACCATTTCAGAGAACCTCAGTTAATTTTCTCACTCCTCTGTCGTCCATTCTTCTATTTGCAACTGACATTCCACTCTGTATTCAATCCACAGTTAATATATACACTCAATGATTTCCTTCAAAATTATACTACTACTGTCCACCTGACATTCTCTTTTTTCTGTCCCTAACTCATTATCTCATCTTCCATTATCTCCTTGGTTAGTGGCATACCGGGACGGCAGTGGAGGTCAGATTTAGAAACCAGGAGCACCCAGGGAAGCCACTCTCCTGAACATAAAAGGTATGTTTTTATAAAAGGTATGTGTTTGTCAGTGTGTATATTTGTCAGTGTCTGTATCTATGTGTGTGTCAGTATGGGTGTATCTGGCAGTGTGCATATCTGTATGTCAGTGGGTGCATCTATGTGTTTCTCAATGTGTGTGTGTGTCAGTGTGTGCATCTGCGTGTATATGTGTCACAGAGTGTATGTGTGTCAGTGTGTATGTGTATTTGAGTGTGTATTTATCAGTGTGTATCTGAGTGTGTATATGTGTCAGTGTGTGTTAGTATGCATGTATGTGTGCATAAATCCCAGCAAGCAAACGCCAGCTCTACATGCAAACACAGCCTTGCAATCAAACACAAACACTACATAAAAAACACTCCTGCATTTAAACGCAAACATTACATAGAAGAACACCACTGTAAACGGTACAAACAAATAAATACCTACAGGAACACACACACACTCAATACAAAAAAACATTATAAAATTCTAAGGCACAAACACTGCTCACAAATACAACCCTGCTAGGATAGGCAAATAGTAGATTCTCAGCTGACACAGCATGGTGAGTGTTGTACGACAGATAAGGATTTACATTTTGACCACCCTTCCACTAAAGGGGGCCCAAAAATTTCTTGCACCAGGGCCCTCTCCACATTAGTTCTAACCACTGGCAAGGAGTATTTTTAAAAACAGACAATTCATTTTCAAATGAAAATAGTGATTTTTAGAAAATGTTGCAATACAAATATCTATGCTATTTTTTCAAGTTCATCACAACTTATGAAGTTCTGTTAAGTTGTTTAAATCAGTATTTTCAAATGTTATTGAAGTCATTTATTCATATTTTGAGGGAATTATTTTTTACAGATTTTTAAACATATCGGGTAACTGACCTAATTACTAACTAGCATCTGAAATTCAAGTTCTACGATATCTCTCCAAGTTCCAAGGCAATCATTATTATTGGGTTTTTTTTTTCATCCTGTGTAATTTGAAGAAACCTCAAAATATTGGAACTCGTACTGTGCTTGGGAAAGCAAATTCTTTGTGGAAAAACAGAAAACCATGTGATCTGAAAAGAAACAAAACCACTTAGTTTGTTCCTACAAAATAAATTAAAAACACAATTAGTTAAACAATAAAATGATGCAATCATTTTATTGTTTCAAAGTGCTTATTGTTTATACTGAAAAATATGATATAATATGACAAAAATAATTACAAACATAATTTTGTTTTGTTTTGACTACTATTAGATGCTCCATCTTGGCAAAAAAAAAATATATTTTTCAATTTGCAAATCATATTTACTCTCCTAGAATGTCTAATGGCAGATTGGATGAGAAATATGTTTCTGCGGGGTGAAAATCAGCACTAGCGCATGAGTCAGGAATGCCCTTTGAGTGGGGAACCAGCTAAGGGCCTGTGCTTCCTGAGGAACTGCAGACATGACAGCTGCAATCAAGCAGCTCTCGGAATTAAGTCCATGGAGAGTTAACCACTGGCGGCGTGGCAACAAGAGAGAGAAATGCAGGCTGTGTAGTGTGCATAGCTACTGTTTGCAACTCCGCTCACAATATAGCAACACTGAGACAAGTAGCGGGTGGCATGAGGTCATATCCCACAGCCATTGCCTGTCTGACATGCATAAAGCCAAGGTGAAGCAGAAGAGACAACTGTGCTTCCCAGTGCACTTTCCTGCCCAGCGAACACAAAACACCAAGGACAACGCAGAGTACCTCTACCTCACTTTGTATTGAAAATATAATTATAACGTATCTGTATGTGTGTGAATCTATGTTTGAGTTTTAGGGTACCACATGGATGCTAGTATGTGTCTACTTGAATGCCTCCATTTTTGTGTGAATGAGGAGAGGCGGCAATACAAAATAGTCTTGTCTAGGGCACCACAAATTGTAAGGGTGGCCTTGGCATAGAGGTAGGGCTGGTCTTAGAGTGTGAGAACTGTGCAGTATTTAGTGAATAACCCCAGCTGTAGAACATTTTACATCTTTGCTGCCTTAAAACAATACATTGACAGGATTATAAAGGCAGAAAAGAGGACAGTTTAAAGGCAACTCTCTATTATGTTGACATTTATAGCAGGTTTAAAAAAACAAAACACTTTTTGATCAATAATTAGTGTAACTTTTTAGTGAACAAATATATGTTTCTGGCATGGTTTGTTTGGTTTTGGTTTTGAAGAGAGGCCATGTTCCTACAGTAAACCGTGAGAAATCCAGATGCCTAATCTTTCATTAAAAAAAATAAATGGGGGGGCAGACCTGAACTGCCATGATGACTGACCGCAAGTTAGATTAGCTCCTGAGGGCAGTAGCCTTTTATCACAGATAACAGGGCATTTTTTAATTCTCATGTGCCAGAAATCTAAAGGATAGAGGCCCAACCAACTGCTGGTGTTGTTCCTGCTCTCGGGACTGGGAATTTTGGCTCATTTGTGGGCAATTCGAGGCTTCCTTACTTGCGGCCTACTCAGACTGGGAGCAAGGCAGACGGTGGCTGCCCTTCTCTCCTACTCACCTGCTACACACCGGTCCCTCGACAAAATCTGTTGCTGTTCCCGCCTGCCTTTGGACGGGTGGGGGTTATCCCAGTCCCCACTGGGTTCGCTAAACCTGTTCCAAAAATATTGGATGGAGGATTTCTGCAAGCCACTCCGTTCACCTAATATCCCGCTGCAGTGAAACTGCAGAATAACTAGCAGAACCAGACAGGCCAAGATTGAAGAGAAGCTTTCAATGAAACATTTGAGGCAATCTGTCAGGCCTTTTGGGACCATTTTGCCAATCGGCAACCATCACTTACCCCTCCTGTGACACAGACAACCTTGGAAGCAGTACCGGTTGCCTTTTTCTCTACTGGGCTGGGCACCAAAATGGAGTTCTCTTCAAGCCGCAGTCCATATACTCGCATGGAAGCCCGTACTCTGAAAGACCTGCGGACCCACAATCCAGTCACTTGATGCAGGAGGATCCATGGACTAAGGGCAGTGACACCCATCACAGCCCGAAGCCGTAGTTACAGGGAACCGCCACACTCAAAGCTACTGACCACCCTCCTACTACACATACGCCAGGCACTATGTGGGACAGAGGGGACAAGACACCGGACACGGAGACGGACTCTCTGCTATGGCCCGCAAGGGATTATCTCAGCTGACTATATCCACTCCTGTACCTCACCTGTTGCTGGAAAAAGCTTAATTAATTATATGCTCAGCGCTGATATTTGCTGGTTTGCCTAACACTCCACTACCTGCCATCAGCCAGTGGCACCATTGTTCACCACTCTGTCAGTATATATCTTGATAGGATGCTTTCTTATTTTAAGATAATCTTTACTCTACTTTAGCATTTAAATGTCCTGTTTAGCAGCTTGTTATACCTATATACATATATATATATACATATATATATATATATAAAAGTGCAGCACTTTCGACAAATATTAACCCTTTTTACTCTTGATCATGTTCTTGATGTCATGTCTCTATATGCTTGTACTATTAACACTGCACGAAAAAATTAAGAATTATAAAAAAAAAAAATGTTATCACAACTAAGCAAAATAACTAAGCAAATAACTGGAACAAACAAATATTCTAATGCTCTACTGCACCTGGAACTTAGAATGCAACAATTAAATAACACTTTACAAAATGCATGAATTTATGTTCTCATAGTAACCGATGCCACCTTCCTTCTTTCACTGTTACACTCTCTTGCCTGCCTGTTCAGCGAGCTAGCCCAGCCTCACACTCATGCATACCTGTTTACTTACCACATCCCTACCTGCCTGTTCACTATACTGCCAACTTGCTTATCTATCTCACATTCTACCATCCTGTACAACCCACCAATGCTACCCACTTGATCATTCAGCCACACACCTCTTACCAGCCCTGCACCAAGAGGCAGTGAGGAAAAATAATGACAAAGCAATGAACACTGTTTAAAACACAGCTTTTCTTTTTTTTCTTTTCTTTTTTTTAAGCAAAGCTTGGGCTATGATCAAAAGGGTCAGTGATCAGAAACCAGGCATGGACTGTAGTTTAAACCTTGGGCATCATTGCTTGGACAAGTGTATCTTCAAAAATGCAGTATGAAATCTGAAACACGAAGTCTGTCTGTGCCCAATTGCATGCCAAGCTGGAAACTCTGGGATAGTTGTGGAGTCATAATTTTTTGAGATTCTATGCTCAAGAAGGACACCTCAAAGCCCAAGTTGAGATATGCAAGTGATGCAAAAAAAGTATTTTTTTTTTTTTGTGTGTTTGCATTGTGGGGAGTTGTGTCATATTTGGCCTCACTACAGTCTTTTTTGAAGGTATTCTGGAAGACAGAAGCATTGACTTTTCTTGTGTTACACCACATCGTCATTTTTTTCTCCTCTTACCTAATTTTCTTGGGAATCCCTACCTATTTCGTTGTATCTATAATTACAAATGAGTAGCTTCATATAGTTACATTAATCACGCTCTTTCTTTCACCTGTCTTGACAGGTGGTTTGTGTCTGAGCTTATTTTAGAGCCACTTGTCAGCTGTAATTCATTTCCACTTACACATTCTTATGCTAATAAAACAAAAACATTACAGAATACGTGTTTTGCCAGAGGCAAAAAAATCACTGATTAAAATGAAAGCATTAGTATTTTAGATTAATGAAGCCTGACTCTGTGAGAAAGAATTTGGAAATGCTTGATATGAAGCTAGCACAGAGCAGACCAAGATTTCATCAGGATTGTGAAGCAGATATCAATGTTTAAATTACAGAAAATGTCACATGATGTCTGGGAAGAGTGAATAATAATACAAACATATTACTGTACATGAAAAAAAATTGTCATTTTTATATTTTTTTTTATAAAAATATTTTTCTGTTAATAGAGGGCATTGTATAAAAGAGAAAATGTAGATATTTAAATATGAAACTTTATACCACAGAATAAACTTTTGTGGTTGTTTACTATATTTCAGATTGTACCAAAGTCTGAATTGCAAAATTTAGATAAAATAACTGATTTATTTATTTATTTTATTTATAAAATATTTTACCAGGAAAGATACATTGAGATTTCTTTCGTTTTCAAGTATGTCCTGGGTCCACAAATCATTGCATTGTTACAATTAGGATACAATAAAATACAAGAACATTATTATTAATAATTATATACAAAATTTAACATAGGAAATATATGGTTCATTACACTAAATGTCTAATATCATGCAGTAGATTTGATTTTACTGGCAAACTCTGTCTTCTTAAAGGATTACGGTAAGCATCATCACAACTTAGCTTAAAAAAAGTGGTTTTGGTGTATAGATCATGCCCTTGCAGTCTCACAGTGTAAAGGCACTTGCTCTCTCATACTCTGCCACTGACATCCCACAGTCAGGCCTCGGGCTGATAATCCCAACACTTGATGCTGCATCTCTCTATCTATTTATAATGCAGCTTCCATGTGCTTATATCATGATGAACGTAACGTGAATTTACATAATTTTCAATGTCCAATTATGTTCCGGTGTTGTGGTAATGATGCTAATGGCGTCACATAACTTAATCACAGAAATACTTCAGTCTTACCAGTTATTACAGCTCTGTTTTAGTCTCTTGTGTCCCGTTATTATTATTATTATTATTATTATAATTCTTGTTATCTGGCATTATTGGCTTGGCTTGTCCTGAATATTCTAAAATATTATTAGTGTAAAAACTATCATCCAAGGCATGTGTTTGATCAAGCAAAGCTTGTGTCGTACCTCGAGGGCCTGGATTTTGGCCTCCACAGCAGAGACCTCCGCTTTGAGCAACGTTATATCGATTTTAATAGTGTCATGTAAGGTGGTCAATAATGCTTGGAGGTCTTGTTTCCTAGCCATAGATGTCGCCATTAATTTGGGGTCAGACCGAATGTCTGCCAAAGTAATAGCTCTTGAGTTGGAGGCAGCTGCGGACTTAGACAAAGACGCCATTTTGGAGCCATGCTCCTTGTGTGTAGGCACTGCCAGTATTTGCACAAAGTCAGCCATGGAATCAGTCTGTGAGTTGGACTGGCTACCCTATCAGGGTCTGAGGAGGGTCTTGGCATTATTGCATCCTATGAAGCTAGTAAAAACTAGAGAAGATACACTGGAAGAGACTGTGTGGCACAGAGCTCAACACTTAGTCAGAGCTCAAGTCAGAGCTCAAGTCACGCCCCAAAATCTCTGCTTTGTTTGTGAATTCTAATATTTTTTTCTTTTTTCAAACACAGTGCTCCGAAATTGGATTTGTTAATATTGGAATTACAAGTTCCATCAGTTAGGCATAATGAACAGATTTTATTTCTGGGGAAATTGAAATAAAATAAATAAGTAAAACACCAAACACATCAAAAAATGATAAAGATAAAGTTATAACACTTTAAAGGACCACTATAGTGCCAGGAAAACATACTCATTTTCCGGGCACTATAGTGCCCTGAGGGTGCCCCTACCCTCAGGGACCCCCTTCCGCCGGGCTCTGGGGAGAGGAAGGGGTTAAAATCTTACCTTTTCTCCAGCGCCGGGTGGGGAGCTCTCCTCCTCCTCTCCGCCTCCTCTCCTCCTCTTTGGCTGAATGCGCATGCGCGGCAGGAGCTGCGGGCGCATTCAGCCAGTCTCATAGGAAAGCATTCATAATGCTTTCCTATGGACGCTGGCGTCTTCTCACTGTGATTTTCACAGTGAGAAGCACGCAAACGCCTCTAGCGGATGTCAATGAGACAGCCACTAGAGGCTTTAGAGGCTGGATTAACCAATTTATAAACATAGCAGTTTCTCTGAAACTACTATGTTTATAAAAAAATGGGTTAACCCTAGCTGGACCTGGCACCCAGACCACTTCATTAAGTTGAAGTGGTCTGGGTGCCTAGAGTGGTCCTTTAACCACAAATAACAACATCGATCAAAAAAAATCTGATAAAAATAGATTAAACAAAAATATGTTAAGCTGAGTGATTACATTTCACTGGAAATAAAACTGAGCCAAAAGGCCACAGACATTTCTAACACATGTTTATAAAAAAACACAGAAAAAAATAAATCTGTAAGTATAATAGAGTGGAAACACTTACACTCACAAATAAAGTTGGTGGATTATAATTTAAACTTGTAATCAAGAGCGCCTAATATCAAGAAAATCCAAATTTTGTGGCAGAAATCAGAACTCTAGACGGCTACAAATACCCTCACCCAGTAGAGGAGACAACCATGGGTCGAAAACACAAAAAAACTAAAGCAGACAAAGACCCTACCAGCGGCAAAATCAGAGAACTTCTGTGGACCTCGCAAAAGTCTGCATGGGACAAGATGGTGATGGGAGAGGACGGTTACTCATATTCCTCTGAGGATTTCTCCATAGACCCAGGAGAAGGGGCATCCTTTGACCCACCACCTGCACCCAAACCTCCACACTGCCTCCCTATTAAAAAAAAAAACCGCTGGGGGAACTCAGAGCCAACATTGCGGTCGACATGGCCTACATTAAGGATGCAATAGAAGGAGTCACCTCCAGGGTCACGCTAGAGGCCTCATCTAGCACCCACAACTCCAGGATAACATCCTTTGGAGTACACACTTAAATACCAACAGCCAGACTTACCACATTTCATCAGATGCCTATTTGCCAATCTCCTACCGACCGGACGGCATGTTCCAACTGCCGAAACCAATGATGGTGCCAACTGCAGCACATTCAGACAAGGCTCTCCTGCTGGCGGCTGCATGGGGGAAGACCCCCTTATTATTGGAGGGTGCCACAATATCCTTCTTTGCAGATCTGACCAGATGCACCATAGGGTCGTGGTTGACCCCGCAACCGCTCTTACAACTGCTCCGCAATAAGAGCATCCAATACAGATAAGGGAACCCCTAATCTGATTTTATTCACACATCAGGGAACTACATGCCAAGCTTGGACTTACTCGGAACTGGACTCACACCTATGTACAGCGGGCCTGATCTCACCTAAATGAGCAGAGGGGACCAACCTCTCCTGATTGAACCCTTTTACAGTGGTCAAGTTCACTCCATCGGGTTCCAGGCGATTACCATCTCCACGAGAGGAAACTTGAGGGGCTATAGCTTAAAGAGGGTTCTCTGAAGTACCAAAGGACTGCGAAGACTGCAACCCCCCAGAAGTAGTTTAAAGCTAATAAAGCTTTGCTCTGTTTAAGATTTCTTTGTTGTTTACATCTGATTTATTTTCTGTTTCCTTATGTTATATTTTCTAATCTCTGATGATCGTATGAGTCCCATTGACCTAGTTAATATTTACTCAGTACACCCTTATGTACCTTGGACATACCGTCCTATTTCTTGGTATACAGTACTCTCAGTCAGGGGCTTATCTGGCTTTATTTATACTGTTCATCCCCCCACTGTCTCCTGACACCAGATGGCATATTTAATTACACACGTAGCATCAGGTGCATGGTGACTCCGTGGTGAGGACTAATATAACCTACTGAGTATCTAAACCCTAGGTTGTACCCCTCATTTCTGGCAAGGGACCTATTAGATAGCTGAACTATTACTGTCTACCGTGTATCTTATACCAAACACATTACACAAGCCTCCCTTGAATGACTCTGTGACATAATTATACCACACTCTACATTTCTATTTCTCATCACAGCTATGGCACAGCCTCTGACTTAATCTGCATCTAGACATGACTGGCACACTCGATGAAACTACAACTGTATCTTTTAAAGAAACCACACAAAAAAACTGTGCTTTTGTTACCCTTGCCATACCTATGTTTATATTTGTTTATTACTATACCTAAACCTGCGGTTGTGGCATTGTAGGTGCTTATGTTCCTTGTGCATAACAAAAAAAAACAAGAATAAAAAAACAAAAAACATGTTTGCCTATTAGATTAATGTATGTTTTTGAGAGTTTGCGCTTAATAATTCTTAGAACTGAATGTGTAGCTTAGCATTTATTCCACTGTGCTGCAATACTTGCATTACGTTTGGTAAGCTCTGCAGTGCAGCACTAAGGAAAAAATAATACAGTGGACTGGAAGTCAAGAATGATCACTACAATGATGCATTCCAAAACAGATAGGTTATAATTCATTACAAAAAATCCCATACACGTTAGCGAGTTGATTAAACATTTCTATATCCAACTAGTGGTGTATGCCAACCGTGTTTCCATTATATTACAGTTGTGCTCAAAAGTTTGCATACCAGATGGCAGGGAGTGAGAGGGCTCCTACTGGGTGCAGCCTCCGTATGCTCATTTAGTCTCCCTCTCATTAGACCACCTGGTCTGAAGGCCTCAAGGGTCTTGACCCAGACGCATCGCCCACAACAGCATAGGTCTGCACGCCGCAAGCGGCAACCAACCATCTTGGCCTCCTGTGCCCCCACTCATGGGAAAAACTCTAGCTCAATTACTCAGTTACTGAGTTTGTGGTCCAGAGATGCCGGCCTATACATCAGCCTGGGGCTGGAAGGACGCCCTACCTCACGTCTGCCCTGCTGCAGTCTTCCAATACTTATATTTAAACCTTTCCTGCCATATTGAAGAAGCCGTATTGGCTAAACTCGTTTGTGTATATTTTATACTGTGTATTTTTATATATTAAAGATTATTTGGTCACTTTTTACTTGTGCCAATTATCTTTTTATACACTTCAGATTGTTTTTTACCTGGCATTTTATTATCCTGGACTCCAAGTAATCCTAGGTGGGGATCATACCACCAACGCTATCATCAAGGAGCAGGTGGCCTGCTCCTCTCTTGTGAGTACTTTTTTATACATTTTATTGATCATTTTATACAGTGAGCACTATTGGTTGTCTCTTTTATATTTGTGCGTTGAACATACCTTTGACGGAGGAAGTTTACCCCATATCCCATAAGCGGGGATTGTACCGCTGTATGCCTTTCACACTAGAGCTCTCTATAGCTCTTGTACATGTGAGTTTTATACCAGCTTTTTATATTTATTTTGGTTTATTACTGGACATATTGCACAATTTTGGTTCTCTATTTGTTTTATCTCTTGCATATGAGTGGATCCACACGGATGAGGACAGCGTGGACATTGTTCCTGACCAAGCACCTCATAGACTCTGTGATCCCAATAAGAGCATTTTAGATAAGACTCTTTTTATTGGACTATTTTTTATTACTGTTTGATATAAAGTCTCTCTGGTGCAGCCCTTATCTCCTATATTTTTTTCCTTTGATTTTTTAAGGGTCTTTGAGGGATTCCCTTATAGGGTTGCTGCCCCTATTGTTATTTAGCGTTTACTCTTTCGCCTTGTTTTATTCCAATACTTGCCTACAGTCTCCAGTAGTCTCCCAATATTGGGAATCGGATAATTTAAACTCATGCAAATATATTGTCTTATGTTTCTAGTGCCCACTCAAATGTGTTTTATTTCCTTTCGACGTGTTGTCTTATATAATTTTTGTTACACATCTCTAACTGAGCTTGCAACCTAAGGCTGTAGCTGTTATGTTTCTCTATCTCTCTCGTTAACTCCTATCATGATCAGCCTTGGTTCTAGAGCTTACTTTAATTACATTATTATTAACTTAGAATGTGCAGATATTGCAAATGCCATGCTCATGTTTACTCATACTGTTATCTACTTCTGCTGTTGTGGCATGGTAAGCTTACTTGTAACCTCATGCACAACAAAAATAATGAATTTTTTTATTTATTTTTTAAGTTTGCATACCCTTGGAGAATTGGTAATATATGTACCATTTTTAAAGAAAACATGAGTGAACAGGCAAAACACATTTCTTTTATTTCTTATTTCAGCTGAAGTGGTAGAGGTTAACACAGTAAAGGAGTTTAAGCATGCGTGGGATAGGCATAAGGCTATCCTAACTATAAGATAAGGCTAGGGACTAATGAAAGTATTTAGAAAATTGGGCAGACTAGATGGGCCGAATGGTTCTTATCTGCCGTCACATTCTATGTTTCTATATTCAACTGTAGGTTATAAGAGATTGGCAAATTCATAAAACAAAACATGGCAACAAAGAAAAGAATGAAATTACCCCTGTTCAAAAGCCTGCATACCCGTACTTCTTCATACTGTGTATTGCCCCCTTTAGCACCGGTGGGTCAACTTGAAAGTCCAAGAGCGTCCCATGCACAGCCTTCGTGCAGAAGAACACAAATTGTCTGCCAGTATTTTCTGATAGCATGCTGCATTCATCTTGCCATCAATTTTTACATCTTGCCTTTAGAGCTCCTACAGCCCCGTTCCCCCAAAACATCAGTGAGCCACCACCATGCTTCACAGTTGGGATGGTATTCTTTTTCACTGCAAGCCTTGTTAAAACCTCTTTAACCCCTTAAGGACACATGACATGTGTGACATGTCATGATTCCCTTTTATTCCAGAAGTTTGGTCCTTAAGGGGTTAAACATAGCGCTTATGGTTGGGACGATAACGCTCTATTTTGGTCTCGTCACACAAAATTAAAGTGTGCCAGATACTTCGAGGCATGTCAAGGTGTTGTTGGACATGTTGTAACCGGGCTTTTTGTGGCATTGGCGTAGTAAAGGCTTCTTTCTGGCAACTCGATCATGCAGCTCATTTCTGTTCAAATATCGTTGTAAGGTGTTGCTTGAAACAACCACACCGTCTTTTTCCATTATTTCATTGCTCAAATGCTTATCAACACCCAGGGAATCTGATATATCCTTCCCTTTCTAATACAAATGTGATACAGTGGAAGCATGTAGTTCTACAGTGCAATATGAGTCTTGAGATATTTTTTTCCGCTGCTTCATTTTTTACATCTGGCAAAAATCTGGTTTCTTGAAAACACTATTTTTGATAAGGCTTAGACTAGTCATTTTAGAGTTTTTTTTTTAAACATGAACATTTCCAAGCTGAAACAGTACAAAAATATTCCCAAACTGTTGATCCATGCTAGAAGAGTAAAATGATCTAGAATATTATTGTACAGTATGGTAAGTAAAGTGTTAAGATGTTCCTTCACAGGTATGAAAGGATATACTGTAGCTTGAAGTATCATAAACAACCGCAAATTACTTCCGTTCTTCTTCCAAACTGTCAGGGCTCAAATCCAGTAGTTTTGGGAAAACTCAAAAAGGATAGGTGGATTATCTTATCAAAAGGTTGAACAGGTGAACTAATGGCCTACACTGAGCTGTATTTGTTCTGGTGCTTGGAGTGTTCATTTTAAATTTCCCATTTTTCCTCTTTAACTTGCTAAAAGGGATAATTTGATCCCAGGGTGTAGGTAACTGTGACAACCAACTTGGTTGGTTTGCTTGGAGAGCAACCACTTGCAAAACCCTTCCCATGTGCCTGAGAATGATATGGGAACCTGGGAGATCTATGAGGGCATAGGTCCTTTATTTACAGAAAAAGAAAAAGCAATATACTGCGGCGCACATATAGTAGGGGCCTCACCCCGGTTGCAAAGTGTATGAACTTAAGTTCTGGCCACTTAAGGGTTCATACATCAATCAGTTTTCCAACAATTAAATTTGCTTTTGAGGGAGATATTCCTTTAAGCAGGAAGTGCTAAAAAACTGTCCAGCTAACATAACATAACAGAGTATGTAACAGCATGTGTCCATTCAGCAGTGCAGTGTGCATCTAGTAGGGGCCTCACCCCAGGTGCACAGGGTATGAACCCTTAAGTTCTGGCCATCAGCCTGATAGAGAACCTCCATCAGCTCTTCCCATAATTAATTCACTTTCATGGGAGATATTCTGTTAAGCCGGAAGTGCTGAAAATTGTGTCCAGTAGCTAACAGAGGCTGACATGGACTGTCTTCATTCAGCAGTATAGAGTAGCGTATAGGTGCACGGGGTATAAACCCTTCAAGTGTGGGTCACGGCCGGATAGAGTGAACCGATCTGTGTTCAAACAGATGTTTAAAGGTCCTGGTTATATCTCTTTAAGCCGTATTACTGGAGAACCAGAGGGTATATCTCTTTAAACTGTGTGTCCTGGGAATTCTGTTTAGTAGCTGCAATAGCCTGACCCCATTCAGTAGGACAAACTAGTAACGACCTAGCCAGGGGTTAGCCCCAGGTGTACAGCAGTAGAGGATATGAACTCTAGAGTGTGCATGGCACCATCCTGATAGAGAGCACTAATCTGTGCTCTAACAGCTAATCTGAGGTTAAAGATGATATCCCTTTAAGCCTCTAATATAACTGAAGTGATACCACATAAATATATAATTATAGTAAGTTGTTATATAAGCTACTCCTGAGTGCCAAAATGGCTACCAAGGCTCGATCATGGTGCATGGGTGAAGCAAAATGGCCACCCTCAATCTCGCGAGACGCAAGATTAAAGATGGCCGCCATGGCTCCATCGCAAGTGGCCGCAAGTCCAGCTGGCGCCCAAATCGAGAGTGTGGCGCGGCAGGGGGGGAAAGGACGGGGTCGTTCCAGGATTTACTGGAGAACCAGAGGGAAGGGGAACAACCGCCCAGGAGCAGGCGGAACCAGCAGGAGGGTAGAGATTAAGCCCAAAAGCTCATAGAGACCATTGGAGAAGAGAAATTAAGGAGAGAAGAAGGCCAAGCACCCCAAATGGGGTAAAAGTAAAAATAATAATATAGAAAGACCCACAGCTTCCATAGCATAGAAGCACAGCAAAACAAATAGCAAAGCCTATAGAAATACAATCCCAAAATAGCCCCAAATAGGCAATAGAAATACAATTTAATGGAGAAGTGTAATACTCTGACCTGTCTGCTTGATGGAGCAGCAAAGAAAGAGGAAGTGATTAGGTCATTACACCTTATGTACATCCTTTTATGATTGGTTCTTTTTTTCTATGTGTTTCTTTGCTGCTGTGGAGCTAATAAAGAGAGATTATGCAAAATACAAAGCCCCCTGTAATGTTGTAAAATTTTATTTGTGAAGATACATAGATACATAAATGTAGCCAGTGCAAAAGCTAATGGGGAGTATCCATTATCTTAACTAATAACTTAATTCAGGCCATTACAATAAACGTCAAATCTAAGTGTAACTACATGATGGACTGTTTCATAAAAAATATGAAATAGCCTATGAAAAGTAATGAGAGACCATTACTGTGTTGTAAATACAATATATTTACACAACAGATAAATACACGTCACATCAATGTGAAAGGGTGTTGATGTCAATTTCTGCAGCATTGAGAAGGTAAACCAGAATAAAAAGGACATGGAAGCCCCTTGCACTACAATTTATACAAGAGGCCTAAAGCATTGCTTACAAGTGTCACTTTCACTGCTTCTGCCATGTTATATGTGAATGTAATTACAATGGAACCCTTACATAAATTATTACGGTCAGAAACCTATACCTAGGCTCTTACTGTTTCAGGAAATAAACTGTTATTTCTGAATTTAAGCTCTACATATTTTCTGTTACTGTTTCTGTAAACTATTATCTGCATATGATAATATCATTATCAATCATTTTTTGTACAGAACGATAGACTAACAGTTCAAGGATTGCAGATAAAATTAGTTTCCCAGAAACCCATTAAGATATTCACATTGGTGTGGGTAACCCTGGCATCCAAGAGTGCCCGTGATTTATAGATTGCATGTCTCTAAAAATGAAAATATTTGGGGATCAAACAGAACCCCAGCAGAGACAACAAAAGAGTTCTTTGTCTAAATGTATTTCACTGCTTTTAGCCATAGATATTGTGAATTAGCTGCACTTTTACAGGGAGTGCAGAATTATTAGGCAAGTTGTATTTTTGAGGATTAATTTTATTATTGAACAACAACCATGTTCTCAATGAACCCAAAAAACTCATTAATATCAAAGCTGAATATTTTTGGAAGTAGTTTTAGTTTGTTTTTAGTTTTAGCTATGTTAGGGGGATATCTGTGTGTGCAGGTGACTATTACTGTGCATAATTATTAGGCAACTTAACAAAAAACAAATATATACCCATTTCAATTATTTATTATTACCAGTGAAACCAATATAACATCTCAACATTCACAAATATACATTTCTGACATTCAAAAACAAAACAAAAACAAATCAGTGACCAATATAGCCACCTTTCTTTGCAAGGACACTCAAAAGCCTGCCATCCATGGATTCTGTCAGTGTTTTGATCTGTTCACCATCAACATTGCGTGCAGCAGCAACCACAGCCTCCCAGACACTGTTCAGAGAGGTGTACTGTTTTCCCTCCTTGTAAATCTCACATTTGATGATGGACCACAGGTTCTCAATGGGGTTCAGATCAGGTGAACAAGGAGGCCATGTCATTAGATTTTCTTCTTTTATACCCTTTCTTGCCAGCCACGCTGTGGAGTACTTGGACGCGTGTGATGGAGCATTGTCCTGCATGAAAATCATGTTTTTCTTGAAGGATGCAGACTTCTTCCTGTACCACTGCTTGAAGAAGGTGTCTTCCAGGAACTGGCAGTAGGACTGGGAGTTGAGCTTGACTCCATCCTCAACCCGAAAAGGCCCCACAAGCTCATCTTTGATGATACCAGCCCAAACCAGTACTCCACCTCCACCTTGCTGGCGTCTGAGTCGGACTGGAGCTCTCTGCCCTTTACCAATCCAGCCACGGGCCCATCCATCTGGCCCATCAAGACTCACTCTCATTTCATCAGTCCATAAAACCTTAGAAAAATCAGTCTTGAGATATTTCTTGGCCCAGTCTTGACGTTTCAGCTTGTGTGTCTTGTTCAGTGGTGGTCGTCTTTCAGCCTTTCTTACCTTGGCCATGTCTCTGAGTATTGCACACCTTGTGCTTTTGGGCACTCCAGTGATGTTGCAGCTCTGAAATATGGCCAAACTGGTGGCAAGTGGCATCGTGGCAGCTGCACGCTTGACTTTTCTCAGTTCATGGGCAGTTATTTTGCGCCTTGGTTTTTCCACACGCTTCTTGCGACCCTGTTGACTATTTTGAATGAAACGCTTGATTGTTCGATGATCACGCTTCAGAAGCTTTGCAATTTTAAGAGTGCTGCATCCCTCTGCAAGATATCTCACTATTTTTGACTTTTCTGAGCCTGTCAAGTCCTTCTTTTGACCCATTTTGCCAAAGGAAAGGAAGTTGCCTAATAATTATGCACACCTGATATAGGGTGTTGATGTCATTAGACCACACCCCTTCTAGATGCACATCACCTAATATGCTTAATTGGTAGTAGGCTTTCGAGCCTATACAGCTTGGAGTAAGACAACATGCATAAAGAGGATGATGTGGTCAAAATACTCATTTGCCTAATAATTCTGCTCTCCCTGTATTGTATAAAGAACCAGACTCTAACTATGTATTATAAAGTATGCAGACATGTTTTCCTTTATGTATTAAAAGGTTACTCCAACTCTTTTGGGGGGAGGGGAACTTTTCTTTTTTTAAGAATCTTTATTTGTGTAAATTTTGTGGAATGTACAATAAAAGAGTAAACATAGAATGCAATAGAATTAGCTTGCAGGCATTTAAAAAAATAACGCATATTAGGCAAGTACCCAGATATTTGCTACATAACAGTCCTCTGCCCGAAATTGTGCCTCATTGTAGTTTATTGTGTGTATATGTATTGCGTTTCAGAGTGAATTATAAAAAGGTTTCTGCAGCCGGGAGAGCTCCCATGTTTCCCACCAAATGTCATAGTGTAATTGTATCAGCGCATTTTTGCAACCAAAATATATCATCTTCAATTGCCTGTCTCCCAGTAATGTCAAACATATTGGTATTATTCAATAGCTAACAAAAAATACATACAAGAGTATAAGAAATCTCAAGGCAAGTGAAATCTCAAGCGTGGTGCCTTGTGTGCAGAGGTCCTCGAACCACGTGAGATCCCTATGTAACCATTCTTTATGTGGGAGAGAATTGTAATAGTATATCGGAGAGACATCAATGGAGTCTGTGTCCTACCCTCTAGTAGGGAGTCTATGTCCCACATTTTACCGTCTCATAAGGCTTTTACCGTCTCATAAGGCTCCCTAGGAAGGACCATGGTAGAATAGCCTCTGCCCCTATTTTGCCATTGTTTATTACCGGACGTAAGGGGCTGGGTGTGGGAGAAACGTGTGTCTGTTCTCTAACTGAGTACCAAGTGCGGAGTGCGTGTGACACCGGATCCCTTTCGTCCCTCTGTTTCAACCCCACTTGTCCCCCCAACCTCACCGATGACTTCAGTAAATTGTCCACACCTCCTCTGTCTAGTGCCGCCCATTGTTTGTGTGTGTTGCCTGCGTGCCAATCAAGGATTTGTTGCAGAACAGTGGCTTGATAGTACTTTTTAAAGTCTGGTAGCGCCAATCTCCCCCTATGTCTAAGTAGACGTAACAGTTTATGGCGTAGCCTTGACCTTTCCCATCGCCACACATAGCGGATGATCACCGTTTTTATTGTGGAGAAGAAAGATCCCAGTAGCATCAGCGGAATGGTTTGAAGGAGATAAAGGGCCCTTGGGAGAATATTCATTTTGATTACTGCTATTCGCCCATGCCACATCACGTGTGGGTATGCTCATCTGTTCATATCTGCCAATAGCGTCTTAAGGAGGGGTGTAAAGTTATATTGGTATATGTCCAGCGGGTCTGTGGATACCCAGATTCCAAGATACTGAATTTTGCCAAAGCACCAGTGGAATGGGAACAGCGATTCCAGAGCCATATATTCCTCCATGGAGAATGTGACATTGAGTACTTCACATTTTGATAGATTAAGTTGAAATCCCGAAAATCTGCCGAATTGTTCGAAATTCACTAGAAGGCAAGGAAGTGTGATCCAGGGTTCCGATATAAAGAAGAGAAGGTCATCCGCACAAGCGGCAACCTTATGTTCCACCCACTGCCATGCATGACCCTGGACATCTGGATTCTGGCGGATCGCCTGGAGCAGCAGTTCCAGTGACATGGCGATTAGCAGCGGTGAAAGGTCAAACGCCTTTTCCACGTGGGTTGATATTAAAATGAGGAATTTCCGCATCTTTCTCGCATGGTGTTGGATGGAAAAGAGCCGAAATGTGCTGTCCCGTGCCTCCTGCCCGGGAATGAAACCTGTCTGGTCTGCGTGGATTAATGTTGGTAAGACTGACTGGATTCTGGTCGCCAAAACTTTTGTGATCAGCTTAGCATCCATATTTAGGAGAAAGATTGGACGATAGCTGCTACAGTTTGCTGGGTCCTTCCCGGGTTTAATCAAGACTGTTATGGTCACGGCCAATGATTCTGTCTCAAAGTTCCCCACCTCCGCGACTGCGTTGAGTGCTTTTGTCAGCCATGACAGGTGCACTGTAGAATTTTTTTTATAGTATCCCGTTGAATATCCGTCGGGCCCCGGTGCTCTGCAGGTTTTGGTCCCTTTCAGAGCCACAGAGAGTACCTCTGTACCTATCTATGCATCAAGTACAGCCACTACTTCAGGACTTACCCTGTCATGACGTTAGTATCTAGGTAAGGGCTTAATTGATTCCCCTCGGGTGCGGGCCGTTTGTACAGATAACTATAGTAGCCTCAGAATTCTTCCACTATGTCCTTTGGGACAGAAGATATAGTCCCTGAGGAGGTGCATAGTTTGCGGACCTGTGTTCGGGGGGGATATACCTTTAAAAAAATGGGCGAGATATTTGCCTCCTTTGTTCACATGGGTGTAAAAGAAGCCCTTGGAGCGTTGTAAAGATTGAAGATCTCTGCGCAAAAGCAGTTCCTTCAGCTGCCTCCTGGCTTGCATCAGTTGCATACTCCCATCAAGTGGGTTCGTTTATGCTGGAGTTCCAAAGTCAAGATGGATTTGTAAAGGTCAGCCATCTCCTGTAGGGCCACTTTCTTTTAATGTGCGGCAATCCGAATGAGTGTGCCTCGAATGACGCTCTTATGGGCTTCCCAGATTGATATTGGTGACGTCTCCCCCGACACGTTTTCCTGGAAGTAAAGATGCAATGCTTGGGAGACCTGCTCCCGCACTTTGGGATCCAGCAATAGGGCATCATTGATTTGTCACGTCCAAGCCACGACCGGCCCATGATCCGACCAGGTGGTGGGTCCAATAGTGGCTCTTAGAAGCCAAGGAAGGGGAACTTTTCAGTGTAAAATTCCCTGCTGTGCAATTATGTCCCCCCATTTACAGTAAAACCTGGGCCTTGCGCAGTACAATCACAGACTTCTCATAATCAAGCCTGTGATTGGACCATTTTGCCAGTTTAGAGCACATGAGAAATAAAAAAGAAAAAATAAATAGCAATGTTAATGGGAGGGAGGTAAGGGAGAAAAACACAAGTGATGAATGTAATGAGCTTCCCATTGATACAATGCCTTTAAGGGAAGCTCAATATGTCTATTGCCAGCATGCAGTGCGCTCTGACAATTGACGTATTTTATGCACAGAATTGACATTAGATAGCTTTTGTTGCAGACAAAGTTCAATAAAATAATGAGCTAAAAATAGTAAACAGTTATCAGCTGTTATCAGCTGAGAGAATACATTACGGCCACAGTTGGAAGAAAGAGATTCTTGATATTTCTAGCTGTTATTATTTATTTAGACAATCTGGAATCTGTTCTGCCTGAATGAAGCCCAGGTGGTCAACCCCTTCAATAAATTACCCAAGAGACATGAGCGGTGGTGACTTAACTATTATGTGTAGCAGAAATCACAGGGTGTAACGGAGCTCCCTGTACCCCTGGCTGGGTACCTCTGCCAAGTACCGCTTCCTAGCTGGAACAGGGGACAAACCGCAGCACTTCTGCCCACAGTCTCCATGGCTTGACTGGGGCCCAGGAACCGCTCATTCCTGGAGCTGAATGGGGAATTAGCTCAAGTCCTTACAAGGACTTTCCCCGTTGAATCCCCTGCAAGTTGGAACAGCAGACACAGGAGTAAGTATTCTTTCCCTCCAATAACAGGATGACAGACAGTTTTGGAGTGTAAGCTCCAATAGATTTTAATGGAGGCACACTGGCCTTTTATCTAAGTTTCCCAACAAGGGTGACACCCAGGTGGACCTTGTTGGGCACAGGGACACAAAGTGCATAAACCAATAAAAACAAGGTCATACAGTGAGACACTACCATACACAAACAATAGAATCCCTCCTCTGTGCTTGGGAGATAATTGAATCAGGAACTGTACTAATCTAACCCAATTATCTCCAAGCACAGAAAAACATAACATTTTATGAAACCCCAACAAGTACCTTAAAAACACATAAAACCCCATAGTTACATCCCCTAATAGCCCCGATCTGGGTGAACAACATATCCAAAAATCACCCAGATCGGTTCAGGGGTTCAGGAATGTCCTGGAAGTCATAGTTTTGACTGACCGTGCACATGGTCCTATGCCCAAAACAGTTCCAGGGAAATCAGTGCTAACAGTCGGTCAAGTTCGGTAGTCTTTTACAGGTTTCCCTGCAGGACCCATAGTCTGCGGGCAGGAGGCAAGCAGGCTTCTCCAGGAGCTCGTGGCAAACTCGGGTAAAAAGGGGAGTTTGCCACACAGGGTATATACACTAATCAGCCACAAAATTAAAACCACTTTCAGGTGAAGTGAATAACAATGATTATATCATTAACATGGTACCTGTTAAGGGGTAGGATATATGAAGCATCAAGTGTACAGTCAGTCCTTGAATTTCAGTAAAAAGATCTGAGTGATTCTGACAAGGGCCAAATAGGGATGACTAGACGACTTGGTCAGAGCATCTCCAAGTCTTTTGGAGTGTTCCCAGTATGCAGTGGTTAATACTTACCAAAAGTGGTGCAAAGAAGGACAACCAGCGTCGGGGTCATAGGCGCCTGAGGCTCATTAACGCACGTGAGGAGTGAGCATTAGCCTGTCTGGTCTGATCGCAAAGAGCTACTGTAGCTCAAATTGTTGGCCATGATATAAAGATGTGAGAACATGCATTGCATCGCATATTGCTGCATATGGAACAGCACAGCGGCAGACTGCACAGAATGCCCATGATGACCCCTGTCCACTGCTGAAAGGACATGAGCATCAGAACCCGGCCATAGATAAATGGAACAAAATCGCCTGATCTGTTGCATCATGTTTCTTTTAGATCAGGTGGATGGCCAGATGCATATGCATCATTTACCTGCAGAAGAGATTGCAGCAGAATGTACTATAGGAAGAAGACAGACCAATGGAAGCAGTGTTATGTTCTGGTAAATGTTCTGCTGGGAAACGTTGGGTGCTGGCATTCATGTTGACGTTACTTTCACATGTACCCCCTACCTAGAGAGTGTAGCAGACCATTTAAACCCCTTCATGGCACTGGTGTTCGTTGATGACAGTGGCCTACCACAGGACACATTCAGAGGTCTTGTGGAGTCTATGCCTCGACATATCAGAGCTGTTTGACAGCACAGAGGGAACATACACAATATTAGGCAGGTGATTTTAATGTTGTGGATGATCAGTTTATAGGTGTAGTTGTTTTGGATGTATTAGTAAATAACATTAAAGTATAAAAATACCAGTCCCACATGTTTCACCTAGCCAATGGGACATAGCCTCTTGGACCTTCCTCAGGGTCCATCACATTAAGAACATTATAAACAAGCTAACTTACAAATAAATCCCCAAAATTACACCTATATGTATTACGTATAGGTATTGCTTCCATTTATTAAAGCCCTATGCGGTGAAACGCATTATGCAAATTATTACTTTTGTAATGATAACTTACCTTTCCCCGCGGACTCACGCAGCATGACGTCCTCTGCCAACACGTCCGGGAGGCGGCTCAGTCTTTCTGACGCCGACCCCTCGCAACACGCCCACTTTTATGACGCGGCGCATGCGCGCTGACGTCCGCAAAATAGTGCCGCCAAAATTCAAACGTGGCCACGCTCCCAGACCTTTTGGGGGCGTGGTTTTAAAGCAAAAGATCCCACACTATAAAAAGGCAACCATGGCATTTGTTAGGCGCTCTAGTGTGGTTCTTGTTTGAGTCCTCTAGTGCTCTTTATATCCTGATTGACTTCTTAGTATCCGACTCTTGGCTTTCCCTCTAACTGGCTTCCCCCTTCTGTTCTCTGGTTTCCCATTATTTTGGCTTGGATTATCGTGTGCCTGTCTTCTGTATTCCCTTGACCTCTGGCTATTCCTTTGACTACTCTCAGACGCTAGTCCGGCCACTCTAAGGTCCGGTAAACGTCTTCCTCTGGGTTTCAATCTGAAGGGGTCACTGTCGTGACATTACACTAGGACCATGGACCCTGCAGGTGTTAACCCTCTTGGGCCGGTACCTGATAACCGGTTTGAAGAACTGGACCATTGCATGGACCAGTTCGCTATTGCTGTACAGACCTTGCTAGCTCGTACTGCTCATCTCCAACCAGAGGAGCAAATCCCTGCCCATAGACCTCAGGAACAACCTATGGAAATGGTTGCCGTAAATACTTCCAATCACGCAAACGCGCCTCTTCGTTATGGGGGAGATCCTAAGGGATGTTGGGGCTTCTTAAAACAAGTCAGTATTTATTTCGAACTTCTTCCGAGAGCATATCCTACTTATAGGGCAAAAATTGGCTACATAATCACCGTTAGTTTGGGCTAATCCCCTATGGGAAAACGACAACCTGTTAGTATTTAACTATGCAGAATTTGTTGCGACTTTTAGGAGGACTTTTGATCCCCCAGGGAGAAGGACTAATGCTGCCAAGACCTTGTTACGTATGAGACAGGGGTCTCGTTCTCTTGTTGACAACGCTCTAGAATTCCGATCACCATCCTTACGGATCATAAAAACCTTTCGTATTTTGGAGAGGCCAAAAGAATGTCAGACAGGCAGATTCGATGGTCTTTATTTTTAACATGGTTTAATTACATTGTAACTTATAGATCTGGGTCAAAGAACACTAAGGCTGATGCCTTATCCCGTCAACATGAGCATTTATCACCTCCCGTAACCCACTTTTCTTCCATAATCCCAGCCGACCACATAATTGCCACTGTCCATGCCAAAATCTCTTCTGGGTTGATGGAGGAACTATCTAAATTCCAGGATCGTGACTCATTAACCAATCCCCAGGGAAAATTATACGTACCCTTGACTTATAGAAAAAAGGTCTTATCCCTTGTACACGACTCCAAATTGGCAGGGCATCCGGGTATTCACAAAACTGAATCTTTACTCGAAAAACAATTCTGGTGGCCTTCATACAAGAAGAATTTTCGTGAGTTCGTTCTTGCATGTAGTATCTGTTCCTCTACTAAATCACCTAAAGGTCATCCTTTTTGATCTTGTCTTGCCATTACCTATTCCCGATAAACCCTGGTCGAGTATTGCCATGGATTTTGTAGTGGATCTGCCTCCTTCCAAGAATCATAGTGTTATATTGACTATTATCGACAGATTCTCTAAAATGACCCATCTGGTCCCGTTAATCAAATTACCATCTTCTTCCGAACTGGCCTCTTTGTTTATAAAAGAGGTGGTACGTTTACATGGCATACCTCAAGATATTACTTCCGACAGAGGTCCACAATTCGTTTTACGGTTCTGGCTGCCATTTTGTGACCAACTAGGTATCAATCTCAACCTTTCTTCTTCTTACCATCCCCAATCAAACGGGGTTACGGAAAGGATGAATCAATGCCTTGAACAATATATCCGCTGTTTATAACACACCAGGGATATCATAACATACCAGAGATATAATTTCTAATTAGTGGGGTAATAGCTATTTGATCCAAGGAGACATCTGACTGCTATTTTGGGGTCAAGAATGATTTTTTTCCTAGTTTGTGTCAAAATTGGAAGCACTTTAGACCAGGTGTTTTGCCTTCTCTTGGATCAACAGCAACATTTGTGAGGAAGGTTGAACTTGATGGACGCAAGTCTCTTTTCAGCTATGTAACTATGTAACTATGTTTCACTTCTGATCATCAAGACGATTGGGTGAAGCTACTTCCATGGGCTGAATTCGCCCATAATAATCTGGTGCATGAATCTACTCAACACAGTCCCTTTTTTTATTAATTATGGTTTTAACCCTACAACTTTGACGAGTTCTTTTTCATCTACAGGAGTGCCAAGTGTTGACAGCACTATCAACGATATGAGAGAGACTTGGTTAGGGGTTAAACATATTTTGGCACAGAAGGCCCAGATTCAAAAAAATAATGTGGATAAATGTCGTAGGGCTGCTCCTACATTCATAGCAGGTGACAGAGTATGGTTGAGTACTCGTAACATACAATTAAAAGTCCCGCAATGAAATTCGCTCCACGTTTCATAGGTCCTTTCCAAATACTCAAACGCATTAACCCAGTCTGTTATAGCCTGCGCTTGCTGAATGCCATGAAGATTCCTAACTCTTTTCATGTTTCCCTCCTCAAACCTTTAATATGTAATCGTTATACTCAAAAGGCCTCGAATCCTCCTGGTGCACTCATAGAGAACCAAAATGAATACGAAGTAAAGTCTATATTAGATTCCCGTATTTCTAGGGGTAAACTACAATATCTCATATATTGGAAAGGTTATGGTCCCGAGGAACGTTCATGGGTGCATGCCTCTGATGTTCACGCCCCTCGTCTGGTTTGTTTGTTTGAGAGGCGTCGTTCTCACGGGTCTGGTTCTATCCGCCTCGATGGCAGGGGTACTGTAACAATAACTTACCTTTCCTCTGCCAACACTTCCGGGAGGCGGCTCAGTCTTTCTGACGCCGCCCACTCGCAACACGCCCACTTTTATGACGCAGCCCATGCACGTCAGCAAAATAGTGCAGCCAAAATTCTAACGTGGCCACGCTCCCAGACCTTTTGGGGGCATGGTTTTAAAGCAAAAGATCCCACACTATAAAAAGGCAACCATGACATTTGTTAGGAGCCCTAGTGTGGTTCTTGTTTGAGTCCTCTAGTGTTCTTTATATTCTGATTGACTTTTTGGTATATGACTCTTGGCTTCCCCTCTGACTATTCTGTTCTCTGGTTTCCCATTATTTTGGCTTGGATTATCGTGTGCCCGTCTTCTGTATTCCCTTGACCTCTGGCTATTCCTTTGACTACTCTCAGACGCTAGTCCGGCCACTCTAAGGTCCGGTAAACGTCTTCCTCTGGGTTTCACTCTGTGTGAAGGGGTCACTGTCGTGACAACTTTCTTGTTTTTTTTTATCTAATAAAGGATTTTTTGGTCACTATACTTGTGTACTGTGCCAAATAACCTCTTGTTTTAGATTCATTTATTTTATCCTATTTACTTCCTGGCTTGCTGACAAACTCCAAAGAAATCCAAGGTGGGGATCATACCACCGGTGCAACAGAGATCACTATTATCTGCCTTTTTATATTCTTGTCATTTTGGGTTCAACAAAACTACCTCTCCTTTGGACACTTATCCACATATTCCATAAGTGGGAATTATACCACTGTATGCTACTGCAACTGAAGCTGGTCATAGCTCCATTAAACGTGAGTAAAATACTGCTGTTTTATTATATACTCCACGGTTATATTGATTTATTTCCTGTTCTTTCTGTTTTACATATCTATATGGATCTTATCAAGGAACCTACTTACCAGTAGAAGAATCTACCATCTACCACTATCATCTACCTAAGAACTCATATTGCATTTAAAGGGGTATTCCTTTCTTATTATGGCTAATTCATTTGATTACTGAGAACAGTATTTTATTGTATTCTTATGGCACAACCTCTTTGTTTTTGTTGATTTCTGTTGATTTTAAAAAGGGTTGGATGTATCTCCTTTTTTGGTTTGCTGCCCTGCCTTATCTGGTAAATTAGTGCTAGACCTGCTCTATCATTTGTACATCTATATACCCTGTGCTGGAGATTAGTGATTTCTGCTAAACAGAAATTAATTGAAAGGTGAAGTGGTTACCTATAACCCCCCATCTATATAGAGGGGAGGCACCAGTGGGCACTATTTATTTACTACATTTTGTGAGTGCAATCAGTATATACCTAAGTGATATGAAAATAAAAAACAAGCAAAAAAACAAAAACGTTACTATGCTATGTGCAATGGTCCTGTTTAGTTTTTTGTTTTTTTTATACAAAGCTGTTGCCCCAATAGTTTTATCTGTAAAGATTTATATGTACATAAAAAGTTCACAATTACATAAAAAATACAAAACTTGACATTAACAAATAAATATATCTCTTTTCAAAGAACATGTAGTCCAATACCATTCATATAAGATATGAAAAGACAGAAAAACACATTACAAACATAAAACAAATAAGAAAAGGATGTCAGGGTAAATATAAATCTGGTAAATATAATGGAGTAGTTGCAATTTGGTTTGTTTGAATTTTCTGAGTAATTGTGTTGATTTTTAAGCTTGTGGTACTTTTACAACGTTTTAATGTTCATACAAAACATGGCAGAGCATGTTTTTGTCTAAACAAATGAGTTTCCCCCCAAAAAATGTTGCATATCAATATTGTCTGAGATCAAAATAATTTTTTAGTACGCTGTGATAAGTAATAGGTAAATAAATTATGCAGATCCACGCACATCATCATAGTTATCATCAGCGATTGGTATCCAGTTTACTATCAAACTGTTATATGTAGTGTTTGCAAGCTGCAATTTTTGGGATTTCACAGTTTCTGAAAGAATTTCAAAAATGTTGACCATGTTCTGATGTAAATAATGCAACCACTTTACAGAGAGTAGTTTATACAAAGATACCGTAATGTCATTGCAGAATATTAACACTGATTTGGGGACACCCTGGGCATATGTTTCGATTTCCTAATATTGCTTGGAAAATGAAAGGCAACGCAAAATTCTTCAATACTAATCCAGGTTGCCGATCCAGATATTGGGCTGGCAAAACCCAATATATGAGTAGCAAAACAAAAATTGATCTAGGCACTCAAGAGCAGTGAATGACAGGTTTAATTAAGATCAGTGTAACATATACAGCAGCAACGTTTCTACCCAAAAAGGTCTTTATCAAGTTAACACCACTGTGGAAATGCCCAAAATATATAGGAAACATTTAAAACAAATTAATTACTGTGATTACAAACCACAATTACCTAACTACTTCCAAATAATGCTCTAAGGCACAATGGCACCAGATACCCATACCTTCGAGGGCCACTGCATCAAAACACATGAAGACACAAAGCGCACATGCTTTCAGTGGTGCGAGAAGTGCTGGCTTATCTGGATTAGCTCATCAAGTAAAATTAATTGGTTTGGTTTGATTACATTTTGTCCATGCGTCATGTTGGTTTGTATGAATTTTCAATGCAATTGTTTCATGAAATTAAGATTTGGATAAACAAAAATGGCATGAAATAAGTGCGCTGAACAAAAAAATTACTTCTTCTTCCTTCCTTCCCCTCTCCATTTTTATGGCACCACGGCAGAGACTCTGACTCAAACAAAATGACCCATCCATTGTCCATGTTGCAATTTGGAGTTACAAAGTGCCAATTGCTCAAAATCTCAATTAATCCGAAATTGAATTTACAAGTCTGGTACATGTTTGATAAATTCCATTCATATCATATTTTCATCATTCCAACTATGCTTATCAAATTTTTAGTTACACGTGTACATTTCTACAATTTGGGATGCTTTCCCAGTCTTTCTGCATTGAGCTAGTTCAATTATTTTGAAGAGAACAAAATAAGTAGTACAATTCTAAGCAAACTTATATAAGACAAC
The DNA here is from genome assembly GCA_933207985.1 of Pelobates cultripes. Classification (NCBI taxonomy): domain Eukaryota; kingdom Metazoa; phylum Chordata; class Amphibia; order Anura; family Pelobatidae; genus Pelobates; species Pelobates cultripes. The sequence goes on from OW240912.1 coordinate 369,263,065, forward strand.
ACCCCAGGGTAACTAAAGTGGAAACATTTTTGCTGACTAAATCAGATATAAGTTCATTTAAACAATCACTGGAAAATATGCCAAGCTACGGAGAATAATAAAACTGATTTATAGGCTATTTGGATATGCAGTATTTCACAAGCAACAGGGTGTTGAAGGGGTCTGAGAGGTACGTATTAGGTTTTAGAATAATGGAAAGCTGCCAATTTTAATTTCATTTATTAAGCACAAGCTCTGGAATAGACTTACTATAAAAAAAAGCATACCCTAAAAAATATAGATTTTGTTTTAGAAAGATGGAAAAGCAGTGGAATAAATTATATATTAAACCCCTGATATTAATTTCTATTGTAGTATTGGTGTAAATATTCTAACTTTGGGAGACAGGCAATCTTGTCCAGTGGTATCTTAAAATGTAATTCACAAAATGATTCAATAAACTAATACAGAAATTATGTGCTTTCTAGAAATCAGCTTGTATCATCTCAATATCAGAAATGTATTAACCTTTTTTTATTTTAATGAACTTTGAATTGGCCCAGTGAGACCTGAGGTGATATAATTTTGGGGGAGAAATGTTTTATAAGTTCAGTGATTGATTAATGTTTACTCAGACTAATTTATCGAGCAGAATATTACATTTTATAAAATAAATATTATGATTATCTGGCTTGAATTATTGATTTCTGGGCAACAGTTTTATAAGTATGTATTCCTTTAATGTATCCTAACTTTAAATTTGGCTCAACTCATGTATAACCTGTGTTGATTTTAGGCTCAATCAGTTGGAAACAAATTTTAATCAATTTCTTTGACCCAGATAATACTATATGTAATGAATGTCATGTGAATTGAAGATTGTTCATTTCTTTTAACTTCCCCAAATATTCTGATTATAGCTGCACATTTGACCTCGGTCATTGACATATTTCATATGTATATGTTTCATACCAAACAGTTTAATTCAAAACTGCATTTTGGCTTACAATATGTGCACATATTCATTTTCCCTCTCCTGTCAGTTACTTGTTCTATACAAGTGTGCTAGTCACGTGTGAAAAATATTTTGATCTGAAATTGGCATATATGTCAATTGCACGACAAAGTCATGCATGCATACACATGTAATACAATTCACCACATCTAAATATGATGACTATACAGCTCTAAAGTATGAAGGTTGACTGAATATTGTCTGAATAGTGTATAATAAAAGTATATGTTCACTTTATTATACTAAGAATAGACATGTAGGCAATCAGTTGTGGGGATCTACTCAAAGGTCTACTCATTCATAGGCTTGCAGTTTGGCTTTGCAGCAGAATATAGACATGTACTAAAATGTTTTTGAGTGATTCATCTGAATAAAAAGCCTGGTAATTGTCAAAATAATTGGTTCCGAAATTTGGTTAATTCGCAAACGAGCAAAATCACGCTTATCAAATTTCTTTCTGAGATATGGATTAAAAGGATTTCCATTTTCCAAATAGGATCGCTTATGAATGAACCAACATTCTAAATTGATAAATTTGACAATTACCGGTCATTTTATTCATACAAATCACTTAGAACAAATGTTTGCACATGTCTAGAAGGATACACCTGAGCACACCTGTTAGTTCATTAAAGTAAAATTGGATCCACAGATTCTCCATTGATAAATTGTTGCTGCTGGAGTTGATATTTTAATGAACCTGTCTCTTCTGTCTCCCCATATTTCCATCTTAAATAAAGACAATAAATAGTGTATAGGCATAGTCCTTTCTTTGAATAATTTCGTAAAAGCAGAAAATACTATTTTCCTATTTGGGGCAGAAGGAAAAGCCCCTTTAAAAATACTAGTGAATGCAGAATACAAAAAAAATATTAATAATTCCACAATAGCCCCTTTCCCCAGTGTCTAAGTGAGAAATGTTTGGTGAACATTTTTGCAGGATTATTTCAGCCAAAAACTCAGATCAGAAATACAGTAATTCAGGACAAGGCAAAATATACGAGTAAACAGGACACAGGTCAAAAAGATTACCTATGATTTATAACTAAATATAAGGCCTATAGGTGAATACTAAGCACAATGGAAAACAAACCAAGACTTGTTCGCAGGATATCATAATTAAAAAAAAAAAATCCTGAAAAAAAAAGAAAAAGAGATTGGGCAAATTCTGTTCTGCTCATATGAGCAGAAGTTGAGCCAGACAAACATTTTGGGTGTTCATAGAACCATCAAATATGCATAGGGAACCAGTTACAAAAAAAATAAAAATGAGCAGGCATAAAAGGCTTGAGCTGCAGGAATGTTTTATTTATGAAATATTTATTTATTATTCTTGATTTATTCACTAAACTAAGAATTCAGAGTGAAATTCAAATTTAAGGCCAGAGTAATTAAACTGAAAGTACAGCTAACTTTTTCCAGTTCTGCCATTTTGATCTTAAATTTAAAAATTACTTTGAATTCACTTTGAGTTCTCACTTTAGTGAATAATTTTTGCAATTCTATAAGCCTTCTTTGTAAATATATGTTAGAGCCAGTAAACCCCAGGTCCCTTGTCTAACACTGTGTTATTCAATTCCTTTATACATAAGTATACACCAGTTTAGCCTATTGCTCTGCATCTAATGGAAAGTCAGACGCTCCTAAACTAAGTGCAGCAATACAGGGCATCAGTTGATTGCTGTGCCAATGAGCTAAGCTGCCGAGCTTAGTACAGACAAAGTTTCTTGAAAGTTGAGGAGGGAAATGGTTTGACTACTTACAGTGGGGATCAGCAGGAGCTCCTGGCACCATAACAAATAATTTGCACTGTAGTGGTTATGGTGTTCGGAGTGTTCTTTTAATTAGAATTCCTTAGTTTCCAAGGAGCCTTTTGTGCAAGTCTGTGTGGCCCCTGAGTCTTGCTGCACTGCACACTGCTGTCAAGAATAATGGTAGGCTGTAGCCTGTTTTTACTAGCATGGAGTCAGTACAGGCTTTTTGAATTAACAACAACAAAAAACCCCAGACATTTATAAATTACAACATAATTTATATTATATGTATATTTTATTGTATACGTTTCCATTCCTACATGTGACAGAACTGGCCTAGGTCCCGACCTGTTCTTAATATGACCTTGACTTAACAATACACACAATGCCATCGACTCGTGTCAATGTTGTTTAAATGTATTTGTTGGTTTTATTACCAAACACACTCTGTGCATTTGGCCATTGTATACATTGTGTGCTCTTACATATTGTGTGTGTTAGTATATAGGTGAAAATGTCTGCAGCTGTTTTACTGTAAGTAATGTTCTACAGCTGCCGTAACCAGCTGGGAGGGAATTGTGATAAATAAGGACTGTCTGGCTGCAAGGGGCTTGATGGAATGCAAGTCGAACCACGTTAAACGAAATGATCAATTTTCAGTGAGTACATTTTCAAACTGGCCACGTAACTTACTCCTGTCTGCTAACAATACATTTAAACCTGCATTGAGCACAATAATGTATCTATAACAATAGCATGGGATTCTAGTTCAGAATTTGTTTATAGAACTATGGGATTAGACTTTTGGAAATGCAATGTCCTGCTCCTTGAATGCCTTGGGAATGATTAAATTCAAACAATTTAAAAACCTGGCTAAAGACTATGCAACAAATATATAGTTCCAATATCAGTGAAAATTTTCCTAATGGGGATATGTCTCACATAAAAAGTAATATTACTTCACATTGTTTTTAAAATGTGTACATGTGCTATAAATTCCTCAGAAAAATCTCAAATCCCATTACTGCTTAAAAACATTTGTATTATGCAATATTGCAACACTGAGTTCATTTAGGTGTAATGAAATAATTAATTTGCAGCTATTTGATGCAACCACACCCTCTACAGACAATAACATTAGTAAAATATACATAGAAGTATACTAGTAATAAGAGAACGGGTCAGGCAACCTTTTAGCAGAATTGTGTCAAATAAAGACTTTGATGTCCTACTGTCCCATTGTATTTTTAATTTTTAATTAACGCATGGCATGTTCCGGTTCTGTTTTATGGGGTTGTTTGTAAGTGTAAGCAGAATGTGTGTGTTACGGTGTATCTGTATGAGCAGTTCATAGCATTATGTGTGCTATGTATTATGTGGGCATTATGTCGTATTGTGTGTGGTGTCATGAGTATGTGTGGGAAGACTTCTGGGGATGGTTGTTGAGGAAGTATGGGTGTTTGCAAGTGACCTGTCAGTGGTGTTATGTTTTGGGGGCAGATTGTGAAGCTGTTTGTGTGTTTGCATGTTGACTATTTGCAGTATTTGTGTGGGATAAAGACTTCTTGTGGGGGTGTGTGTATGTCTCACACATTCGCAGACAGACACGCTGAAAGACATGCACACAAATAACTAGAAACAGCTCACATCAGGGACGTGTCTATCGCGAGGCAAACAAGGCCTTTGGCGGCACTTTGCAGGGGGTGGCAAAAAAACTCCCAGGCAGATCCCTTGTTTGCCTCTTGTCCGGGGGGCCACTTTTAAACCACCCAAAGCTGGCAGCGGGCAGCGAGGGAGCATACTCACCTGAGCTCTTCCTTCTCAGCTCCCTCCAAGCCGCGCCTGTCCGCCCCCTATTGCACTACAGGTAAGCAATCCACTCCAGCTCTCCCATGGAGGCTGGGGAGATTTGAAAAAAATATTAGTTTGTGAGTGTTGGTGGAAATGTCTAAGCAAATTTGTGTGTGTGTGTGTGTCTATGAGTGAATGTGTGTGTGTCTGTAAGTGTCTATGTGTGTGTATGTGTCTGTAAGTGTGTGTGTCTGTAGGTGTGTGTGTCTGTAAGTGAATATGTGTGTCTGTGAGTGAATGTGTATGTGTGTCATTCAGCAAGTGAGTATGTGTCGGTCAGTGAGTGCGTGCGTCTTTCAGTGAGAGTGTGCATCTGTCAGTGTGTGTCCAAGTAATAGTGTGTGTGTATGCACATTGCACACTCACTGCCACACACAATTATACTACAAGACACAAATACTGCTGCACACACACTAACATTATTTTAACCACCCTCCAGTTTGCTTACCATTTAACAGCACGAGGGTGTCTTCCAACTACAAAGCTGCAGAACATGTTGGTGCACTATAATTAATTGTAATTGAAATATAGTGGAGACTTGGCCTGTCAGATAGATGGTTCAGGCTGCGGCTGTTGCTGCTGACTGCTCTCCTCCTTTGCATATTCTTCTTCACGAGCGCTGATGGTAAGCCATGTGATATGACTTCCTGCCAGCTTTGCCACAAGTAAACAGAAGGTTGCACCTCACTTCCTGCTGCTATCACCACTAGTGCAGAATAGACTGCTTGGTCAGCACTAGTGGATATCTAAATGATCAATGTCAGGAAAGCTGGGGAAGAGCTTAGCAGCAAAATGCCTCTGTGTCCATCTATTGCAGGGGAATGTCATACTGGCTCATGTGTCTGAGCCATATATTATATGTATATGTATGTATCTGTCCTTTTTTTGAACAGAGAATATATATGTTGTCCTTAAAGAATTATTCCAAGCACCATGACCACTACAGCTCGCTGCTGAGCTCATGGTGGCATGAGTGTCCTGGCACCTCTCTGTTGTAAGAAGTCAAATCAATTTTTGAACTGTTGGATTTTTTACCTTTGGAATAAGGAACCTACAGGCAACGTAAAATTGGGTGGCATTAAAATTAATATTAAATGAGAAGGGCTTAGGAACAATTATAAACAGACTAAGTAACAATGTGCAATGTCAGTCTGCAGCTGCAAAGGCCAGTGCTGTTATGCATAGAAAGGGTATTAGTTTATGAAAAAAATAAATATAATTTTGTCTTTATAAATCAATAGTAAAAAGACCCTGCCATGAATATGCAGTGGAATCCAGTTTTAAAGAAAGATATTATATAATGAGAAAAAGTGCAGAGGCACGCTGAAATATGAATAAGAGAATGGAAGATTTTGTTATGAAGAAAGGATACAAAACTGCATATGTTTTCTTTAGATAAAAGAAAAATGTCATAGCTCTATACAAATATATTTAGGGCCAGTATAAATAGCTCACTGGTAACCTGTCCATTAACAAGAATATGCTACAAAAAACAATTCTTACTTTCAGACAGTTTATTGATACGTGTAGAAATATGATTGCCATTACTGAGTCAAGGCGCAATCTTTACTCTTGTGATACAATTGGTAATCACTTTAAATTGGATTTTCACTTTCTTTTGGATTTATACCATAAAATAATGTGTGAAAAGTTGAACTTGATGGACTTAGGCCATTCTTCAACCTAGATTACTATGTATCTATAAACATTCCACTGGTTTCCGTGGATACTTTTCCACTTCTAGAACATTTATGATAGTGACACTTTATTAACGTTACCAATTGTAAGAAGAGATCGAGGAGAACCATACAAAAAAGAGCTTACTTTGTAAAATTGGGTATTGTAGACCAAACTATAGAACTGTAATACTTTACAAAACATTACATTATTCTACAGACAACAAATACTGTATATTCTAACTGTTGTGTAAAGTGCTTTATTTCCCCCCTTTTTCAATTACATTTTACCTAGCTGCTGTAAATTGATTTACTGTAGATATTTAGTACACACATCGGAAAACATACTATTATGTATAAACTATAAAAAAATGTATAACAGAAAATAAACAGTGTATTAGACAAGTTGAAACTAGGCACGCGTTGGGTGATATGCCTTTAGAACGAGTGAAAAATACATGTACATATGTATTACTAATATCCATCCACCCAGCACATACATTTACTTTATGTACTTTGAAAGTGTAATGTTAACCCCTTAAGGACACAACTTCTGGAATAAAAGGGAATCATGACGGAATATTTCCGTCATGTGTCCTTAAGAGGTTAAACAATAAACAACGACAGGAAAGGTAACAGACTTTAAGGAAAACAGGGGTTAGCAAAGAAAACTGATAAGAGGGCCATGTCTTCAATTTCTTCAGAAATGTGTGATGTTCTTCCATTGTTCTGATATTTGTCTTTGTGTTTTATGCATGCACATTACCCTAACGACAAACAACATTAAACAATATGTTGTCATACTAGATTTGTCTACTAATTCAACTACTGTAAGAAGTGACTATGCATTGAATTTAGAGTTTTAATTCAGGAATAAATTATTCCTTCTAGCTCGAGTATTAAATCACAGAAACTAATAGAAACACAACTTTTTATATCTTCATATGTGGTTCCCTTTTGAGTTTAATAAATACAAACATTTTTAAAACTATTGGTAAAAAAAGTAATTTTTCATATCCAAGGTTAAATGTGGAGAAACTTTGCTCACTAAGGCCTTGATAGAATATTTATGGATAAGCTCTTCAAATTATTTCATATTATGATAGCTATTTGAATTTTGTAATAATTTGCTTTTTTTTTATAGATTTATATATGATATATATTTTCATATTTTAATATTTAGAAAACATTTTTTAAAAGCTTACCCAAAAATATTAAATCATTTAAAAAGCTTATCCAACAATGTTAAATAGACAATTTATATTTGCAGGGCCATTTATTTATCTCTCTTTTCTTTTCTCTCTCTCTCTCTCTCTCTCTCTCTCTCTCTCTCTCTCTCTCTCTCTCTCTTTGAACCAGAATAACAACAATATGCAGTACTGTATGACACATTCTGTAGCCTTGAGGTTGTGCTTAATGTCTGGAATAAAGAGTGAGGGAAGGTCATGACACAGTAAAAGTTCAAGACAAAGTAAAGTAGTATAAAAATAGAAGAAGAAAGAGTAGGATGGAAGGATGGAATGAAAAGATTGAGAATTTACTACATAAAAAAAGAAAGGGGCCATGGGGCAATATTCTGGATATCTGTTTAGTTTTTTGAATGCTAACATAGGAACATGACTTTAAATTTAGGATAGAAAAAACTAATGTAGAGAGGAGAAGTAAGTGAAAAATGAAGAGTTGATCCAATAAGTCTTTTTAGTCATTTCAATTATATTGTAGTGCGGAATACATATATATATATATATATATATATATATATATATATTTTATTTTATTTTATTTTTTTAAATAGACATAACATTAGTTTGAAACATGGAATGTATATTTAGTATATAAACATAGGGAATATGAACAATTTAATGCATAGATGGTTTCTTTCTGCGAGGTGCGTGATACAATATAAAATACATCTTGCACAATTTAGGTTTTTAATTTCTTTATTCATCCTTTTCAGAAACATTATATAATAAAAAGTACAGAATATATTGGTGTAGAAATATAAAGATATATCACACAACGGAGGTGTGATAAAAAAAAGATGAATACAGATGTGATACACCCTTCTGCTTACGGTTGTTGATAAGATACATGGCCATATGTTTAAAATAAAGTTTTCTATTAATTCAGGAGGAACTAGAAGAGAGGAGATCTAACGTGCTTAAAGGAAAATATAATGTATCTCAGAATGGGAGATGGCAAGGCCTTTTCACTAAACAATGGATTGTGGTGATGTAAGATACAGATAAAAAATATAGGGAAAATATATATATGAAAAAAAATGGTTTAACTGGAGATTTCACCCAAATCTATTATTTTAGTCACTACCAGGGGTTCTCAATTAATGTTTCCAGTGGAACCCTTTGACACAGTGTATCATCATCATGGAATCCCCTACATATACACCCTGGAACATAGTGGCACGCATATACACACACCTTAACATACAGTGTGTATCTATGTATGGACCTGTGTGTCAAGGTGTGTGTGTGTGTATCTATTTGTCAAAGTGTGTGTATCTGTGTTTATATGTGCCGGTGTGTGTCAAGGTGTGTGTATCTTTGTTTGTATGTGACAGTGTGTGTATATGTGTGTGTCTGTATGTATCTGACACACAGATACACACATTGGCACATAGTGGCTCACAGATATACAGTGTGTATCTGTGTGTGTATGTACCTGTGTGTCAAGGTGTGTGTATCTGTGTTTGTAGGTGCCAGTGTGTGTATATGTGTGTGTGTATCTGTTTGTGTGTGTGTGTGTGTGTATGTATGTATCTGTGTGTCAAGGTGTGTGTATCTGTGTTTTTATGTTCCAGTGTGTGTCAAGGTGTGTGTATCTGTGGTTGTGTGTGCCACTGTGTGTATATGTGTGTCAGTGTGTGTGTGTGTGTGTATCTGAAATGCAGATACACAGTGATACACATATACACACTGACACACAGTGTGTGTGTGTGTGTGTGTGCGTGCATCTGTGTGTCAAAGTGTTTCTGTGTTTGTATGTGCCAGTGTGTGTCAAGGTGTGTGTATCTGTGTGTTGTATGTGCCAGTGTGTGTATCTGTGTGTGTGTGTGTATGTATCTGACACACAGATACACACGCTGGCACATAGCAGCTCACAGATACACAGTGTGTATCTATGTGTGTATGTACCTGTGTGTCAAGGTGTGTGTATCTGTGTTTGTAGATGCCGGTGTGTGTGTGTATATGTGTGTGTGTGTATGTATCTGACACACAGATACACACACTGGCACATAGTGGCACACAGATACACATACTGACAGATACACACACCTTGACACACATATACACACACTGACAGATTCACTGACACACACAGACACTGACATATATACACACACAGTGATATATTCACACACAGACACATACACACACATACATATGTTTAAATTTGCTGTTCACTTAAGTTTTTTCTGCAGGAGAATTTTCAGTGCAGCTGGCTGAGCCTGGTGTGCTGCTCAGTCTCCTCTGCTCTTTCTGCCTCCAGGTGTCACTTCCTCCCAGAATCCCATACAACAGGGGACCGGTCGCGGTCTTAGGCAACTGCGGCGCTTGACCAGACCCCTGTTTAGTGATACCCATCGGGTGACCCTATATAGTTGGGCCACCTGATGGGCAAATCGCTGCAGATCCCCAATTTTGTTCTCACAGAACCCTAGGGTTCCACGGAACACTAATTGGGAAACCCTGGTCTATATGTTACAGTCTGATTCTCACATTACCACAAGTCAGTGTTTAAAGAAGAAACACTGACTTGTGGTTTGTTTTTTATTTATTGTGGTTTGTTTTTTATTTATTTATTTATTTATTTATTTTTTGTGTTCTGGTTTCCCCCCCCTTTTTTGTGTGCTGCTGCTTGATTGATTGGGGGAGTGTTTATTAATTACACCTGTGTGGGATTTGTATCCCCATAAAGGCACACCCCTAACTCACTGAGCTTGCTCACATTATTTGAAAGCAGCCTCTATTAAGTAGACTCTTTCAAGTAGGAGTTAGAAAACCAGGAGTTAAAACTAACAAGGGGTTTAAACTATCAAGGTAACTGTTTTTATTTACTGTTTAAAGGGGAAATGAGTGTTAGCAAGATTGCTGGTTTAACTCAATGCACATCTTGTTGCATGTATGGATGCCTGGATGTACCCATCCAGGGTCCATACCTCTGTGATGGTTGTGTGCGAGTGGCTTCTCTGGAAGCTCAGATTGGAGATCTTGAGAAGCAAATCGCAACATTGAGGGAGATTGATAATCTTGAGAGGAGTCTACTGCTCACTGAGCAGAGTTTAGTGGGGACAGGTAGTGGAGAGGGAGGAGATAAGACAGATGGGGAACAGGCATGTAGCTGGGTGACAGTGGGGCGAGGAAGCAGGGGGGGAGGGAAGAGGAAAGGGCTAGCTAGTCCTGATTTGGTGCAACCTAGCAGATTTGCCCGTTTGAGGGAAGATGTTGGGAGCATCAGCTCAGGAGTAGCTGTATTAGAGGAAGCTGTTACTTCTAACAGCCGAGCTAACAGCCCCCCTAGTACGGGTGGGGATCAAAATGTAAGGAAGGCAAGACAGGTTGTGGTGGTAGGGGACTCTATCATTAGGAGAGCAGATAGGGCAATCTGCCGCTCTGATCGGCTCAACCGGACAGTTTGCTGTCTCCCGGGTGCTCGGGTCCGGCATGTTGCTGACAGAGTGGATGGATTATTGGGAGGGGCTGGGGATGACCCAGCGGTCATGGTCCATGTTGGTACCAATGACAAAGTAAGAGGAAGATGGAAGGTCCTAAAGAATGATTTCAGGGAATTAGGTAGCAAACTTAAGAAAAGGACCTCCAAGGTGGTATTCTCTGAGATATTACCTGTGCCACGTGCTACAGTGGAAAGGCAGCGGGAGATTAGAGAGGTCAATGCGTGGCTTAAGTCTTGGTGCAGGAAGGAGGGTTTTGGGTTTTTAGAGCACTGGGCCGACTTTGCGATTGGGTACAACCTTTATAGTGGTGATGGATTGCACCTAAACGGGAGAGGGTCTGCAGTGCTGGGGGATAGGATGGCTAGAAGGTTGGAGGAGATTTTAAACTAGTAGTAGGGGGGGAGGGTCATAGCAATCTACAAAATGGAGATAGGACAGAAAGGAGATGGGCTTTAGCACAGTATAAGGGGGGTGGAAACGGGGGGAGGGGCAAGCTCAGAACAGAGAAGCTGTGTAATGTTGAAAATTCACAAAATATACAAGTGACGCATAATATTAAATGTATGCTTACTAATGCAAGGAGCCTAAATAACAAAATGGGGAAACTAGAGGCATTAGCATACACTAAACAATATGATATAATAGGCATAACTGAAACATGGTGGGATGAGACACATGACTGGGCAGCTAACTTAAATGGGTACATGTTATTTAGGAAGGATAGGAAAAACAAGAAGGGTGGTGGGGTATGTTTGTATGTCAAACATGATTTAAAGCCAAATGTTAAGCAAATGGAATGCGAGGAGGATAATGTGGAAGCTTTATGGGTAAATATCTGCTTGGGGGAAAAGAAGGGAAACCAACTATTGGTTGGGATATGTTATAAACCACCTAATGTTAATATTGACGAGGAACAACAGCTGTTTGAGCAAATTGAGAAAGCTGCAAATCTGGGTAACACTTTAATTATTGGAGATTTTAATTACCCGGATATAAATTGGGACAGAGGGACTAGTGCCTCAGCAAAGGGAATTAGGTTTTTAAACTTGTTAAATGACACCTTCATGTCACAACTTGTACAAGCACCAACTAGAATGGATGCTTGTCTGGACCTGGTTTTAACAAACAACGTTGATCTTTTGACCAACATTCAAGTAGGTGAGCACTTGGGAAATAGTGATCACAATATAGTGTCCTTTGAAATAAACTCAAAAAAACAAAAGCACATGGGGAATACTAAAACATATAATTTTAAAAAGGCCAATTTCAATAAGTTAAGGGAAGCTTTACAATATATTGACTGGCATAAACTCTTTAGTGAAAAGAACACTGAGGATAAATGGATCATCTTCCAACAAATATTACAAAGGTACATTTCTCAGTATGTACCATTGGGAAATAAATATAAAAGAAACAAATTAAAACCAACATGGCTTAGTAGAGAAGTAAAACAAGAGATTACAACTAAGAGAAGGGCATTTAAAGCATTTAAATCGGACAAATCAGATGCATCTTATAAAAGATATAAGGATGCAAATAATGCGTGCAAAAAGGCAATTAGACTTGCTAAACTTCAAAATGAAATAATGATAGCTGAAGAGAGCAAAACCAACCCCAAAGCATTTTTTAAGTACATAAATTCTAAAAAAAAACCAAAATGAAAGTGTAGGTACACTAAAAACTGAAACGGGGGTGTTAATTAATGAAGACCAGGAAAAGGCAGGAATTTTAAATAACTTTTTCTCCTCCGTATATATTAAGGAAGAACCCATGGCAATAGATGTGCAAATGATTGCTACTAAAAACTTGCAGAATAATTGTAATTGGTTAACTCAAGACAAGGTGCTGCAGCAACTAAAGAAAGTTAATATAAACAAAGCTCCAGGGCCTGACGGTATCCATCCACGTGTACTTAAGGAACTAAGTGCAGAAATAAGTGAACCTCTGTTTTTAATCTTTCAAGATTCTTTTCTTTCAGGAAGTGTTCCGGAGGATTGGAGGAAGGCAGATGTGGTTCCTATATTCAAAAAGGGTTCAAAATCCTTGCCTGGAAATTATAGACCTGTGAGCTTAACTTCTGTGGCTGGTAAAATATTTGAAAGTTTATTAAGGGATAATATTCAAGAATTCCTTGAGAAGAACATGGTTATCAGCAAAAATCAGCATGGTTTTATGAAGCACAGGTCATGTCAAACTAACTTGATTGCGTTCTACGAAGAAGTAAGTAGAAGTATAGATCAGGGTGTTGCCGTGGATGTGATCTTTTGGATTTTGCCAAGGCATTTGATACAGTTCCACACAATAGATTAGTGTTCAAACTCAAGGAAATCGGTCTAGATGAAAATGCTTGTTCTTGGGTAGAACATTGGCTTAAAAACAGAGTACAAAGAGTTGTCATTAATGGTAAATTTTCAAGCTGGACAGAGGTGGCAAGTGGTGTCCCTCAGGGGTCTGTTCTGGGACCCCTTCTATTTAACATGTTTATAAATGATCTTGAAGACCGCATTGAAAGTCATGTTTCAGTGTTTGCAGATGACACAAAACTTTGTAAAACAATACAATGTGAGCAAGATATTACTTTGCTGCAGAGGGATTTAGATAGACTGGGGAACTGGGCACTCAAATGGCAGATGAAATTTAATGTTGAAAAATGCAAAGTTATGCACTTCGGCGTAAAGAATACACAAGCAACGTATACCCTTAATGGAAGCTAATTAGGGATAACAACACATGAAAAGGACTTGGGAATTGTTATAGACAACAAACTATGCAACAATGTGCAATGTCAATCAGCAGTGGCCAAGGCCAGTAAGGTATTGTCATGCATGAAAAAGGGCATTCATTCTCGGACAAGAATATAATTTTGCCTCTTTATAAATCACTGGTAAGACCCCATATTGAATATGCTGTGC
>OW240912.1:369279848-369298099 GCA_933207985.1 Pelobates cultripes
TACAAGGACCTGTCTCCATTTTCTCATCTGTTCAGTATGAAAAACAATAACTGTTGTGCAAAAGTCTTTCAACATACATGGTTACTTATTTATACACCAGTCACATAGATGAGTTAATCAACCCCTTAATGATCAATACCATGCCTAAGCATCATGATGTAAAGAGATTTGCCTTAGCCCTCTTGCTTGAGGTGTTAAAAGTTTGAGATGGTTGACAATGCAAGTTTCTGTCTGCAAGAACTTTTTTTCCCTTTCTTGATTACATCATTAACATTTAGACTGTTAGGGGGATTTAAAAAAAAAAAAAAAAGCATCTCACCCTTAACAGGGAAACCTACAAACTTTACTTTAAGATAATAGAGGCATTTACTTGTTTCCTGAGATTACATAAACATTTCGGAACTCCAAGCCTGGTTATTATTTTGTTTTTTCATCCAAGACAGCTGTCTCTGAAAACTCAGGTATTTGACAGTTTCCACAGTTCAGCACTTTCTTTAAGCACTCACAAATACACACAAATGTGTTTCTATGGGGAGATGAACACAGAGACAAGACACCCCCCGCAGGAATGATCTGCCACAGAGGTCATTTAAGAGGCACACAGTTATATCCATGATGCCTTGGAGACATCGAAAATAAAGAATTGGTATTTTTTCATAAGCACATATTTTCCAAATTCATTGCAGACATTTCTACTCTTTATACAATATTCAGTTTAGTTGTTACCTATTCAGATATTTGAGTGTTTTTGAATTATTTTGTTGCTGTTAAATGTTTGTTACGTTACAAAATTTGTAATGGTTATTAATACAAAAATATAGAGGAATTCATTCACTTTATCTCTTTTGACCCGTTTTTTGCTCTCCATTAGTTTAAAGGGTAATCCAGACATGGACACCTTGCTCACGGTGCCTAGAGAGATATCAGCTATGCCTCACTGATGATGCCTAACAAGGCTGAAACGATCGTCTGGGGTTGCTGTGTCTCTCGTGCAGAGAGAACTTGCTGGCATTTCGGATCTGGACTGCCCATATGGGTGGGACCAGTCTGATATTATTCAGATATGTTCTCTCTGTAATGGCACAAAATAAGCTAAAACCAGCTTGAGTTTTGAGCGGGCTATTTTAGCTGCTGTCTGTTCTCAGAATACTCTTCGACCCGTTTATTGCTCTCCAATATATATATATATATATACATACAACATATCACGTACAGATTCAAGCTATTAGTAAAACCATTCTGTACTATGTTTGATCACTTTACATGTTAGTAAATTTCCATTTTGAATGTTTACTAAACTCCAAATGGTAGCTAATTAAAATTCAATGGCAATATTGAGGCTAACCTAAACAATATAAACTCAACTCTAGCCCTATTCATCTTCACCTAATTTTTTGCCATTCAGATTTTAATTGTCTGCCATTTAGAGTTTAGTAAATAACCAATGGGATGTCACCTTAGCCTATCTATATTCCAAGGCTACATTTAGAGTGCTTTACAAGCTTTCTCATTATGTTTTTGTGCACAAACCTTAAACACTTCTTCTGGCTTGACACAAACATAGGTGATTAAACCTAACACATGGATTAATTGATTTTCAAGACTTCAGATAGTTGGGCATTGCCTCCATATGTTTATCATTTTAATGAATCCTAAAAGAAAGGTAATGAGAAGGGAGACAAGGCCTGTTACTAAGCTTTGGTATGGTCAGACGTAATGCTAAAGGCCTGTAAAGGAAACAACATGAGAATAACTAAGACGCCAGAGGTATACAGAATGCTAAATCCAGCTGGGTCAAGGGTAATGGGATTCTAAGTCAGCCAGACACATTGTCAAGTCAAGTGACAATGATGATTAATAGAGTCAATAAGCCAACCAGGTCAGAACTAAATAGATGCAAGAACAAGGTATGCACTAGGTATGGAAAATAGGTTATTGTATGGTCGCCATTTGTCTGTGCTCTCATAAGCATCTACAGTTTTGACGTTTGCCATTCAGAAGGACATTAGTCACATTACCCATCTCTGTGACTATCCAAGAAAGAGAAGAAAAATCAAATAAAGATCAGCGCTTACACGCCAGAGGAGATATATTTGTTAAAGAGTATAGGCAGTACACCTATAGGAAGGGGGGTCCCCACTAGTCCCCCCAAAATAGATGTAACAAGGAAGATAAAAAATATAGAAAAGGGTGCGCCTTTGAGGAATACATTTATAAGTAAAATAAATAAATATATAAATATATATGTATTTATATATATATTTATTTATTTTACTTATATATTCATTCCTCAAAGGCGCACCCTTTTCTATAATCTTTATCTTCCTTATTACGTCTAGAAAGAGAAGAGAATGAGGGAGTGAGTAGCATTGGATGTGCTGCATCGCGTAAGAACCATTGACCTCCTGATTTATGGGAATAAGTAGAGATGTCACACAGAAGTTCTGGCACAATCATTTAATGTACAGTGTAACGGAGCCACTTGTAACGGATCACCTGGCACCCCGACTGGGTACCTAAGTTAAAGGATGCTCCTAGTGCTTCTTGAGGACTCCAAGCACTCTAGCTGACACCATAACCACCACAGGCCGAACCTCTCTTCCTTCAGAGTAAAGCAGGAACAAGCTCTTAAAAGAGCTTAGGAGTGATTACAGCAAGGGAATATGCAGAGCATAGCAATCCCTTGTAGCAGGTTCCCCCAATAAGAGACAGGACTCAGATTGAGGGTAAAGTAGAACTCTCTTTTACTTGGCACCAAAGGGCCTTCTTTTATGCAGGTTTAACACATACAGGACCGCCCACAGGGTTTTTCAGAACAACCAATAAAAAAACATTACAACACATACAATAAAGTAATTAGCACAGGCAGAAAATATTAAATTTTTACACAATTCTTATAACTTTAAAAGTATGCATCCAATAGTAATAAAAGTTACATATTTGAAATCAGCATCCTTCAAATATAAATATACTAAAAAATCATTCAAATTGGTCCAGTGGTTCAAAAGTTAGGTCGAACTTCCTTTGTAACCACTGAAGCATGGCTTTTCCAGCCCAAACCAGTTCCAAAAGAGTCCTCTATCCTGGAGATAATTGGGAAGTAATCCAATTATCTCCAAGGACAGAGGCAAAACTCCATTGAACACATGGTAGCAAAAGACAATAAAATACATAAAAATATATAACTGTGCAACTATTGCAGGTGGGCAACCAGGCTCCTCCAATGCACAGTGGCGAGATTGGTCTTGTCACACCACATATTTTAGTCATCTGAATTGTTTTAGTTTTAGTCTAGTTTTAGTCAACTAAACTCAGAAATTTTAGTAGACTAAAATTTGACTAAGATCGTTAGTCGACAAAATTAACACTGTTAATGGCTCTGCTGGTGTTATGAGTTAATAAGGTTTAAGGCAAAACTAGGGTTAAGAATAAAGGTTCACTATGTGCATTGTACGTGCACTAAAGACTAAAGACTCTTTAGATTGCTACTCCCATTACTCAACCACATTTTGACAGGCTGAAAGTCATGGATGCCATTGTAGATAGCACTTTTAGTAGTATATGTGGAACTGCACTCACTCCCATAAATCTGAGCCAGGGTGCTTAGCTGAGCCGGAATCAAACACCAGAATTCCAAAAATTGATAAAGTAATAATTGAGGACATAGTCTTAAATTAGAGGGGCAAAGGTTTAAAAATAATATCAGGAAGTATTACTTTACTTAGAGGGTAGTGGATGCATGGAATAGCCTTCCAGCTGAAGTGGTAGAGGTTAACACAGTAAAGGAGTTTAAGCATGCATGGGATAGGCATAAGGCTATCCTAACTATAAGATAAGGCCAGGGACTAATGAAAGTATTTAGAAAATTGTGCAGACTAGATGGGCCGAATGGTTCTTATCTGCCATCACATTCTATGTTTCTATGTTTCTATGTAATAGAGGTCCAGGCACTCCTTGGTCCAAGACAGGCACTTTATCAGAAACCACAACAGCAACGTTTCGACTCCAAAGGTCTTTGTCAAGCTTGACAGAGACCTTTGGGGTCGAAACGTTGCTGTTGTGGTTCCTAATAAAGTGCCTGTCTTGAACCAAGGAGTGCCTGGACCTCTATTACTTTATCAGTTGTAGATAGCACTGTGATTATGCCGTACTCATTGTCAATGCAGAGCTATCACTACACTACTATAATGTTCAGTGTTTTAAACTCACATTTTTAATGCGGGCATATTTAAAGTAAATACATTTAAACGTTCATGCAATTCTATAGCTTCCAGTTGATAATGAAATTACACGTTCCCCTAATGTATCTTGTTACACTCATCTGGTCCTCTTAGATCTGGACACCATTAATGCAGCTCCTGAGGTTGGATTTGGCACATAACTCAGATATTCAGACACGAATGAAAAAAAATCCTATATTTTGACAGGGTTGCGTACAAAACAAAAACTAAGCACAATGCATAATATATATCTCTCAACTTGTGTGTAAATGCAAAAATAATCAGCCGCATTAGTTTGCTCCTGTGCTACATTTGAAATAATCATATAATTTTTCAAAAATTAACATGCATTATTCAACAGTTTAAAATCATAAACTAAGGCAGATAAAAGAACTGCAAGCAAAATGTTTGTATTCATAAGTGAATGTCGAGGGAGATTAAAAGTTATTATGGAGTAATTTGTGGGAGGACAGATTGCATACCTTTTTCCATTTAAAAATGATGAGTGGAGACTTAAGTGGTACAGAACAGCTAAATGCATGGTAAGAAAAGAAAATATTAAATTTCATCTGTTGTATTCCAAAGATTCATTTTTCATTTTTAACTCCTTGTTATCTTTGCAAGCTGGAAAAAAATATTTACATGAATACTCCACTGCTCAAATACAAACAAAATAATTAAAAATCCCTGTTTTATAGATGCCCCTTCTGAAAGCATTCATGTTAATCATGCATTTTTTCATTGGAGCTATATCTAAAGAAGCTTACAAAAGCTTTAGATCTCTCGTCTGCAGCCTTTGCAAACCCTCCCCTTCTTTTTACCCACCACAGTCCTTCTGTAGCTGTCCAATCAGATACTTCTCAATGCAGCTCAATGAGAAGTCTTTGCAAGGCAGGTGCTCTGAGCAATTACTGCCTTTTGAGTTTAGCTCCGCTGAGCTTACAAAATCAGGAAGTAACAGTACCATAGAAACATAGAAACATAGAATGTGATGGCAGATAAGAACCATTCGGCCCATCTAGCCTGCCCAATTTTCTAAATACTTTCATTAGTCCCTGGCCTTATCTTATAGTTAGGATAGCCTTATGCCTATCCCACACATGCCTAAACTCCTTTACTGTGTTAACCTCTACCACTTCAGCTGGAAGGCTATTCCATGCATCCACTACCCTTTCAGTAAAGTAATACTTCCTGATATTATTTTTAAACCTTTGTCCCTCTAATTTAAGACTATGTCCTCTTGTTGTGGTAGTTTTTCTTCTTTTAAATCTAATTGACAGCCAGGGGGATGTAACAAGGTTCATTTATAAAAGTACAAATTTCTAATAAAATGTGTCAAATTAAAAAAGAGGACACACTCTACACACATAAAGCATCTCAGTTTATTTAAATTGTATGCTGTTCTATGAATCCCATCCATTGACCTCCATTCCTCATTTATTCCAGTTGGATCGTTAGCGATATCAGCACAAGAGGGATGGACATGTGCTACACAACTTTCAACAAAAGGGGTTAAAGAAAATTTACAGCTAAACTGACCTGACATTTGTACTCTGTATCCACTTGCCTGCATGAAAGTCATGATTATGGCTTGCAGACAAATTTAACTGGCACTGTTGACATATTATGAGGTAATGCAATTCATTTTACTTTTTCCACACGGATGACGTCCTTAGTTCTGGTTTACTGCAAAGGGAAAGCCATTTAATCCATGTTTTTGGTACAGAAAAATAACTTACGAATTTCATGAATAATTAACTAACACAAACATCTTTCTTGTGTTATTGTTAATTAAAATATATATATTTTTTTATTTCATTTACATTATTGCACTAACAGCACATTTCACTAATTATTTATAGCACTTTGGTCTTCCAAGTGCAAAATCTATTTAATTGTCTAAGCCAGGAATGCGCTCACTAAAGTGACTTGCAAAACCTATGAAAATTTTTAAGATAAAGTATTATTTAAAAAGCACCAACGTGGCTTAAATTTAGGTACTCCTCAAAGCAATTCAGTAAAAAGGGACAGGTATTTTATTTTCTGTATTTTTTTTATTTTTAGAAAAATTTAGCAAATTTGATTGTAAAGGTTAAACACTCTTAAATACATTCTAAAAAAAAACAAAAACCTAATAAAACAGTAAACCAATCAATTGAAATGAAAAATATAAGATGGCAAGACAAATGCTTATAAAAAAGGGCAAGGAACAACTGAGGTGTGGAAGGTTACTGTAATTTAAGTAGGTCATTTTAGAATCTGTCCAAATCAACAAAGGAGTCTGGGTTTGTAAGTTGTGAGTGGATTTTGTAAAGGACATATTTTCCAAAATGTGATTGGTAGAGATGAACTAAAACATATCCACAAAATTTGAAGAGGAATCAGTCTAATGTCTCACTGTTACAGTTTTCATAGACAATAAAATATGGATACATTGTCTAGACCAGGGATAGGCAACCTTCGGCACTCCAGATGTTGTGGAGTACTACGAATAATAGGTCAATTTAAAGACCCACTGGAACATTTAGAGACTCATTTAAAAATGTAATTTGATTTGATCAATTGCTGAAGAAGAAATAAACATACCATGCCATCATGTGCAAACAGTTGTCCGTTATAAATATAGTAACATGTGGCAACACATAGCAAAAAATGTACACATGTGTTATAAATGTATACGTACAATGTTACCTAGGAAACATAACATATCAAAAGTTCATTACTCAGCCTCAGGACCAGGATCTAATAGATGTATGCTGAAGGCAGCAAGGAAAGGAAAATCACAGTAAGCATGTATAAATATTTTATTTCATTATCATGTCATAAACCAAGACAGCATTACATGTAGGTAATACTATAAAAAAAAAATAGTCCGTGATTTAAATGCTGAATATTTTATTGGCTCAATGACAAATAATGTAATCTTTTCCACCTCTTCTTCTGGAATATTTTTGGGTAAACTTTTTAAATTATTTTTTGAACATCTATAATAAAATATATCAAATCAAATGTATCAAAAAGTATCAAAATATTACAAAATTAAAATATTTTTTCATAATAAAATAAATTATTATAAAAGATTGCACAAAAAGATTAAATCATTTTAAACGGCTTATCCAAAAATATTAAATCAAGTCCATACTGAGATATACCCTGTGGCTACAACTGGAATACCCCCTCTCAAGTCTTAACAGTCTACTATCTCAAAAATAAAATTTTATTTCCTTCCAGGTCTCTAAAATCTACTGCTTTGAAAAGAGCACTTAATTTCCTTTGCTATCCTAAGAGTCATGGGCTATTATTATTATAGCCTTCTTGTCTTCTTTTAACATCAGTATTGTCTAATCCAGAATTTTGCCAAAAAGGATATCCCTCTGAAAAGAAAGGGCACAAACACTATATTTAGAGAAAGAGTCTGCTCCCCACTAAAGCAGCATTTAGACTTGAAGATTTGATTCAGTCTAAATGTCAAATTTGACAGATTTGGCATCCTTTTTAATTTCAGAATTTTGAATTAAACTTCGATCGAAATTCTTCAGAACCCGAATTCTGAATTATATTGTATTACTGTACATTTGTTGTGTGTGTGTCATATCTGGAGTTGGATACAATAAATCACATTCTGGAGGTCGTGTGAGTGCTAGCATTTATTGAATTATATATATATATATCTTATGAAGAAATTATAGAAATTAGTCATTCCCTCTTTCCTGGCACACACTTCTAGTCTCTGCCAGTGAACTGACCAGTCAGATGCTTTTTTTTCTTTGCATTCATACTTCCTACAGAGCGGTAGTACAGCTCATTGAGAACTATTAAGTACTCATTGAGTACCGGTGTGTTATAGCATAATCCTGTTGTAATTTCCTTTAGCTAAGTGGAGCTAACAAAAGCAGAAAAAAGCTCACATACTTCATGTGTATGGAGTGTTTCTTTAACTGTTGTACTTAGTGATATGATTATATAAGCTTGTCATTTGACTTTGTTCCATAAGATATGAACAAATCCTTAGAAAAGTGGAATAATATCTGTTGTATAAATATGATTCTTTGGCTTTTTAGCTTGATACCTTGCTTAAATCCTATTTAGGTTGTCAGTTCACTGCCTGAGGGCAATTCCTCAAATAGATAACATCTGTATAACTAAGTAAACTGAATTATAGGAATTTCTGTTAAAGTTATCAGATAATTTTGATATGGATATAAAGTAATCCTACTTGCCTATAAACACCTTTTGAGATTAAGCAGTTTTTATAGTGTTGATCGATCTGTGAATCAGAAATGCATTTTTCTTGACTCTGGTCAAACATGCAATGTAAACGAGCCTAAGAGCCCAGTATAAATGTTTAAATGGCTTTCTTCAAAGTAGCAGAAATGAGTAAACTACGTATGTATAGTATTGTGTATATAACTGTGACGGACTGCCTAGCACCCCGACCGGGTGCCTATGCCAATCGCTGCTTCCTAGTGCTCATCAAGTACTCCAAGCACTCCACCAGACACCATCAGCACTGTAGACCCTTAGCCACCGCAGCTTGGCTGAGGTCTCGCTGTCCTCCACCCACCCTGGACCCAAGACCAGGAACCAGCTTCCAGTGATTAGACCTCTCCTAGCCCAGAAAGTAAAGCAGGCTGCTCTTACAAGGTCAAGTATTGTAATCCAAGAGAGTATAGTGATTATAGCAATCCCCAGAGTGAATATAGCTGTCCCCTCCACACATTTATTTATTTATAAAATATTTTACCAGGAAAGATACATTGAGATTTCTCTCGTTTTCAAGTATGTCCTTGGTCCACAAATCATTGCATTTTTACATTAGGTACAACAAAATACAAAAACAATATTAATACACAATATATACAAAATTTAACATAGAACAGGCAGGAAATATATAATCAACCATGACACGTGCATTCTGTTTTGAGGTATGTAGAGAGGGATCTCTTAAATGACTTTAGGCTTAGGGAAGATTTTAAATTGTGCGGGAGGTCGTTCCACAATTGCGGTGCTCTGTAGGAGAAGGAGGATCGGGCCGCTTTCTTTTTGTATTGAGGTAGACTAAGTAAAGTGCTTGTACTGGATCGGAGCTTATAGAAAGTGGGAACAGCTGGGGAAAGCATTTTGTTCAGGTAGGGTGGGAATTTCCCAGAAAAGCTCTTAAAAACAAGGCTGGAAAGATGAAGCGTGCGTCTGGATTCCAGCGATAGCCAGTTTAGTTCCTTTAGCATGTCACAATGATGGGTTGGGTCCTGTAATTACATTGTAGCACAAATCGTCAGAACGAGTTATACAATGTGTTGAGTTTATTAATGTGGGATTGTGATGCAGATGCATATACTACATCCCCATAATCAATGATTGGCATCAGCATTTGCTGTACAATCTTTTCCTTTACTGTAGGGCTTAGGCAGGCTTTGTTTCTGTACAGGGCACCTAATTTTGGATAAAGTTTAGATGCAAGCTTTTCTATGTGCAGGCCAAAAGATAGATGAGGCTCTGTGTTGAGGGTGAAGAGGAACTGATTTATTAGTAGACACAACTGGCCTCATATGCAAGTCCCCATGCAAGGGGTTTTCCATGACATATTCCAGGGGCATTCCACAATGGACCTGAGAGGGGAGTATGACAAAGTACACACTGTAATGACATTGGCTCTCAGGTCCAGGACACTCCCACACAAAATAGGATAATCCCTCCCCTGTGCTTGAGATATAATTGAGTCAGGAACTGTACTAAACTCAATTATCTCTAGGCACAGAAAACATACATTTTACAATATCCCTAAAGTACCCCCAAAACACATGGCAACCCCACAAAAGTCACATTCCCTGATATCCCCGATCTGGGGTCCAACATATCCAAAAATCACCCAGATCGGTTCAGGGTTTCAGGATTTCCATGGAAGTCATAGTTTTGACCGACCGTGCACATGGTCCTATGCCCAAAACAGTTCCAGGGAATTAGGGCTAATGGTCAGTCTCTCTTTCTGGAGTACAAAAGTACATAAATCACATACGTTTTTAAAGAGCCCATAGTCTTTTGGCAAGAGGCTGGCCAGCAGACCCCTCCAAGAGCCCATGGCGAGGTTGCTTTCGCCACAATAACTAGATATTTTAGAGAGTGCTTCTTAAACAACTCCTCAAGGATCACCAGAATTCTTGTTGTAATTAAATTTCCTTTGAATCAGAATTGGATTACCTAAAATCAAATTGTTGGTGATTCTTGATCCCTGCTTTTAGAACTGCTAAGACTCACAAAGGATTCTGTCCACCAAGTTCAACATTTTCATTCCATTTTAGAGGGAAAGTCATTTGAAAATAAAAATAAAAATCCTTACAAGTTAGTTTAAGATAATAGCAGTCCCTGCTCTTTGTTAATGGACACTTAAGAGAAAAAAATGAATTAATGACTTAATCATTTTTTAAAATGCCAGTTGAAATCATAAACCTATGAGTGTTAAGAAATAATCCTTGAAAGCTAACTTGAAAATATTGGCTTCCACGGACTTGCCAATAGTGATGTCCCGAACGGTTTGCGAACGGTTCGCCACGAACGGTTCGCCGCGGACTTATCACTGAGTAAACTTTGACCCTGTACCTCACAGTCAGCAGACACATTCCAGCCAATCAGCAGCAGACCCTCCCTCCCAGACCCTTCCACCTCCTGGACAGCATCCATTTTACATTCATTGTGAAGCTGCATTAGTGAGCTGTCCAGGAGGTTGGAGGGTCTGGGAGGGAGGGTCTGCTGCTGATTGGCTGGAATATGTCTTCTGACTGTGAGATACAGGGTCAAAGATTACTCAATGATGAGTCCGCGAACCGTTCGGGACATCACTACTTGCCAATAATCTCTCCTCTTTTCACTGTGTCATGAAGTATACATTTTTGTTTAGAGTGGGGTCAGTCTACTGCTCCAATACCCAGTATAATTAAATTGAGGCAGCTAAAGAATATACAGAGGTCTTCAAAACGTAGCATCTGCACCATTACTTTATCCAGTGCCACTTTCTAAAAAATCTCCCAGTATTTTCCAGTATATAATTTGGGTTCAGGTTGCAAACAATGTAGGGCAATGTGCATGTTGTGAACTTAATTTATTTAATAACCAAATATGTATGTATTTAATTTTGAAATACATCTGGTCCAGTTTTATTCCATTGAAATAGAAATCAGTTTCAATAGGTGAAGTAAGTGTAAGACCCATATATTCAAGCCACTAGAATGTATAATAACCATATATGTATGTATTTATGATTGAAATACATTTGGTCCCTACTGGGATTATCTCTAAAACAAGTTGCTGAGGAGCCAACTCATAAGGAGGCCATACTAGATTTAGTGTTAACAAATGGAGATTTAGTATCAGTTATTAATGTAGGTGAAGGTTTAGGATCTAGTGAACACCAGTCAGTGTGGTTTAATTAATGAAAAGTGACTGAGTCACACCACACAAAAACAAAAGTTTTAGATTTTAGAAAAACAGACTTTTCTAAAACTAGAATATGTGTAAAGGAGTCCTTATCAGACTGGAGCAGTTTAAATGGAGTCCAGGAGAAATGGGATTATTTAAAAGTTGCACTACTGAAAGCAACAGAAAATTGCATTAGGTTTGTCAGTAAAAGCAAAAAATTCAAGAAACCACTGTGGTACTCCGCAGATGTGGCCAAAATAGTAAAAAAAAACTAAAAGTTAGCATTTAGTAATTGTGGCGAAACCAACCTCGCCACCATGTTCTGGAGAAGATTGGTTGCCCGCCTGCTGCCCCTAGACTATGGCCCCGTGTTGAAAACCTTGATTTTTCCCTGTAGAAAGGCTTGTTCGTGCCTTTCTGCCCGGGCGTTCGGTAGATTGAATCTACCGAACAAACAGACGAATGACCAGACCACCTGGGTATGGAGTGTGCCAGTAATTTACCTCCCAGAAGCTGCGGTTAACCGCAGCTTAATTGACAAACGCTGGGTGGCCGTTGTTCGTATAGCCGAACACGTGGCAGTGGCCATTTTAAACTGCCGAACGGCCAGCGGTGTTCAGCTACAACACTATGGAACTGAAAACGGACAGTTATATTCACGAACACCGCTGAGCCGCCGACCTCCCTTCTCCTGCACTCTTTCATACGAACGCCATTCCATTCGGTACTTTGATTGAGTGAACAGTGCTACCCCAGATAGCTATGCCATCAAGCCCATTCGTATACCGAAAGACTATGTGAAAGACTTTGGCTCCATGGAGATTGAACTGTATGGATATGATCTGAGCGCCATTCGGTTATAATGTGCGCCCAGATCTATGCTATCTGGGGATATGTTGAACCTATGTGTTTTATGCAGTATTGTGTATTTTTATGTCTTTTTGCTAACATGTGTGTTCAAGGATAGAGTTTTGCCTCTATCCTTGGAGAAATTTGGATTACTTCCCAATTATCTCCAGGATAGAGAGGAGGGATCATACTGTACTAGTGGGAGTGTTTCACTATGTATGTCTGCGATTGGTCACTGTGCAATTTGTGTACCAGTCTTCCACCAGGTCCCCTAGGGGAGTATCCAGCTGGTGGAAGACCTGCATAAATACCGAGCAGGTAGTCCCATTAAACCAGATCACTGCTTGACCCTTAACACGGAGCTTTGTCTCGTTCTTGGGGGGATTTATTGTATGCTGTTCCAGTTCAACTGCTAGGAGTGTAAACCTTTCGTATGGTTTTTCCTGTTCGGTTGTTTGAAGCATTCGTATGGTTCTGGTTCAGGAGTTTGGAGAACTCGTATGGTTTCCTGTCGGGAGATTGGTGTATGGAGTAGCTGCCTGTGTATCTGGAAGGGAATATCTCCCAAACGGCTTTTTATCCTTTTGATGCATTGGGGTTCCGTTACAGTAATTATAACAAAAAAAACCAGTGAGGAAGATATACATTTCTATAAGATTAGGCAGAAAGAGGCTAAGCAAGTTATAAGAGCTTTCACCACACACAAAAAAAGAAAATAGCACAGTTAGTAAAAGGAAAGTAAAACAAGGATTAGTTAGATTAAAACCAAAAGAAGGAAGGTATGTAGAAGAGGATAAAGGTCTAGCTGACTGCCTCAATTAATATTTTTGTTCAGTATTTACAGATGAAAATGAAGGAAAGGGGCCTCAGTTAGGAAAAAGTACAAATGAGTCATGTGTTACATGTGAGTTTACATAGGAAGAGGTTCTATTTCAGCTGTCAAAAGTAAAGACAAATAAGTCAATGGGGACTCACACCCCCTCAGTTAAAAGAACTTAGTGGTATACTAGCAAAACCATTTACGGATTTATTTAACCAATCATTGTTAACAGGAGTAGTCCCAGAAGACTGGAAATTAGCGAATGTTGTGCCCATTCACAAGAAAGGTAGTAGGGAGGAGTCATGCAACTATAAGCCAGTAAGCCTTACTTCAGTAGTGGGGAAAGTAATGGAAACCATGTTAAAGGCTAGGATTGTTGAACATCTAAAATCACATGGATTTCAAGATCAGAGACAACATGGGTTTACTTCAGGAAGAACTTGCCAAACTAATCCTATTGATTTTTTTGATTGGGTAACTAAAATAATAGATCAGGGTGGTGCAGTAGACACTGCTTACCTAGATCTTAGTAATGCTTTTGACACTGTTCCACATAGAAGGCTCATCAATAAACTGCAATCTTTAAGTTTGGATTCCAATATTGTTGAATGGGTTAGGCAGTGGCTGAATGACCGGCAACAGAGGGTTGTAGTCAATGAAGTATATTCGAAGCAAGGTCTAGTTACCAGTAGGGTACCTCAGAGATCTGTACTTGGAACCATTCTCTTTAATATTTTTATTAGTGATATTGCATAAGGTCTTGATGGTAAGGTATGTCTTTTTGCTGATGATACTAAACTTTACAACAGGGTTGATGTTCCATGAGGGATAAGCCAAATGCCAAGTGATTTAGTTAAATTAGAAAAATGTCAGAGCAAACCCAAGGGCAGAGTATAGAATATTTGATACCCTTCTAACCTTAACATCTGAGGAAAGGGAATAATTATTTCAGATTACTTAAAGGTAGGCTGACAATGTAATAGAGCAGCAGGAAATGCTAGCAGAATGCTTGGTTGTGTAGGGAGAAGTATTAGCAGTAGAAAGTGCTCATGCCATTGTACAGAATACTGGTGAGACCTCACTTGGAGCATTGTACGCAGTACTGGAGACCGTATCTCCAGAAAGATATTGATACTTTTGAGAGAGTTCAGAGAAGGGCTACTAAACTGCTTCATGGATTGCAGGATAAAACTTACCAGGAAAGGTTAAAGGATCTTAACATGTATAGCTTGGACGAAAGACGAGACAGAGGATTATGATAGAAACATTTAAATACATAAAGGGATTCAACACAGTAAAGGAGGAGAATATATTTAAAAGAAGAAAAACTGCCACAACAAGAGAACATAGTCTTAAATTAGAGGGGCGAAGGTTTAAAAATAATTTCAGGAATTTCAGTGGACGTATGGAATAGCCTTCCAGCAGAAGTGGTAGAGGTTAACACAGCGAGGGAGTTTAAGCATGCGTGGGATAGGCATAAGGCTATCCTAGAAATAAGATAAGGCCAGGGACTAATGGTTCTTAACTGCTGTCACATTCTATGTTTCTATTCCATTGAAACAGAAATCTGTTTAAATGGGTGAAGTAAATTTAAGACCAATATATTCAAACCACTAGAAAGTATAACAACATGTGCCAGTTTTGACACATACATGCAAGCGATTCTATCAGCCAACAGAAGCTCAACTGCATCTTATAAATGGCAAAGATGACAGGGCATTCAATCTGCTAGACAAAGTGATCTAATTCTTCACCAACATTCTGCAGTGTCATTTTAGGACTGTTTAAGTGAGAGGAAAATAATTGTTAGATTTTATTAAAGACACGGAGGCTCATATTATGCATAACTCTTTCTTTATTTCCTCAGCAGCAAAGAAAGAGAAATATAAATATTATCAAAACTGAAGAAAAAACTGTATAGGCACAACAGGTAGCCAATCACAGGATATAGGAAGTAGCTATATAAGTCTTGTGTCTCCCACAATCCCCCTCTTTCTTTGCTGCTTCCTCAGACAGATAAGTACTTTTTCTGCTCTGTGTTGCTGTACATTCTGTTTTTACTGGTAGTTTGTTTTATTGCACTGTTTTAATTGCTATGTGTTTTGGCTGGTTTGCCTAACATACTGTTGATTTTTACTGCGGCTGGTGTTCCCCTGGGTCCGCGGGTGTTTTCCCTCCCCTGTCGGTGGTTTTTTCCCTCCCTCTACTCCCCCTCCCGTGATTACTGCACGGGTCCCCGTGTTTGTCGTGCCGCAGCCGCCCCTTCTCCCGACCGCGGCGGTGTGCACGCCCCCCCCTTCCCTCACTCGCGAGCCGGCTCGGCGGGCGGGTGCACGAGCCCCTTCCCCCGCCGAGTGCTCACCGCGTGTGCCTTCCCTCGTGCGGGGGCCATTTTGGGGCGGTCCTTTGTTTCTCCCAGTGCTGCCGTGCGGCCGGTCACCTCGTTACCCTGCTCCCCGAGAACACCAGCCGGCCAGTCTGTATTGCTCTTGTGGGTTAATCAACCCTCTCCTTCACCTCTCCACTAGTTTTCTCCTAGTCCCTTTAGTTTTATAAGACTTGCTTTTATATTCATTATTCTCATTTATATAATTATTCTACTCAGTTTGCTGCATTCATTACACATCAGTGTTAACATGCAGGATAGGGGTGATGGGCCTGCTGGTCCCCCTGGGGATTTCCATTTGGACAGCACTGATGGTGCCATAGCCTCCCAGGAATTCCAAGCTATGTTTGAGGCCACTATGGCTTCCTCCATACAAAAGGCTATTGCCTCTGCCATGGGAGCTGTCTCTTCCAATTTTTCCCAATCCCTGCATTCTCTAGTTTTACCTGCTCTGGCCACCCCCGCCCCTTCCCCTGCTCAGACCGTGCCTGGAGCCCGTAAGGCAAGGGCCAAATCCAAACATGTCGGCTCCCACTCCTCGATGCAGGTTCTACCTGCCATGACTGACACGCCTGCCTCAGATAGCGCGCACCCCACGCGCAAAAGAGCCCCTGGCCGGGCTAAAAAGGCTAGACTGTGGAAGAGGGCTAAAGCCCATGATATTGGGTCAGATACCGACCGGAGTGTGGAGGATGAGTCCGACGCTATGGAGTACGACTCCTTTGATCATGATGATTCTGGCGAGGATTTGCCCCTTACGGGCGTGAACCACTCCGGGTCCTCCGCCAATACCCGGGGCCCCTCACTTGCTCCCCCGGGGGGGTGACACCTCGATCCTTGACCCGCAGGGCAACCCCCTGTTTGACCCAGACGACTTACGTCATCCTCGGTCCGCCGAGTGGGTTCCCCCAGATCACATCGCCCAATATGTGGCTAAGCGTATCCGCACGCCACTTTCTAGGGAAGGCCGCAATAAATTGCGCGCCGAGTGCCCACGCCCGTCCCTCCCGGGCGCGGCTTGCAAAACCCCGGACATTGACCTGCAAATTGCTCAATTCCTGAATAAGTCAGGATGGAAGCCCAAGAAGGGCCTGGACCACTCCCTTAAAAGCTGCCAGGACAAGATCCTGGATACCCTAGGTCCCCTTTCCAAGCTTTACGAGCTTTTGGATGCTGCCAGGACCGGGGACTCCGTCCTGGACGTGGATGTGGCCGTTGGTTGGGTCCAAAGAGCTATTTGCTTACTGGGGAACGCCAATACGGCCATGTCTACAGAAAGACGCAAGGCGATCCTCCTGAAGATCGACCCTAAATTGGCCGCTATGACTGTGGCGGAGCCTGATCCAACTGAGGAGGGTCTCCTGTTTGGCGCGTCCTTCGTTAAGGATATGGGTGCTTATGTCAAGACCTTTACGGCTATTGACAAGGCACAGGCGAACATGAAGCGCGTGTTCGCGCCTAAGGTTTTCGGAGGGGCCGGGCGTAGCAGGAACCGTCCACCCGGCCGTGGTTTCCGAGGCGCATTCCGCGCAACCAGAGGTTCCTTCTTTCCCTCGAGAGGATTTCATGAACAGAGGGCCCCTCCCTTCTTCCCGGCAAGAGGTCGGGCCTGGGGATCCAGATACCCCCGCGGTGGTACCCCCGGCAGACGTCCTTACGGTGAGTACCCTTTCTTCCCCTCACGCTCAAGTTCGGGTGGCGGGGAGACTGGCCTTATTTTGTCAAGAATGGGCAAAGATCACCTCAGATGCTTGGGTTTTTCAATGTGTAAGGGGTTTTCGTCTGGAGTTTGTTTCCATGCCTGTCCAGTTTTACTTCCCCAGAGAATTGTCCCTCCCTCAGGAACAGGACGAGATGATTTCCACGGAAGTGGTGGAGATGCTGTCCAAGGGCGCTATAGAGGAGTTGCCGTTCGCCGCCCCAGGCTTTACGAGCAATTTATTCCTAGTGCCCAAGAAAGGAGGCGGAGTTCGCCCTGTCATAAATCTTCGCCCACTCAACGCCTTTCTACGATACCAACACTTCCAGATGGAAGGTATACACTGCCTCAGAGACCTCCTACGTCAATCGGACTGGTTGGCCAAGCTAGACCTGAAGGACGCATACTTTACGGTCCCCATCGCTGTGGAGTTCCGGGATTATCTCCACTTCACCTGGCATGGGCGTCGTTGGCGCTTCACCTGCCTGCCTTTCGGTCTCTCCTCGGCCCCTTGGTGCTTCACCAAGCTCATGAAGCCTGTGGTGACATTCCTCCGAACCCGGGGGGTTCACCTCATTATCTACCTGGACGATATCTTGATTTTATCCCAGTCACGAGAGGATCTCCTCACACACCTGGGATGGACGACCGATCTCCTGCAGAAGTTGGGATTTCTGATCAATTGGAGCAAGTCGGTCCTGGTCCCTGCCCAGTCCATAGAGTTTCTGGGTTTTCAAGTGGATTCCATCCAGCAGTTCCTGTTCCTCCCGGATGCCAAGGTGAAAGCCATCCAGAA
The DNA here is from genome assembly GCA_933207985.1 of Pelobates cultripes. Taxonomy (NCBI): domain Eukaryota; kingdom Metazoa; phylum Chordata; class Amphibia; order Anura; family Pelobatidae; genus Pelobates; species Pelobates cultripes. The sequence goes on from OW240912.1 coordinate 369,298,032, forward strand.
GGAACTTCGGAGGGCCCTCCGTGTTCCAGATTTGTCGGTCAGACAACTGGCGAGAATTATCGGCCTTC
>OW240912.1:369298199-369384881 GCA_933207985.1 Pelobates cultripes
TTGCAGAATATTAACACTGATTTGGGGACACCCTGGGCATATGTTTCGATTTCCTAATATTGCTTGGAAAATGAAAGGCAACGCAAAATTCTTCAATACTAATCCAGGTTGCCGATCCAGATATTGGGCTGGCAAAACCCAATATATGAGTAGCAAAACAAAAATTGATCTAGGCACTCAAGAGCAGTGAATGACAGGTTTAATTAAGATCAGTGTAACATATACAGCAGCAACGTTTCTACCCAAAAAGGTCTTTATCAAGTTAACACCACTGTGGAAATGCCCAAAATATATAGGAAACATTTAAAACAAATTAATTACTGTGATTACAAACCACAATTACCTAACTACTTCCAAATAATGCTCTAAGGCACAATGGCACCAGATACCCATACCTTCGAGGGCCACTGCATCAAAACACATGAAGACACAAAGCGCACATGCTTTCAGTGGTGCGAGAAGTGCTGGCTTATCTGGATTAGCTCATCAAGTAAAATTAATTGGTTTGGTTTGATTACATTTTGTCCATGCGTCATGTTGGTTTGTATGAATTTTCAATGCAATTGTTTCATGAAATTAAGATTTGGATAAACAAAAATGGCATGAAATAAGTGCGCTGAACAAAAAAATTACTTCTTCTTCCTTCCTTCCCCTCTCCATTTTTATGGCACCACGGCAGAGACTCTGACTCAAACAAAATGACCCATCCATTGTCCATGTTGCAATTTGGAGTTACAAAGTGCCAATTGCTCAAAATCTCAATTAATCCGAAATTGAATTTACAAGTCTGGTACATGTTTGATAAATTCCATTCATATCATATTTTCATCATTCCAACTATGCTTATCAAATTTTTAGTTACACGTGTACATTTCTACAATTTGGGATGCTTTCCCAGTCTTTCTGCATTGAGCTAGTTCAATTATTTTGAAGAGAACAAAATAAGTAGTACAATTCTAAGCAAACTTATATAAGACAACACCCCAGGGTAACTAAAGTGGAAACATTTTTGCTGACTAAATCAGATATAAGTTCATTTAAACAATCACTGGAAAATATGCCAAGCTACGGAGAATAATAAAACTGATTTATAGGCTATTTGGATATGCAGTATTTCACAAGCAACAGGGTGTTGAAGGGGTCTGAGAGGTACGTATTAGGTTTTAGAATAATGGAAAGCTGCCAATTTTAATTTCATTTATTAAGCACAAGCTCTGGAATAGACTTACTATAAAAAAAAGCATACCCTAAAAAATATAGATTTTGTTTTAGAAAGATGGAAAAGCAGTGGAATAAATTATATATTAAACCCCTGATATTAATTTCTATTGTAGTATTGGTGTAAATATTCTAACTTTGGGAGACAGGCAATCTTGTCCAGTGGTATCTTAAAATGTAATTCACAAAATGATTCAATAAACTAATACAGAAATTATGTGCTTTCTAGAAATCAGCTTGTATCATCTCAATATCAGAAATGTATTAACCTTTTTTTATTTTAATGAACTTTGAATTGGCCCAGTGAGACCTGAGGTGATATAATTTTGGGGGAGAAATGTTTTATAAGTTCAGTGATTGATTAATGTTTACTCAGACTAATTTATCGAGCAGAATATTACATTTTATAAAATAAATATTATGATTATCTGGCTTGAATTATTGATTTCTGGGCAACAGTTTTATAAGTATGTATTCCTTTAATGTATCCCAACTTTAAATTTGGCTCAACTCATATATAACCTGTGTTGATTTTAGGCTCAATCAGTTGGAAACAAATTTTAATCAATTTCTTTGACCCAGATAATACTATATGTAATGAATGTCATGTGAATTGAAGATTGTTCATTTCTTTTAACTTCCCCAAATATTCTGATTATAGCTGCACATTTGACCTCGGTCATTGACATATTTCATATGTATATGTTTCATACCAAACAGTTTAATTCAAAACTGCATTTTGGCTTACAATATGTGCACATATTCATTTTCCCTCTCCTGTCAGTTACTTGTTCTATACAAGTGTGCTAGTCACGTGTGAAAAATATTTTGATCTGAAATTGGCATATATGTCAATTGCACGACAAAGTCATGCATGCATACACATGTAATACAATTCACCACATCTAAATATGATGACTATACAGCTCTAAAGTATGAAGGTTGACTGAATATTGTCTGAATAGTGTATAATAAAAGTATATGTTCACTTTATTATACTAAGAATAGACATGTAGGCAATCAGTTGTGGGGATCTACTCAAAGATCTACTCATTCATAGGCTTGCAGTTTGGCTTTGCAGCAGAATATAGACATGTACTAAAATGTTTTTGAGTGATTCATCTGAATAAAAAGCCTGGTAATTGTCAAAATAATTGGTTCCGAAATTTGGTCAATTCGCAAACGAGCAAAATCACGCTTATCAAATTTCTTTCTGAGATATGGATTAAAAGGATTTCCATTTTCCAAATAGGATCGCTTATGAATGAACCAACATTCTAAATTGATAAATTTGACAATTACCGGTCATTTTATTCATACAAATCACTTAGAACAAATGTTTGTACATGTCTAGAAGGATACACCTGAGCACACCTGTTAGTTCATTAAAGTAAAATTGGATCCACAGATTCTCCATTGATAAATTGTTGCTGCTGGAGTTGATATTTTAATGAACCTGTCTCTTCTGTCTCCCCATATTTCCATCTTAAATAAAGACAATAAATAGTGTATAGGCATAGTCCTTTCTTTGAATAATTTCGTAAAAGCAGAAAATACTATTTTCCTATTTGGGGGCAGAAGGAAAAGCCCCTTTAAAAATACTAGTGAATGCAGAATACAAAAAAAATATTAATAATTCCACAATAGCCCCTTTCCCCAGTGTCTAAGTGAGAAATGTTTGGTGAACATTTTTGCAGGATTATTTCAGCCAAAAACTCAGATCAGAAATACAGTAATTCAGGACAAGGCAAAATATACGAGTAAACAGGACACAGGTCAAAAAGATTACCTATGATTTATAACTAAATATAAGGCCTATAGGTGAATACTAAGCACAATGGAAAACAAACCAAGACTTGTTCGCAGGATATCATAATTAAAAAAAAAAAATCCTGAAAAAAAAAGAAAAAGAGATTGGGCAAATTCTGTTCTGCTCATATGAGCAGAAGTTGAGCCAGACAAACATTTTGGGTGTTCATAGAACCATCAAATATGCATAGGGAACCAGTTACAAAAAAAATAAAAATGAGCAGGCATAAAAGGCTTGAGCTGCAGGAATGTTTTATTTATGAAATATTTATTTATTATTCTTGATTTATTCACTAAACTAAGAATTCAGAGTGAAATTCAAATTTAAGGCCAGAGTAATTAAACTGAAAGTACAGCTAACTTTTTCCAGTTCTGCCATTTTGATCTTAAATTTAAAAATTACTTTGAATTCACTTTGAGTTCTCACTTTAGTGAATAATTTTTGCAATTCTATAAGCCTTCTTTGTAAATATATGTTAGAGCCAGTAAACCCCAGGTCCCTTGTCTAACACTGTGTTATTCAATTCCTTTATACATAAGTATACACCAGTTTAGCCTATTGCTCTGCATCTAATGGAAAGTCAGACGCTCCTAAACTAAGTGCAGCAATACAGGGCATCAGTTGATTGCTGTGCCAATGAGCTAAGCTGCCGAGCTTAGTACAGACAAAGTTTCTTGAAAGTTGAGGAGGGAAATGGTTTGACTACTTACAGTGGGGATCAGCAGGAGCTCCTGGCACCATAACAAATAATTTGCACTGTAGTGGTTATGGTGTTCAGAGTGTTCTTTTAATTAGAATTCCTTAGTTTCCAAGGAGCCTTTTGTGCAAGTCTGTGTGGCCCCTGAGTCTTGCTGCACTGCACACTGCTGTCAAGAATAAAGGTAGGCTGTAGCCTGTTTTTACTAGCATGGAGTCAGTACAGGCTTTTTGAATTAACAACAACAAAAAACCCCAGACATTTATAAATTACAACATAATTTATATTATATGTATATTTTATTGTATACGTTTCCATTCCTACATGTGACAGAACTGGCCTAGGTCCCGACCTGTTCTTAATATGACCTTGACTTAACAATACACACAATGCCATCGACTCGTGTCAATGTTGTTTAAATGTATTTGTTGGTTTTATTACCAAACACACTCTGTGCATTTGGCCATTGTATACATTGTGTGCTCTTACATATTGTGTGTGTTAGTATATAGGTGAAAATGTCTGCAGCTGTTTTACTGTAAGTAATGTTCTACAGCTGCCGTAACCAGCTGGGAGGGAATTGTGATAAATAAGGACTGTCTGGCTGCAAGGGGCTTGATGGAATGCAAGTCGAACCACGTTAAACGAAATGATCAATTTTCAGTGAGTACATTTTCAAACTGGCCACGTAACTTACTCCTGTCTGCTAACAATACATTTAAACCTGCATTGAGCACAATAATGTATCTATAACAATAGCATGGGATTCTAGTTCAGAATTTGTTTATAGAACTATGGGATTAGACTTTTGGAAATGCAATGTCCTGCTCCTAGAATGCCTTGGGAATGATTAAATTCAAACAATTTAAAAACCTGGCTAAAGACTATGCAACAAATATATAGTTCCAATATCAGTGAAAATTTTCCTAATGGGGATATGTCTCACATAAAAAGTAATATTACTTCACATTGTTTTTAAAATGTGTACATGTGCTATAAATTCCTCAGAAAAATCTCAAATCCCATTACTGCTTAAAAACATTTGTATTATGCAATATTGCAACACTGAGTTCATTTAGGTGTAATGAAATAATTAATTTGCAGCTATTTGATGCAACCACACCCTCTACAGACAATAACATTAGTAAAATATACATAGAAGTATACTAGTAATAAGAGAACGGGTCAGGCAACCTTTTAGCAGAATTGTGTCAAATAAAGACTTTGATGTCCTACTGTCCCATTGTATTTTTAATTTTTAATTAACGCATGGCATGTTCCGGTTCTGTTTTATGGGGTTGTTTGTAAGTGTAAGCAGAATGTGTGTGTTACGGTGTATCTGTATGAGCAGTTCATAGCATTATGTGTGCTATGTATTATGTGGGCATTATGTCGTATTGTGTGTGGTGTCATGAGTATGTGTGGGAAGACTTCTGGGGATGGTTGTTGAGGAAGTATGGGTGTTTGCAAGTGACCTGTCAGTGGTGTTATGTTTTGGGGGCAGATTGTGAAGCTGTTTGTGTGTTTGCATGTTGACTATTTGCAGTATTTGTGTGGGATAAAGACTTCTTGTGGGGGTGTGTGTATGTCTCACACATTCGCAGACAGACACGCTGAAAGACATGCACACAAATAACTAGAAACAGCTCACATCAGGGACGTGTCTATCGCGAGGCAAACAAGGCCTTTGGCGGCACTTTGCAGGGGGTGGCAAAAAAACTCCCAGGCAGATCCCTTGTTTGCCTCTTGTCCGGGGGGCCACTTTTAAACCACCCAAAGCTGGCAGCGGGCAGCGAGGGAGCATACTCACCTGAGCTCTTCCTTCTCAGCTCCCTCCAAGCCGCGCCTGTCCACCCCCTATTGCACTGCAGGTAAGCAATCCACTCCAGCTCTCCCATGGAGGCTGGGGAGATTTGAAAAAAATATTAGTTTGTGAGTGTTGGTGGAAATGTCTAAGCAAATTTGTGTGTGTGTGTGTGTCTATGAGTGAATGTGTGTGTGTCTGTAAGTGTCTATGTGTGTGTATGTGTCTGTAAGTGTGTGTGTCTGTAGGTGTGTGTGTCTGTAAGTGAATATGTGTGTCTGTGAGTGAATGTGTATGTGTGTCATTCAGTAAGTGAGTATGTGTCGGTCAGTGAGTGCGTGCGTCTTTCAGTGAGAGTGTGCATCTGTCAGTGTGTGTCCAAGTAATAGTGTGTGTGTATGTCATTGCTTGTCAGTGTATATGAGAGTGTGTGTCTGTCAGTGAGTGTGTGTGTATCTGTCAGTGAGTGAGCATCTGTCAGTCAAAGTGCAGCCTTGGCAGGAAGGGGAAATTTAAATGTGGGGGGTGCCCGAGCACCGTCCTTCCTAGGGCAGCACAAATTCTAAATACACCACATGGAAATGAACACAAACAGGTTCACAAGCAGCCCTCCACAAGCAAAACCAATGAAAGCACATACACAAATAAAAATTCAAATAGGCCCCTTACAAAGTACTACATACAGCAATACTACTACATAAACACACCACAGAACACACAATATGGCATCCATTTCAGACACACTCAAAGGATTCACACACACACAAACATTATACCCAGCCAGACATCCCCCCAATGGACACATTGTCCCAATACGAAGCGCCAGATACACACTGTTAGAAATGCACAATGCTAAATATACACACTGATGCACATTGCACACTCACTGCCACACACAATTATACTACAAGACACAAATACTGCTGCACACACACTAACATTATTTTAACCACCCTCCAGTTTGCTTACCATTTAACAGCACGAGGGTGTCTTCCAACTACAAAGCTGCAGAACATGTTGGTGCACTATAATTAATTGTAATTGAAATATAGTGGAGACTTGGCCTGTCAGATAGATGGTTCAGGCTGCGGCTGTTGCTGCTGACTGCTCTCCTCCTTTGCATATTCTTCTTCACGAGCGCTGATGGTAAGCCATGTGATATGACTTCCTGCCAGCTTTGCCACAAGTAAACGGAAGGTTGCACCTCACTTCCTGCTGCTATCACCACTAGTGCAGAATAGACTGCTTGGTCAGCACTAGTGGATATCTAAATGATCAATGTCAGGAAAGCTGGGGAAGAGCTTAGCAGCAAAATGCCTCTGTGTCCATCTATTGCAGGGGAATGTCATACTGGCTCATGTGTCTGAGCCATATATTATATGTATATGTATGTATCTGTCCTTTTTTTGAACAGAGAATATATATGTTGTCATTAAAGAATTATTCCAAGCACCATAACCACTACAGCTCGCTGCTGAGCTCATGGTGGCATGAGTGTCCTGGCACCTCTCTGTTGTAAGAAGTCAAATCAATTTTTGAACTGTTGGATTTTTTACCTTTGGAATAAGGAACCTACAGGCAACGTAAAATTGGGTGGCATTAAAATTAATATTAAATGAGAAGGGCTTAGGAACAATTATAAACAGACTAAGCAACAATGTGCAATGTCAGTCTGCAGCTGCAAAGGCCAGTGCTGTTATGCATAGAAAGGGTATTAGTTTATGAAAAAAATAAATATAATTTTGTCTTTATAAATCAATAGTAAAAAGACCCTGCCATGAATATGCAGTGGAATCCAGTTTTAAAGAAAGATATTATATAATGAGAAAAAGTGCAGAGGCACGCTGAAATATGAATAAGAGAATGGAAGATTTTGTTATGAAGAAAGGATACAAAACTGCATATGTTTTCTTTAGATAAAAGAAAAATGTCATAGCTCTATATATTTAGGGCCAGTATAAATAGCTCACTGGTAACCTGTCCATTAACAAGAATATGCTACAAAAAACAATTCTTACTTTCAGACAGTTTATTGATACGTGTAGAAATATGATTGCCATTACTGAGTCAAGGCGCAATCTTTACTCTTGTGATACAATTGGTAATCACTTTAAATTGGATTTTCACTTTCTTTTGGATTTATACCATAAAAAAATGTGTGAAAAGTTGAACTTGATGGACTTAGGCCATTCTTCAACTTAGATTACTATGTAACTATAAACATTCCACTGGTTTCCGTGGATACTTTTCCACTTCTAGAACATTTATGATAGTTACACTTTATTAACGTTACCAATTGTAAGAAGAGATCGAGGAGAACCATACAAAAAAGAGCTTACTTTGTAAAATTGGGTATTGTAGACCAAACTATAGAACTGTAATACTTTACAAAACATTACATTATTCTACAGACAACAAATACTGTATATTCTAACTGTTGTGTAAAGTGCTTTATTTCCCCCCTTTTTCAATTACATTTTAACTAGCTGCTGTAAATTGATTTACTGTAGATATTTAGTACTCACATCGGAAAACATACTATTATGTATAAACTATAAAAAAATGTATAACAGAAAATAAACAGTGTATTAGACAAGTTGAAACTAGGCACGCGTTGGGTGATATGCTTTTAGAACGAGTGAAAAATACATGTACATATGTATTACTAATATCCATCCACCCAGCACATACATTTACTTTATGTACTTTGAAAGTGTAATGTTAAACAATAAACAACGACAGGAAAGGTAACAGACTTTAAGGAAAACAGGGGTTAGCAAAGAAAACTGATAAGAGGGCCATGTCTTCAATTTCTTCAGAAATGTGTGATGTTCTTCCATTGTTCTGATATTTGTCTTTGTGTTTTATGCATGCACATTACCCTAACGACAAACAACATTAAACAATATGTTGTCATACTAGATTTGTCTACTAATTCAACTACTGTAAGAAGTGACTATGCATTGAATTTAGAGTTTTAATTCAGGAATAAATTATTCCTTCTAGCTCGAGTATTAAATCACAGAAACTAATAGAAACACAACTTTTTATATCTTCATATGTGGTTCCCTTTTGAGTTTAATAAATACAAACATTTTTAAAACTATTGGTAAAAAAAGTAATTTTTCATATCCAAGGTTAAATGTGGAGAAACTTTGCTCACTAAGGCCTTGATAGAATATTTATGGATAAGCTCTTCAAATTATTTCATATTATGATAGCTATTTGAATTTTGTAATAATTTTCTTTTTTTTATAGATTTATATATGATATATATTTTCATATTTTAATATTTAGAAAACATTTTTTAAAAGCTTACCCAAAAATATTAAATCATTTAAAAAGCTTATCCAACAATGTTAAATAGACAATTTATATTTGCAGGGCCATTTATTTATCTCTCTTTTCTTTTCTCTCTCTCTCTCTCTCTCTCTTTGAACCAGAATAACAACAATATGCAGTACTGTATGACACATTCTGTAGCCTTGAGGTTGTGCTTAATGTCTGGAATAAAGAGTGAGGGAAGGTCATGACACAGTAAAAGTTCAAGACAAAGTAAAGTAGTATAAAAATAGAAGAAGAAAGAGTAGGATGGAAGGATGGAATGAAAAGATTGAGAATTTACTACATAAAAAAAGAAAGGGGCCATGGGGCAATATTCTGGATATCTGTTTAGTTTTTTGAATGCTAACATAGGAACATGACTTTAAATTTAGGATAGAAAAAACTAATGTAGAGAGGAGAAGTAAGTGAAAAATGAAGAGTTGATCCAATAAGTCTTTTTAGTCATTTCAATTATATTGTAGTGCGGAATACATATATATATATATATATATATATATATATATATATTTTATTTTATTTTATTTTTTTAAATAGACATAACATTAGTTTGAAACATGGAATGTATATTTAGTATATAAACATAGGGAATATGAACAATTTAATGCATAGATGGTTTCTTTCTGCGAGGTGCATGATACAATATAAAATACATCTTGCACAATTTAGGTTTTTAATTTCTTTATTCATCCTTTTCAGAAACATTATATAATAAAAAGTACAGAATATATTGGTGTAGAAATATAAAGATATATCACACAACGGAGGTGTGATAAAAAAAAGATGAATACAGATGTGATACACCCTTCTGCTTACGGTTGTTGATAAGATACATGGCCATATGTTTAAAATAAAGTTTTCTATTAATTCAGGAGGAACTAGAAGAGAGGAGATCTAACGTGCTTAAAGGAAAATATAATGTATCTCAGAATGGGAGATGGCAAGGCCTTTTCACTAAACAATGGATTGTGGTGATGTAAGATACAGATTAAAAAATATAGGGAAAATATATATATGAAAAAAAATGGTTTAACTGGAGATTTCACCCAAATCTATTATTTTAGTCACTACCAGGGGTTCTCAATTAATGTTTCCAGTGGAACCCTTTGACACAGTGTATCATCATCATGGAATCCCCTACATATACACCCTGGAACATAGTGGCACGCATATACACACACCTTAACATACAGTGTGTATCTATGTATGGACCTGTGTGTCAAGGTGTGTGTGTGTGTATCTATTTGTCAAAGTGTGTGTATCTGTGTTTATATGTGCCGGTGTGTGTCAAGGTGTGTGTATCTTTGTTTGTATGTGACAGTGTGTGTATATGTGTGTGTCTGTATGTATCTGACACACAGATACACACATTGGCACATAGTGGCTCACAGATATACAGTGTGTATCTGTGTGTGTATGTACCTGTGTGTCAAGGTGTGTGTATCTGTGTTTGTAGGTGCCAGTGTGTGTATATGTGTGTGTGTATCTGTTTGTGTGTGTGTGTGTGTGTATGTATGTATCTGTGTGTCAAGGTGTGTGTATCTGTGTTTTTATGTTCCAGTGTGTGTCAAGGTGTGTGTATCTGTGGTTGTGTGTGCCACTGTGTGTATATGTGTGTCAGTGTGTGTGTGTGTGTGTATCTGAAATGCAGATACACAGTGATACACATATACACACTGACACACAGTGTGTGTGTGTGTGTGTGTGCGTGCATCTGTGTGTCAAAGTGTTTCTGTGTTTGTATGTGCCAGTGTGTGTCAAGGTGTGTGTATCTGTGTGTTGTATGTGCCAGTGTGTGTATCTGTGTGTGTGTGTATGTATCTGACACACAGATACACACGCTGGCACATAGCAGCTCACAGATACACAGTGTGTATCTATGTGTGTATGTACCTGTGTGTCAAGGTGTGTGTATCTGTGTTTGTAGATGCCGGTGTGTGTGTGTACATGTGTGTGTGTGTATGTATCTGACACACAGATACACACACTGGCACATAGTGGCACACAGATACACATACTGACAGATACACACAGCTTGACACACATATACACACACTGACAGATTCACTGACACACACAGACACTGACATATATACACACACAGTGACATATTCACACACAGACACATACACACACATACATATGTTTAAATTTGCTGTTCACTTAAGTTTTTTCTGCAGGAGAATTTTCAGTGCAGCTGGCTGAGCCTGGTGTGCTGCTCAGTCTCCTCTGCTCTTTCTGCCTCCAGGTGTCACTTCCTCCCAGAATCCCATACAACAGGGGCCCGGTCGTGGTCTTAGGCAACTGCGGCGCTTGACCAGACCCCTGTTTAGTGATACCCATCGGGTGACCCTATATAGTTGGGCCACCTGATGGGCAAATCGCTGCAGATCCCCAATTTTGTTCTCACAGAACCCTAGGGTTCCACGGAACACTAATTGGGAAACCCTGGTCTATATGTTACAGTCTGATTCTCACATTACCACAAGTCAGTGTTTAAAGAAGAAACACCAGTATTAACATTTAGCTATGTAATGACCATTCAGTCCACTTCTATTAGCCTAAAGAGGATTAATAGGCTTGGATGAAAGGTCATTCATAGACTAGTCTAATTGAAGTGTTAATCCAAGCATCATAACCGCTACAGAGCATCATAACCACTACAGAAGCAGGATGTCCATATTGCCATTCTTTTATTGGATAAGAACATCAGTCAAGCACTTTCAGCCAATGAATGATCACATTTCTATAAAACATGCAAATAATCAAAACATTAGCTGGCGTTAAATGCTGGGAAGTTACACCACACCTTCGGTAGCCAGCCGCAATTTCTCAGTATGTGCAGCAATTCATACTGAAACATTCCAAATGCAGGGCCCTTCACCATAACCACTTCAAAACATCATTGGATTAACCTTCTAATTATTTTTATTTTTTCTCCCTTATGTAGAAATAAACCACTCTCCAGAAAATAAATTTGCATTATAAAATGTATTATTTTGGTGAAGTTGCTATAATGTGTCTCTTGATATTTATATAGCTGCATGTTGCTAGCTGCAATGTATCATGAGCTATTGACACTTTACCAAAGTGAAAACACATTCTACATACTTTTATTATGATTAGGTTATGCATTAGGTAATAGATCATCGTCCCAGTAACCCAGGGGAGGGAATCATATACTGTGTCTGAGTTTTGCCATAGAACTGCCATTCGCACAGCCTGAAACTGATTTAGTAGCATTACAGTAATGCTACTAGCAGTACGTACTGCAGGTTTTATTCAAAAGCCAATGTACTAAGCCAAAAATGTATTCGCAAATACTGCAAGTTTAAATAGGAGTGCAATATAGAAATGAATCACATGCAACCAGAAATCCCGTGTAACCATAAGTCAAGGAATACAAATGCAGAAAGATAAGTCCTGCGCTCGCTCCCATCACTGGGCGGCAGCAATGACTACAGTACACATCAGCCCAAATATATAGTAAAAACCAAAGAAAAACAAGTTACCTGCGCTCTCTCCTTAATCCCTATGTATTTTTAAACAAATGGAGGTTTTTTAGTTACCTCCAATGGCCATGAGAGGATGAGCTCACCTGCCAACGTCAAGGCAGACCCCCCCTAGGTGGGTCCTAACTCTAACCGTTCACCTTGCTTCCTTGAGCCTCTGGCAAAAATCTCTAATGAGACAGAAAGGGGTAGTTTTTATATACACCCCTATATATTATTAACCCTTAATAGGGAACCCATGGGATGGTCGGCTGCATTGTAACAAGGCTGAGTGATACACAAAATGGATACAAATGCAGAAAGATAAGTCCTGCACTCACTCCCATCACTGGGCAGCAGCAATGACTACAGTACACATCAGCCCCAATATATAGTAAAAAACAAAGAAAAACAAGTTACCTGCGGTCTCTCCTTAATCCCTATGTATATTTAATGTGTTCCCTATTAAGGGTTAATAATATATAGGGGTGTATATAAAAAATACCCCTTTCTGTCTCATTAGAGATTTTTGCAAGAGACTCAAGGAAGCAAGGTGAATGGTTATAGTTAGGACCCACCTTGGGGGGTCTGCCATTACGTTGGCAGGTGGGCTCATCCTCTCATGGCCATTGGAGGTAACTAAAAAACCTCCATTTGTTTAAAAATACAAAAAAAGGAGAGAGCGCAGATAAGTCAAGGAATGTAAATTATTTTATTTTCATTCTTTCATTTTAAAAACTGTAAACCGCTGCGTGACTAATGCTGGTTTATAATTTTTGTTTTAATATTTTAAGGATATTTTAAGGAGAGAGCGCAGATAAGTCAAGGAATGTAAATTATTTTATTTTCATTCTTTCATTTTAAAAACTGTAAACCGCTGCGTGACTAATGCTGGTTTATAATTTTTGTTTTAATATTTTTATTTGTCAAAGTACAAAACAAAATAAAAAAAACAGTCAAAGAAAGATATAAGACTGAGTTTTAGCAAGAAAGGTGCATTTAAAAAAAAAAAAATTTGTGAGGCTAAGAAAATATATAACTAAGCAGTGTCATGGGTGGCAGTCCGGAGACCGATACCCCTGTATGCCTGATGATGGTAGGAGTCACAGTGTGGAAATGAACAATCGGGGTCTGGTTCAGGGTAACCACACACCACCTAGTGTTGAGCACCAGGGTTTGTGCGGCCACATAGCAGGACTATGATGCAGCTTTTGCGGATTCCAGGAGCTTGATATTATGCAGATATGTATCCAGTACTAGAAACAAGGAAAGACTAGAATAGGCACCAAACAAGATAACAAGACAAGGCTAGAAGAACCCAGAACCAGAGCAAGACAGAAAGCAGAACCCAGAACATGTACACAATACACGAGGGAAACATGAACAAGACATGGACAGAACAGGACTGTACATGAACTGGGAATACAAGACAAAATAAAACAAGACAAGAGATCCAAGGCAAAACAAGAGGAGAAGTAACTAAGTACTATGTTTGTAATAAACATTGGAGATTTAGACATACATAAATGGCCAAGATGTATGCAGCCTACCACTGCGCCAAAGTACTCCAATTACGGTGGGTCCTAACTGCCTAGCTATGCATGACTGAAAGTACAACAATAAAATACACACAGTACTTACCTGCAAGGAAAGGAGCAGAGGAACGAGACCACTGCTAGCAGGGAACACTGAAACAAAAAGGATAAATGGAAAAGGAATGGATGTGGCAACAAAAAACAAAAATTTAAAGGAACCCAGGAGACTGGGAATTCCAGGAACGGAATAAAGGAATGAACACAGAAAACCCATCATAAAGAAAACCAGACATGGAATAGAGAACCAGAAAAACCAAGAAAAACTAAACAAGAATTGTAAAAAGAGTACTGGATATCAGAAGCCAAAGCCAGAAATGATCCACGAACAGGATGTGACAAGCAGTTTAGCAAGTTCCTGGTGTGAGAGCTAAGTATTTATCCAGTATAGGAGTCCATCTATCACGTATGTGGAACGACACTCCCCTACTCAATGAGGGAGAGTCTCCCATGCCAAAGGTTGAAGAGAGAAATGTCATTAGTCCCAAAGGGAAGTAAAAGAGGGGAAAGACTTACAAAAATAGAGCACAGGTGAAAAAACATGGTTTTATATGTTTTATTATTATAATTGTTTTTAGTAGTAGTAATATTAGTATTTGTACTAGCAGTTGTAGTAGTAATATGACTAACATATTATGAAGACTATTCAAAGGAAAAGCAAAATATACAGATGTTAATACAGTGAAAGTTTTAGGAAAGCCAACCATAATTAGTCATGAAAATGAGAGGAGGAAATTAGATCATGGCTGGGTTATCTTAGCAGTGTATGACCTGTGTGATTGTACAAGGTACACAGAGACAGGGATGCTGATATAAGTCAGCTGTGGAGTTCAATAAAAGCCACAAATGACCAAAATGCAGACAATTCACTTTTATCCACTCTAGTATTGTCAGTGCTGAATTTTGCCTTTCTTCAGCCCTAAAGCCCCCAACAACATAGGTATGGTGAAACAGACATGGACACTAATATTACATAATTTCCCCGCTCCCTCCATCCATAGCCCTGCCACCAGTCATGCAGGGTTTAAGTACTAAGGCAGCACAAGAAGACAAAGTGCTTACCTGACCATTGTTAGCTCAACCACGCTACAGTAAGTATTAAAGTGGAATGTGGATAGGTAACTAGAAGAGATTGTGAAGAAATAACTGAAGGACGTTGGGGATAGATAATTGGGGAAGCTGGTTAGATATAACTTTAGACAGCTGAGAAGATATAATAATTGGCTGAAGATAAATGGGGTAAAAATTGTGATATTGAAGAGAGATAATTGGAGGAGGTATTGAGAGAGTTAATTGGGCAAGAGATTACTGAGGGGAGCTGATGAAAGATAACTATGGGGGCTATGAAGAAAGGACAGGGGAGATATGGAAAGATAACTAGGGACTAGGTTGAGTTAACTTGGGTGCAGGCATAGGTCATAATGTATCCATTACATTGTGCATGTACACACAAAAAGAGAAACACAGATATACACACAGGAACACTGACACATACACATAGGTACACCACACAATCAGAAGAAGGCCAACATATATATGGACTGACACAGAATGCACAAACAAACACCATTATACAGACATTGTGACGATAGGTGTATTACTATAAAGTTATGCACAGGGTGCTGGAAAGTTTAAAGTCAGCCTGCACCAGGGGGCAAGCAAAGGTATTAGCAAAGCAGAAGGACCTAGCAGACTTTGTAATCATCATTATGATATAGTTTGAGATAGATTTAAGAAACATTTTGTAGAACATGACCAAGATTTGTCAAGAAAACGACCCTGACATTAGCATGCAATAACCCCTTCATGGTTAAGCAAGTACAGTTATAGCATGATATCTTTTATATATTAGTTATTCATCGAAAAGGGTCAAAGTAGGCAATGTAAGTAGGCTACGTAAATAGTCACAACTGTTTGTGAACATTTTTAATGAATTTACACAAAGGTACACACAAGGATATCTTCCACAAGATTATATTTAAACATAGAAAATATATATATATATATGTATACTTTTCTTTCTACAGGTCGGTTCTTGCTTGGATATATGTATTAAAGATCATTTGTATTTACATGCGATGCAACAACAAATATGTATTTAGTATATTTATTCTTTCTTCAGTAAATACTACACTGGGTTGAGCCCTTCATGGTTTCATTTTTCGACATGTTTTTTCAAGTTCCAGCTGTGCTTCTGTAATTTTCTCATACATTTCTTTAAACACAATAATTCCATGCTGTATTATTGTGGTGCAACATGGTGGGAGAGACAAACAGTGATAGAAAATAACATCAGAATATCACATGTAGGAAACGGGAGGCAGATGTTTCTGTCTGGTTGGTACATACATGCTTTTCTTTTCATGTTTATAACGTAGCAAATTGTTCTTTCAGTAGATCAGTTCTGGGAATTTTATCAAATTCTACAGAAGCTATATTGTCACAGAGATAAATTACAGCAGGGAAAACATTTGACAAAATGCTGCAACCACTGGTCAATATATAATTTGTATCATGCTGAATTTACTACAGCCGAAGTAATTGGGTTTGGAGCCGAGCTTGGATTGCTCGTCAATCCATAAAGGATATAAACAAATTAATAACTGTTAAGAGTATGGGATTTGAGGCCCTCTACTGAAACGAATCCTGATCTACTGTCATGCATACCGAGGATGTCTCTTAAATTACTTGACATAGCATTTTTTTTATGAGAAATTATGGTTTCAAATCTTAAAATGTACTTTATATATTAAAATGAAACTCAAGTGTGTTAGTATACCATATTTTAATACAATTAGAGATACATTAATGTCTGTGTAACGGTTAGTTAAAAATGAAAAAGGTACTTACTTTTGAAGGTTCTACATTTGCACAAAGCTTTGTACCTCCCAACAGTGAGCTCTGTCTAAACTAGTAAACCATTTACACTGTCAGTCAATCCTAGATATCCAAATATTTTCAGTGGAAGTGATCATTGTAGGAATTAAAGTGCTGTCTAATAATGGCTGCTGCTAGCATATAGATAGCTCCATATGTTTTTCTCTCCTTCCGTCATTAATATGTGATATTATAGGATAAAGATGGAGGAATTTGAACTGCCATGCTTTTTTTTCTGTGTGGTAAAGTTTTGTGACTGTGCCTCCCAGTATTTATTGTGCCTACTTGGAATTCGTCAAAGAAGGGAGATCGAAAACGGAAGAGAAGAACCGTTAGAAGGAAAGCTAGTTAATAGGTTGTTTGAAGGAAATTGCGTTAGTATAGCAGGGGTCTTATAAGTAAAGAGGGATATGACAAGGAGAGGTAAAGTCTGAAAAATAAAGTAGGGCCCATACAGGAAAAGGGTGGTGGCAGAAAAGGAAAAAGGGCTTGGGAGGAAATGAGGGCTTGCAAAATAAGATGTCTTAGAAGAAAAGTATGTGAGAGAAACTGAAAAAGTATTGCGTATGAAAGAAAATGTGTACTTGTCAAAGTGTGTTCAACAGTAGTTATCCTAGTTCAGGTTGTTGTGATGATATGTTGGTATCAGAATGTGAAGTTGGTGAGTGTTTGTATTTGTCAATATGTGTGAGTTTATGTGTATGTAGATGTCAGAGAGGTTGAACAAGGAAAAGCTTCTACAGCTCTAAGGCCGACAACCTCCTACACATAACTATTAATAATGGCCAGGCATGTTGAAATAATTGAATGCATCAATCTTGCCTTGATCTGGCAGAGCTGATATTTAATCCAATGCTTTCATTGGTACTGTTCTCATGCCATATTTGTCACGGGTGGTGGTACGGAGACCGGGACCCTGAGTGCCTGATGAAGATGGGAGTCTCCAGCGTGGAAGTGGATTATCAGGGCCTGGTGCAGGGTAACCACATGCCCCCTGGTGTTGAGCACCACCATTTGTGCAGCCACACACCAGGGCCCTGATGCAGCTACTGCGGATCCCAAGAGCTAGGAGCTTGATGATATGCAGACCTCCCAGGAACTGGATAGGGAGGCTCTGCAGCAGATATGTGTCCAGTACAGAAACAAGGCAAGGCTAGGACAGGCACCAAACAAGAAAACAAGACAAGACTAGAAGAACCCAGAACCAGAGCAGGACAGAAAGCAGAACCCAGAACATGCACACAAGACATGAGGGAAACATGAACGGGGCAGGACAGGACTGTACATGAACTGGAAATACAAGACAAAAAAAACAAGACCAGAGATGCAAGGCAAAACAAGAGGAAACATAACTAAGTACTAATATGTGCAAAAAACATTGGAGATTTAGACATACATAAATGGCCAAGATGTATGCAGCCCACCACTGCATCAAAGTACTCCAATTACGGTGGGTTCCTATACTGCCTAGATATGCATGACTAAATAAACAATAATAAAACACATACAGCACTTACCTGCAAGAAAGGGGCAGAGGACTTGTAGCAACTGCCTGCAGGAACCAACTGAAACAAAAGGATAAATGGAAAAGGAAAGGGTGTGGCAACATAAAACAAACATTTAAAGGAATCCAGGAGACTGGGAATTCCAGGAACAGAATACAGGAATGAACCCAGAAAACCCAGCATAGAGACAACCACACATGGTATAGAAAACCAGAAAAATAGAGTACTGGATACCAGAAGCCAAGGCCAGACAACTCTGCAGAACAGGACAGGTTGTCATCATGATTGTTGTTGGAGCTTGTTTGTGAATGGTCTCTAAAATAATAACTGCATATGTCACAGAAGAAAAAACTTCATAAGTAAAATGAGATACTGTCAGATCGACATGACATCAATGCAGGCCATCCATACTTCCATACAAGACAAGAAATGCACATGCATCTGCCTTGTTACATTCATTTGTCAATTTAGATGCTGCTCTCTTGAATCATGTACCATATGATGACACAGGGATGTCCTGTGTCAAAATATATTATTAAGAACATACATTTGCACTCAATATTTGGAAAGGCATCTAAGCTAAGATGAAATTACTTTGTACAATATACAGACTGTGGTCAACAGTAATTAGTACAAGCTGCAAGAAGAGGACTCCTCTAGTGTCTAGCGAAGGAGTAAAACCATGTGGTCCAGAAAAATAAATATTTAAATCACTTTATTTAGAAAATATAAAAGTAATGAACCAGGAAACAGCACTTAAGTGTGACAAGACCCACACCACCTCACGTGTTTTTGTGGTAAACTCACACTTAATCATAGATTATTAAGTGAATAAAATCATACCTTTTTAACCCCTTAAGGACCAAACTTCTGGAATAAAAGGGAATCATGACATGTCACACATGTCATGTGTCCTTAAGGGGTTAGAGGTGTGCGAGCACTGATATAACACCGCAAACCAATAAACCCCAACTACAGGGAACACGCAACTAAATAACAATAATCTGTTTAGAAATGGCGCAAGCCAATTACAATACACTTAGGGCTATTTGGAATAGAAATAAACTGCACAAAAAAGATGGTTTGCATCTTTCTCAAAAGGGAGCAAATGTTCTCAGTGAGCAGTTCAGAGGTTTTTCTAGGATGTATTTAAACTGGGGGGGGGAAGGGTGATAAAACATCAATCCAATTGCCCCCCAAAACAAGGACAGAAGGTGCCTTTAGCAAGTATGTTAAAAAGGACAAGCTTAGAGTCATGTCTACAAATGTCGCAGTTTAGGGAATACGATCCATGAACTTGTGGCAATAATGGCAACTGATAATGTAGATGTAGTTGTTGTTACTGAGACATGGCATAATGAGAACAATGACTGGGACATAGCAATACCAGGGTACTCTTTATATAGAAAAGACAGGGAAGGCAAGAAAGGGGGAGGGAATGTGAAGGATAGCATAAAATCTAGCCTAATAAAAGTTAGTGAGGTGAACATAGAGTTCGTTTGGGTTACGTTAGAATTTGGTAATCACACAGTAACTCGTGTAGGTGTGATTTATAGGCCCCCAGGACAAATATAAGAGTTAGATAATCAACTAGTTGAGGAAATAGCTAAAATGACAATGAAGGAAGTTATCATCATGGGTGACTGTAATCTTCCTGATGTGAATAGGAAAACAAAATTAGCTACTTGTGCCAAGAGCACACATATTCTAAACTCCCTACTGGTATTGTCTCTAAAACAAGTCGTTGAGGAGCCAACTCCTAAGGAGGCCATGCTAGATTTAGTGTTAACAAATGGATATTTGGTATCAGATATTACTGTAGGTGAAAGTTTAGGATCCAGGGATCATCAGTCAGTGTGGTTTAATATAAGAACAGTGACTGAGTAACACCGCACAAAAACAAAAGTTTTAGACTTTAAAAAACAGACTTTTCTAAAATTAGAATATGTGTAAAGGAGTCATTATCAAATTAGAGCAATTTAAATGGAGTCCAAGAGAAATGTGATTATTTAAAAGTTGCACTGCTGAAGGCAACAGAACATTGCATTAGGCTTGTCAGTAGTGATGTCCCGAACGGTTTGCCGAACGGTTCGCGAACGGTTCACCACAAACGGTTCGCCACGGACTTATCATTGAGTAAACTTTGACCCTGTACCTCACAGTCAGAAGACACATTCCAGCCAATCAGCAGCAGACCTTCCCTCCCAGACCCTCCCACCTCCTGGACAGCTCACTCAGAATGCAGCTTCAAAATGGATGCTGTCCAGGAGGTGGGTGGGTCTGGGAGGGAGGGTCTGCTGCTGATTGGCTGGAATGTGTCTGCTGACTGTGAGGTACGGGGTCAAAGTTTACTCAATGATGAGTCCGTGGCGAACCGTTCGTGGTGAATCGTTCGGTGAACCGTTCGGGACATCACTACTTGTCAGTAAAGCAAAAAAATCAAGAAACCACTATGGTACTCCGCAGATGTGGCCAAAATAGTAAAAAACTAGCATTTAGTAATTATAAAAAAAAACAGAGACTGCTCTATAAGATTAGGCAGAAAGAGGCCAAGCAAGTTATAAGAGCTTCCAAATCACACACAGAAGAGAAAATAGCACAGTCAGTTAAAAAAAAGGGGACAAAACATTTTTTAAATGCATAAGTGAGAAAAGGAAAGTAAAACAAGGATTAGTTAGATTAAAAACAAAATAAGGAAGGTATGTAGAAGAGGATAAAGGTCTAGCTGACTGCCTCAATGAATATTTTTGTTCAGTATTTACAGATGAAAATGAAGGAAAGGGACCTCAGTTAGGGAAGAGGACAAATGATTCATTTATTACATGTTAGTTTACAGAGGAAGAGGTTTTATTTCAACTGTCAAAAGTAAAGACAAATAAGTCAATGGGACCGGATGGAATACACCCAAAGTTATTAAAAGAGCTTAGTGGTGTACTAGTAAAACCATTAACAGATTTATTTAACCAATCATTGTTAACAGGAGTAGTCCCAGAAGATTGGAAGTTAGCGAATGTTGTCCAAATGTCCAAACTCCAAACATATAAAGCACTTCAGCAAATTGAAATACTTTGTGTGTGGAGTATTCCTCTCTCTTAGCAAACTGCCTTATACATACACACGCTCACAAAAAACTGCCTTTTACATACACACACACACACACACCCTGCCTAATACACACACAGAGAATGTTGCATTATACATACATGCTCACAAAATGCCTAATACACACACACAGAAACTGCCGAATACATACACCAAAAGATAAAAACTGCTTCATACTGTTTGGGATGGACAGTCCCTATTTTGTACGCATATTGCTTTGTCCACCTTTTCTATCCTAAAGTCCTTTTTTTTTCCAGGAGCCTCATAATGTTAATGTGTCTGAGTGTATTACAGAGCTTCATAGCAATAATACTCACTGTGATGTGTCTTTAATCTACAATAAATGTGTTTGGAATCAGTCAGTCTAAATTAGGATACATTGTTCATGTTCTGAATTAGATTTTAGTTGCAAAAATGATTAATAGTAAGTCACATAAAATTTCTCAGAACATTCCTGCCCACTCTCACTAACCACCCCAACCCACCTGATAATGAAAGAGTCTCTCTTTGTCATTCTGAAATGTTGAGAGGTATCCAAGAGGTCAGAACTATAATAAAAAAAATATGCAAGTATTTTAATGTTCCATCCTTTTGTGCTATGTATTCAGCTAGGTATTTTGACATGACATATATATAAGATATTGTTCAAGTTCCATTTTTGATTCAGATTTTTCAATATTTATTAGACATGTGCGATTCATTTCCTTCCCAATGTACATTCGTATGAATTTCATGCCATTCGGACATTCGGATGCTTACGAATGTCCAAAGTGCCGAAGTTCCAAAGTGACGAAAGTCGGTAGTTCGGAAGTGCCGAAGCTCTGAAGCGCCAAAGTGCCAAAGTGATTCGGATTTCTGAAAAGTGGAAAAACAAGAGAGAGGGAGAGAAAATTATGTGAATGATGACAGGAATCTTGACCAATAAGCTAATTCCTTTTGTGTAATGACATTATATCCTGTACACGTCACATCGCAGCTGCCAGCAGACCCTGAAGGACGTGCGAGGGAGCTGTGCTGCAAGAGCGCAGTAAGTACTTTGCTCCCTCGCCGCCTGGTTTGAGATGTTTGTCCCATGAAGTCTCGCACAGTCTCTACTGCGCATGACTGCATCGGACAAACGTCCTTAGCCAATTATTATATAGGATATATAAAGTAGACATATGCAATTCGTTTTGTTCCGAATGTACATTCGTATGAATTTGATGCCATTTGGACATCTTGATTCTTATGAATGTCCGAAGTGTCAAAGTTCAGAAGCGCTGAAGTCCGGCAGTTTCGAAGTGCCGAACCGAATGCCATTGGTCTGAATTGCTGAAGCAGACAATTTTTTTTACTTACCCAAATTTCCAAAACAAACTGAACCAAATTTTTTGCCCATGCACATCCCCAATATTCATGCTCACATGATATACTGAGAATCCTAGTTACCACATAAAAACACAGGATTCTTTGTGTTTACAGAATACACGCGAGAAACATTTACAGGACTCTAGAAGTACATTAAAGTACAGTATACTAAGTAAATTCTAACAGAGGAACATGAATTGGCATGCGTGATTCTTGCATGCTACTATGGCCTTTTAACAAAGGCAATGAGCTGAACTGCTCCCGTGACGATTTACCTATAGTTATTTAAATTTGCTAGTATATCTATTAGATAAAAAACAGGGAAGTCATAAGGTTTTCTCCTTACTAGTTTATATATTTCTTCTTTATTAGTATATCTATTGGTGGTTAAATTTTTACATTTGGTTTTCAATTGAACTGTTTATTGAATAAACTCCAAATGTGTTTTAACTTAACTTTAAATAGTTATTTGAGGGGTGATTTATATCAGTTACCTGGTGTATTTGTTATGACCTTAAAGATTTTTCTTTTTAATGAGGGTCTAATTTAGTGAACAAGAGTAGAAGTAGACATTAAAGCATACTTGATTCACTTTTAAGTGCATTTTTTTGAATTAGGAGTTAAATTAATCTCTACAGGAAATTTGAAACTTGATTTAAGAGTTGTTATTTTAAACTGGTGCAGTGGTCATTGAGCATTTGAAGTGGTGATGGTGCTTAAAGAGACTCTTAACATGATTATGTAGACAGGGTCTTTTTTCAGATGTCTACCAAAGGCAGATTTTAGGACTTTTCATCAAGGTCCTTATTATTTGACTGTTGTATTAAAGTAAAATGACAAAGAAACAAATATGATCGACTTAAATCCAACCTAATGTTGACTCTTAGCATAACACATGATTTGTTCTCTCAGAGAAAAAATATACATAGTGTGCTGTTTATTAAAGATACTTTAATCACATTAGTCATCTCTGGTTGTTTTGTGTAATTTATGAACATATGACATTTTGATGATTTTTTTTTTAATGCTAAACACGAATTTACTCTCGTGCTAATGCCATTGTATAGGTCATTTAAAGGGAACACTTTGCACTTTGAGACTTCAGTGTGGATAGTCTGTTAATAAAAAACAGCTCTTTCATCCATTGATCACATTTCCACATCAGAGGTCAGCACCATATGTTCTGTTCTTTGGATTTTGGATACTGAACAGATTTCACAGCCCTTATTCTATTATTCTAGCTCCTCAGATAGACCCTACATAGTTTTCTTTTCAATGGAATCTTCAGCAAATTATATGCAGCTTCGGCTGGTATTCATTTAAATCATTAACATCAGCAGTTCCAGTTTTCATCAGTTCCAATGGGATTTAACAAAAAATGTTCTGTGGAACAATAAACTCCATATAATATTTAAAAAAAAACAGAATAAGAGTGGCAAGTCTGTAATAACTGTTGAATTTAATATATCAGAGGTAGTCTGCTGCTTTTTTGACATATTTTTCAAGACTTCGGGAATGTGTCAGATAATAGAATAAATCACTGTGCGTCAAATCCAAATTGTTTGGAGATTTGCTCGTGTTGGTTAGAATTTCGTGCCTCTGATCATCCTTCCCTAGGGAAAACAAGCCCTGAAGCTTTATCAATATACTGTAGAATTAGATTAAAACAAGTAACAAGACATCTACAAGTATGCCGAGAAAATGTGTGCTACATATGTCTTGACATGTAGCTATAATGCTTCCATCTAACTGCAGCACTGTCTATTTGTTGTAGCCACTTACACATGTGATTTTGCTTAAACAAACAAATCTCACCTGCTCACCTAATAGCATGATTTTCTTTGATCAAGCTGGAAATGTGGATGACAACATAAAGTTATATGGATGCAAAATAATATATATTACAGATGTCAGGAATGTTAACAAAATGTGGAGTGCATTCCTAGCTGGGTGGATTTGAACTTATGTTCCACTTTCTCAAAGAACACTGTAGAACCATGGTCTACCAACTCAACTGTTAGTCTGACCTGTGCCTAGCAACATATTCTAGAATCTAGACAGTCTCTTAGGAAGTATCCAATTACTTGATGTCCCTTAACTCCCATCCTCACATCAACTGGCTAGAAAATCACACTTCAGATTCGCTAAGTTGCCAGAGCATTAATACTCTTGGATCATCTTGATATTCTGCTTCAGGCCATTATAATCTTGTCCCTAAAGCTTGCTTGTTAACTTATTGTCAAGCTGCTGATACTGTCTGTGGTCCAAAAGTTCTCTATGACCTGCTATCAAGATACAGATGATTCATCCTTGTTTTCTTTGACAAGTCACGCCAAGTCAACGACCTGGAGACTGGACCTATGGATTTTAGGATTTTCATGGATTAATATGGATACGGATTAATATAGCTCCCTCTCAGGTATTGCTCACAAGCTATTGGGGATCATAAAGTCCTCTGTAACCCTCATGGTTCTTTAATAGCAGGACCACCCACTCCCGCCCAAATGTGAAAATTCCCCTCAGAGCAATTCTGTGTCATTTCTAAATATGGTGTAAAATAGAGAAATTAGACATAAACAAGGTTATTCAAAGTTAATTCAAAGTTAATTTAAAATTTAAGTTCAAACTAGCTGAACTGGAAAAATATTCCTCAATGCTTTCAGTTTGGCTGCTTTGGCCTTAAGTTTCAAATTCAATTTGGAATCACTTTACATTCTCACAAGCCCTCAACCTCAAACCACTTACATACACATTCAACATCAGTTACTTTCCCCGGTTTATCTTGTAACATACCCTCACCTCACTTCCAAATCACTTGCACCTACCATCCCTGTCCCTCACCTACCCACTTACATCAACATCCGCACACATTCACACACAGTTTACCTACATCCATTCAGCCACACATTGCTATCCGGCCACCCATATAACCACATACTCTGAGCCAGTCATATTCTTGCACCCTCCCACCTCACTCTCTAATAATCACACACACACAGCCACCTACCTCCATTCACCCAGTCACATATTGCCATCCAACCACCAACCCAGTCATGTTCACTATTCAGTCATACCCCAAACTATTCATAGTCATCAACGCAATCACAGCGACAGAATGTCACATGTATTTATGTACAAAGGGCTGGGGCACACTGAGGAACCCTTCCTATAGGCAGACTAGGCAGTGGCCTAGGGCGCTCTGTGAGAGGGGGCACCCACAGGGGCTGTAATACTGTCAGAATCCCCCATGAGAGTATGCTGGCAGAGTTTACTCACCGAGAACACAGAGACCCGGCCTCTGCCTGTGACAGAGATTCTGGCGCCCTCCCCTCACTACTGCCGCCCTCCTCCTTGTAAATCAGCAAAATAAAATGCTTTCATCAAAGCATAGGGGTCACTCTTCGCCTCTTTGTCCACCCACAAACCCTTAAAACGGCCTTCTCATAACTAACCCCGCCTTTCTTGGCCCAAATATTATAACTCCGCCTGCCTCTAACCCCTCCACCCAAGTTCCTTCCTTTCAGAAGTCCTTTGAAGAGGCGGCCAGTGGGAGGGAGATGGTTCCATGTGCTGTTCCCCCTGTCCTGTTTCTGGTAGGAGTGATCACAGAAGCATGACACAGAACAGGTACCACACTAACTAACTGGGCTGCTTCCAGTGCCTCTAGACCCCACCTGAGTATGTGAGGAAAGGAGGGCAGTTTATTATGTGTGTGTATTTTGCCTGTGTGTGTTTTAGACAGTGTATGAGTGCCTCTGTATGTTTATTAGGTAGTATCTGTGTGTGTGTGTGTGTGTGTGTATAAGGCAGTGTCTGTGTGTATTAGACAGTGTCTGACTGTGTGTGTTTGTATTAGGCAGTGTGTGTCTCTACTGGGCAGTTTGTGAATGTATTATGCAGTGTGTGTATGTATGTATTAAGCATGCAGTTTTTATCAAACATGTGGAATGTATATCGCCCAACAGTTGGGACATGCAGTTTGGGCATTGGACAGGAAGATTTTTTCTTTTAGGGCTGCCTTGAGGTGTTGGTGCCAAGCAGGGAGTCTACCTCCGGCAGGCATACTGGGATGCTGTAACTGGGCCTTGCTGCAGCTCACAGTGAGGTGTGAAGAGCGGCAGCATCCAACTGCTCTTCAAGGTGCTCAAGGCTCATGGGCGCCGGGATTCAGAGTGATGCCATACCCGGCAGCCATCAAGCTATAAAGGGCAATGTAAGCATGTAACAGGGTGCTGCAGGTAATTTTGACTGTGTGTGTGTCCGATAATGTGTAGTTTGTGTTTGTATGGGTCGGTGTGTGCAAGTGTGCAGTGTGTTTGAGTATAGGTCAGTGTTCAGTGTGTTTGTGTATGGGTCAGTGTGAGTGTGTGTCGGTGTGTGTGTGTATAGGTCAGTGTTAGTGTCAGTGTGCAGTGTGTGTATGGGTCAGTGTTGGTGAGTGTCAGTGGGCAGTGTGTTTCTGTATGGGTCAATGTGTTTATGTATGAGTAATATGTTTGGGTTTACTTTAGTCCCTTGGACAAGTAGATTTAATAAAATATATAACCATACCCCTGTATGCATATATAAAGCAGTTTGTGTGTGTGAATTTATTAGGCAGTGTGTGAGTATGAGACAATTTGTGTATTGGTGTATATATTACATGTATGTAATAATCATATATCTCAATGTACTTATTAGGCAGTGTGTGAGTATGTATCAATAAAGCAGTTTACGTGTGTGTAAGGCAGCGTGTGTATGTATTGGGTAGTTTGTGTATGTATTAGGCAGAGTGTGAGTGTATGCATTAGGCAGTGTTTGTATTAGAGTTTGTGAGTATAATGCAGTTTTTATATATTGGTGTATGTATTCAACAGTTTCTGTGTGTGTGTATTAGGCATTTTGTGAGCATGTATGTATAATGCAATTTTTTCTGTGTGTGTAGTAGGCAGTGTGTGTGTGTGTGTATGAATAAGGCAGTTTTTGGTGAGTGTGTGTATGTATAAGGCAGTTTGCTAAGAGAGAGGAATACTCCACACACAAAGTATTTCAGGTTGCTGAAGTGCTTTATATGTTTGGAGTTTGTCATTTTCTTGACAGTTTATAAAATGGCTGGTTTTAATAGAAATTGGACCTTTTATAATTGAGGACAAAACATCTCCCTCTCTGTCATGCAGCTAGTAAGATTTTCTTCCACTTCCTTTAGCTCCACAGAGCCAGCAGAAGAGGCAGACATGCTGTACTAACATTCTCCCTTTCTCAATGAGTTGAACTAGGGAAACTTGGGAAAGCTGTGATCGAGTGTGCATGTGCACAACTACAACCCAGAACAGAGGCTTCTCGGTGAGAAGCTTCTGATTGGATAGCTTTCTGGAAAAAAAAACATTTTCTTTGAGGGTCTATCTACTAAATTGTTAAAATAAATCAGTGGAATGTCTCCTTTTGGAGTTTAGTGAATAAACTTGTAGAACTATCTCATGAGGGGGACCTTTGCGTAGGGTGGCATAATACCTAAGGCCCTGGCCTTAGGGCAGTAGAGAAGGTAAATCCAGCCCTGAAAATGCTCTATCCCTGTCTGTCTAACTGAAACACAGATTCTAAATGCTATAACTGCACTACAGTAATAATCAGGAACTTCAAAGATTAGCATGAAACTTGGAAGTGCCTCTAGGCTCCCCATCTGGGATATAACTGCACATTTGGGACCCCTCCCCCCTCAGCTTCAAGCTTTGGAAGGGTCTGGGGATAAGGGATTATGTATATTTTATCATACGGGACTTTAAAGTCCCACACCTGGGGTTTCCGCTTCTAAATATTCACAGTCACAACACTAATCATTTTTTCCGACCTCCGTGCTTTTGTTTAACACCTTAGTGCTAATGTTAAATATAATTTTCTATGTTATTATGACTGGTTACTAAAAATATCCAGGAGGCCAAATATAAAATATGAGTTATCGTGCAGTATAATGTCATGAAGAAAAAAGGAATTCAACAGCTTTTAGGTCCAAAGTGTCCAGCTGTAAGAGTAACTTATTCCCACTGGTCCCTTCTTCAGTTTATCTGATCCAGAAAAAAACAAGCAACCAAAAGAATAGAAGCTGGAATACGGTGGAAGGCGGAATGTATCCTTGCTACACCCAAAAAATCCAAATGCCCCTTTATAAAAAATAAGTATTATTTTTGTTGGTAATTATTTTTCATAACCTTCACTCTCTATTGGAGGAACAGGACTTACCACAACCGGAGGCTGATGCCCTTTACATTGTTGAGGCTAGTATCTTTCCAGGATTCAAGGTTGCCTCTATGTTTTACCCCCAGGCTGATAAGGGACATTATATACAAATGTTCTATGATCTGGTGGTTAAGGATCTTAAAGATTTGTGTTCAGGTCTGATCGCTAGAAGGAATAAACTTTCCAGTTTCTAAACCAGCAGGAATTACTAGCTATTAAAAGTTTAAGGAATAACAAGGATCTTATCATTAAGGGAGCTGACAAAGGAGGTGGTATTGTTCTATAAAATAAGAAGGACTATATAGATGAAGCCTATAACATGCTTGGGAATGAAGAATATTATAAGATTCTACAAAGTGACCCCACTAGGGGGTTTGAAAAATAATTAAAGATCGTTATAGAACAGTCCTTTTGTCATGGCTGTATTGATAAAAAAAGGAAAGGGGTTTCTTTTTGATATCAAAAGGTAATATTGCCATTTTATATCATTTGCCTAAAGTCTATAAAATGCTGACTCACCCCCCTGGTCATCCCATTATTTTCGGTATGGGCTCCCTTATCTCTCATATTTCCAAATGGGTAGATTTTCATCTCCAGAGATATGTCCTGAATCTTCCTTCATTGATAAAGGATACAGGACATGTGCTGCCCCTAGTTAAGGAAGTGGAATGGTTGGATCATTATTGTTGGATAACTATTGATGTATTATCCTTATATACCAATATTGATCATTCCCTTGGCCTAAAAGCTCTCTCTCATTATGTTCTCTGACCCATTACTCCCAGAAATACAGGCTAATTATGTGTGTAATTTAAGTTTACTGAATTTATTCTGAAGCATAACTATTTTCAATTTAATGAAGTCTTTTATCTGCCAATTAAAGGGAATGCGATGGGGGCGAGTTTCGCCCCTTCCTATGCTAATTTATTCATGGGATTCTGGGAGAACACCATGATTTTGAGGAACCCTCATTGGATGGGGCGACTCGCCCTCTATCGCAGGTTCATTGACAATGTCCTCATTATCTGGAAGGGAGGTTGGGATGAAATAGCAGAATGTATCTCCTATCTCAATAATAACAAATGCGGTCTTTCCTTCACTTACCATAGACACTCATCCACTATAGATTTTCTTGATCTCACTTTAACTGGGTTGGAAGGAAAGGTCCCCACTAAGACCTACCAGAAAAATGTTGATGTCAATGGGTACCTACATGCAGAGAGTGGTCACCACCCTACATGGGTCAATTTATTAGATTGAGACGCAACTGTTCATCCTTGTTGGATTTTGAGAAAGAGTCCCTGGTATTATGCCACCGTTTTATGGAAAAGGCATACCCTGTAGAACATATTCGGAGGGCTTATCTCTGAATGCTAGGTCTATGAATAGGGAGAATCTTATAGATCCACCCACCAACTTGAATCGTGGGGAATCATGTTGGTTCAGGAGTTAAACCTAGAAGGTGTACAGCATAATGATGATCATCAACTTATTCTTGATCTGCTTGATGATTATAATCTTTCCCAAATGAAAAGGATGACATTTGATATTAGTACGAAGGAAGTGGGTATAGGTACCACCCCTGTTTTACCACTACATTTAATAGGGCATTTGATGATATCATAGGTATCTTTTATAGGTATTGGTCAATCCTCAAAAAAGACCCGTGGTTATGTTTTAGTACATTGGAACGACTTAATATCACGTTTAGAAAAGCCCCTAACTTGAAGAATATATTTGCCCCCTCTAAATTGAATGGCAGTACTGGTGGGCTTTCGAAAAAATTAAAAACAGTGTGAACAATATGCGTTGTGGACATAATAGATGCCTCACGTGGATTTATTTGCCATAAAGTGTCCACTTTTAAACCTTATAAGGGTGAAGAAATGTTTGTTGTAACACATAAGATTACCTGCGATACCTCCTTCGTTGTTTATTTGTTAATTTGTCCGTGTGGCCAACATTATGTGGGTCAAACCATCAGACTTCTTAAATTTAGATTCAGGGAGCACAGATTGGCCATACTGAATAGGAACACTAGATCTCCAGTAGCATGTCACTTTGAAATGTTCCATACCAGTGACCCCACTCGAATTAAACTGATGGGGATTGATCTCACTAGGGTCGAATCCGACTGGATTCTTTAGCACCTACCGGTCTAAATGAGGAGCTCGAGCTATTTTCATAAGCCCTTGTTAGATAGTTTTTTTCTTTTTCAACCATAGCTACATTTTTTTTTGAAATGTTAAGGATTCTAGATGTGGTCACCATTTTTCAATCTTATTGATGGACCACATAGGGAACTACTGTTGAAGGTACTAGAAGTTTTGTTATGTTTCTTTATGTGTTTAATATACATATTTTCTACTTGATTTAAAACTTTTTGAGAGGTGTTGTGTCCCTATTCTATTTGTAAGAGACATACTGAATATAAGAATGTTCTGCCAGCCTTCCTCTATTTGCTTTTCTTAGACCGGATCTCAATTAGGTTCTATGGATCCGGGATCTTACGTTATGTTTGCTATAAAGTAATTACTCTATATGTGTTTTATATTTATATTTATTTTTCTTTATTATTTTTATTACATATTCTTCATTGTTTTCTGCCTTTCTTATATAATCGTTTTGCCTTTCGAATATAATCAGGAGACTTGTTGTTTAAGCATTATTATTATAGCACTTGGTGCCTAACGGAGATATTAGCTCCATTGACACCAAGAAATCTGTAATTGTCTATTTATAAATTATATGCATTCTTAAAGATATATATGGCTTAACTTTAGTATAGATATAATCATCATTATTACCTTATCTATTTTATCTACTTGTAATGTTAATTTTTGTGGTGAAATTTAGGTTTTCGTGAATATTATGAAAATACAGTCCGGTTTCAATGCCTGTTCTCTGACCTTGATTAGAGAGGGTATTTAAACCCTGGGTGTGTAGCATTTTGGTGTCTTGATAAAGTTTCAGAAGTGAAACGAAACGCATTGATCTTTGCACAAAGCTGTTTTGGCTGTTTCCTTGCCTCCAGCTTTGCAACCCATCTGGCACCTTGTCTTTCCTGGCTGATTTCCGCGGTCTTTTGTGAAGATCCCCACAGTGGTGCTTCAACGAGAGGTTTTTGCATCCTGGGCAGCATCTCCTACGCCTTTGTGTTACTAATACCGCTGTCTTTTTCGAAGACCCTGACCGCGGTATTAAGGTTTAACATTTTTTGTTTTATAGTGCATCTGGCTGCTCCCACTCTTCATTAATTTATGTGGTGTCATCTGGGGGTCTTTCTGGTTACCCCTTACTTGGATTTTATTTCTACCTCTGGTGGGGGCCCACACCGAGGTCAGGTACTTTTTATTTATTTTTCATATTTATTGGTATTTTTATATTATTTGATGTATATATATTTTTTGCTGTGTTTGTTCCTTTTGGCATTTTATCCATACCATTGATGTATTTTTATATGATTCTTTGACATGTCTAAAGCTGAGCACATCTATCAGCTTTGTTGTATATGGATACTATGCTGAGTATTTAATTAATTGTTTTATACTTTGTTGCTATTTTGTGTAATAACCATTATTACGGTTTCTAATGCTATTTCCAGTATTCCAGCTTGGGTATAACCATTAGGGTGGTTGTGAAACAGCTTTTGAATAATTTTATGATAGTTTTTTATGTGATAATTATTAAAAGATTTATACTTTTATATTGAATTATTTAGTCTGTGATTTTTCATTGGGAGCGCACACATCTTTTGGTTTATTGTGATTGCTCAATTCAGTCGCTTGCCGGTGTTTTGTTGCCGCCCCTATTTAATTATATTTGATTTATAGTGTAGTTGTACTGTTTCCCATATCCGATTTTTTGTTGGTAATGCAACATACATAATATTAAAAGCAATAGACATTTTATATAAGAAAAAGTGCCTAGTTAATTGGTCACTCCACCATCATCTCAATTGTTGTTATGAGAGCTAGAGTCTGTGGCTGCCAGATGGTTGGTAACCCAAAGTTGACATTGAGAAAAAAGTGCAAGAAAGATAAGTAATCTCGGGCTATCACCAGCACCCAGTCAAAGCCTGGGAGAGTGTGACCACTTTGGGGTTAAAACAAAATGGGTTTAACACTTTAACCCCTTAAGGACCAAACTTCTGGAATAAAGGGGAATCATGACATGTCAGACATGTCATGTGTCCTTAAGGGGTTAAGGAAAAGAAGATCCAGGAGTGCCAAGCACCATAAAATCTGCATTAAGATTACGTTGTTATGGTGCATAGAGTGTTCCTTTAACACATTTAAATGCATGACAATTTCAAGGAATAAAAAAACATTATTTATTTTGCAATCAACAAATACGTAGAAATAAAATAAACATCTTGGTAAACTAAAATGAACTATTACTCATCATGCCTTTCAAGCTTATAATTATCCAATTAGTGGGTGATTTTCAATATATCATTGTGGTCACTCAAAGTTTTTATTCAAGTATGAATGAGTCATAGTTAAAGTATTAGCTAGTGAATGTAGTAATTTATGCATTATCACAATTCTTTTAACTCTGAACTCTGTAATAAGGGGGAATAGAGAATGATATTATGTAACAATCAGCAAAAGCCTAATGGAAAGCATTTAACAAGATTTGCAGTGCCTCCTGCCAGTAAGGATAAAATAACCTCATCACCGGCCCACTTACCATCATACAGCAAAGACTGCTATTCTAAAAAAATACTGTAAACATCGCTGGCAAGTCTTTCACATTTTTGTTTTGTCATTTTTTGTTTTTGTCAATGGTCAATGTATTTATTGAAGCATTCTTTTTTCTTGCTGCCTAAAGTTTGTTACATGCTCTTCACAATACAGAACTTTGTTAGTGGCCTAAAAGTTTCATGTGATAATTTTTTTTTGTTCCCAGGTTGGGAAGTTTGTGCTGGAGCATCTATGGTGGAATATTGCTTGCTCCAAACCCAGAAATCTAGAGAACATTCCAACTCAAATTTATGAAAATTCTTTGCGATTCCGTGGTGTACCCTCTTTTGTCAGAACTACTTTTGGAACTTGCTTTTTGTTAATTGGGTAATGAATATTACTTTTCTATCTTTGTGGAGTACTTTTTTCTAGTATTCTCATTTCTTCAAAATATCAAAAAAATAAACTGGTGCACAACAAATAAATATTTAAAAATGATACTTGTATGTATGTGACAAACTACCCTGAAAGCCCTGTGATTCCCCTCTCACCTGCTATTTGATATTTATTTGGTAGTTTGATCTGCCAAGACAACCCCTGGCTCATTATGTTCAAAGTAACCACAAAGTTAAGGTCTCTCCCTTGGCGACCGCCATTCGTGAAACCGAACAACAAGTGCGCGGGAAAATGGCGGCCATCTTGTCTCCTGAACGCAGGCAGTGGTACTTGGTTGTTGAGTGTCTTATATCTTACTGTGTAAAACTTTATTTTCTTGAGTAGAAATAAAATAAGTAAAAACAAGAAGCAGGTATAAGACTGTGGAGTCAATGTACAAGTATATAGCTTGATTAAGTTCTCAAATCAAGTCCAGCAATATGAAATTTCTACTCTACTATTGCCTCCATGCTTGCAATCTCGCAGTTTTGTGTCGGCTTTGCATGACGCGTTTCGGCAACAGTATAAACTGTTGCATATTGTAACCATGTAGCAGCTGATTGCTCCAATTGCTGCTTTAATGGTAATTATCCAAACAAACTTATGGATTAAAATACACATAGCTAAATATTAATACTGTGTGTTCACACAACCTTGTATGGGCAAAGACTTATATCAATAGTAAATCATGCTGGCTCACTTAAGGCAACAGCTACCTGCTGTAAGAAATTGCAGAGCTTTGGAGTTTGGATATTTTTTCCGATATGGTGAGGCTGCCCGATAATTAAAAAATGTTGATCTGATGTGTTTCTTTGATATTTTCCCATACTGATGTTACCCTCTTTTTTAAGACTGATGTTACATTGGTGGGCCTCTTTCCCTATACTGTTCCAAGGGAAATGGTGCCATATTCATGACATGGTTTTTGACTGCTGAACATCTCTTGGCATATAATTGGTGTGTACTTGAATTGATGTCCTACTTATCTCATACTAAAACAATGGAGTTCGTGACTCATACTTCAAATAACATTATTTTTCTGAAAATTGTTAAAGGATTTTTTTTGAGAAAACTAACAATGTTTACAAGATGGTTTAATATGAAATTGTCTTTTAAACTTCTATTTAAGGATCTCTCTCCTCCTCTCGAACCATCCCCCACTCCTTCCTTTCTTATTTTCATTACTTTATCATACTTCAATAATTTTCTATTTGACCCCTGAGTACTGCTCAGGTTTTATCCAATAACAATGTGTATAAAAAAAATAAGTTTCAATACAATGTTCCATAATTTGAGAGGCCGACAAAATTGTTTTTTTTAAGTCTGTCAATTATTGTGTCACAGAATATTCATCAAAAGTGAAACCATGATTTCTTTTATGCACTTTCCACAGATTTCTCACACAAATTATATAGCTTTCTTACAAAAAAAAAACATGGTTGGCCTCCACAGATTTTTCTAGATTAAAAAAAATCTACTAAATTTGGGCATTCAATTTTGGCTGAATTGCAATTCTCCCAAATGTAGGCCAATCAGTTGTTCAACTCTGTATGCCATGGCCTCATCTCACACTCATACTCACTCACAGGAACAGCGATTGTGATGCTCTGCATTTTTTTTCTTCTCAGTACTCTCTCCCAGGTCTCTGATCTATTCCACCCCTCATCACTGCAGTCAGACAGGGGCATCTGTTGTCTTTGTGCAGGAGACACACTTTCGGGCAGGTTCACAAACCATATCTACCCAATATGGTATTTTGGAGATAATGAGTCTAATAAATCAAGAGGTATGGCCATCCTTATTCATAAAACTGTACTATTTATAGAATGCTCAGTTCTGATGGATCAGGTGGGGTCCCTTTCTCTTCCTTTAACACACAAACCGAGACACAAGCTACATATCCACAAATATCTAAATATATGCAACTAACAGGGTACAACACAGATTACTGAATAAAACACTCTATGAGCTACAGAATTTTGAAGAGGGTTTGCTGGTATTGGGGGACATTTTCACTTTATTATGGAGCCTCACTTGGGCACTCCAGCCTCATATCCACGAAAGGAGATCACTACATGGTCACCATTACAAGAGCCTCATGCATAAACACACCATTTTCAACTGGAGACTCAACGAGTATCTTCTATCCCAGCTGCATATTGTAGCGTAGGCTATGGAGACTCTTGCTGATTATTTCAAGGAAAATACCCCTAACCAGACGTCCCTTTTTCTGTCTGGGAAGCACATAAAAGTGTCATAAGGGGATTTTTTAAGGACACAAATTCTGGAATAAAAGGGAATCATGACGGAATATTTCCGTCATGTGTCCTTAAGGTGTTAAAGAAGAGCTCTGAACTGAACAGCAAATGGAGGGGAATTTCAACTTTATTATCAATATATAATATAATATTATCAACAAATATCCAAGACATAGACTCAAAAAATAGTCTCCCACACTCTTTTCATCCGTCCAAGCTCCTGCAGCACAGATGGGAACTCTCCACCATTCTAATTGCAAAATACCATTGGTCTTTTACACAAAATGA
Source organism: Pelobates cultripes (assembly GCA_933207985.1). NCBI lineage: Eukaryota > Metazoa > Chordata > Amphibia > Anura > Pelobatidae > Pelobates > Pelobates cultripes. Next base: position 369,334,864 of record OW240912.1, read on the forward strand.
AAACCAAAGTGCTAACTGCTATGCTTAATAAAAAGAAGCAAATGGTATACATTAAGAAAATATGAGACAAGACCAACAAGATTTGCCATCTCCCTGCAGAGATTCTCACTGTCATTTGTAGGTTCTGTTTGGACAAGACAGCGGAGGCGCAAACGCACCTCATCTAAGATATACAGAACTACTTAATCTTAAATGTAAAGCAGGTCCTGTCTACCAGAAAGATGAGGCAGTTAAAATGATAAAGCCTGGCAAAAGCCCAGGCCCGGATGGCTTGCCCCTCCACTACTACAAGTGTCTAGCAGACTTCACTATACCGTCAATTTGCTAGTACATATAATGCAATATGGGAGGGTCACCGAATTCCCACCCAAACATTGGCTACACACAACACCATTACTCAGAAGGAGGGTAAAGAAGTTGAGCAGTGTGTGAGTTACTGACAAATTGCTCTGCTTAATTGTGACTTGAAGCTTTTTGCTAAAGGTCTGGCCACATTACTACAGCCCTTTATCCAATCCCTGATACATTTAGATCAGGTGGGAGTTTTGCTAAACTGTGAAGCCCACAATAACACCATTTGAACAGTAATGTGATTGCATGGGGGTCCTACAATTTACTATCATGGAGAAGGCATTCAACAGGGACCATTGGAGCTTCCTGTTCCAAAACCGTCAGCTTGTTCATTGTGAACGGGGTACTTACAGAATGCTTTTTGATTCAAAACAGTACCCTCCAAGGCCATTCCCTATTACCGATGCTCTTCATCCTTGCCCTTGAACAGTTCTTTAAGTCTGTCTGACAGAACCTTATCATAACTGGAATACAGATGAGAGACATACATCATAAAATGGCAGCTTCTGATGATGATTTGTTAAATTTTCACTCCTTGCCGCATTTGTGGAATATGGTAGGCTATTACATTAAAAGATTAACTATAAAAAATCCACGATCTTAAATATTGACTTGCTAAGTAGGCACACCCTCCCACTCCACCAGGGCTTTGCCTTTAAATGGGTTGATATGAAAATTAGATATTTGGGAATTTGGCTTATGACTAAATTATCAGATTTGTTTTCTAACATTTTCTCCCCATTTTTTCAGAGAGAGGTCTCCTTTTCTGCCTCTTGTATCTCTTCCAGAGAATACCTAATAATAATACAGGGAGCATTTTTCACTTCTCTATGGACAGCTCTGTTGGGGTATGTCTGGAAGTATGTCTGGCAGGGGATGAGACCTCACCAAAGATTCTGTCAGCTCACTTGACCAAAACCTGAAGGGGGCTTGGCCCTACCTGATTTTAAGTTTTATCACACCACCTGTCATCTTTTGAGGGTAGTTGAGTGGACAAGGCAAGATGTTTGTAAATTGTGGAGGAAAGGTTTGTAAGCTGAGGAGGTGTTGCTGGAAATCCCACTCTCAGCCCTCACAAGACTCCCCCCTTCTTACATACTTTTTTTTGTTATTGTCCTTTTTCTACCACTGCACATTATAAATCTCATATGCAGTCTGATACAGTTTAGAAACACTAATCCTTTGTTTGGCTGCATTTATCAACTCATGTTTCATGTTAATCTACTGCTCGAAAATTGGAGAACTGCGAGTCTCAGAAGTGATCATATGAGAAATTAAGGTTCTGCATGACCTACCCTGTATATGTTAAAGCAGAAAAATATTTTCTTCTTTTTTCCTTTTACTCTTTCTTTTATTAATATGACTGTATTAACCTGTATAAGCTAATGCCAAGAGTAAATATGATATTTTTGAAAACAAAAAAAAAAGCATTTTGCAGTGGTGTGTCAAGTGGTTTGTTTTAGGTGTTCAATTTGTTTTGATATTGGATGGTTCCATTATCGATACTTCTTCTTTGGAAGGACTGTGATTGCTTTACTAATATAGAGTATATGTGTCATGGTTGCTGGAGTCTTGTGTTTTCCCGGTCGCTGCACGTGCTCTCACCGAATTTATTTCACGCACGCCCAAAATTCCGTTTTGAACTATGCATTCAGCAGACCAAATGCGATCTGACAACATCCTGAATAGGCCTCATGTGATTTGTTTACCACCCATGAGCCATCTGGAACTCTAATATGACATTATCTAATAGGCAACAAGCCCTGTCTTTTTGTATTCACATCTCCCACTCATTGTTGCCATGTTTTGGTTCTAGTTAGCCCAATAGCTCATATGTATTCTGATTATCTGGTATCTGAATTTTGGATTGTTATTATTGTTCTCCTGACCTCTGTATTTTTTTTACCTTGGCTAATTTACCATGTATCCAGTTTTCTCCTATCTTTGACCTCAGTTATTACTTTGACTCTGTCCACCGTTAACCCGGCCACTCTACGGTCTGGTACACCGCAGTCTACTTTTTGTTGTGTGCGGGGGTCTATGTGTTTAGGTTCCTATCCCATCCTGGCAACATGGCCTGTAGAAAAGTATTGGAATGGTGATATTATTTGACAGATGTCAGCATGTCAATAATTAGCAAACAATAGAGTGCAATTCCTCATGTGTGATTCACTATAGCTTAGTCACATGAGCAAAAATATCAGTTAGTAATGAGATACTGAATGCCTAAGTTATCAGTATCACCATCAGCATCCGTAAATTACCATCATTAGTTTGATGATCGTGATACTCAGATTAGTGTACCACAATTATAGATTCATGATGTATTTGTACTGCCGTATGGAGTTAGCTGCCCGTTTACCTCAGTTGTTCTGAAATAGACATGACATGAAGTTTAAACGGGTTTAATTACTTTTATTACAGTACTAGAATCTTTTTGAGCTTGTGTACGAGAGCAGTAGAACCTAGACGTCCCAATATAAGGGAATTTTGCAGAGCTGACGACCCAAACCTTAAAATTCCTGTACATTCCATGCCTGCAAAAGCACGATGAAGATATATACACACACACCATTAAAACACAAAGCTACCTAGATTAAGATTGTTTATTTACCATTTATTTCAAAAGACCGGACAAAGAACTGCAAAATAACACTGCTGAAAAGAAATGATGAATTTGCACAGATTTACACTTGAGATGAATAAACAGTTGTTACATGAGATGGTAATAATTGAACACAATAGGAAAGAGAAGCATGGGAATATAAACTTATAGAAGAGTTTAACTGTTGCATTATGGACAGATTGATGAAAATGGGATTATGTTGCATTACTCTACATAAACAAAATTGACCTTTTGCCCACTCATAGATGCTGATAATATGCATGAATAGAATTTCTCCTTGGATTTTTGTATTCCCTGGGAGACATAAAGAAAGAGGCATGTAGCTATTGCCACATCCTGTTTAGTTTTTCAAACAGCCTGTCTCTGTCTATTCAACCAACAGTATGAGCCATATTTGCTGCTAAATTGTTTAGCAAGGCTGTCCCGATGCAGAAATAATGCTTTATATGCTTCTTTGAAAGTCTAGCATGGATTGCAACATTACCTATGACACAAACGGCATTGCCAGGTACTGGAGTATATAGTTACCTGTGGCTGCTTCTTCTCACCAATCTCCCTTAGATACCCATGTCCACCCAATATTCACCCAACATCTATCTCCTTCTTTGAGCTTTGTTCTTTCCACAATTCCCTATCTTCCTGTGATTGCTGCTTCCTCTCCTCATACCTGTCATGCTTTACTTTTTCTGTGATGCAATCACTATAACACATGAATAACTGAAATAAAATAATGTCAGATATTGTTAATTAAATTCTTCATCTAATTGCTCTTACAGATATAAAGCTAAAATCACCATAGGTTTGTCTGCTTAGCATAAAAGGTGTTTTAGTTGGGGGACGGCGCCTGATCTCCGATCTAACCAGGAATGCTTTGTGCTCCTGAATTTTTTGCTGAATTTGGGGTATACTACCCAATTTTGGGGCTTCCATGCCAACTACTCTGAATACATATGGTCAGGAAACCCCAGGCTAGCTGATCGCTAACTTACCCAAACGTTATCCTACACTGTGAGCCTGGGAGCTCTGCTGCGGCCTTCTGAGGATGGTGCTGAGGAGAAAGTGGCTGATCCCCTCATGCTGCAACCCAGGGCTTGTGCCAGCAGCACGTTTTGCCCCCCAAGCCCCAGACTGGTGGGGGTCATCCCAGTCCCTCAGAGCAGACCTGAGCAACTGTACCCGCACTTAGCACTCTTGACAGTTTCCCTTGGAAACCCATGCCGAGAGCACGAAAAAGAGAGCCTCCTGAGACCATGCTGCGGATTCCTTGCGGAGACTGGATGCAATTTTTCAGTGTTTCTGGCTTAGAGTAAAGCATTGTGTTCTAAACGCTGAGCTCCTTATGCACAAGAGTGATGGGAGAATCAAGTAACAGTTGGTGAAGGGGCCTACTCAGGGCAATACCTGCAATGCAAAACCGGCACAATCTACAGCACGCCCTCCAAAGCCGAGAGCCACAAGGGGTTTACCTGCAACAAGTGGCTCCAACCATCCTCCACAGGGGATAGACTTGGACTGCTGTAGTACCCAAGTCTGTGGTACATGGATGCCGGCACTCACACAAGCATGGGGCTGGAGTGGTCCCCGATCCGGTAGAAATGTCTCGGAGGATGGCAAAGTCACACAGCTGCAGATGGGAGTGGGCTAATTCTGACAGGGGACTGCTGCCCAGACTTTTTGCCACTTGATAATAGCAGTAGTTATGTGAATTATTGAATATGTCAACCACCTAGAAATTCGTTTTATTTGAGTTTCTCAATAGTTTCTTTATTTTCATTTTTAGACATCTCGCTGCCTTATAACGTAAGGGTAGTGTGCTATTCTCTGGTATTCTCTTTCCTGAGGTTATACCGAGTGTTAACTGTCAAGTGTTTTAGCGTTGCATTGCTATTCGAGCCTCCAAGTCTTGTCATGAGCTTAGACATAAATGCATAGCTTGTTTACTATCTTATTTACAAAAATGTTGATAAGCTTGTAGAATGCTGTTAGGGCACCTCAAGCCTGCTTGCAAACTTATGCACTGCAAAAACTTTACCGTTTTTTCAATGGAGATATAGAACAGCAAGAAATTAATTTAAAAAAATTGATGTTTACAGAAACAAGAAATGTTTTACAATTTTTGTTATATATCTTATACAAATGTCTCCAGAATAGATGAAATAAAATCTGTTTTGCATAATGGTCCAAGGATGTTGAAGTTTTGGTGCCAAGAGTTCTCTGTTCCAGATCCAAAGAACTCCCTGTTCCAGATCCAAATATATTATTTTGTATTTACTGCTGTCTGCCTTCTTTAGTATAGCCTATCATACTTTAACACACAATGTATAAATTGTATCTTTTCTATCAAGCCTGTATTATCACACGCTTTGAGTACAATAAAAAAGTCAAAGAATATGACCTTGAAAGATACAACTTGTTAATCACAATAGCATACCAACAACAAACCCATTTTAGAAAAAAATAAGGTAACTGTAACAGATCACCTGGCACCCCGACTGGGTACCTCTGTTGAAGGATGCTCCTAGCGCTTCCTGAGGGCTCCAAGCACTCCACTAGACACCATAACCACCACAGCTTGGTTGGGGTCTCGCCATCTCCTAGTCACCCTGGACCTATGACAAGGCTCCAGGTTTCAGTGGGTGAACCTCTCTTTCCCCAGACAGTGAAGCAGGAACAAGCTCTTAAAACAGCTTAGTGATTATCTTGTAGCGGTTTCCCCCAATAAGAGACAGGACTCTAAACTGAGGGTGAAGTAGAACTGTTTTAATGAGCATACAGGACTTTTTTATACACACATTTCCCCACAAGGTTACCACCTGTCATGGTTCTCACCGCAGCAGACAGACGGCCAGACATACCCAAGGAGTTCCCAACAAGGGTTTTGAACCAGGGAACTTTGCAGTCCTGATCCTGCTTCCTGTCTCTGAGCCACAGCAGCTTTTGTATTCCACAAGTCATTCCGGTCCTGTTTATCCTGGCATATCTATTATTCTGGGGGCTGTACCTTGACTTTGGATGTGCTTCACCTGACCCTGATCAGACATTAGCAGGGTATTTAAACTCAGCCTCGCCCTGTGATCAGGATCCTGTTGTGTGTTTCGTACCAGTGTTCCTGTTGTTTGATCTACTCTTATTATAGACCCCGGCTTCTGTCTACGTTTGCTCTGACCTCTGGCATCCCTTAACTTCGGCTACTCCTCGTTGTTCCTGTCCTCTGGCATCCTTTGACCTCGGCATTCCCTTGAGGATCCTGCTGTTTGAGTTCTTGCCTGTCCTGCGACTTGGTACTTCATCCTGCACAGCCCCCGTGCACAGACCCACAGGCAGGGTGAATTCTTACCTGACCACCTTGGCCTGTGGCTATCTGCAAGGGTGAGCAACATATCTGCGCTACCGACTCCCAACCCAGGTAAGACCCTGACACCACCCACATGGACCTTGTGGTACACAGGACACAAAGTTACAACAGCCAAACAACACAGTACAGTCAGACACTCCCAGCTAAGGCACACAAACCCTCCCCTCTGCCTGTGATACAATTGCTGAACAATAGGCTAACTTAATTATCACAGGCAGAAAATATACAGTTTTTACCCAAAACACAGAAACACCCCAAAACAGCAACATATCCCCATCAATCCTACATCCCTGGATAGCCCTGATCTGGATGAACAACATATCCAAAAATCACCCAGATCAGAGCAGGGGTTCAAAGGTTTTATGAAAGTCATATCTGACCAACCACAAGCATGGCTTTCATGCCCAAAACAAGATTTAGGCTGTGCGGCCGGTCTATCTTTTCCTCTATCCTGGAGAAAATTGGCTTAAGTGGCTGGGGTAAGCCAATTATCTCTAAGTCCAAAAACGGTTACAAAAACTACACAAAAATACATAACTCATATAATACAATGTTTAACCTATATGTCCAACATATCCCCAGATGGATTGGATCTGAGTGCTCAATATGTCCGAAAAGCGCTCACGAATACAGTTGGATCGCCATGTGGTTAAATAATAGCAAGGGCTGATGAGAGATTGAGGAGGGACAAAGCAGCCAGATTCAACTGGTCTGGCAGTGTACCTGGGACAAAGCCCTGCTGGAGAACAATAGGACAGGAAAAAGGGGGAGGGGAAGAGGCACATTTTCCCATGGAATTAAAGGGGCAGAAAAGGTGTTTTAAAAATCCCATAAGCCCAAATAGACTTTTTAAATGGCAATACACCCCAGGGGCCATAGTCACAGGGCAAGAGGCTGGCCTCTCCAAAAGTCAGTGGCGAAGTGTAGTTTATCACAGTAACCTTTTTTTCTAAGGTATCTTATGTTTATGGGAGCTCAACTGAAATAAGCTACTTAATTGTAATCTAGACATAATTTGAGATACAAATTTATGTAGTACAACAGTTGGATTATTACACTAAAAGGAGTGTGGCAAGTTTATTAGACTGATAAAATACAAACATGAATATTGACTCATGTCAATATATTACATTTGAACATGTGCTTCAAACATGTTGCTTAATTCCAAATAGAACCCACAGGTTCCTTTAATTCATATTTCCAAAAGGTTAAAGTCATGATTAAATGTAGTTTGCTGGACTACTTAATTGCACAGAATATATTGCTTGAAAGACAACGCTTGACCACAACGTTAAGGTATTATTTGGACACAGAATTCATGAAGCAGATGTAATTTACCCTTCGTGCTGATGACCATACTAGTCTTCTCTACAGCAGCATCACTGCTGAGAAATGTTTGTTCAGGTGTGCCTCCAATTCCATTTTTTTCTATACTAGTGGCTAGATCTACATCTGAACATCTGAATATAGAGGCTGTTGGTAACTCATACATACACTGTGTGTGTGTTTTGAGTCCAGACCCGATTCCTTTTCGGTCAAGCACACTGTCCCTCTTCTTCAGATGCTGCTTTGAAGTTACCAGAAGAAAGTATAAATTTGAGGAGATTTTGGATAGCAATGACACCATAGCAATATATATTTCATATAGAGCAGACTTATTATATGCATCGAAAATAACACATAAAAGCACGGTCACTTTAATTATTTAGTTAGAGCACTTTTGTGGCAGACCACCTTGCACCCCTACTGGGTACCTCCATCAATCTCTGCTTCCTATTAATCCTTGAGTACCATAATCACCGCACCTGACACTATAATCACCGTAAACCCCACAAACCGCTGCAGCTGGGGTCTCGCTGATCTCCACCCACCCTGGACCCAAGACCAGGATCCAGCTTCCACTGGGTAGACCTCTCCTAGTCCAGAGAGCAAAGCAGGCTGCTCTTACAGGAGCAATTGTTGTAAGCCATGGGAGAATAGTGATTATAGCAATCCCCAGAGTGAATATAGCTCTCCAACCCCACAAACATGAGCTTAGACATCATGAAGGGTAAAACAAATCTGTTTAATGGCAGCCACAACTGGCCTTATGTGCAGGTCCCCATGCAAGGGGCACTCCCCCCTGGACCTGAGAGTAAACTACAGTAAAAACATACACACGATTACATTGGCTCTAAGGTCCAGGACACTCCCATTCAAAATATATCAATCCCTCCCCCATGTCTGGGAGATAATTGAGTCAGCACTGTATTAAACTCCATTATCTCCATAGAAACATAGAAACATAGAATGTGACGGCAGATAAGAACCATTCGGCCCATCTAGTCTGCCCAATTTTCTAAATACTTTCATTAGTCCCTAGCCTTATGTTATAGTTAGGATAGCCTTATGCCTATCCCACGCATGCTTAAACTCCTTTACTGTGTTAACCTCTACCACTTCAGCTGGAAGGCTATTTCATGCATCCACTACCCTCTCAGTAAAGTAATACTTCCTGATATTATTTTTAAACCTTTGTCCCTCTAATTTAAGACTATGTCCTCTTGTTGTGGTAGTTTTTCTTCTTTTAAATATAGTCTCCTCCTTTACTGTGTTGATTCCCTTTATATATTTAAATGTTTCTATCATATCCCCCCTGTCCAGACACAGACACAGAAAACATACATTTTTACAAAACCCCCCAAAAACTTTTAAACACACAAAATCCCCACAAAAGTTACATCTCCTGATAGCTCCGATCTGGGTGACCAACATATCCAAAAATCACCCAGATCGGTTCAGGAATTTCCTGTAAGTCATAATTTGACCGACTGCATGCACGGTCCTATGCCCAAAACAGTTCCGGAGAATCAGTGCTTGCGATCGGTCTAGTCCGGTTGTTTAAAAACCGAACAAACTACTAAACATAGTCAATGTTCTTACCCTGGAGCTTGTTCACCTTCTTCATGGGAATGTTTCCACCGAACAGTGTGCTTTTAAGTTGTGTAGAACCGAACGCAAGTGATCCTGGAAGTACAGCGGTATTCAGGAGTTTCAGTATCCGAAAACAGTTCCATGAACTCGACGACCAAACACTGCTGCCTGCGTTCGCGGTAACAAGATGGCCGCCACCTCGTGGTCGTTCATGTGAACAGCGGCTACCCAGACAAACACTTAGAACGCTGCAGTGGAAAGTGTTGCAAACTGTCAATTAGGCTTAACAAGCTCCCAGGTGGTCTCTGGTTCGTGCACCTGTTCGGGAACCGAACCATATAGTCCCAATTGCACAGAGCCCTTTTTAAATTATTTTTAGCCAGGTCTATTGCAGGGGGCCATAGTTCTGAGGCAGGAGACTGGCAAGCAGGCCCCTCCAAGAATCTGTTTCACCCAAGCTGCGGCAGTTTGTGGGGTTTACGGTGATAGTGGTGTCCGGTGCGGTGCTTATGGTACTCAAGGATTACTAGGAATCAGCGATTGACGGGGGTAACCAGTTTGGGTACCAGGTGGTCCGTCACACCTTTGTTTTTTTTAATTGTTTTTACTCACATTTCTTAGGGATATATAGTAACAATGCACCTACAATGGATCAACTGAATGCACTTTAGTTTAAGTTATATTCATTTAGCAATGTCACTATTTAAGTAGTTCTTTGTCTCCCATGTTAAAATTAGTTACTGTGAAATAGTGGTGGGCTTAACATGATTTTAAGTAGCCTTGTAAAATTGTAAACTTTATTTTTGCATGTGCAATGTTTCTTGATCTAAAGGATAGTTCCCTGGTGTCCCTGTGTGTGGGATAAATCATAATAGAACAGGACCTTAAAATCAGGGGTTCTGCATAGGATATGAGGCTACCTATTTGGACTGGAAGAAATAAGATTTTGTCTAAGGCGAAGGAAGGGGTTCTTTACAGTAAGAACATTAAGGATGTTGAATTCTCTGCCTGAAGAGGTGGTGCCCCCCATATACTGCCCCCCACACACACACATTGCCCCCCATACACACATACACTGCCTCACACACACATACACTGTTCCCCATACACACACTGCCCCCCATGCACACACATACATTGCCCCCATACACTGCCCCTCATACACACATACACTGGCTTACACACATACACTGACCTCCATACACACAGCCCCCCATACACACATTGCCCCCCATTCACACACTGCCCTCACACACACATACACTGCCTCTCACACACACATACACAGCCCCCCACACACACTGCCCCTTAAACACACATTGCCCCTCACACACATACACAGCCCCCCATACACACACTGCCTCCACACACTGCCCCATACACACATTGCCTCCCACACACACACATTGCCCCACACACCCTACACATACACACACACACACACACACACATACACACACACACACACATACACGCACACATACACACTGAACCTTTCAGACACACTGCACCCCTCACACATTGCACCACTCACACACCACTGCTCTTATGCCCTACTACAGCCACATATCCCAGCCGACCCCAGGTAAGTTGTCAAACTGTTCTTAAACGGTTTGACTACTTACTCTGGGAGGGGGTCCCGGCACTCCTGGCATCATAACCCCTACATAGAACTGTAGGGGTTATTGTGCATGGATTATTTCTTTAAATAATCTACAAGTGCCCCTCCTGAGATCAGGCTCTGGATCCACCACTGCCTCCATTCTAGAAACACGTCACAATGTTGACTTTCTCGATTCTCCCAAATGAATTAAGATGTGTTCTTCATTTTTGTGCTTCTTTTGACGGAAATACCCTTAGCATTACAAATATAGATAGCAAAAGGTACAATTATTGCTCTCTGGGTTATTAATGTTTTTTTGGATGGACTCTGGTTTCTAATTCTCAATTTGCATATCAAAAGGCCCCAACGTCTACTAAGCAGAGCAACCAAAAAGTGGACAGCCAACAGGTCTGGAAATGTATAAAACTCCCCCCACCTATAGATGTAAGGCTTCACACATGGACAGTGTTCCTTGTTGGCTTAAGAATAGAGATGAGCGGACACCTGGATGTTCGGGTTCGGCTGAACATCGGCAAAAAGTATGAGTTCGGACTCGAACTTGACCCCGAACCCCATTGAAGTCAATGGGGACCCAAACGTTTGGGCACTAAAATGCCTCTAAAAAAGTCCTGGAAAGGGCTAGTGGGCTGCAAAAGGGAGTAAAATGGGGTAAGAGCAGGACAATTACCCTGCAAACAAATGTGGATAGGGAAATAACTTAAAATAACATAACATACGTAAAAATAATAATCTTGAACTAGGAGGAGGAGGTGGATGTGGAGTAGGAGGTTGAGGAGGTGGTGACCGTGGCTGTGTAGGTGAAAGCGGTGTTTTTTTTTTTAATTGGGTAAGCCCCCAAAATATTGGGACATATAAAAAAATAAACATTTGCAGCCTGAGGTGCATTTCTTGCAGTCCAATAAAGCCATCAGGTTTTAAAACTGTCCATTTCCACTAGGGCCAGGAATTTTGAAATGCTGGCATTCAGGGCCAGGGATCACGGGTGTGTAGGTGGGTACTTCCTCTTTCTCTCCAGTGTTTGGGAGATGGACAGCTGAACGCTTCCATGGGACAGTGTGGAGATGCTTTGGGACGGTGGCGGACGTGGTGGCGTTGCTGCCACATCCTCTGTTAGCGGGGTGGCAGGTGCCACTGTCACTCCAGAGGTGGAGGAAGAGGCAGAGACAGCAGCAGAAGAGGAAGCAGGAGTAGCCTGCTTTTTGAGGTGTTTACTCCACTGCAGCTCTTGCTTTGCATGTAGATGCCTGGTCATGCAGGTTGTGCTCAGGTTTAGCACGTTTATGTCTCGCCTCAGGCTCTGATTGCACAGCATGCAAACAACTAATGTTCTCCCCCTGGCCTCCACCCCTGAGCGGTAGGTGGGTCCCTAAATACTAATAAGGGGGGGACCTAAGGTCCTCCCCCCTGGGCCCCACCCCTGAGCGGTGGGTGAGGGCCCTAAATACTAATAAGGGGGGGACCTAATGTCCTCCCCCCTGGCCCCCACTCTTGAGCGGTGGGTGGGGGCCCTAAATACCAATAGGGGGGGACCTTTGTCCTCCCCCTGGCCCCCACCCCCCAAAAAAAATTATCCCCCTAACTACCCCCCTCACCCTAAAAATAATGAGGAGGGACCTTTAACTAAGTACCAGTAAAAAAAAATAAAACTTAACATTCAATTTTTTCTTTCTTCAAAAATCTTTTTTTTTTTTTCAGCCCCCAAAAAGGCCAAATAAAAAACCATAATAACCGACGCAATAAGGCTTATAAAGCCTTGCCCCGCCCTGCAATTAGGCTCAGAGCACTCTGATTGATGGGTTTAAGCCATCCAATCAAAGTGCTCTGACAGGTAAATGAAGAGACTGACAGGTAAATCTCTACATTTACCTGTCACGGCACTCTGATTGGTTGGTTTGAAATCCACCAATCAGAGTGCTTTGTGTCATTTTACACAGCATGGGAAAGTTCTTTGGAATTTTCCCACGCAGTGTAATTTGACTCACAACACTCTGATTGGTTACTTAATCCACCAATCAGAGTGTTTATGAGTAAAATTACATCATTTTACTTTTGGGAGGGGGTACCCTTTTTTTTTTAAACAGTGAGCAGCCACAGGCTGCTCACTGTTTACTAGACATGCCCCTACTCGCAGTATAGCGAGTAGGGGCAAAATTTACTAATACTAAGTAATTTTTACTTAGTATTAGTAAATTTGGCTGAAAGACCAATTCAGGCCTTTCAGCCTTTTGGTAGATAACTCCCTAATACCGTGGGAATTAGGGAATTATCTACTAAGCGGCTGCAAGAGAAGTCCCGAAGTCCCCGAAGTTCCGAAGTGTTGAAGTCCCGAATTTCGGAATGCCGAACCGAACCGAAAATTTTCCCCATGCACATGTTTATTATTTTTTACTTTAAAAAAAAAAATCATACTAAACAAAAATTGGTAATTAACAATATGACATCTGAAAAGCACATGAAAGGATGCTGTATGATTTTTTTTTTAAAAAGAACACACTACATGAAGGTCCTGTTCACCATAGTGTGTAGTCATGAATGTAACCAGTAAAACTTTGTTTTTACAGCCACTGGTTGGCCCATACATATTTTAAAACTTGTTTAATTTTGTTATAGCATGACTTTGCCAGCCTCCTCCCGCATGACTATGGCCCCTGGGAGATTGTGAAAATGTATGCACTTTTATTTGGTGTGTATGGCCCTTTAAGACTGTCGGTGGGCATATTGGGGCTTATGGACTCTTTATGTGACTGGTGCTGGCCCTTTAAACACCTTTTTTGGGACATCAGGAAGATTGGGACACTGCCCCTTTAAGGCCGTGTCCCCAGACTTGTTGGGGACACTGCCCCTTTAAGACGGTGTCCCCTGTGTCCCCAGACCTGGTGCAAACCCTTTGTGCCTGCCTGGCTAATTCCCACTTGGTTCAGTAAATGGGGCTTACTGAACCAAGTACCACACAGGCAGACCACCCAGAAGTGGAAGTGTGCAGGCAATTTACCTCCCAGAAGCTGCGGTTAACCGCAGCTTAATTGACAATGCTGGGAGGTCTTTGTTCGTTTGCCGAACACGTGGCGGCGGCCATCTTTGATCATTCGACGAGGTCAGCGGTATGTGTAGCCAAATTCATGGAACTAAAATCGGCTACACATTTCCGCGAACACCGCTGAGCTCTACCTTCTCCCCTACTGGTTTTACAGCTGCAGAGACTAAGTCCCATTCGGCGATGGGACTTAGTCGTTTTTTCAGCCTGAAATAGACCGACCTCACAGCCCAAATCTATGGAACTGTTTTGGGCAGGAAAATGTGCTTGCGGTCGGTCATAAAGGGACCTCCAGCTAACTTTTTAACCCCTGGATGGATTTGGCTGATTTTTGGTTATGTTTATGTTTTAAGTGTGCTGATTCCAAATATGTAATTATGAAGATGGGATGTGTAGTTTTAAAGTTACAGGGTATGGCTAAAAACTGTATTTTTACTGCCTGTGTTTAATTATGTTAATCTCTTCCCAAACATCATTTCGTTCAAAGTGGAGAGAATGTTAAAAAAATATATTTTTGTTCGGAGTGTGAGAAATGCTTTTCAGCCGCTTCTAATCTTAAGCATCATTTGAGGAGCCATACAGGAGAGAAACCTTATTTGTGGTGTGTTTAGTATTGTTCTGATCAGTTTAATACCTTCCGCGTCTCCTATCAGTGGACGTGTATATGGCAGCCATTTTAGGAACCGTACACCTGGGACCCGAGCAAGGTCACCTCGTTCAACAGGCTTGCAGCGTATCCTCCAGGAAGAAGAGCCTGAACCCTTACCGGCTGCACGTGTCTTACCTGTACATGGAAAGCTGCTGTGGTTCCTTGATGAGCCAGCTGCCCGTGAGTTAACATGTCCCGTGGAGAAGCACTCTGTCCTGTAAAGCCTCACCAAAAAAAAGGAGTGGTGTGTTTAGTATTGTTCTGATCAGTTTAATACCTTCCGCGTCTCCTATCAGTGGACGTGTGATTTTTATCTAAGCCGTAAACTTTTGCACAGCGAAGTATATTCACTGCCATTGAAAAGGAGTGCATGGCGGTGGTGTGGGCCCTCAAAAAGCTGCAACCTACTTGTATGGACAACCGTTTACCTTACTCACAGATCACATTAAATTTGGGGCACTCGCGGTCAAGCTGGGCGTGTACCGGTTGGAATTTTTCTTGGCTGCAGGGAAGAAGAGGCTTGAGTGATTCACTCTTACACTGCAAATTTGGGGCACTGCGCGGTCAAGCTAATGTGACACCAGATAGGAGTGGTGTGTTTAGTATTGTTCTGATCAGTTTAATACCTTCCGCGTCTCCTATCAGTGGTCGTGTACACGGCATTGATTTTTGTAACAGGCAGATGGAAGAAGATTCTTGGTTGGTCCTCCTAACTGGAGACTGTGTTGCTGTACGGGTGGCAGGTGGAGCCATTTATAAAGTACACACTGCTTTATAAAGCCATTTATAAAGTACGCACTTTAGCTAGTTGGTGTGGGATAAGTCCATAGAGTCAGACATTCAGGTTATAATACAGCTTGGCGTGGACCATTTTAGCCCAAAGGCATCATCTCATCAGGCCTTTTTGGGGTCACTTGGCAGGTATGGATTGACACTGTCCTGGGGATCCCTGATACACACCTGACACAGATCAGAATAGGGACTGTCCTCCTACATGGCCCGGTCGCTTGGCACAGATATGGATTGACACCGCAGTGTCCTCAAGACCATGATACACAATGACACAGAGCAGAATGGGGAGCTGTTCCCCTACATAGGGTCCGCTTGGCTTGAATATGGATTGACGCGCACATGCAAGGGATCCCTGATACACACTGATACACACTACTTGGATGGTATAGACATTTTTAGCTGCTCCTGGCGCGAACACCTGACCGACATAGGAGCCGTAATAGACCAGATTAGGGAGTCCGGACTGACCCTAAAGCCCAGTAAGTGCCTTATAGGAACGTGTAAAAACCTCCCCAAGATAGTAGTATGGGCCCCAGAGTGTGAACAGGCCTTCCAACAGCTCAAGACGGCGCTCATTAAATCACCTGTACTTTCTGCTCCTGATCCAACTAAACACTTTCTCGTCCATACAGACGCTTCTATGCTTGGATTGGGAGCAGTACTGAGCCAAGTCGGAGCAGATGGTGGCGAGCAACCGGGGCTTATCTAAGCCGCCGCCGTAAACTTTTGCTGGCGAAGTATATTCCTGCGGTAGAAAGAGGGGTACATGGCGGTGGTGTGGGCCCTCAAAGCTGCAACCTACTTGTATGGACAACCGGTTTACCTTACTCACAGATCACAACAAATTTGGGGCACTAAGCGTGCAATCTAATGTGCCACCAGATAGAGGTGGTGTGTTTAGTACTATTGTTATCAGTTTAATCACTGTGCGTCTATCCATTGATGTAGGCAAGGCGCAGCAGCAGAAGAAGGACTCAGCGAGGAGGTTATGGAAGAGGATGGGTAGGAGGAGGAGTAGAGAGGAGGTGTAGCTAGCGTACTGGCAGAATTACCGCTGTAGGAGCTGACACACCTGCTTAGAAAGATAACTAACTGCTATTCAATCTACCTGGTGATGTTTGTTTCACAGGCAGAAAATGCCCTAAAAGATGGCGGCTTGAAACCTAGTTGGTGGCGGATCAGTCACGCAAGTCAACAGGCATTCAGAGCTAAAATACAGCAGCGTGTGGACCATTTTTAGCCCAAGGCAGCTCATCTCATCAGGCCTTTTAATCTAATGTATCGCCCAGTGTCAGTCCCTTCGGGATCCATCCCTCATTCATCTTAATAAAGGTGAGGTAATCTAGACTTTTTTGACCTAGGCGACTTCTCTTCTCAGTGACAATACCTCCTGCTGCGCTGAAGGTCCTTTCTGACAGGACACTTGAAGCGGGGCAGGCCAGAAGTTCTATCGCAAATTGGGATAGCTCAGGCCACAGGTCAAGCCTGCACACCCAGTAGTCAAGGGGTTCATCGCTCCTCAGAGTGTCGATATCTGCAGTTAAGGCAAGGTAGTCTGCTACCTGTCGGTCGAGTCACTCTCTGAGGGTGGATCCCGAAGGGCTGTGGTGATGCGTAGGACTTAAAAAGGTTCGCATGTCCTCCATCAACAACACGTCTCTAAAGCGTCCTGTGCTTGCCGGCGTGGTCATGGGAGGAGGAGGATGACTTCCACCTCTCCCCCTGTTAGATTCCCGTTGTGCTGTGACATCACCCTTATACGCTGTGTAAAGCATACTTTTCAATTTATTTTGCAAATGCTGCATCCTTTCATACTTATTGTAATTCGGTAACATTTCCGCCACTTTCTGCTTATACCGGGGGTCTAGTAGCGTGGACACCCAGTACAGGTCGTTCTCCTTCAGCCTTTTTATACGAGGGTCCCTCAACAGGCGCGACAGCATGAAAGACCCCATTTGCACAAGGTTGGATGCCGAGCTACTCATTTCCCGTTCCTCCTCCTCACTGATGTCAATGAAGGTATTTTCTTCCCCAGCCGCGTACAACACCACAGGTACCAGATGAGGGCTGACAAGAGCACCTGGGATGCCTGTTGTGGTTGGTCTTAACTCCTCCTCTTCCTCCATCGAAGCCACATTCCTCCTCTGACTTCTCTTCCTCACAATCACTCTTCCAGCGTTGCGTTATGGCGATGCTGATAGGAAATTTCTGGAGGTGATGGTGACCACAACTCTTCCTCTTCCTCTTCCGCACGGCTCATCTCACGGCCTGATCAGCATTCTTAGCAGAGGCGCGCTCCAGGAAGAAAACAAATGGTATGATGTCGCTGATAGGTTGCCGGTGCGACGACTAAATTTACCGCCTCCTGGGGCGCATGAGCCACAGGCATTAGCATGGCGTCCAATAGCGTGGCCAAAAATTCCCGCTCCCAGAGGCTGTCTAGCACCCGGTCATACAAATATTCATTAACGGCTTTTTGTTGGAGCATTAGGAGTGTTGAATTCCAACGTGTCGGGCTGTCGCAAATCAAGTGCCTCACTGGCATGTTGTTTCGCCGCTGGATATCGGCAAAGTGAGCCATGGCCGTGTAGGAACGCCTGAAATGGCCACACACCTTCCTGGCCTGCTTCAGGATGTCCTGTAAGCCTGTGTACTTATGCACAAAGCGTTGTACGATCAGATTACACACATGTGCCATGCACGGCACATGTGACAACTTGCCCAACTTCAATGCCGCTAACAAATTTTTCCGTTGTCACAAACCACTTTGCCGATATCCGAGTAAGCTGCGGTCAGCCACTTTTCCACCTGTGCGTTCAGGGCGGACAGGAGTGCTTGTCCGGTGTGACTCTCTGCTTTCAAGCAAGTCAAACCCAAGACGGCGTGACACTGCCGTATCCGGGATGTGGAATAGTACCTGGGGAGCTGGGGGGGTGCCGTTGATGTGGAGCAAGACGCAGCAGCAGAAGAGGACTCAGCCGAGGAGGTTATGGAAGAGGATGGAGTAGGAGGAGTAGAGGAGGTGGCAGCAGGACTGCCTGCAAGTCGTGGCGGTGTCACCAACTCCTCTGCAGAGCCATGCATTCCATGCTTGGCAGCAGTCAGCAGGTTTACCCAATGCGCAGTGTAGGTGATATACCTGCCCTGACCATGCTTTGCAGACCAGGTATCAGTGGTCAAATGGACCCTTGCCCCAACACTGTGTGCCAGAGATGCTATTACTTCCTTTTGCACAATTGAGTACAGGTTGGGGATTGCCTTTTGCGAAAAGTAATTTCGGCCGGGTACCTTCCACTGCGGTGTCCCAATAGCTACAAATTTTTTGAACGCCTCAGACTCCACCAGCTTGTATGGTAAAAGCTGGCGGGCTAATAGTTCGGACAAGCCAGCAGTCAGACGCTGGGCAAGGGGGTGACTTTCTGACATTGTCTTTTTACGCTCAAACATGTCCTTGACAGACACATGACTGTGGGAAGATGAGCGTGAACTGCTCAAGGCGGGAGGCGGAGTGGCGGATGGTTGAGAGGGGACAGGGAGGACAGCAGTGGTTGACGTGGCTGAAGATGCTGGACCAGGAGGAGGCTGGCGGCTTAGAGTAGGCGAGCTGCTTGTACTCATGTGTTGATCCCATAGGCGTTTGTGATGTGAGATCATGTGCCTACGCAAAGCAGTTGTACCTAGGTGGGTGTTGGACTTCCCACGACTCAGTTTCTTCTGGCACAGGTTGCAAATGGCATCGCTGTTGTCAGAGGCAGACACACAAAAAAAATTCCACACTGCTGAGCTCTGCAATGACGGCATTCTGGTGGTGGACACAGCATGCGTTGATTGGCGTGCTGTCGGGCTGACCCCGGGTGCGATGCATGCTGTCTGACTGTGCCACTAGCTCCTTGCGACGACCTCCCCCTGCTTCCAACTCGTCTCCTCCTCCTCCTCCCTCCCTGTCTCCCCATCTGAACTTTCGCCCTGTTCTTCTTCTTGCGAGCGGGCACACGTGACATCCATGGACGCATCGTCATCATCAACCGCTTCACTTGTATCTGACAACTCAGCAAAGGAAGCAGCAGCGGGTACAACATCATCATCATCATCACACCGTACGTCCATGTGTGTAATGCTGCCTGCCTGAGACATATCCCTGTTATCTACATCCTCTGGCAATAATGGTTGCGCATCACTCATTTCTTCAAACGGATGTTTGAATAACTCCTCTGACATACCAACTGAAGCGGCTGTGGTGCTAGTTTTGGTGGTGGCGGCAGGCGGGTGAGTGGTATCTTGAGAGGTGCCTGAAGCTAAGCTGGAGGAGGATGGTGCGTCAAGGTTCTGAGCGGAGGCTGTAGAAGATTGGGTGTCCTGTGTTAGCCAGTCAACTATGTCCTCAGAACTTTTCAAGTTCAGGGTACGTGGCCTCTGAAAACTGGGCATTATTCTAGGGCCAAAGGGAATCACAGCACCACGACCACGATGGCCCCTGCGGGGTGGCCTGCCTCTGCCTGTCATTTTGTTGGGATTAGTGGTACTATGCGTGCAAGCTACTGTGAGACCAGATATGAGTGGCAATGTGCACTGGCACAGTTGTGCAGAGCACAGGCTGTAGGCCTGACACCCGCTTGAAGATAACTAACTGCTATTCAATCTATAACAGTGAAAAAAGTTTTTTTTTTTTTTTAAATCCAAGCTATTGTGTCACCAGATCTAAGTGGTGGCACTGGTCACCGTATCCACTGTTAGCGTAACACACCCAACAATATATAGCGAGTAAACCCAAATTTATATTCGGGGTGCAAAAAATTTAAAACAAATGCTAACATCTAGTTTTATTAAGACAGAAGCTCCCAGAAAAAACTTTTTAAGCGATTGGACATTAGAACAAAAAGGTTTTTATTATTGCGGATTGTGCCAGGCTTGTCGCAATACTGTAAGAAAAAATAAAAAAGTTGAAAATTTTTATTCTTCAGTTACTAAGAGGGAGTATAATATTAAATCTTTAATTACCTGTCACTCCACTTATGTCATCTATCTTTTACAGTGCAACTGTGGATAACGTCACGTCAGCTTAAAATTAGAATTAATGAACACTTGAGAAACATCAAAAATGGTTTTCCTAACCATAGTGTATCTAGACATTTTTTGCACCATCACAATTCAGACCCTAGCTCTTTAAGTTTTTTTGCTATTGAAAAAGTAACCAGGAATTGGAGAGGGGGAGATATATCTAGAGCTCTTGGTTTTAAAGAATCCCAGTGGATTTTTGAATTACGTACTTTAATTCCAAGAGGTCTAAATATTGATTTTGAAATCAAGAATCTCTTATAAGCCAGGAAATGGATGGGGATAGAGTTAAGGTAATTAGTTATTTTAGGTATTGTTTTTATCTCCCTTTTTTTAGGGATATATCATTTGCTGAACAATTAGGTCTCTTGTTAGTTTTTGGAACTTTTTATATTTATATTTTTATAGCACTTTATTGGTTGTATTGCATGTGGGTATTAAGGTGTCTATATAACATTGGAATTTTATTAAATATATATTTTTTATATAATAATGGATGTTTTATAATAAGATTAACACCCATTTTTCTATATCTTTTTATTTTTATTTTTATCTTGATATATATATATGATATTTTTACATCTGTTACATATGGACTGGCGAGAATATGAACTAATTGCCCACTTCAAAGATGGCCACCCCAGCTTTACAACACACCAGTACCACTCTCCGTACGGAAACTGAGAATGGATACTGCTGATTTTCTTCTTCGCGAAACCGGAAGTGACGCGACGGGCCGCTTTCATCAATACACGCGTCACCGGAAGTGACGCGACGGACATAACAGACATTATTTACAGTACTCCCAGATATTAGGTCATCCACGCTTGGAGTGAGGCGGGCTGATTGACCATATTTGAGGAGGAATTTGATTGTATTTTATTTGTTATGTGGCATTTTGCAAGCTATTTGATTATGTATTGCATTGATGGTGTGTGTCTCCGAACCGAATGTGGAGCCATATTGGAGGTGGCAGTACACATCCGGTTCGGACCATATAAGGCAATTGCATTTTTAATTAGTGTTACATGTGTAGCAAATGTTTGTAATTAGCATTTTATGTGAAGCGCTATATATGTAGCAGCAGGTTCAGCTTAATGAAGTGGTCTGGGTGCCAGGTCGAGCTAGGGTTAACACATTTTTTCATAAACATAGCAGTTTCAGAGAAACTGCTGTGTTTATGAATGGGTTAAGCCTTCCCCTATTTCCTCTAGTGGCTGTCCCATTGACAGCCGCTAGAGGCGCTTGCGTGCTTTTCACTGTGATTTTCACAGTGAGAGCACGCCAGCGTCCATAGGAAAGCATTATGAATGCTTTCCTATGTGACCGGCTGAATGCGTGCACAGCTCTTGCCGCTCTCAGCATACAGCCGACGGGGAGGAGAAGAGGAGGATCGGAGGAGGAGAGCTCTCCGCCCAGCGGTGGAAAAAGGTAAGTTTTACCCCTTTCCAGAGCCGGGCGGGAGGGGGTCCCTGAGGGTGGGGGCACCCTCAGGGCACTATAGTGCCAGGAAAACAAGTATGTTTTCCTGGCACTATAGTGGTCCTTTAAAGGACCACTACAGACAACCAGATCACATCAGCTCAATGAAGTTGTCTGGGTGTCAGGTCCCTCTAGTTTTAACCTTGCAGCTGAAAACATAGCAGTTTCAGAGAAACTGCTATGTTTCACTGAGGGTTAATCCAGCCTCTAGTGGCTGTCTCACTGACAGCCGCTAGAGGAGCACACTGAGCGTCCATAGGAAAGCATTGAGTAATGCTTTCCTATGGGCGGTTTGAATGCGTGCGCGGTCGCATTCGGAGCTGAGAGGCTGAGGGATCCTCAGCGCCAAGGGAGTCCGGAGCTGGAGAAAGGTAAGTGCTGAAGACACACACACACACTTACAGTCGCATACACACTAGCTAACAGACACACACATTTACTGACAGAGATACAGTCAGCGACAGACATACATACACACTCACTTACAAAACATACACTCTCATTGACAAACACACACTCACTAACAGACATCAAACAGACTCACTAACACACACAAACACTCAGTAAGACACACACACAGTAACACACTCACTGACACTCACTAGCAGACACACACACTAACACACTAACACTCACACTAACACTCACACACACTAACACTCACACACACTAACACTCACACACACTAACACACACACTAACACTCACTCTAACACTCACACACACTAACACACACACTAACACTCACTCTAACACTCACACTCACTCTAACACTCACACACACTAACACTCACTCTAACACTCACACATGATTTTTTTTTTTTTTTATATAATCCCCCCAGCCTCCTTACCTTTTGGAGTGCTGGGGGGGATTATTCCCTGGGGCCAAGTGGGGCTCCTGGGTGGGTGGCCGGTCGGGCAGGCAGGCGGGCGCGCGAGGAAGCACTGAGTGCTCCGTATCCACTGTTAGCGTAACACACCCGCTTTAAGGACACTGACTGCTATTCAATCTATAACAGTGAAAAAAGTTTTTTGTTTTTAAATCCAAGCTATTGTGACACCAGATATAAGTGGTGGCACTGGTCACCGTATCTACTGTTAGCGTAACACACCTGCTTTAAGGACACTGACTGCTATTCAATCTATAACAGTGAAAAAAGATTTTTTTTTTTTTAAATCAAGCTATTGTGACACCAGATCTAATTAGTGGCACTGGTCAGCGTATCCACTGTTAGCGTAACACACCCGCTTTAAGGACACTGACTGCTATTCAATCTATAACAGTGAAAAAAGTTTTTTGTTTTTAAATCCAAGCTATTGTGACACCAGATATAAGTGGTGGCACTGGTCACCGTATCCACTGTTAGCGTAACACACCGGCTTTAAGGACACTGACTGCTATTCAATCTATAACAGTGAAAAAAGTTTTTTGTTTTTAAATCCAAGCTATTGTGACACCAGATATAAGTGGTGGCATTGGTCACCGTATCCACTGTTAGCTTAACACACCTGCTTGAAGATAACTAGCTGCTATTCAATCTATAACAGTGAAAAAAGTGGGTTTTTTTTAAATCCAAGCTATTGTGACACCAGATATAAGTGGTGGCACTGGTCACCGTATCCACTGTTAGCGTAACACACCAGCTTTAAGGACACTGACTGCTATTCAATCTATAACAGTGAAAAAAGTGGGGTTTTTTTAAATCCAAGCTATTGTGACACCAGATATAAGTGGTGGCACTGGTCACCGTATCCACTGTTAGCGTAACACACCCGCTTTAAGGACACTGACTGCTATTCAATCTATAACAGTGAAAAAAGTGTTTTGTTTTTAAATCCAAGCTGTGGTGGCACTGACTGGGGAAATGGGCACAGTATGCACTGTGAGCCTGACACAGAAGCTGGCAGCAATGGCAGACAACTGACTGCTATTCAATCTATAACAGTGAAAAAAGTTTTTTGTTTTTAAATCCAAGCTATTGTGACACCAGATGTAATTGGTGGCACTGACTGGGGAAATGGGCACAGTATGCACTGTGAGCCTGACACAGAAGCTGGCAGCAGTGGCAGACAACTGACTGCTATTCAATCTATAACAGTGAAAAAAGTTTTTTGTTTTTAAATCCAAGCTATTGTGACACCAGATGTAATTGGTGGCACTGACTGGGGAAATGGGCACAGTATGCACTGTGAGCCTGACACAGAAGCTGGCAGCAGTGGCAGACAACTAAGTGCAATTACATTACATAGAAAAATAAAATTAAAAAAAGCATACCCTAACCCTAACCTAGCTATGCTTTTCCCTATCTAATGAACAGCAGCTACACTTTCCCTCCTCTTACTAAGCATGCAGCTTGAGAATGAATCTAAAATGGATGCCTTCCAGGAGGTGGGATGGTCTGCTAGGGAGGGTGTGCTGCTAATTGGCTGGAATGTGTCTGCTGACTGTGAGGTACAGGGTCAAAGTTTACTCAATGATGACGAACATAGCATGTTCGCGTTCGTCACGGCGGGCGAACATATGCGCGGTTCGACCCGCCGTGACGAACGCGAACATACTATGTTCGCTGGGAACCGTTCGCCAGCGAACCGTTCGGTACATCACTACTCATGGACAGCTGTTTCGTTGTTAATGCAACTCTTCAGCATGAGGCCCACCCAGAATCCTTTGCGGTAGTAACATCACTGCAGATTTGGGATTTCTGTGGGAAAAGCAAGTCTTATGGCTTGACTGGTGTGCAGATTTTTGTTTTTACAGCAATGTCAAAATGTTCCTATTAAAAACAAATAAAAATATGGGGTTCAGTGTGATTCCAGTAGCACTAGATAAGGCCCAGTATGTTTATTTGCTCCAAAATAGCAAAACATTCTATAATATCCCAACCTCACTAAGTAAAATAAAAAGCTTCCTGAATCACTAATAAAATCTGAAGAAAAACAAAATCTTGATGTAAAAAATAAATAAAACACTCCCTGGTCCAACTGGCTGTTGGTCTCAGCACAGACAAGGTTCAAGGCAAAAATTGAATGCTCAGTAATAGCACTGAGGTTGTTTGGCTCAGAAAGGAAGTATGGAGGATGGCATGCGGCCACTCTTCGTTGGGAGCTAGTTAAGGGACAAGGAGACTGGGCATCTTCCAGCCCCTTGGGCATTTTAAAGGTTAACCTCCACAGGGATTACCTTCACATATTGCAAGTGATCACAAGCAGATCAGAACAGGGAGCTCAAAGAAAAAGACAAGGCAGTGATGCTATGAAGGTGTAAACATGTCTTTAAAAATGGTGCATCAGTCTGGTGGCGGCCAGCCCCCCTAAGAGTTCTCCTGAGGTGCTCTGAGCATGGGCTGAATGGCTTGAGATTACTGTCTTTCCTGAGAACTTTAGCTTGATGTTCCCAGATACTACACAATAAAGAACAAACCCAGAACAGACACAGGAGGCTGAAGCCAGGATTGTTTCAACTGTTGGGAAGTGTGTAATTAACACTTTGGGGCCAAGAAATGGTAATCTCCTTGCCTCTTAAGGGCATTTTATGGGTTGACTTTACACTGGTTGACCCATAGGGTCCACAAGACTTGGCATTTACTTGTTAAATCTAAAGGCTGTATTAGTTGTCTAACTCTAAATACAGGCTGGAGTCTAAAACAACAGTTCTTAGAGACTGTGAGCGCACAATGTCATTTAGTGAATAGTACATGGTATTACGGTTTCTATAATTTCCTATGGAACACTCACCCTATGGCTGGAATCTTTCAATAACTGGCAATTGTAACACTGTCAGGCTCTAGTGAATCAACCTAGTTTCAAATACAAGCTCCCTGAATTGTTCCCCTTCTTGAAACTGCACATTATTTCTCAAGATATGTGTTGAAAAAACATTGGTTTAGGACAAGGAATAATATTTCTTAGATGCAAAGGCTTATTTTCCTCAAAGTTTCTAAATAAATATAAATAAATATAAAAAAACTAAAATGATAAACGATGTGCGATTTTACGAGGGACTAGCATTGAGTCATGTGGGAAGAGGCTTACTAATTGTATACTGGATGCTTGGCAGCTTTCCGTATACAGACCTTGTTGGAGTCTAATTTTATTGAGTGATGAATCTGGTTAAAGATGAAATTTGAAGAAATAAAAAAAAATACGGTCTTGTTCTTTACTTTTCTTCATATTGCCATATGGCTAACAGTAATAAAGAATTTAGATGTTTCTTCTTCTGTTTACGCGACCTTTCCACAAAACAGTATTAATATCTTCTCTTTCAAATATTTTATTAGAGTATATAACATTACATCAAATAATACAGTAAAATAGCACAGAGGGGGAAAAAAATAATACTAAATAAATAAGATAAATCAATTTATGCATATATCAATTAAGATAAGAGATCAATATTAGATATTAGAGATTAGCAATTAAGATAAGATATCACGACCTGGGTCTTTCTGATTTAACTGATTATAGTTATTATAAGCCAAATCCAACTTACTTCCAGATCTACTATTTGACATATATTCCATATTACATATATTATAAAGCATTTTTAATAAACCTTGCATTGAAGGAACTTCAATGCTCTTCGAGGTTTTAGCAATAAAAGTCTTAATAGTCATATAGAAGAAGGATATTAATCTTTTAGCTTGCAAGGTAATTGTTATTGGATAATTATTTAACCCCTTAAGGACTGAGCCAAATGTACACGTTGTGATCAAAACAAAACGTAAACAAAAACTATATGTCTGTTCAGGCGTAATTCACCTCTTTCATATTATGTGCACCCACACTTATTATATATCATTTTATTCAGGGGAAACAGGGCTTTCATTTAACATCAAATATTTAGGTATAAAACATAATTTAATATGAATATAATATTGAAAAATGGGAGAAAATAAGAATTTTTAAAAAATGTTTAGTTCTACGTGACATTCTAACTGTGACTGTCATAATACTGTTTGCTTATACTGCAATAAAATACACATATTTGTATTCAGCGATGTCTCACATGTAAAAAATGTACCCCCTATGTATAAGTTTTATGGTGTTTTGGAAAGTTACAGGGTCAAATATAGCATGTTACACTTTTCAGTTTTTTCACATTGAAATTCGCCAGGTTGGTTACGTTGCCTTTGATACTGTATGGTAGCCCAGGAATGAGAATTACCCCCATGATGGCATACCATTTGCAATAGCAGACAAGCCAAGGTATTGCAAATGGGGTATTTCCAGTCTTTTTTAGTAGCCACTTGGTCAAAGTTAACGTTAATATTTGTTTGTGTGTGAAAAACGCAAAAAACTAATTTGAACGCCAATTTTGGCCAGTGTTTGTGACTAAGAGCTACTAAAAAAGACTGAACATACCCCATTTGCAATACCTTGGGTCGTCTACTTTTGCAAATGGTATGCCATCATGGGGGTAATTCTTATTCCTGGGCTACCATACGGTCTCAAAGACAACATAATCTGGCGAATTTCAATGTGAAAAAACTGAAACGCAAGCCTTATATTTGACTCTGTAACTTTTGAAAACACCATAAAACCTGTACATGAGGGGTACTGTTATACTCAGGAGACTTTGCTGAATACAAATATGTGTGTTTCAAAACAGTACAAAGTATTACAGCAATAATATCGTCAGTGTAAGTGCCGTTTATGTGTGAAAAATGCAAAATACTTCACTTTTACTGACAATATCATCATTGTAATACATTTTACGGTTTTGAAACACATTTGTGTTCAGCTATGTCTCCCGAGTAAAACAGTATCCCCCATGTACAGGTTTTATGGTGTCATGGAAAGTTATAGGGTTAAATATAGTGCTAGAAAATTAAATTTCCTATACTTTCGGCCTGGGTTGTTAGGCAGGTCCCGCAAATTGTAATTAATAAAAGGACCTAATTATGTTAAATTATTATATAAATATATATGTAAAATTATTATATATATATATATATATATATATATATATATATATATATATACACGTGTGTGTGTGTGTGTGTGTGTGTGTGTATATATATATATATATATATATATATATATATATAAACTTTTTTAAAATTATTTTTATTTATATATATAGGTATACATATAGTGATATATACATATATACTTATGTATATAGATATATATTATTTCGTTCTACGTGTATATCAAAATACAGTTAGAACGAAATTACACATATATATTTATTTTAATTATTTATTTTTATTATTTTTTTATTTTAATTTTTTAACGTATTTCAATTTTTTTTAATATATATATATATATATAATTATATATATATATATATATATATATTTAATCAATATCCTTCTACGCGTATTTTGATATTAATATATATACATATAATTGTGTGTGTATGTAAGATCTAAGTATATTTTATTTGTAACTGTAATTGATTAATTCATTTTTTTTACTAATATTTTCTTTTTATTACAGGAGAGGGGGCAGAGACAGTGTCAGCCAGTGATTTCACATCACTGGCTGACACACAGGATCAGTGATCACAGTGACTGCCTGTCACTGTGATCACCTCCTGCAGATTGGGTAATTGACCACAGGGGGGGAGTGCCTGGGTGGTACAAGCACTCCCCCTACCAATCTGCAGGGGGATCATTGCACCTGTTACATGTATCAGCCATTAGGCTGACACATGTAGCATTGATCGCAGTGACAGGCTGTCACTGCGATCAGAGCGCTCTGAGATCGCAGTGACAGCCTGTCACTGCGGTCAGACAGTGCAGATCGCAGTCACTGACCCCAGGGGGACTAGGTATGTCCCCCGATCGTGATCTGCACAGGTGAAAACTGCCAGCCACGTGTGTCAGCTGATTTGAAATCGGCAGACACACTGTAAATACTGATCGCAGTGACAGCTTGTCACTGTGATCAGAGACTGCAGATCGCGGTCACCGCCCACAGGGGGGTTGCCTGGGGGATCAGGCATCCCCCCCGACCGCGATCTGCGGCGGGCAATTAGCGTCGGCCACGTGGGGGGCCATTATAGCGAAGGTATACTATTATGCCCGCCGGCGTTTAGAGCCAGCAACTGCAGGGAGTAATAGTACGCCCTCTGGATTTAAGGGGTTAATAATGCTACCTCTAAAGAGAAGGGAATGCAGACCTGAAGATTAGATTCAATAAGATCATATAAGTTTTCCACACCCAAGAAATTTTTGGGCAATTCCACATTCTCGCCAATAACGATTAGAGACACTTGGATACATATGCTGTAATCGGACCGGGGTTAAGTACAATCTAGGAAGCAGTTTGTATGATAGTTTTATATGGTTTGTGTCATGAACGCACCCTAATCCAAGAGTGTGCATGATGTAGTTGTGGTGGTGAATGGGTTAAAGTTCACTATTTGTCTGCACTAGACCGCATATAATGATAAAATCCCCCTTAACACCACCCACACTTAAACATAAATAATAGAAATATTGCCATTTTAACGCTGCCACCACCAAGACAATTTATAAATGGGGTGCCTTGGTCCCCCAGGTAACTGTATAAGAAAAACCCACCAAATGTAACTTAGCACAATATTTAAGCAATTGCAAAACACTCATTAATTAGTCTCTTCAGGTAACATGATTCTTTACCAGACAAAGGCAGAACTTAATAAAGGAATATTTATTATAAGCAAAAAATAGTCACAGTGCATACAAAAATAGAGATGACAATCAAATTAGTTAAACCTATAACAGATAAAAGCAAAATGGATTAAATAACAGAAGTCCTAATCACTTACTCAGGTTTTCAAAGTAAAACTTCTGCCCAGGGGATCTCTGGTAAGAAAGGTGGTGACTCACTTAGAATTAGATTCTGGCCCCCAAGCAAGTCCAATACACATTTCAGTATCATTGGATATATATTCTGTGGATTACTAAGCCTGGCCTAGATGTGGAGTTAAGGCGTATCTATAGATACAATAAGTGACCACCCCCTTGTGTTCCAGACCAACATCAATCCAAATAGAAACTTTTTCTTCTATCTCATCTTTTGTACTTGCCACAGAAATAATAATTGCATCTATGAATTTGTTACCATTTCTCCATTCCATAGATATGTCACACTTCATACTTGGGACCCAACAAAGCGGACATCGCAATATCTTTCCAAATGGTTAAGTTATGCCAATCATGTTTTGGCTTGTTTAGAAGATGGTGCTTGTCCCATTCTAAATAAAATAAAAATGAGGCTTAATTATTATTCTGTGGGTACATATTAATGTTTCTTTTGGATAGGATACTTGAACACAAGGTTAATGATCATTAATATATCAAAGACATTAACTTATCAATTAAAAGACAGAGGCCATATGGCTGAAGTCAGCTAGTCTACATCGAAACTAGACATTCAGGCATCTCAAGTGTAAAATCTCACACCCTGCAGAGCTTGAAACTAGATATCCAGGCATCTGCAGTGTAGAATCTAACACCCTGCAGAGCCTTTGATTAATCAAAAGATCCATCCATGTTGCAAACCATCTGCCCCACTTCACTTCACATTCCTATACCATTTACATTACACCTTCTGTCATCTGACCTTGCAACCAAGTGGCCAATTCATATATGCATTACACAAATTACATTAAATGGCAATATTTTATTGTGCAACAATGAATTATGCACCCTGGGCATGACAGTTTGTACATCTTGAGATTTTTAATTTTTAATCTTAACAGGGACATCCAATCTTCGTTAGAAATTAAATAGCCTAACTCCTTTTCCCATCTTGATTTAAAAGAAAGTTTCTCTGAGTATATTGAGGACTGGTAACATACCGAAAGGGATTTGTGCCCTATAGGCACATTTTTTTATAAATTAGAAAAAACGGCATCTGCCGCTGATCCTCTAGATAGCATTAAAGACACCAGACAATGCCGAATCCTAAAATATTTATAAAAATTAGACTTGCAATTCATTTAGTATGGAATGTACATTCGGACAAATTTGGTGAAATTCGGACATTCGGATGCTTACTAATGTCTGAAGCTCACATTGCCGAATTTCCGAATTACCGAAGTGCCGAATTGCCAAATTGCCGAATTTACGAAGTGCTTCGGATTTCTGAAAAGTGACAAAACAAGAGAGGGAAGGAAAATTACGTGAATGATGACAGGAATCTTGATCAATAAGCACATTTCTGGCACTGGGAGCCCTATAGCTGTGTAAGTGGTTGTGGTGGCAGTCCGGGCACTGGGAGCCCTATAGATGTGTAAGTGCTTGTGAGGGTTAGGATTAGGGTTAGGGGTTACGGTTAGCATTAAGGGTTAAGGCTAGGGAGCCCTACAGATGTGTAAGTGGTTGTATGAGCAGACCCGCAAGGTCTGCTCATGCCCGGGAGAGGACTGGGACACGGCGGGCACATCTCGGTCTGGCAGCATTCCCACGTGGTAATGGGAATGCCGTCCATCACTCACTTCAACTCCTGGCAGTAGTTCCTTCCACTCACACAGCGGCCGGGTCTGCAATCATTAGAGACGCCGGCCGCTGCAGCTTTGATGATTTTAAAGGTTTGTAATTTAACCCTTATAGTGCCATTCCATTTTAAACATGTGGGTGTGTCACACACACATGCCCACAATCACATGCTTTCCTGCAGCCAATCAGGGAGCACCTTAGTCTTTATAAACCTTTTTTGTCTATTTTTCTGTGCCCTGTCATGGTTTCCATTTTGGTTATCCGAGAGCGCATTTCTGGCTATTTATTTCTAGTGTATTTGACCTTGGCTTTCCTTCTGACTATCCGATCTCTGTATTCCTTGACCTTTGGCTTGGCTACTGACTATTCTGACTTAGGGTTTTCTTTTATTTTTACTTAAGTTCTGTGTGTTGGGCATCAGCTATTCCTGACACAGTGGCACAGAAGCACACTGAATTCTAAATCAGTGAATTAAAGTGGGTGCTACTGGCAGTAGCAACTAGGTAAGAGGAACTTTTGATATTTTTCTATTTTTTGTTTTTGTTTTTTTCTTTTTTAACTCACCGGATAATGAAGGGTCTGACTGTTCCTGCCCAACCTGCCTCTGTTAATTACTGGCACTATCATCACCAACCCCCTGCCTAATGGTAGTGGTAGCAGTAGCTGAGGAGTTAATGATGGCGGCAAATTGTGACAACTGAATAGAATCAGATAAAGTACAAGGGGCTGCTTCCCACAAGTTATTTTTGTTCTGCCTCTTCTCTTCTTTTCTCTCTCATAATACAGACTTGTGGTATCTTAGTAGATGCACTATTGAGAAGAACCTTCATTGGCCCTTTACTCACTTCCTTGCCTCACAGTTTGTGCTTTGCAAGTTGGCCTTTTGGGAGGTACCCAAAGTGATCCCGACTTTGCTTTGTTGGTGCAATACAGTACCATCAACCCTTTACCTTGTGTCTACTGAAGATGCTGCAGGTTGAGTTTCAGCGGTGGTAGCGGTAACTCTCACTCAATACACCTTTCCCTGCTCTCCCTCACTTTTAGCTTGACATTGACATTGATGATGGTCATGATATATATGATGATATATATGCCTTGTGGCATAATTAATATATATACTGTATAAAACATGTATTGTCTGGTTTATGAGGACAGCATCGTGGACTCAAGTGAGTGCCCTAGCTATGTCTCTTTCAGAAGATTGTTTTGTTGAAAATCCACTGACAGTGCTAAACACATACAATAAGCTGTATTTATTCTTATAAACAGTGGACAAAATGAATGCCTTTTTGTCTAATGCCTTGATTTAACATTGTTGGATAAGAATTTTCAAATAATTTAATGCTTTTGGTTATATTTTAAAATGATTTTCAAAATATTTCACATAGAAATATATACCAATATGGAAAAAATATCAATATTGCAACATTTAAATATTTTTCATAATATTAAATCATTTTAAAAGGGCATTCAAAAATACTAGCTAATCTGAAAAGCTTATCCAACAATATTAAATTGAGGCCTACGTGTGGCATGTTTGGTGGATGAAATAGGAGATGTAAGTTTTTTTTTTTATTATTGTATGAGGAATATCCACTACGGTGGCATGTTCTACTTGATGTTTAGAATTATTATGACCCATTATTTTTTTTTATTTTGGTTGAGTTGGACCTAGTTAGTAATTATCTAGTGTAAGAGATCTCAACAACATTAATGGAGGATATTGGCTTACTCCCTGTGCAATTGTAATATTCACAATTACTGTGGTGCAAATCATTCTAAAAGAATTTTGTTGATATGGAAGCATAGTTTGAACTATCGTGATCTTGTGAAATGGAAAAGTTAAATTCTACACATCCCAAACATATGGTATACAAGACAGACATGCCCAAACAGACCAAAAAATTTCGCAAAAAAAGCTAAATAAATGTGGAAGGAGGGAGAGGCTTTTACATTAAGAATGTGTCCTTGTTATGGAACTTTACATTTCTATTTTTCTATAGTACCTGGAGCTCGGCTTTAGGCAGTGTATCTAAATTGACAGGAACAGGCTCCACACAGTAGTTTTCAAAGACCTTTTATACTATATGTTCAAGTCTGTTCAGGTTTTGAAACATTAAGTAAATCTTCTCAATTGCAAAACAGAAGCTTTGAATGATAATTCAGGAAATATTTATGTCATGCTATTAACATTTACACTCATTTGTTCTACCCGTGAGTTATTTATTTACCAGTCTATTCATTATGAGGTCATTCTGTGAACATTCTTTTATTCTTCAACATAATTTTAAGGAATCAGCATCATAGTAATCAATAACATATAGGTATGACCTCCGAACTTGTGGGAAATATACCTCTGTCTGTTTTTTGGGTTTTTTTTGCACTAAATTGATTTTATTTTATGAGTGTGTTCAACATTTGTATTTGCTTAAACTTAAAAAGGACCCAAGGGAGCTGGTGGTGATAGTATTTGTTAATTCCTGTCAGTCCAATTTAAAATGCCTTTTTTCAAACATAAAAGAAATTGAAAATGGTGCATTAAGATCTGAAATGGATTGGATTAGATTCAATTAAATTAAGGGGGTCTACTCACTATACATATATAGAGATCTGCAAGATATAAGTTAAAATAGGCAATCTGGAAAATAATAAGAAACTCAGCTCAGCTATTTTGGCCTTGTTATAAATTAGTTAGCATTTTAAAGCATAACATTTTAATGTAATATCTATAGTAACGTCTATGGACTGATTGAATGTTCTTGCCACGCATGGGCGGATGACGTTGGAGGAGGGAGGAGAGTCCCCAGTGCCGATGGAGCGCTGGAGAAAGATAAGTGATTAACCCCTTAACCCCTCTTGAGCCCAGTGGGAGAGGGGCCCTGAGGGTGGAGGGGGACCTATTAACACTATAGTGCCAGGAAAATGAGTTTGTTTTCCTGGCACCATAGTGGTCCTTTAATACATTTTATACCCTCTATAATTACCCTCTATAACCCTTTTCTCTCAGGTCCTGGTGCAGGTGCTATGAAAAAAAAGAATTAATCCAATAAAGCCTCACTTGCCTTCCTTTTTGCCTAAAGATTTAACTAATTTCCAAAATTTGTAGTAGTCGCCATTACAGGTGATCCTCATTGTACGACCTACCAGTTTTACAACAGCTCGCACTTATAAACAGCTCTCTAGTGTAGGGATAAGTGCGAGCCTTCGTGGGGATTAGAGGGATTCCCTGCTCTTCTGCGTTTTTCTATGTTCAAGTAAATTTCCCTGAACATAGACAAGCGCACCAGAGCAGGGAATCCCTCAAATCTGTGTTCAGGGAAATTTACCCGAGCATAGACAAACGCACCAGAGCAGGGAATCTCTTTACTCCTCTCTTACCAACCAATTCATTCTACAACCGGGTTGTAAGAATGGAACCCGGTTGGTAAGTGAGGAGTACCTGTATCTGTTGCTTTTAACAACAGCTTGGGGAGGGGCATACCAGTAAAGGTTACTCTGACCAAAAACAGTGTTTTGTTAAAAAACAGTTTTTTAATTGGAATAACCATTTAATATGGAATCAAAAACCCTGCCCGAGAATTACAGACATGTGATTATGTCTACTAAACAATGAGAATCCAGCAACTGTAATTAAAAACTGCTAACTGGATAGCTATTACTGCACAGTCTCTAAAAATATCATGGGGAGACCTGGCAAAGGTCCACCCAAGCACTCACCCATAGCCAGTGGGTGGGGTTACTAAATAAAAACAATGGGGGACCCAGTACATCTAATACTGTAAAATATTATTAGGGTGAGGTGAGGGGGTAGATTTCTTTTACTGTAGAGAGTGGCTAGGGGCTTGGGGACACATAGCTCCATGGGGGGAGCAATTGGTCATAACTTCCAAGGTAGACAAGGGCATGTCCACATTGTGCTTAGTGAAAAAATTGGGTCAAACAAATTGATATTTCTAGAAAGAAGTTTTGTTTCAAACGATTCAGGATTCATCCATCTGTCATATTGGTTCATGTAAATTTCATTCATGGGATTGCTAGGGAAAAAACAATTCAAACTAACCAAAATGCTGCATACATTGGGCAATCAGTGTACTGCAGAATATAAATATTATGTGTATATTTTGTGGGACACTATTAGGTGAATTTCCATGCCATTTGACTTACAGTTCAAGTAAGAAGAAGTATTTGCTAGCCAGTCACCACATTGGCATGTCCACTCTCCATTATCCCATCTAATACCTCCCACCCAAAGCCCATGGATGAGGGTGTAGAAAATAACATGTACACCCACTACATTGATTATTAAATAGCCCCCACACACTATCCATGGGTGGGGGTTGGGTAACATTAGACCCCCATGTTATTAAATTAATAGCCCATCATCTGCCACTCATGAGTGAGAGCTTAGGGGGACATTAGGCCCCCCTAAATTTTTCCCACCTTCCTCTTTTTGTCTGGGGGCTAGTAGGGACACAGAAGGGTGAGGTGAGGAGGGGACACTAGGATGTTTCACCTTGTTTTTACTTAATAGTCATCACCCACTGTCCACACGTGACCTCTCCACACCCATTACTTAATTTGAAGCCCCCATCCGAGGTCAAGGTGTGGGGGCACATGGAGACCTCAATACTACTGGATGGGACCTTTGTTAGTGACTGTTCAGCAGTAGCTTATCAGTATCAAGTTTTAAAACAGTGAGCAGCCGCTGACTGTTCCTGTTTAGTGGATATGCCCTTATCTACTCCATAAGAGAGGTTGTATACTTCCCTTATTCTAATATGGAGGTCATGTTGACCCCTATAGACTTGTATTAATTTATTCATATAGTATTAATGTGGCTATTGGATAGAAAGTACTTCTTGTTACTAGATCTGTAAGTCAAATGGCATGGTAATGCACCTATACGTGTTCCATAAAATATACACATACTATTTATATTCTGCAGTACATTGATTGCCCAATGTCTGTCTCAATGGTTAGTCCTAATTGTTTTTCCTGTAACAATCCCATTGATGAAATCCACACAAACCAAAACGCAACATTGATGAATCCTGAATCGTTTGAAACAAAACTTTTTTCTGGAAATATCAATTTGGATGACCCAATTTTTTTCGCTGAGCACAAATCTAGATATGATTGCATCTAGTATATTTATGATAGATAATAATTAAAGATATATAATATAATTATTTGGAAGATTTGGAATTTTCTGGTAAATTGGCAGATTAGGTAAATATACGGGTGCTTTGCAGACAAGCAGGACAGACTGACATGCATCCTTTTTGTGCAGGACCACCTTCTACTGTCCCACCCACTTGCTTGCCTCAGATGCCATAACTCCCATGTTGGGGGGCTATGTTAAAATGGCAGCAGCTCTCATTTGGGCAATGTGACTCCCACAAATCCAGGGCAGACCAGGACATATGGCCCACTCTTCCCAAGATTAGAGCCCATTGAGTGCTCAGAAGCAACGCACTCATTAATTAATTTTATATATGTATATTTATATGTTTATGCCTAAAAATATTCTCTCACAAATACTGCGTCAATACATCAAGTAGGAAATTTAATTTTACATGTTTCACTTTTTTACTAGTTTATTAATTTATTTATCTACTTTAATAACTGAAAAACATGCTCTGGCTTAGGATTGAGTCCTGGGGGTCAATGAGCTCAACTTTGGATTGTTTGAAAAACAGTCACCATTGCCAAATGTACATGAATTCTAAATGTGCTGCCAGATAAGTCATCAAGTTTATTAGATATGTTGAATTTGAACTAAATAAATATAAATGACTTGCCAATAATTTAATTAAATATATACTTTTTTTTTATTAAAAGGTAACTACTGCTAATATTTTTAATCTATCTGAAGTATGGTTAAAGCGTATCAATTAAACTGTCAGCAGGTTTATCATCCCCCACCCCATGACTCCTTTCCTGCAACTGTCAAAAATGACCTACCAAGCACTCAATAAACCCTTCTCTAACAAACTATTTAATTCCCCTACTTTAACCCTTTGTGTCACCATATCCCACTCCCTCTAGCATGTAAGTTCATCGAGCAGGGCCCTCAACCCCCTCTGTCCCTGTACGTGCAGTGGTCTGATCTCAATTATGTGTCTGTTAGTCCACCCTTTGTACAGCGCTACGGAATTTGCTGGCGCTATATAAATAATAAAATAATAATAATAATCACACATGAAATGAATACACAACACAAAACACTACACAACGTGAAACCACATCTAAATGTTCCGTCAACAGAACCTCACAGTCAGCAGACACTTCCTGGGAGGGAGGTTCTGCTGCTGATTGGGTGGAATGTGTCTACTGGCTGTGAGGTTCCGGGTCAAAGTTTACTCAATGATGACGTATAGGGGGCGGACCGGAAATCGGATATGTTCGCCCAACGCGAACACGCTATTGTTTGCCAGCGGACAGTTCGCGAACAGTTCGGCGGACAGTTCGCGACATCTCTAGTGTTAACCTCTACCACTTCAGCTGGAATGCTTTTTCATGCATCCACTACCCTCTTAGTAAAGTAATACTTCCTGATATTATTTTTAAACCTTTGTCCCTCTAATTTAAGACTATGTCCTCTTGTTGTGGTAGTTTTTCTTCTTTTAAATATAGTCTCCTCCTTTACTGTGTTGATTCCCTTTATATATTTAAATGTTTCTATCATATCCCCCCTGTCTCGTCTTTCCTCCAAGCTATACATGTTAAGATCCTTTAACCTTTCCTGGTAAGTTTTATCCCGCAATCCATGAACCAGTTTAGTAGCCCTTCTCTGAACCCTCTCTAAGGTATCAATATCCTTCTGAAGATACGGTCTCCAGTACTGTGTACAATACTCCAAGTGAGGTCTCACCAGTGTTCTGTACAATGGCATGAGCACTTCCCTCTTTCTACTGCTAATACCTCTCCATATACAACCAAGCATTCTGCTAGCATTTCCTGCTGCTCTATTACATTGTCTGCCTACTTTTAAGTCATCAGAAATAATCACCCCTAAATCCCTTTCCTCATATGTTGAGGTTAGGACTCTATCAAATATTCTGTACTCTGCCCTTGGGTTTTTACGTCCAAGATGCATTATCTTGCACTTATCCACATTAAATGTCAGTTGCCACAATTCTGACCATTTTTCTAGTTTACCTAAATCATTTGCCATTTGGCTTATCCCTCCTGGAACATCAACCCTGTTACATATCTTAGTATCATCAGCAAAAAGACATACCTTACCATCAAGACCTTCTGCAATATCACTAATAAAAATATTAAAGAGAATGGGTCCAAGTACAGATCCCTGAGGTACCCTACTGGTGACAAGTCCAAGCTTCGAATATATTCCATTAACTACAACTGTCTCTGATTTTGAAATCCATGTGTTTTTAGATGTTCCACAATCCTATCCTTTAACATGGTTTCCATCACTTTCCCCACTACTGAAGTAAGGCTTACTGGCCTATAGTTGCCCGACTCCTCCCTATTACCTTTCTTGTGAATGGGCACAACATTCGCTAACTTCCAATCTTCTGGGACTACTCCTGTTAACAATGATTGGTTAAATAAATCTGTTAATGGTTTTGCTAGTACACCACTAAGCTCTTTTAATAGCTTTGGGTGTATTCCATCAGGTCCCGTTAACTTATTTGTCTTTACTTTTGACAGTTGAAATAGAACCTCTTCCTCTGTAAACTCACGTGTAATAAATGACTCATTTATCCTTTTTCTTAACTGAGGACCCTTTCCTTCATTTTCATCTGTAAATACAGAACAAAAATATTAATTGAGGCAGTCAGCTAGACCTTTATCCTCTTATACATACCTTCCTTCTTTTGTTTTTAATCTAACTAATCCTTGTTTAACTTTTCTTTTCTCATTTATGTATCTAAAAAAAGTTTTGTCCCCCTTATTTACTGACTGTGCTATTTTCTCTTCTGTGTGTGATTTGGAAGCTGTTATAACTTGCTTAGCCTCTTTCTGCCTAATCTTATAGATCATTTTGTCTTCCTCACGCGGAGTACCACAGTGGTTTCTTGAATTTATTGCTTTTACTGACAAGCCTAATGCAATTTTCTAAAAAACAAAGGGGGGAAGAGTCTGTGCTAACTGACAAATGGAAGAGCAGCAACCCTAAAAAAGGGAATCCCTCAAAAAAAAGGGAAACCCTTGAAAAACAGGAACAGACAAAGGAGTTAAGAGCTGCACTTAAAAACAATAAAAATGTATTGTTTTTAAGTGCAGCCCTTAACTCCTTTGTCTAATGCAATTTTCTGTTGCCTTCAGTAGTGCAACTTTTAAATAATCCCATTTCTCTTGGACTCAATTTAAATTGCCTCAGTCTGATAATGACTCCTCTACACATATTCTAATTTTAAAAAGTCTGTTTTTCTAAAGTCTAAAACTTTTGTTTTTGTGTGGTGTGACTCAGTCACTGTTCTTATATTAAACCACACTGACTGATGATCACCGGATTCTAAACTTTCACCTACAGTAATATCTGATACCAAATCTCCATTTGTTAACACTAAATCTAGTATGGCCTGTTTACGAGTTAGCTCCTCAACGACTTGTTTTAGAGACAATCCCAGTAGGGAGTTTAGGATATGTCCTGGCACAAGCAGCTATTTTGGTTTTCCAATTTACATCAGGAAGATTAAAGTCACCCATGATGATAACTTCCTCTTCATTGTCATTTTAGCTATTTCCTCAACTAGTAGATTATCTAACTCTTCAATTTGTCCTGGGGGCCTATAAATCACACCTACATGAGTTAATGTGTGATTACCAAATTCTAACGTAACCCAAACGGACTCTATGTTCGCCTCACTAACTTTTATTATGCTAGATTTTATACTATCCTTCACATACAGGGCCACTCCTCCCCCTTTCATGCCTTCACTATCTTTTCTATATAATGAGTACCCTGGTATTGCCATGTCCCTGTCATTTTTCTCATTATACCATGTCTCAGTAACAGCGACTAAATCTACACTATCAGTTGCCATTATTGCCACAAGTTCATGGATCTTATTCCCTAAACTGCGAGCATTTGTAGACATGACTCTAAGCTTATCATTTTTTAACACACTTGCTACAAGCACCTTCTGTCCTTGTTTTGGGGGACAATTGGATTGATGTTTTATCACCCATTTCCCCCCCCGCATTCACCAAGCCACAAATTAAAGTCCCTAATACGCATCCGCCTGTCGTTCTGAGTGTTATGCACAGGCAGAACTTCAGAGAATGACAGTGTGGAAGCAATCTGCTGTAAATCATTGGCAAAAATACTAAAAACTTCCTTAACCTCTGAAACCTCATTGCAAGCCAAGTCATTTGTCCCTAGATGGACAAGTACATCCAATTCCCCTTCCTGCTTTGCTCGCTTAACAATATTACAGATACGTCTCCTGTCTCTGTGAGCAGTAGCTCCTGGAAGACACCTCACAAGACCACCATTGTCCATCTCCACACCTCTTATGATGGAATCCCTCAATAACAACTGCTTTCTATTAGGCCTCACCATAGTCTCCAAGCCGGTCTCCACAACTCCACTAGCCTCAGTGCCTCTCTCCACAACACCACTAGCCTCAGTGCCTACATACAGTAAATGCTGTGAATTCATATATTTCTTATATACAGGTATTTAAAAATTATCATTGCAAAGTTTATCAATTTCTGAAATGCTAATGTAGTGCTAACAGTGAAATGGTAGTGTCCATAGAGTCCTTCTCCTCTCCCAACCTGTAAGAACGCTAGTACCTGTTGAAACTTACTTTAATGGAGGGGTGAGCTATCATTTTCAGCACACTTGCAGATAATACATGTGTTACCAGTGGCTTCTGTCAGACAAATGCCTGGTAATCATTCCTGGAGTTAAATGAGGGCGAGTGTGAATTTGGACTAAATTTTGTTTTGCAAAGTACATTAAAGTCAAAATGTTTATACATGAATATGGAAGATGTTGTTCTCCTAAACCCTTTATACAAAATAAAAAGGCCCAAGTTATCCCCTATTTACCGGTCCCTTTATGAAAAATAAAATAGACTGGTTTTACCCAGGAGATGCCAAGTCACCTGGACCAATAATATAAAATAAAATATATATATATAAAATAAAATTTAAATATACACCTAACTAGCTGAGAGGTGAGACTTGTCCATCAAAGCTTAGTGATTGGTTGGCTTCCAAACCAACCCAATCAATATGTTCTGACTCTTCATTCAAAGTCTGTAAAGGTCTTTCCCACCTTGAATGCTTAATTGGCTTGGAGCACTCGATGACGAGTCAAACACTTTTTATGACAAAGAGATGAGCTGTGCTCAGAAAAAATTAGTTGAGTCTCTTCTAACTTTACTAATATCTCAATAAAGATGATCTACATTTGTGTAATCTTGAAAAGAACAATTAATTAAAAAAATGTCCTAATGCATAAAAATGCAAACAAAAACATTACCAACCATATGCTGGACATTTAATGTTACACAATGTTCACCTAGTGATATATTTCAGGCCATAGTAAATACTTGACGAAGATTTTTGCCTAGCTAGTGACACATTGGCACTCACGCAAACTTCTTTATTTTTTTTCTGCATGACAAAGACAACATATTGGTAGTGATGACATTGCTGATTAACGTGAAGAAAGGATCAACATATCAGCATAAACATGATGAGTGACCTGCACATTTTTATTTATTTTTTGTAAAGTAGTAAAATCATGAGTGGAAGAACACATATATCACTAGATATAGCCTAGAACTGTAGAGAAATGCATGGCACTTATATAAGAACCAATGGGACTAAATAGTCACAACTGCGGGCACATTGCAAAATAGGGTCAGGATTGAACCAGCCACGCTGCAGGCTAGGTATGTAAACTGATCAGCCGATGCCCAATGAAGGGGAGTACCTTCC
The DNA here is from genome assembly GCA_933207985.1 of Pelobates cultripes. Lineage (NCBI taxonomy): Eukaryota > Metazoa > Chordata > Amphibia > Anura > Pelobatidae > Pelobates > Pelobates cultripes. The sequence goes on from OW240912.1 coordinate 369,377,102, forward strand.
TCTGCAGTCATCATCATCCTGGATAGGGTCCCTCCAGTCAGCCCTTGCACGCAAGTAGTATAGTAGCCTCTTCCACTTCCACTGAGCAGTGCTGTGAGAGTGTGAGTGCCAGGTATCGGGATGTGCAGCAGCAAGCAGCAGGCTTAATGCTGCTAGATGAGGACTGCTGGCACAGGCACCTTTTGTGATGTCTCTTCCATGGCACCTGTCCATGAACACATGGGGAGGCACGCTCAGGCGGTGCTTACCAGATTTATGGATCCAGAGAGCGCGATTCGGCCTGCACGCATAGAGGTAAGTCCCTGTTCGCTTAGCTTAACAAGAAAGGTCACACAGATGCGGTAAATATTTAGGAGTAGTGAGTCCAGCAGTAAAGAAGACCACAGGAGAGTATCTCTTGCTGTAGGGCCCATCAGGGTAGCCATCTTGTGAACCAGGCCACAACCCTCCGATTCAGCTGTGGGCTGCATTTCGACATTACACCTATAGTACACCATTGGGGACCGGGATATACCCTGCATGTGCTAAGGAGGGGCAGGGCCCTAAGCACGCAATCCTCAATTCAAGGCTGAGGATCGGCTGACTCTCCCTCCTTAAGTGTGACTGAAGGTCTGAACAAGGCTGGTTTCTCCAGCTACCAGTAACTTTGTTACATAGAAGCTGCAGGGTACTCCCCAGTAGTGCATGCACAATTATTGCCAGAAATTCTATCGGGTTTAACCTGCGGAAGATAATTTATTGTCGGAGCTCCAGCACGATGCGACAGTCCTTGTCAGCTCTCAGGCACCACCCCCACCCCCCTTTCTGCCACTTAATTACCAATTTATAGTTGTTAAAAGTTTTTTTGTTTGTTTTTTTTGTTAACTATTTGTACAAAGAAATTATTTTCTTTGGGATGAGTGTGTATTTATTCAGTAAAAAAGAGGAGAAAAAAGTCTTCCTAGCTGCCATACACCCATATTAGTAGTCAGACAATGAGACAGATTTGATTAGCTTCAGTGCCACTGTTGGTTTTGCAATTCAACCAAGATTCTGGCATGTGGCTGTTTGGAAATCAGTAATTCTTCTGGTCATCCTATCGGCCTGATTTTGGCTGAAAGAATCTCCTATATAGATGTCGTGAACTGCTCGCCGAACTGTTCGCGAACTGTCCGCCGGCGAACAATAGCGTGTTCGCGTTGGGCGAACATATGCGATTTCCGGTCCGCCCCCTATTCATCATCATTGAGTACACTTTGACCTGGAACCTCACAGTCGCCGGCGGACAGTTCGCGAACAGTTCGGCGAGCAGTTCGCGACATCTCTAATCTCCAAGTCTATTTTTCATTTAAATCAATCAATGTACAAAAGAAAACTAGGCGCAGACAACAATGATTGCATATTAGGTTGATCCCAGCCAAAAGTGATCTTGAATGATGGTTAACTCCCACAACACAAGAAATACAGCTATCCGAGATGATCGTTTTGACCTTGGTAGATGTTGCCTTTGACATGTACCTAGGTACAGTCATCAAGGGATCCACATTACCTTTTTATCTTTGGAAGACCCTAGACACTTAAATTTTAAAACAAGTCAAAACAGAGTGCAAGATAAATCTGGCAACAGACAAAATCAATAAAATTGCCTTTGGGTGGGTTCAACTCAGTACTCAAGCTGGTTAAAGCTCATCTTGTGCCATAAAAGACATAACCTAAAGCCTTTTTATATCAGACTGATTGCACACAACTTTACTATATATGTATTTTTCATTAATCTTCAGCAAATTTGTTCAACTATTTGTCTATACATTTTATTTTTTGTGATTTTTTTTTTTTTTTACATATTAATCTTTGTTCCAAAAGACAAAAACAATGGGGGAACTTCTAGACAATTGGCTATGAAATGTGCTTTACTTCCCCAAGGAGAACAACGCCAAACATGAACATTATTTAGGTCAGTCAGTCTGTAATTCTTCAGCTTGAAAATGAAAGAGAAATGTTATTACAGTAGATGATTATGATAAGATATTGTGGAAGGAAACATTAAAATAGCAACTACTGAAAGTTACTGTTCCAAAGTAAATATAATGTAAGAACAGACTTAGAAACATAATTAATCATTTAAATTGATACTTACACCTCTCTCCTAAATCTGTTCTAGCTTATTTCACTTATCCTTCATAAAATACCTCTACAGAGATATAGACTTACTCACACATGTGAACAGAGTGCAGATTTTATTGCACCATAAGATCAATGAACATTAGTATTGAATTCATTGTTAGTCTGTTGTACGTTATTTATTTTATTCTTATATTTGCATTCAGTATATTCAACTTGTTATCACTGTGCCATAAGTAGCCTGGGAATTATTCTTTTTAATAGAATGATCTCTCCACTTAGAATGGATATAAGAATTGGTCTAATGACACAGCCAAATGTTGTTCAGTGAACTCCTTAAATGGACACTAAGCAACATAACCACTCTCTCATTGAAGTAGCTATGGTGCCTGGAGATTGCAAACACTAATTCTTGCTGAGCAATCTTACTCGCCATCCAGTCCCTACCACCAGCCACCCCATGCGCCACATTAAATTAAAGGTAAGAATTCTAAATCTATGTTAATATACCATTAACAACCCATTATATTATATAGATATAATATTAAATAGATTGTTTTATCATACCTTTTATATTCTTAGTTTTAAACAATATTTTCTCCTATTTTACCACTTTGTCTCAATGCCTACTGTCCCTTTAAATTGTAAGTTTATTAGTCTTCTTCCATAGAAATTGGAAGTATTAGATTAAAGCCCATTTCCAGGGTTCTCTACTGATTTTTATTTCAATACATAATTACAAATCCCTCTATATGTAGACAAAGCTATAATTAATCACTATAATTTTTTAAGAGAATTCAATAAGATTTATTTTTTTTAATTATTCATTCTAGGGTAGAATTTAGAATAGAGTTTAGATTAGAGTTCATCACATATATCCAAACATTGGAAAGTGTGGAATCTGGATGGAAGGTGGACCAACCCTCCTGGGCATCACCAGTGAAGAGACAGGTTCTCAACGCTAAATGGGCATGTCAGTCTGGCACCAAGCACAACATTCTGACAGACAGCCTCTGGCTGGCCCCAACATAGACAACAATGCACATAGCTCAGTGCTCCCTGGAACAAATCCCTGATGTGCCCGCATGCAAGACACCAGAGAACAAAATCAGGGCAGTAGGATGAGATACTAATATAACAGTCCCACAAAAATCAGGACATCTAGAAGGCCTGTTATTATTATGAAGTACTAATGAGAGGTCATGGTTTATTTGAGTTCAAACAAATATATCAGAGTTAAATGGGGCCAAATCACAGTTGGATAATGTATTGAGGTTTAATTGAAGATCGTTTTACGGAGACGATATGTGTGTGGGGGGGTTATTTTGTTTGAATTTTCTGAAGAGCATTGTGACTGTTTTTCAAGATTTAGAAACAGGTTGTTAATAAAAAAAAATAAAAAAATACTTTTATCACCTCACAGAAATCCTGCTGTAAATCTGCCTCATATTGCGATATGCAATACCCAAGTATAGAACCTTGTGAAACTCCACGCATAATTTTGGAAACATTGTTGTGAATACATACATTTTAGGTCCTGTCTGATAAATTAAAAACTTAAAGGTACACTAGAGTCACTAGAACAACTACAGCTTATTGTACTTGTTCTGGTGAGTACATTCATTCCCTTCAGGCTTTTTGCAATAAACACTGTCTTTTTTTCAGAAAAAAAAAGCAGTTTTTACATTACAGCCTAGGGATACTACCATAGCCACTCCTCAGATGCCTGCTAGAAGTGCTTTCTGGGGCAGCACGGCTGCTCAGCCAGATAAAAAGTTTTTAAAAAATCAACACACATCATTTAAAAAAAAATACCATTGTGAATCATTAAATATAATAAACTTTTTAAAACTGATAAGTGCAAATTTTCCATGGTAATAGGCTGTAAAGAAAATATAAATATAGGCCAGCCTTTATAATCTTACAAGGTTTTAGTTAGTCATTTGTGAGTTGGTGTGAATCGTGCCATTTTCCAAGTAAGATATATTATATTTTTATTGTTATTATTGCCATTTATATAGCGCCAACAGATTCCATTGCACTTTACAATATTAATATGACAGGACAATAAATAAGTTTTGCATAAGGATGCCATTGGGTAGACGAGGGGTGGACTATATCTCCTATAATTTTTTTACAGGCATAATGCAGAGCATCAGGGGAGATGTTGTCCACATTATCTGTAGTGCCGAAGGTTTCCTATGTCTGTGTTAGACTATTACTGATGCACTGAGGTTTACCAGCATTACTGGTTTGCTGGTAACAGGTTTAGCTAAGTCGGGATCTCAGTTAGAGATACATGAGATTATCTTGCAATCAGGCACTTGCTTGTAGATCCAGAGCATTTATGAAAGGTTCTTCCTCTTTTCATATCATGGTAAATGGAAAAGAACTTGGGGTGTTATACATGGTTTTAATCTTGCTAATTAATAATTTATATATATGGTTTTAATTTTTCCTGATTTTCTTATTTCAAAGGTGGATGTGAAGAAAAAGGGCTGCTTCAATTAGCAAGACATGTTGTGAAATGAGTAGGTGCTGTACCAACATGGGTAAGGAGTAGCTAAAATAGGGGTAGGGTTTAAAAACAGGAGAATGGGCCAGTGTAGGGTTCCGATTTTCAACCAGAAGCAAAAAAGGATATAATTTTAAACTAATACTGGGCTTTAAGATTTCTGATGACAGCCTTGTTAAATCCCGTTAGATCATTAGTGTCAATAAGTGGTAATGACTAGAGCTGAGCTGACACCTGGATGTTCGGGTCCGGTGGGTTCGGCCGAACTTTGAAAAAAAGTCTGGGTTCGGGCTTGAACCTGACCCCGAACTTGACCCCGAACCCGAACCCCATTGAAGTCAATGGGAACCCAAACTTTTGGCCACAAAAATGGCTCTGAAAAACTTGTGAAAAGGGCTAGAGGGCTACAAAAGGAAGTAAAATGGGGATAAGAGTAGGACAAGTGTCCTGCAAACAAATGTGGATAGGGAAATCACTTAAAATAACATAAAATAAGAAGCCGCGTAGTAGATAACTTCCTAATTCACACGGTATTATGGAGCTATCTACCAAAAGGCTGAAAGACCTGTGTAAAATGACACAGAGCACTCTGATTGGTTAGCTTGAAATCCAGCCAATCAGAGCGCTCTGTGTCATTTTACACAGCGTGTAAAAATTCCAAAGAACTTTCACACACTGTGTAAAATGACACAGAGCACTCTGATTGGTTACTTAATCCACCAATCAGAGTGCTCTGAGCCTAATTGCAGGGCGGGGCAAGGCTTTATAAGCCTTCCCCCGCCCGCGCAGAGCTCAGTCTGCGCGGAGCCCTCCATGCGTGAAGAAGGATTATTTTTTGGGGGTGCTCGTTTTTGGTTTGGGGCTGAAAAAAGAAGATTTTCGAAGAAAGAAGACATCAAATGGTAAGTTTATTTATTTTTTTTTACAGGTATTTAGACAAGGGTCCCGCCTTATTATTTTTAGGATGAGTGGGGTAGGTAGGGGTAATTTTTTTGGGGGGAGCTGGGTGAATAGGTGTTTGGGGAACCCTAGTCACCTTGGGGGGAGGAATTTTTATTTATGGCCCCCACCCACCGCTCAGGGGTGGGGGCCGGGGTGAGGACATAAGGTCCACCCCCTTATTGTTATTTAGGGCCCCCACCCGCCACGCAGGCATGCGGGCCAGCGGGGAGGACCTTAGGTCCCCCCTTATTTTTATTTGGGGCCCCCACTCACCGCGCTGGGGTCGGGGCCCGGGGGAGGACCTTAGATCTCCCCCTTTATTGTTATTTAGGGCCCCCACCCACCGCACAGGGGTGGGGGCTGGGGGGAGGACATAAGGTCCCCCCCAATTTTTATTTATTGCCCCCACCCACCGCTCAGGGGTGGGGGTCAGGGGGAAATAGGTCCCCCTTTAGTTTAAAAGCCCCTACTCGCGCGTTGCGGGTGGGGGCTCAGGAGGGGGAAATGTTCTTACTGTTTAATAGACACGGCCCTACTCGCTGTATAGCGAGTAAGGGCATAATTTACTAATACTAAGTGACCAGCTTCTATAGAGGCTGGGTCAGTTGCTGCACTGGCCAATCACAGCCATGCCATTAGTAGGCATGGCTGTGATGGCTAATGTTCTAATGTTCGGTACGAACCCGTACTTTTCAATTTCGGCTTCGCTCAACTCTAGTAATGACACAAACCTTAACGCTGTAGCTACATTTGTTAATTAATGTTATCAAGAGTTTTATTTTTCACAGATAACTGAAACAACGTGTGTTTTCTCTGAGGACACTTCAGAGTAATAATGTGCGCTCAACAAAATAATCAATTTTACCAAAAAAGATCTTTCACAGTTTTTCACCATAAAATGTGTCCTCGGAGACAGAAGGTCCTAATTGAACAGAAGCATAACTTACATCAATTCTTAGGAACTTAGTGGTATTCTGTGCTCATTTTTCACTCTCAAATTATTTTCAGAACTAAATTGAAAACACATTTCTCATTCTATGAAATTGTGAACAAAAGACATATGTTTATTACTTGTCGAGTCATTTTAAATTGTGCAATATACAGCATTATCCAGCAGTGTATGAATGTAAGTTGAGTAAACATTTCTCCTGCTACTCTTTTTAATTGCTTATTAAAAGTCAAACAGCAGATTAAATAGTGAACTGCTTACCTACAATACTTTGGAGAATAAAGAGTTTGTGTTTTTTTTTTTCTAAAGAATGAATACAAATATATTTATATATAAGGAAATAGGTAAATTTGACAATATTCACAATAAACCTCCAAAGGGGTGAGAGATCTGAAAAATATTTTTACTTGGGAAAATACTTTGAAAAGAGAAAAACAGATACTTAAGCCAAAATTCAAATAATTTATTTGTTCACATATGTTTTGCTATACTTGTCTTTTGGACTGAATTGTGTAAGGATATCAGGATACGATGTGTTCTATATGTTTCTACAAATTTGATTGTGATACATATGTTTTGGTATGAGTCGTACTTTGAGACACTAAAGTGAGCAGTAGTTAATTGTGGTTTTAAGGATAAAGCATTGGATTGGCTACAAGTTTGTGTTCCTGACCCTATAGTGATTCTTTAAATGTCTCTTTCTATTTTCTACCTTTGAGTTTTTCATAACAAAGTAAGTTCCCAAGAGATCTCTACAAGATTGATGAAGGAACGACTCTAAGCAACATAACCATTACAAATAATTTCTTGGCAGAACTATTTGGTTTAATACTGAATCATCTATAAACAATTTAATATACTTTAACTCTTCTCAGTGATCTTGGACGCTCCCTTCTCGCATTGATAATTCAGAATGTTATTGATTGGTTAAGAGTGCTCAGATGGCGTGTTCACAGCCAATCACTGGTGCCTAAATTGGACAAAAATGACACGATAATGTTAATCCCACAATATCAGTGTAAAGTTGAATGGGGCAGTTCATTGCCAACGCAAAGACCTTCAGTTTATATTAAACCATTCATATATGGTATTTAAAGGGACACTTTATTTGCTAAAAAAACACATTTAAGTTGCCCAAACTGGTAAAAAAAAATTTGGTTTCACCTCATTAACACGAGTCATTGAGACTCCTGTTCAATTATTTTGATCCCCAGCTTCCTTCTTGTTTAGAAGTCAAAGTCATCATAACTCTTTGTATTTGAAAACAACTGCCC
>OW240912.1:369389573-369432215 GCA_933207985.1 Pelobates cultripes
TAGGAATAATACAGACGATAAAAAGACACCCCCAGGCACTGGATGACACTTAGTCCTGGGAACTCTAGTCTTTACAAGGACTTTCCCCATTGAATCCTCCACGCTGGAACAAGCTGGAACAGTAACCAGACGACACATAGTTCTGGGAGTACAAGCTGGAATACGTTTAATGGCAGCCACAACTGGCTGATGAGATGACTGGCTGATGTGATCAGATGTAAATATGTTCTTAAGCCATAAAAGGGTAAAATGAGGAGACAACTACACCCTGTTCCAAATTATTATGCAAATTATATTTTTCTCATTTACCTAAATAATTGATGTAAATAACAGTCAGCATAATTATCATGTTATCCACTATCAAGAGTACAATTCAAATTTTATTGAACAAACCTCCTAATGATAACAGTATTTTTTTAAAACATAAAAAACTTACAATGCACTGTTTTAAATTATTACGCACAGTAAGTTTTAAAACACTTTATAGATTGTAAAGAATGGAAAATTGTCATTTGTTGTGTTTGCAGCATATTTACTGAAATCAAAAGCTATTTCAATCAAACTTGTAACAACATTTTAACCTTTTAAACATTTTAACAGGTCAAGTTACATTTTAACATAGGACCCCTTATTTGATAGCAGCTTCACAAGTCTTGTTTCTGCTTGAATTTGTTTGCAAGATGTAAGAATAGCCTCCCAGAGCTGCTGTTTTGATGTAAACTGCCTCCCACCCTCATAGATCTTTTGCTTGAGGATGCTCCAAAGGTTCTCAATAGGATTGAGGTCAGGGAGGATGGAGGCCACACCATGACTTTCTCTCCTTTTATCCCCATAGCAGCCATTGATGCAGAGGTATTCGTTGCAGCATGAGATGGTGCATTGTCATGCATGAAGATGATTTTATTACGGAAAGCATAGTTCTTCCTTTTGTACCAAGAAAGTGGTCAATCAGAAACTCCACCTACTTTGCAGAGGTCATCTTTACACCTAAAGGGGCCAACCATCTCTCTTCCCATGATTCTGGCCCAAAACATGACTCCACCACCGCCTTGCTGACGTCGCAGCCTTGTTGGAACAGGCAGGACGTCCACCAACCATCCACTACTCCATCCATCTGGACCATCCAGGGTTGCATGGCACTCATCAGTGAACAGGACTGTTTGAAAATTAGTCTTCATGTATTTTTCGGCCCAATGCAGCCATTTCTACTTGTGAGCATTGGTTAGTGGTGGCCGAATAGAAGGTTTATGCACAGTTGCAAGACTCTGGAGGACTCTACACCTTGATGTCCGTGGGACTCCAGAGGCACCAGCAGCTTCAAATATCTGTTTGCTGCTATGTAATGGTATTTTAGCAGCTGCTCTCTTGATCCAATGCATGGATCTGGCAGAAATCTTCCTCAATGTGCCTTTATCTACACAAATCCGTCTGTGCTCTGAATCAGCTACAAATCTCTTAATAGTGCGATGATCATGATTAAGTTTTCATGAAATATCTAATGTTTTCATACCTCGTCCAAGGCATTGAACTATTTCACTCTTTTCGGCAGCAGAGATATCCTTTTTCTTGCTCCATATTGCATGAAAATTGTGCTCTGCTTAATAATGTGGAACACCCTCCTTTAGTAGTTTTTCCTTAAATTGGGCTAACCTGGCAATCTAATTATCACAGGTGTCCGAGATTGTTTTCAGTGATCAAAAGAGCCCTAAGACACAATGCCATCCATGAGTTAAACTGAAAAACAAAATATTTAATGTTTGTGACACTTAAATAGAATTTGCATAATAATTTGGAACAGGGTGTAATAGTGCTCACTGTATAAAACTATATAATAGGAGTATAATTTTCAAAGTATGTACTCAGATTTAATTGAGCAGGCGGACTGCTCAATGAATCAGGCATGAGTGGTATAATCCCCACCTAGGGGAATACTCAACTGGAATAATAAAACCCGGATATTAAATGTGAGTACACACTTTGAAAATTATACTCCTATTATGTATTTTTATACAGTGAGCACTATTAGTTGTCTCCTCTTTTTACCCTTTTATGGTCTACGAACTTCTGTATATTTACATCTCATCACATATCCTATGAGTGGGGATTGTACCGCTGTATGCCATTCATACTAGAGCTGGTTTATAGCTCTGTTAAACATGAGTAGGACTACATTAGACTCTGTTGCCTTAAGATCACTTTTGATTGACTTATTGCACTATCACCTTTTCTCTGTTTCCCCTTACGAATTCCTCAAGTTTTTTCCATCCAACTTCTACAAAGAACATTCTCCCCATAAGACTGTTGGCTATCCCCATGGCAAGAATTGCTCTAGGACTCTTTTTGGAATTATTTGTGTTTTGAATTTGACATCAATATTGGACTCTTTTTTAGATATACTTTTAAATACCTACTTTTGTCTTTGGCGCAACCTTTCTCCTTTTTACCTTCTGTATTATTCCTGCTGGCAGTCATGTGAATATTATTTTGACATGAACCAGCTACCTAGAGATTGTTGTAAACCACGTACACTCCTTCATGTCAATACTGTTCCTTATGGCCTCTTTCAGCAGGGTAACGCTCCATGCCATACTGCACAAAATAGTTCAGAAATTGTTTGAGGAACATGATAGAAAAGCTCAAGGTGTTTCTTTGGCCTCCTAATTTCCCCGGTCTGAATCTGATTGTGGATCTGTGGGATATGCTGGAACAAAAAAACTGGTCCATGAATGCCCCACCTCGCATTGTGCAGGACATAAAGGATCTTCTCCTAATGTCTTGGTGCCAGATACCACAAGATACATTCAAAGTTCTTGTGGAGTCCTTGCCTCTACATATCAGAGCTGTTTTGGCAGCACGAGGGAGACCTACATAATATCAGGCAGGTAGTTTTAATGTTGTGACTGATCAGTGTAGACACACACAAACAGGCACACAGGCATACACGTACAAAAAACACTACAAAAATAAAATGTTTCTTACAAAGTTCCCTACTTAAGACAGGGCCAATGGCTGCAAATACAGAGTGAGGAGAAAGAGACAGAAAGCCACCAGGCCCTGCACTTCTACCCCCTGAATCCATGCTCCATTGCTGTCATGCTGCTCCCCTCCTCAGGCTCCTTGTTGCGTCTTGGCATGAAGCGGAAGCAGCACACTATAAGTTCCTTGTAAACTGAACTAATGAGTTGCCTTTGCCCCGAGGAGGCTGGGCAGGAGAGTGAGCAGCACAGTAGTTTATCAATCCGAGTAACCCCCACCCTTCCCTCCTCAAGATGCGGCTGCTGGTTGGTAATGTAATTATTATTTAGTATAATCCTAAATCAGCAATATACTAAAAAACAGTAATGCGTTCACCAGCCTAGTAGCCTCCTGGACAGGCAGAACTCCAAGGCCCAGTTGCAATAGCGATGGTTGTGACCTTGGTAGTTCTGACACTGGTGTGAACTACTGTTTACATTTCTATCCCCACACTGTACTAACAGCATCCCATAATAATTTTAAAAAAAAATCTAATGCACAAGACACTTGTCCATATTATTAGAAAAGAGGTGTGCAAATGATTTTACCTTTGTTCTCTGTCATCAAAAGTGTATCCTAAAAGATGCTTGCTTACTGACTCAGTATGAGGCTTTAACAGTTATATTTAGAAGATTTCCTTTGATGTCCAACAAGGATTTTGTTTTAATCACATAAAAGAATAATTGTCTCTATTGCTACTTGCTTAGTCCATCAACGATCCATTAGCAGATGGTTATCAGCCAGACTATTTTCTTTGATGCCTACCTTTCAACTTTTCTACTTTAGATTTTAAGTGAGGATAATGATTTCAGGATGTCATTATCATGCCTGCAGTAAAATCTATTTAAATTCAAGCACTAATGTGTTATAAGTTGCCAGGTGTCTTAAACATATTAAAGTGTTTTAAAAAGCATTTTTAGTGTTGGCATTAAGAGAACTGATAATCACCGACTAACATTAAATTACATCTTTCAAATTGGTCCATCATACTTTTTTATTTTAAATACTGTCTCAGCAGAATGCACTTATTTTATCCATAATTGAGTATAACTTGTTATAAGAATATATTCTTCAATTTCATAGAATTAAATAATTAATTAAAATAATGATATTAATTAAAATAATTACAATTATGTAATGCTTTCTCTGACAAGTTCCTTTTGATAAAAAAAATGTAAATTTATCATTGGCAGGAAGCACAGCTAAACGTCAAATCATTCAAAAACAGTTTATTCTCTGGTGGTATTATGGGTTAACTATTAACCACTAACTGTTGAGTTAAGGTGTTTAGACTTTAAGGTAAGGATGCAGTGCAGCTTACTGTGGTGGTTATGGTGCAAATAGACATTGGATGCAAACCCCCTAATTTTTGAGAAAGAGTTCTTGAGCAGATTCAGATCTGGTGTTAATTCTCACATAGAAATGGTCTCAGAAGCATGTTATTAGTATGCTTATGCTTTTTTGATGCGAAAGTGTACACTGAATGTGTGTGTATCCATAATAAATAATCAATTAAAGAACTTAAAGGTGGTTGATACAACACTCCTGAAATGGGGGTAACCCCGAAAAGATAAATATACAACAAAAGAGGGGGAACGAGGATCAGGAGTAAGTGAAGGGTACTATCTACTAGATACTAGACATTGTTCGGTGGAAATGTTCTCCTAGATAGTACCCTTCACTTACTCCTGATCCTCACTCCCCATCTTTTGTTGTATATGTATCCATAATAAGTACAGTACATGGGCCACAGAAGTTCATAAAATGTGTAATAAGCACTTTCACAAATGCATTTGCTCTGGAATAGAATATTAGAAACCAGAGATGTCAAACATATCTCAGATGTGCCACAATGGGCATGCAAAGCCATCTATGCTGGCACCTGAGCCAAAACTTCACCAATTCACTGTTACCTCTGTGTACCTGCTAGCCACTGTTGAAGTTTCTGAAGCTGTCATCCAGCTCAATAATGGATAACTGATTGTGGCATGATTCCCTCAGGAAAGCTCACTTGCGCGTGGGAGAGGAATACATTGACACTTTGAGATAAACTAATTGTTTTGATTTGCAGTTTGGGTACTCAGCTCTAAAATGTTCACAAACACTGTTACAAACAGATTCAGGAATGTGTTTGATCACAGCCACACAACACAGAACCCTCTAGTTATTTATTGGGATTTCATGCTTAAAAACATGGAAATGTAATTGTTACAACACATTGACCATAAACTATAAAAACACAGTATATAATACAGCAAACTGCATAACTTTAGCTTAAGTATTTCTGATATATAAACTGTATAGAAAGTATTCATGAAACAGATGTTCTCCACGGAGAAGTTTTGCTATTTTAGCCAGCTGTTAAGGAGATATGTTGTATGGTTACCCATCCTCTAGAAATAAACATGACTCAAATATGGGATGGAGTTAGCTGAGACCCATGTGTTCTCTGTGCACTGCGGTGTTAGGGGAAATATGAGTGCAGGGCTGCAGGTCACTCAAATAGATGAAAATCAGGGAACTTATTACTTTAATATAGGACTAAGGAGAGAATAAATGGTGCATTCGGGACCTTAATGTAATCCATGCCACCCGGTCCTCAGGGGGAGGGACCCTCCTCCTATCCATGGATGCTGAAAAGGCGTTTGACCGGGTGGACTGGCACTATCTCCAAGCAACCCTACCTTATATAGGCATAAGATCCTGGGTGTTCTCACTGTAAACAACCCCCACGGCCCGTATACAGATAAAAAGAGTGCTGTCCCCACATTCACTATAAGTAATGGCACCCGTCAAGGGTGCCCCCTGTTCCCCCTCCTGTTTGCCCTTTCTCTTGAGCCATTTCTGGAGGCGGTCAGATGGGACGGGCAACCAGGAGCATTGAGTCGTGGCATACACAGATGACATGCTCTTCTTCTTAAAAAACCCAAGGGCATCGTTGCCCAACATGATGTCCCTCTTCCGTTCCTACAACCTGGTCTCCAATCTCAAACTGAATTTGAACAAATCCAAAGCAATGGCCGTCATGCTTCCTCGTTCCACTGTGGAACACCTCCAGGCCCATTTCCCTATTTAAATGGTGTGACACCAGACTCCAATACCTCGGAATTTGACTCCCCAATGACCTCACACAGTATCAACTTAATTTTCTTCTCATTCTAGACACACTGCAATCTGATTTACGATGCTGGACAGACTTATACATCTCATGGTTCGGCGCATTAACGTGGTCAAGATGAATGTGCTGCCCCATTTATTGTACCTCTTTCACACCGTCCCTATACTACTTCCCAGGGATTTTTACAGCTCTCTCTCCTCTGCCATCAGACAGTTCATCTGGAATAAGCGATCACCCAGAAGCCGGAAAACACTATTGACCTTGCCAAAACAAATGGGAGGGGTTGGCTTCCCATCTGTTCACACCTATTACCAAGCCACCCATCTTCACAGGCTGGTAGACTGACATGCACGCCCAACACCAAAACTATGGGTAGAAATGGAAATTCACCATGTGACGAAAGCAATCTCGCCACATTGCATTGGAGAAGCCTGGTTGCTCGCCTGTTGCCTTTGGACTATGGCCCCATGTTAAAAGACTTTGTTTCGCCTGCAGAAAAGCTTTATTCGTGCTTTTCTGCCGGTTGTTCGGTAGATTCAATCTACCGAACAACCGCACGAATGGATAGAGCACCTGGGAGCTGGAGTATGCCGGCAATTAACCTCCCTGAAGCTGCGGTTAACCGCAGCTTAATTGACACATGCTGGGTGGCCGCCATTCGTATCCCGAACACGAGGTCGCGGCCATTTTAAACATACGAATGCACAGCGGTGTTCGATGCTTAATTCATGGAACTAAAATCGGACACAGTTTTGCGCGAACACCGCTGACGCCGCCGACCTCCCTTCTTGTTCAGTGGAAGTACACGAACGGCCGGTGGTTCTACTTGTCTATGTTATACCCCAGATAGGAATCCAATGGAGCCCATTCGTATGAAACTGACTGTGTAAAGACTTTGGCTCCACGGCGATTGAACTGTATTCGTGTGGTCTGAGCGCCATTCGCTTAATAATGTGCGCTCAGACCTGAGCTATCTGGGGACATTTTAAATGTATAGTTTTAATGTAATGTGTCTTACATGGTGTATTTTAATAGTAATTCATGTTTTAGTATCCCCACCTGCATAATGGCGATTTGCCTTTGTCTTGGGAGATAATTGAATTACTTCTCAATTATCTCCCAGGGCAGAGGGGAGGAAGCCAGGATGCATTGTGGGAATATACTGTGACTGTGTGTCTGCTTGTCTGTCCCTTGTCACAGTCTCCCATTTGGTCCCCTAGGGGAGTGTCCACCATGTGGGAGACCTGCATAAATACTGGGCAGGTAGCCCTCATTAAACAGACCACTGCTTGACCCACAACACGGAGCCTTGTCTCGTTCTTGGGGGGATTCACTGTATGCTGTTAGAGACTGATTGCCAGGAGTGTAAGCTGCTTGGGTGCTTTTCCTGTTCGTCTGCTAGCAGCTATTTGGGAGGTTCCAGTTCGGGAGTTGGAGTTTAGTCCCAGGCAGGAGGGGGTTGGGTTACAGATAGCCATCTCCTGCCTTAGGAGATACCAAGCAGTACACAGGAATACACTTTACATCATATTACATTCAGGGGGGGTTACACTTTAAGTGGCTGGTTTGGCCACAGATAGGAATAGCAATGCAGTAATAGCAAGATATATACAAGGACATTCTGTAAGTGGCTAGGTTTGCCACAATGCTCCCCCAGAACCAAGCCGGCATACACAGTCTGATCCCCACGGATCGGCTTGGGGATGTCCGGAGGAGGGCTCACAGATCACTTTTCAAAATCAGTCTGTCTGGATAACCCGTCTGCGTTACCGTTTTGTTTCCCTGGGCGATAATGGATTGTAAAGTCAAAAGGCTGCAGCACCAAACTCCAGCGCAGCAGCCTGGCGTTGTCTCCAGCCACACGGTTTAGCCACACCAACGGGTTGTGATCTGTGAGCAAAGAAAAGGGTTGCCCATAGAGATACGGCTGTAACTTTTTAAGGGCCCACACCACGGCCAGGCATTCTTTTTCTATGGCGGCGTAGCTTACTTCCCGGGGTAACAACTTCCAGCTTAAATAAGCTACAGGATGTTCTCCGCCATCGGCTCCAACTTGGCTCAGCACTGCTCCCAATCCAAACATTGAAGCGTCTGTGTGGACAAGAAAGCGTTTAGTTGGATCAGGAGCAGCGAGTACAGGTGCATTAGTCAGAGCCGTCTTAAGTTGGGTGAATGCCTGTTCACACTCTGGGGCCCAGACGACCTGTCGGGGTAGATTCTTACGAGTCAGATCAGTCAAGGGTTTGGCCAGGGCACTGTAATTGGGCACAAATTTTCTGTAGTACCCTGCGGTACCCAGGAAGGCGAGTACTTGTGTCTTGGTCCTAGGAGGGGGCCACTTAGCTACGGCTTCGATTTTCGCTGGCTCAGGTTTCTGTTGCCCACTTCCTACCCGGTGGCCCAAGTACTGTACTTCAGCCATCCCTATGTGACACTTGCTAGGCTTCAGTGTCAACCCTGCCTCTCCAATATGGTCTATTACTGCCCCTATGTGTTGCAAATGCTCTGCCCAGGTCTGGCTATATATGGCGATATCGTCCAGGTATGCGCATGCATACTCCTGGAAACCAATCAAGTAGCTGATCCACCATCCTCTGAAAGGTTGCCGGGGCGTTCTTCATCCCGAATGGAATAACCTTAAACTGATACAGGCCAAACGGGGTGATGAACGCCGACTTGGGGATGGCCTCCTCGGCTAGGAATCTGCCAGTACCCTTTACATAAATCTATGGTGGTAAGATACTGGCCTCTTGCCATCCGATTTAGCAGCTGGTCTATCCGGGGCATCAGACACCGTTTTGTCGTTTAGCCTCCGGTAGTCCACACAAAACCGGGTTGTACCATCCTTCTTAGGTACCAGGACTACCGGCGATGCCCAGGGGCTATCGGAGTGTTCAATAACCCCTAACTGCAACATCTCCTCAATCTCCTTCCTCATGTGCTCTCTGACGGATTCAGGAATCCGATACGGGGTTTGCCGCATCGGTAGCTGTCCAGGGGTTTCAACTCGGTGGGTGGCCAGCGGAGTGTACCCCGGCAAGTTGGAGAAAGTGGCGCCTTTCGCCGCTATCAACTCCTGTACCTGAGTTCGCTCTTGAGGGCTTAACCGCTCCCCCAGTTGAACCCCCTTGGAGGGCTCTGTCTGATCGTCCTGTTCTAATAGGTCAGGTAGCGGCAGATTTTCCTGATCTTCAGAGGCGGGCGTGCATATGGCTGCCACATCCTCTGTCCTCTCATGGTAGGGTTTGAGCATGTTCACGTGGAGCATGTGTCTCTTCCCTAGGGGCCAATCACATAGGTGGTGTCACATCTCTGTTCCACCACCTGGTATGGGCCTTGCCAGATGGCCTGCAGCTTGTCTGTGCGGACAGATTTTAAAATCAAAACCTTCTGTCCCACTTGAAAGCTACGGTCTCTGGCTCCCCTGTCGTACCAGCGGCGCTGCCGTTGCTGGGCCGCCTGGAGATTGGTGCATACGGCCTGTGTTAATTCCTTCAGGCGGTCCCTGAACTCTAGCACGTACGGTACAATGGGGATCACATCAGTGGTACTCTCTCCCTCCCAATGCTCCCTAATTAGGTCCAACGGACCCCTTACCGTTCTCCCAAACAACAATTCAAACGGAGAAAATCCCGTCGACTCTTGAGGTACCTCTCTATATGCGAACAGCAGATGGGGAAGAAATCGCTCCCAGTCCTTATGGGCCTCTCCAAACGTACGGAGCATCTGCTTCAGGGTACCATTAAACCTTTCGCACAGGCCGTTGGACTGGGGGTGATAGGCAGAGTTTACTATTGGCTTAATGCCACATATCTTCCACAGTTGCTGGGTGACCTCCGCGGTGAACTGGGTACCCCTGTCAGATATCATCTCCTGCGGGAATCCTACCCGGGAAAAGACTTTTAGCAAGGCTTCGGCCACCGTCTCTGTGTGAATATTAGACAGGGCGATGGCCTCGGGGTACCGGGTGGCGTAGTCTACCACGGTCAGGATATACCTCTTACCGGAGGGACTAGGCTTAGGTAAGGGTCCCACTATGTCAACTGCCATTCTGCTAAATGGCTCCTCAATAATTGGTAGGGGGCATAGTTTCGCTTTGTGGCGATCCCCCCTCTTTCCCACCCGTTGGCAAATGTCACAGGAGGTGCAGTACTGCCTTACATCTTTGGAGATCCCTGGCCAGAAAAAGGCGTGGGTCAGCCGGTAGCGGGTACGGGTCATTCCCAAATGCCCAGACAAGGGAATATCATGCGCAATCCTAAGCAATTCCTGCCTGTACTTTTGGGGAACCACTAACTGTTTAGTGTTTACTGTGACTGAGCCCCCTATTACTCTTTCTGCTACACGATATAACAACCCTTTCTCCCAGATATACCTCTCCCCCTCTAATCCCGCCTGATCGGTGCTCACCCTATCTCGGTAAACCTGCAAGGTGGGGTCTAACTTCACCTCTGCCTCAAATTTAGTTGGGGTATCCCAGGTCATACGTGTCGTGGGGGAGTCATGGTCTCTTACCTGAGCCTCAGAGTGTGCTGATGGAACCGTGGTGCGAGCCTGCTGCCGGTTGGTCACTGGATGTGCTTCCTGGTGGAGAACCGGAGGTATAAAAGCAGAGGTCATCTGGCCCAAATCATTCCCAAGTACAACATCCGCAGGTAGCTTCTGCATCAGGCCCACCTCGACCATCCCTTCCCCAACACCCCAATTCAAATGTACTTTCGCAGTGGGCAATCTGTATACGGCTCCCCCTGCTACTCGTACGGCTATGGATCCTCCAGTGTGGGCTGAGCCGGGAACCAAATGCGGGGCGACCAATGTAAGAGTGGCCCCCGAATCTCGGAGCCCTTGTACCTCTTTCCCTTCTAGCATTACCAGCTGCCGGTGATGCTGCCTGTTGTCTGTGGCTTGTATGGACATCACCTCATGTAGTATCCCCAGTGGTTCCTCTGTTGGATTAAAGAGCATCTCCTGGGTGGCAGGTTCCGCTTGGTAGTGGTGGGCGGCTGCTCTGGGTGCTGGGTTTGGCCGCACTTGGTTCCATGCTTGCCGGCTCCGATTCTGGGTGCACTCTCTCGCCATGTGGCCCCATAGCTTACACGCATGGCACTGGATATTAGCCTTGCCATTATATCTGGATGGTGGAGTGAAGGCCACCGGGTTTGGTCGGAACGGGGCGGCTGTGTGTGCTGTAGGGGTGGCTGTAGGAGGTGTAGCGGCGGGGCGAGGGTATCCCCTGCTCAGGTTACCATGATGTCTTCTGGCGTCATAATGTTGATCCGCTAGTCGTGCTGCTTCGGTTAGGGTGGGGGGTTTTCGGTTTCTCACCCATTCTTGTGCCTCGGGGGACAGATCATTAAAAAACTGTTCTAGCAACATCAACTGTCTTAACTCCTCCATAGTGGTAGCTCGACTGGCTTGTATCCACCCCTGGGAGGCTTGATCTAGTTTGTGTGCCCACTCAGCGTGGGAGTCTTTCTCGGGTTTGCGCAATCCGAGAAACTTGCGCCGGTATGCCTCTGGGGTAATGGCGTATCGGTCCAGTATAGCCTGCTTCACCCTGGCATAATCTTTGCTGTCTTCCCTGGGTACAGCCCGATAGGCTTCTGCTTCCCGACCTGACAGTTTGCCTGCTAATAACGGTACCCATACTGCCTGCTCCAAATCATGTAAATCACATAGCCTTTCAAAGTCTTGTAAGTATCCATCAATTTCGTCCTTATCTTCGCAAAACATTTTAAACGCATGGTAAGGAATTTTAGGTTTTACCTGGTTGCTGACTGCAGCAGTAATAGATTCTGCCCTGGAGGGTGGGTTCTGTGGTCCGTGTGCCATCACATACTCCTGCACATCCGCCATCAGTACAGTCAGCATTTCCAGTGGTACAGGCTGGGGTAAAAATTCCATCCTGGTCCCCATTTCCCTCTGGTAAAGGGTCTCTTCCATGGCTGGTGGAGGTGTAACGTTGCGAGCTCTGTCTCCCTCCATCAGTTCGGTAATAAGTACAGCTTTAGATTTGTTGCTGGCTATTTTACCTCTAGCTTCGAGCAGTTCCTTTAACGTCTGCCGTTTTAATGTAGCATAATCCGTCTCCATTCACTTCTGCTTTCGGTTCTTTTGTTGCATTCGAATTGCCATTCCCTTTTCCTGTTCGGCAGTTTCAATTTGCACAAACCACGCTTTTCGGCTGTAAGGTTGGATCCCGTCGCTTGCCACCAATTGTAGCGGAGTAGTGGTATTATCCACGGTATCTTCGCTGGTAGACAGAATGAAGCAGGTAAAATGTAGGTAAAATGCAGGTAGCGTAGTTACAATCCTTTTCTCCTAAGAACTAGACGACACATAGCTTGGAGGTTAAAACACTGGCATCTCACCAGGCTGAGACACACTCTTTTTTGATTACAGTTTCCTTTAAACACAGACCTCAGCAGGGGGGTCTGCATTCCACACCATACACTTCCTTTAGTCCCAGGCAGGAGGGGGTTGGGTTACAGATAGCAATCTCCTGCCTTAGGAGATACCAAGCAGTACACAGGAATACACTTTACATCATATTTCATTCGGGGGGGTTACACTTTAAGTGGCTGGTTTGGCCAGAGATAGGAATAACAATGCAGTAATAGCAAGATATATACAAGGACATTCTGTAAGTGGCTAGGTTTGCCACACTTAGTAAACACCTGCTCACTGCAGCTATATCCCTAATCCCACTCCTTTGGAAGCAAACAATCGCACCCACCCTCCAGCAATGGGTGACTAAGGTGAAGGAAATCCATGGATGGAGTCTCCGACAGCTGCCCTCTAGGGCAGGTCCAAAAAACACATAGCCACATGGTCTGCTTGGCTGGTCTACATTGCCGACCCATGCTCATCATCTTGATGCCTCATTCAGGCTCAGTCCTCCACACAGACCACTGCACATACCACAGCTTGGTACCATTCCCCATGAGGATTAGGAATTTAGAAGGAACCGACACAGTCCACCATCACTCCTTCTTTCCCCACCCCAACCCTTCTTGGTCTTCTCCCCTGCCCTCCCCCTCATCCCCCCACAGTCCCACACCTTTTTTCTTTTTTTCTTCTCTTTCTACCTCTTTTCGCTCTCACCCTTCCCCCACCGCCCTTTTGGTCTTTTTGTGCCTTGCACCCTACTCCTTTTTCTCTGTCCCGAGACATCACCCCCCCACTCACGATTATGCCCCAGCAGGGGATCCATGCCTCGGGATTTCTCCCACGCTACAAACTCAAGATACAGTTACATGGAAACATGGACTCATAACTCATATATACTCACTCACTAAACAAGGTGACCAGTGCTGGCCTCTGTATTACATGTGCCCCAGTACGTTATACCTTACAAGCAACCTCAAGTTTTATGCAGTTTTGTGGGACCAAAGGGGGAAACAAATACGCCATGGGGAGGGCTGACGGGGAGGACGCAGGTTGAATTCAGGCCGGTGGCAGGGGGTGGACGAGGGGGCAGGGTGGGATGCACATTACACTCTGGTACTTTAAGGTATGCACTGATTGCTACACTATAGACCTCTAAAGGGCAACCTACCGGCTACCGTCATATGACTTATTGAAAAGTGTGGGTCTTGAGGAGAGTTCACAGGAGCACTGTCCACAACTATACTTTAATCTACCAATATGCCGAATGTTATTTCCTAACCGTCTTTGTTAAAAACAAAGCAGTGTATAAAACCAAAAACAAAAATTGTCAAAAAAAGGGGGGTAAATCGGCCTCGACATTAAAGAATATTTGAAGCCATAAATGGTGATAATAACTGATTAGGCAGCATTAGAATTTCTAAAGTGTAAAGAGTGACATGGAACTATTTCCATTCAGTTATGTCCAAGCTTTCTATAAATAATTCAAGTTGTGTTTAATTTGTCATAAAGTAAGTGAACCCATTTACATGCTGCAGGGGGTGTTGAGAAAGGGGATCTTTGTGTCACATGCTGTGGTCGTGCCCTAAAATTAGACCTTATTGGAATTCAATTCATAAATTAATTAAAACTGTTGACAATTCAATTGATAATTTGACACCAGAGCCTTGTCTCTTCAAGCAAATCCCCATAAATTTACCAAATTTTCCAGTGTCGGGTGATAATTGTCATCACAGAAATTAGAATATGGCCTACTCTAGGCCATATTCTAATTTCTCCGATGACAATTATCACCCGACACTGGAAAGCTATTAAATCAACACACATAACTGAGGTCATACAATACATATTTGAAAATAGACGTTGCGAACTAGCTTTTCTGCTTACCAACACCAAAAACTGAAATTTTGAAACAAGAGTAGCTTGTATGGGAAGAAAACATCAGAATCAATTATAATTTTATTTCGTAGTTCGTTCCGGACCGGATGATTGCTAATTCGTTGTATATATTTTATTGTATATAATAATACAGTATATAAACTGATAAGTTATTTCTCGTATCCCACTGGATGATTGTACTTATAGAGTTTATCCCCTGTTTTATTATTATTTTATATATTTTCTGTATTAATTAATATTATTATTATTGTATCTTATTGTGTAAATGTTTACATTGTTATTAGAAAAATCTTCAATAAAAATATTTGAATACGTAAGTGGACCCAGGCAGATCTATTCACTTGATGATGGTTTAAACACTTGACATTATTTGGAGTCACTAACTCATTATTTACCTCTTAGTGTGCTGTGAGAGTCTAGAACTTGGGACGAGGAGGCTGCACCCAACAATCACACTTGGAGTGTTGAGTGCTTATCCCAACTATATTTCAATACTAAGCTTTTAGCTACCCAGATTCCTGTCACTTAGTGATTCATCTTTCACTTGATATGCACCCACCTTTTCAGCCATATGGCAATATCAGGACAATGTGACCTCTCAGTCAAAGACCAGCGGTATCATAATAAAAGCACTAGTAAGAGAGGTGAGAAAAAATTAAGAGACACAATGAAAGACATTTATAAGAGACATAGTGAGACAATATTTTTATAGATAAGGGCTGAGCTATACGGAATCAATGTGTTGTAAAGTATTTTTTCAGTTTAGATCATTCATCAGAAAAAGAGAAAAAAATTAATTCTCATCTCACCCAGTAAACTTACTGTGACAAAGTGCCCTTTGCCACTTGGTCCTGGAGAGGCCTGCTTGCCAGCCTCCTCCCCTGTGACTATGACTCTTTGATGTATTTGGATTTAAAGCCCCTATTCTACCTTCAGACAGACTATTTATGTAGGTTGCTTTATTTTTCTTATGTTTTAGTCACCCTGTACCCATTATAGGTGCAGGGTGTGTGTAATGTAATTGTTTATAGTGTGTGTGTGTACTGTGTAATGTATTGCCTGCTCTCCTGTACTGCTGAGGTTTGCTACCAACTAGGTGGGTTTGGCTATGGAGCTTGTCTAGTGCCCTTTGTTGGTAGCAACAGCAATATGCACTACCTGAATTGCAAGACTGGTTCATTTGCATATTTGGGTAGATTTGCATATTGCTAATTCTGCAGGCAGGTGAGATATTTTCTGTTAAATATTGTCTCCCCCACCCCTTTAAAAATGTGCCATTGTGTTGTGATAAGTCACTGTGTGTTGCCTGCTATGGTTTGACTGTTTGTGATTTTATTGCGTTTTCACAGCAGTGTTAATGTTGTGACCCTATGGGCTGGTCCCAAGGGAAATAAAGGTTTAGACAGTTCTTCTTGATCCCTCTAAACGTAGCCTTGTCTCGTTATTGGAGGGAGCTGTTATAATCACACAGGGGATTGCTATGCTTTGCATGCTCCCCTGAGCTTGAATCACTTAGCTCTTTTAAGAGCTTGTTCCTGACGCGCTCTCCTTCGAGGAGGGGTCTTCCCAGCACAATCCTGGATCCTGGAGGTTCGCACAGGGTGGAAGGAAGAGGTCTTTCCCACACGGTCCTGGAGGACAGAAGCTGATCCAGGGTGGAAGGAAGACAGCGAGACTCCAGTCAAGCTACAGCGGTTGCGGAGTCTGCGGTGGTTGTGGTGTCTGCTGCAGTGCTTGGAGTCCTAAGGACAGCGCTAGGAGCATCCTTCAACGGAGGTACCCAGTCGAGGTGCCAGGTGCCAGAAGAATTCCATTCACCAAACCCAAACCAACTAAGCAAACATATATCTGTACATAAACTTCGTGTTCACCTCACCCGTCAATCTTTCAGTATTGAATGAAGTTTGAAAGATACACTGCTTCATGTATTCTACCATTTGTTCCATTATTAATTTTAATATAACTATGTTAAAATCATTACATGTAGTTTACCACTGTAATGGTCTGTACACGCAGTTTTTTTTTCCTATGTTTTTTTTTCAGTGAATGCATTTTACCAATATTTACTCAAAATGTAGATATTAATATTTGGGGTGATCATATTGGATTGGCAAATTTTTCAATTGTATATAACAAATGTTTGATTTACCACATCCTTTCCTTAGTCAAATCCTTGCCCTACCATTAAATATTTCCACATAACTGTGTTCTCTTCTCCATTTCTTTTCCCAAGGCTTTTCATCCTTGACGTGGCAGGTGGGCATACCCTCTCATGGCCATTGGAGGTAACTAAAAACCTCCATTTGTTTAAAAATACATAGGGATGTGGAAAAAGCGCAGGTAACTTTTTTTTTTCTTTGGTTTTTACTATATGTATTTTGGCTGTGTACTATGTTTATTGCTGCCGCCCAGGAGTAATGGGAGTTTGAGCGCAGGACTTGTTTCTTTGTATTTGTTTTCATCCAACTAACCATACAAAAAAAAGAGTAACTTCTCTACTCAGCCCACTTTATACCATCCTTCTCCAGTTGCTTTACATCTCACTCAGGTGTCTCCACCTTCCTTTTACATCCTACTAGTAGCTGCAATTATCCTTTAATTCTTTCTAGCCATCACCTTCAAATTCTCCTCCCCCCCCCCTCCGCCCTGCTACTTCCTGTCTCAACTTCTCATTTTAAGCTATAGATTGTAAGCTCACACTCTTTCTCTTTCTATAACTTTGTATAAAAGAGCTTAATGGCTCATTCTCAGCTTACTGGCAGGGTTACCTTTTGTAATGGTCTGTGTATATTGTACTATCTTTTTCCTCAGTTGTACAATGCTGTAGAATTTGCTTGCCAGTAGTAACAATAATAGTAATAGGCATATTAACCCTTTAAGGATACAACTTCTGGAATAAAAGGGAATCATGACGGAATATATCCGTCATGCGTCCTTAAGGGGTTAAAGGATGGTGTTACAACTCATAACTGTTGTCTAGACATTCTACTTCTCAAAATGGGCAACTTGTGATAGAGCATATCTATCCATCCAGATGTGAAATTTAGTTTCACACCACTTGGTAGGTCTAAAAATTGCTCTTCACTTCAAATCTCTTCCTATTTGTCCTCTAGGTATGGGCAAGGTAGCAACAAACATACCCCTATTCACAGCTCATTATTAATTCTTAGCATATAAGGTATTGCAAGATGCCTAGTGTAGCTCTGTGTAGACTTCTACTGTTAAGGTACTACCCCAACACGCAAGCAAAAGGCAACAGATACTCAAATAGATACAGCATGTATTGCCGGACCTTAATGTATGGATTATTAAATATACTCCGGATAGAAAATAAAGATTACTAGAAACAGGCAATGATAGGAGAAGGTAGGGCAAGCAAGTACACAAAGCCAAAGTCTGAAATTGCAGAAATAAGAGTAGATAAAGTAAATAAAGAAGCCAAGTCAAAACCAGGAAACACACTGAATATTATCATACACACTCAGGCTACTAAGTCCACGACAGATCAAGGCATGCTGTTAGAGACAGATTTAAATAGGCTTAAGTATGCAGTGATTGGTTGAGGAACAATTGTAGGTGCGATTTCAATAACTGTAGTAAGGTGTTTTGCCCACGTATGTTTGGGTTATACTGTGTCTTTTTGGGCATAAGTAATGCACATTTGGCATCGGCCAAGAGTTGGAACATGGCGGATCATGATTCAGCTAACGAAGAGGGATGGCTCATGGAGGTTTGGAATCTGTCGAATGAGGTGGTGCGGCGTAGCGACAGCAAGACCCGACCTGAGGTATTGTTGTCTTTACCACTAAAACAATTACATTCACATAACATTTTGCTCATACTTTTCCAAGCATTTTGGCTAGTACAATGTTATGAATGTTAAGAAGAACTGCAATCAAGAAGTGCATGATATTAAAGTAAATCACAATGAAGCCAAGAGACCAATACATTATTACTTCACTGTGATGGAGTTATATTTCTTTAGAGTCCCACTCCCTGCACAAACATATAAGAAAGAGGAAAGGGGAACTTACTCATGACTTATTCCTGATTGCACCGTGCTATATAGCTCAACCCTGTCTGAAAGATGCAGGCTGATTATTTGTAGTACTCCATGCACAGGTTGACGAGGGCTGATAGGCAGTGATCTCTTCACATCTACTTAATTAAAAATTACCCTCTAGGCACCACCACCACTTGAATTTATTTAATTGTTTATGGTGTCAGAGTACTATCCTTGTAGTTTTATGTTTCAAACTGACAAAAATGCATTAGAATGCCATGTCCACATGCCAATTTATGGCAATAAGGCATTCACGACGGACCTACCGGAGTTGTAAAATAGAATCAAGTCCAAAGACTGTCTTTGTATCTCTGATGATTGGTGCAGAACATGGCCTAGAGTGCCAAGCATTAATCACACAGACAGGGACACATATTGTTCTTGCAAGCACAGTGTTTGCAAGCTGTGTATGAAAAGAGCTGAGAGATACAACTTTCACAATCGTAACTTTAAAGCAGATTGTATCAAAGGAAAATATTACATTGATTTTCATTGAAAATTGCTTCTGGATTTTTTCCCATTTGGCTGTTTTTTATTATTTTTGAATATCATATTTTAGTTTTCTGTAACCAAATAAGCACATGAAGTTTGTTAAAAGGCATATTTTTATATTTAACCTTTTAATGTATTTTCTATATTCCGACCAATTATTGAAGAATATAAATGCAAAAAAGTGCCTTTGGATACACTGCTGGATTTTCCCTGTTCAAAGATTTGGCAAATGTTAGAAACACTTACTCCCATCTGGTGTGAGTGTATTATCATCTTGGGAGAGGGAAAACCTGCATATGGATGTGCACTACCTCAGGTAATAACATACTGCATGCACAGGAATATAAATATTAAGTAATGCCAGGGCACACATACTTATACAATTATACACTACACAGACAAATGTATGCATGCATAGATGAACAAACATATACATGCTTAAAGGACCACTCCACACCCATAAAACACTTCAGCCCATTTAAAAGGCACTTTATAAAAGTGAAAATTTCTTTGAGGAATTGGCACTTTTATAATTAATTAATGGACCTTTCTCCCACTCCCCCGGCTGTCATTTAAACAGCCAGGGAGATTTGCCTCATGTTTCTGTTAGCTCCCTTGAGCTAACTGAAGTGGCAGGCTCACTCTACTTGAGCACACCTGCCTAACTCTGCATACCTCCTAATGGCCCTTTTTTTGCAGGACGCCATGGCACCAGGGCCAGGTGGGCCTGGTGCTGACAATTATGGTGGGCTTAATAACAGAATCTTATCGACAGAAAACACTAAAACTGTCATACCTCCCAAGCTTCATGTATCTGGTGGAGATGGTGCTGGGAAACTCACAGGATATAGCTATAAGAAAGCACATACCCTATGCTAATCTCATGCTTTCAAGTAAATCCATACCCCCTAACAGCAGTGTCCGGTGAAGCAGAATGTCGGTGGGTGTGGTATAAAGGTGGGCCACTGATGTGACGTTTGTCCCTTTGTTCTGAACTGCCCAAAAGGACAAACATGACCAGAAAGGGGACGTGTCTGCACGAAGAATTAGGTGGTCAGCCTGGCATGAATACACATCAGGCTGCCTGCCATTCATGCAGGATGACCAACAAGGGTATACTGTGCAGACAGCACCCTGAGATTGGCATAAATGTGTCTAATGATGCGCTAGCTCTACGCTTTCTAAGGACTGTCCCCTAGCACTCACTGGTCCACTCCTCTCCTAACCTTCTTACAAGCAGGCAGAAGCTCCTGTTATACAGTTTGGGACAGTAAAACGTGTATGTAGTGAGTGTAGAAGAACGGGAACATACGACAGTGTTAGAGAGACTGAAGCAGCAAGAGCATTTGCATAGCGCGCAAAGTCAGCCTTACATTAACTAATTTCATTGTCAGCCAGTTCCCCTACATCCCTCTTAAGTTAACATACTTAAGCAAGAGCATGAAAATAGCATTTTTGTTTCTTTTAAGTCAATGGGCCTGGAGCTGAAGCTCCAGCAGCCCTTGTGTTAATCCAGCCCTGCTTGGCATTAAGGGATTAAGATAAAGTTATTTTGATGCCTATATTGTCCCTTTAATAATAGCAAAGCGTTTTTTTATTAGGCCATTTAATCAAAAGCACAGGACAGTGCTCTTCAAACACACGGCAAATATGTTAGAAATAGGAATGATTTTACATTTTACAATGTGTACAAGATATATTGAGTGGCTTTATTAATTTGCACTTTATTGAAGCATGTGTAAAAGCATATCATATTGAGTAATAAATTAAAAGTGACTGAAGGATATTATTATGAACTAGAAATAACTGAGAACGTTCACTCCTGGAACTTTATAGACAGCATACGGGTATCCATTAGGATATGAATAACACGTGTTTAATTTTATGCACAGAAGTGTTTTGGTGTTTTGGTGTTTCACAAGTAAAGCAGTTGAGATGGAATCCAGTTTTCTATCTAATCCACGTATCAGCATTGATAGTATGTTGCTTTTATTTTTTATTGTTGTGGGGGGTCTAATAATTATTATAGTACTGGAAAAAAATTGTTTCCTTATATTCTTTTTTATCCTTTTTACATCTGTCTACAATGACTGAAATGAGTTGGCATTTGTAGAAGTCATGTTACCTTTCACACATGTTCTAATGGGCTGTTCCTTGCCATATTATTCAATAATGTTTTTGCATCTGTATCTTCCCTTAAAAAGAAATGTCTTAGTTGTTTCAACAAAAAAAGGAAAGAAAATGTGTTTTTAATCATGATCGTTTATTTCACTTTTGAATTCCAAGACCATCTGTCTGTACTTAATTTAACCATTTAAATTAGAGAAACTATATTAGCGTTTCAATTCAAAGTGAAAGCTGAGATTGTAAATAAGTTATGTAAACTCAAACTTGCATCTACTTGAGAAGGCCAAAAAATGTTTTACTATACAAACACAAAGGACATTCATACTGGGACTGAGCTCAAAATATATACACCCAGCGAGCATGACCTTTAGCGCACAAGCTGTTCTTGGAAAACTGTGCCAATCAACTACTGCTGGCTAAATACGATGGGAGATACAGACCAACAACAAGGGAAGGGTTACAATGCATTATTAAAGTTTAATTGTTTAATTTTAGAGTATGTTTAACCAGGAAAGGGAGTATTCACTGTGGCACTTTCTGATGGTCCTCAAGCCAAAACAATTATGTTGGAGCTGTTCAGAAAGTATTATGAGGGCTAAAAAGCCAAAGAGACACCCCCCTCGTCATGTAAGCGTTGCTGATGTGTTTTAATATTATGACTTTTCAGTTAAGGAATTTGTTGTTGTTTCCTTTTATTATCTTCTATAGTGTCCATTATTTTGTGTGACTGAGGATGATGGGAAGGACCACCCAAAACAAGGGTATTTTAATCAAGCATTCAATGGAAAGGTTGTTGTTTTGTTTACATGAGTACAGGAGGATATAAGATTTTAGGATGTTTTCTTTAACTCTCCTAAGAGTGACATTGGAGAGTTTTCTCTGTCAAGTTGCACCATCAAGGGAACTCGCGAAACTGAGAAACGCCATGAATTCAAAGTGAATAACATATACAAGGCCATCTCCTGGGCTTAGAGCATCACCAGAGCACTCTCAGCCAATGAGCTAAGCCATGTGCTACAGTCTAGGTCAGAGCACAGAACTTCCAGCACTAAAGGAATGACATAACAGGCATTCAGTTTGACCCCAGGTAAGTTGTTAAACTGCTAGCAAACAGTTTGACTACTTGCATTGGGTGGGTGCCATGGCACTCCTTGCTCCATAACCACATCAGCATGTTGCTGTGTTTATGGTGCTTGGAATGTCCCTTTAACTATGTAACAAGGCAACTGAGTTTCTGGGGATTGAGCCAAATTAACTAAAACCTAGAGGCTCTATCTATCTATCTATCTGGCTATCTATTTATCAATCAATCTATCTATTTAGTAAGTATTTTTTATCAGAAACCCTCATTAACTACAGCATTAGCTTGGTGACCCATTCTTCATTTGGAAAATCAGCTAAACAACCCATTATTTAAATGTAATATAATTCACTTTAAAATAAATGTTGCAAAACACCTTAATTAGGCTATTTCCAGATATAAAGTGCTTTGTGTTGCCCTAGTGAAATACATTAACTATCTTATTGTAACTTGAAGCCTGATGGCTATAATGTGCCTGTGCTAATCAGTGGGGTCTACTAAAATGACAAGTTATGACATTTTAAAGCACAACATGTTATAGAGTGAATAAACAGAGCATGACAGTTTTTTGTGTTAGTAAAGAAAAAAAAACACTCTAGGAGCTACAATGGTTATGTGAAAATACCACATCAAAAGTGCCAATCTTCAGCTTTCTGATGAAATTCAAAATGGCTTCAGTTGTTCTGGTAACTAGTGGCAGTCTGTTGAAGAGCTACATACCCTGCTATGGCTGGTTGAAGCAGTGGTAATGTCAGTGGTAATGTCAGTGCCTTAGAACAGTTCAAATGCCAATCAAAAAACCTCATCCGTAAGAGTTGTTGGTCAAGGCACCTAATGATATATACAGTTCCTGCAAATTTTCATAGATTGTAAGTTTGCAGGTCCTTCTTCACCTCGAAATATGTATTTTCTATAATTTTTAAGGCCTTGTGGAATACGTTGGCACAATAAAAATTACTAATTGTAAAGGGAAGCAGGGGGTCCTCTTCTAGCCTTGTTGAATTGCTTCATCATGATATATGTGGCTTTTGAGGATCTAAAGTAAAAAGGAACATTGTGATGGAGTGCTTAGTCCATAAGGATTTTATTTCTTATTTTGTCCTGTATTTACAAGCTTTGAAGACTAACCAGTTTGATATTCACAATATACATATGGATGTCAATCGTTGGCACTCCAGATGATATGGAATATATGATTTGCCAGCATTATAAATGTAATAGCATTATGGGATCTGTAGTCCAAGACATCTAGAGTGCTGAAGGTTGCTTACCCCTGCACTAGACGATTTTGCAATTCAACAGGGTGCCAAATTAATCCATTGGCATTGTGGAATTGATATGACTAAGCCTTGTACAGTATAGTGTATAGTACACTACTAGTACAAAGCGGCATAATGAATTATATAACGTATTAAGTTGATTAAGGTGGGTTTGCGATGCAGGTGCATAAACGACATCCCCATAATCAATGACCGGCCTTAGCATTTGTTGCACTATCTGTTTCCTTACTGTAGGTCTTAGGCAGGATTTGTTTCTGTACAGGGCACCTAGTTTGGGGTAAATTTTTGAAGAGATTTTTTCAATGTGAAGGCCAAAGGATAGATTGGGGTCTAGCAACATACCTAGATATTAAAAAAAGACTGCTGTCAGTGTGCTATTTAAATTTGTTCTGATACATAGCTGTTGGTTTTTGTAGTTTACGTAATTTAGGTACAGTTACAAAGATCATTGTAACGGTTTTGTCAGTGTTTAGGAAGAGTTTGGTTTTGGAGCACAGCCTTAAGCTGCGGTAGATTGGGTTTACTAGCGTAGATTACAGTGTCGTCTGCATACATGTGTTCAGTTGAGGATTTGCAGACATTAGGCAGATCATTTATAAATAATGTGAATAGCAGGGGGCCACGTGGAGCCTTGGGGAACACCACCGGTGACTGGAAAAGGGAGGTGCTATCAGAAATGGCCTCATATTGCAATCAGTCTGAAACATATGATCGAAACTAGGTTAGTGGACGATCACCAACGCCTGAGTTTTTAAGTTTGCCATGGTCTACTGTGTCAAAGGCCTTGGAAAAATCAAGGAAAATAGCTCCAGTTAAATCTCCTTTTCCATGCCAATTTGGATGTCATTGCAAACTCTTAAGAGGGCAGTCAAAGTTGAGTGATTTGGACGAAAGCCTGATTGATCAGGGGTCAGATAATTTGATTGTTGATAACATTCACATAGTTGTTGATAGGTGCTACTTTTGCAGTCTTCCAAAGTTTGGGTATGTTTCCTGACACCAGGGATTCATTGATTAGGGTAGTGACAGGTTTAGCAATTGCTGGCGCACTGAGCTTCAGCAACGTTGCTGGGATTTGATCTGGTACACACTGGTTTTTTAATTTGAAATTATTCATAAACAAATAAGATATTTACTTTTTTTTTTTTTATTATGGTGGAGGTTAATTCACCTAAGCGTTCTATAATAGGTTGACTTTATGCATTTTTTTGCAATTTGTTTTGCAGCATAAATAGGTATATTGCCTTAAACAGAAGCAGGTTTGCTAGAGAAGCAGTTGGAACAGGACCTCCTTAAGATCCCTACTGTCCCTACTGCCAGTAGCACTTTCTGTACTTGTAGTTTCACATATCAGTTTAAATTTTTTTAGTATTCTCTGGAAGTCTATTATATTTCAGTTGGCTTTCCTCCAGACATGAATCTGGCCTTTAGTCATACAATAACATTGTTAGGTTTAGTCACAACCAATCACAATTCTTGTAGAGTTTTACATTTTTTTCTAATTACTGTGTAATGTGACACCTGTGCAAAACTATCAAAGTACTATCTATCTGTCACACATCAAATACTCACATAAGGACAGAATTTCCCACTCTTTTTATTCATGTGTCACAGATCCTGACTCCAGCTAAATGTTGTCATGGAACTCTGATGATCTTACACAAACCCCTAATTCACCAACAGTGACGAAAACATGGAATGGGCTGAAGGTTAGGAAATATCTATGTATAGTAGATGAAATACAGTGCTTGGGGGTGAAGGATAATTTAAAACAAACCAAAGAATAAGAAAGCATGGAAGAAAATACAGACAGAGGTTCAAGCCATACAGAGATCAAAAAGAATAGTCAAAATGGTCAGAGATCAATCATCTGAGCAATGAAACAACAGGGAAAACAGTCTTGCAACATACGTATTACACTAAAACTGTGCAAAAGCAGCTAGTGTCTTTGTGAGGCAGGTTTAAACAATTAGACACGATCAGCTCTGATATAGTATAGCCTGCAGGTGAGGAATTGCAATGGAAAACTAAAAAAAAGAAACAAGACGTCGAGTGCATATTTCTCCTTGTCATACATTTCTCAGAATAGTTTCAAAAGTCCCATAAGGAGTCATATGTTATTTCCAACTATCACTAGTGAGAAACCAGGTGCAATCAGGAACCTCAGGAGTAGCTAAAAGGGAAATGGAGTCACCTCAGAGAACTTCTGGTAGACTGCGTGCAGATTTAGCATGTCATTGGTCATTCCAGATTGAAGTTTAATACCATTACCTAATTTGTGAGTTTTATAGTCAAGAATACAACTATTCTGACTAAAATGTAAAACAATAAGCAGCTAAACAGTGACACCACCTGGGCCTGTACAACATATTCTCTAGAGAATTTATCTAAATATTCTCTTCATGATTCTATTTTGACCTTCTCTGCCTACCACAAACATCCATGTCATTCTATATTTCTCGGTGACTTTATGACCTTTACCTTTCATTGAAGAGAACGGAATGTCTACAGAGCTATAGTGTATAGCCCTAAGTTACAAGTGATATGTATTAGTTTAATGTTAACATTTCACTCCTCTATAATAACAGGGGATACATAGATTCCATTGTATTACTACTGTAATAATCAGAGTGGACCAACATTACTAGCTGTTAACAACAACAACACATTTAATAATAAAACCAAAGGAAGAGGGTAGAGTTAGGGAGACTGAATCATTATGGCGGAAGATAGGGTTCAGGTAAAAACATCCAAATAATATATCTTATATATCTTGGAAAATAGAAAACTTAACATTCATTCCAACTTTAAAAGTTTCAGACAACCCTCATAAAGTAAAAACAAAATAATGGAACCATAAATGTTGTCATGCTAAAAGCAACAATACATCTAATGAAACACTTGAGAATCAAAAGAAAACCAAAAATAAATGGAGGATTTATTAGGAAAAAAAATTCTATACATTGAAAACCATCATCAAATCACAAACAATACCAGAAATATATCATCAGAATACTAGATACAAAGAGATTGCAGACACATTTCGGAATGCAGCACTAAAGATGTATTGGTGTAGAATAGCAGAATCACAGATAGATATACATTGTATCACAATATATATAGTTTACCTCATATTAACACACCAATGCAGTAGAAGAGTCGAATGCCCCTTTAGCCTACTTTGGAAGACAGGGATCCAGGAGACCAATTAATTTCACAAAGCCAAAAGCTTTAAAAAAAAAAAAACTAGGGCATATAATAAGGAACACCAACTCCACTAGATTGACTAGTCAATCGTTTAAGAAGTGCCTTAAAACCCATCTCTTTAGGAAAGCTGATTCTAAAATCAGTGTCTTATCAATGTTTAACCCCTTAAGGACCAGCCTGTTTTGGCCATGTTGTACGTTAAGGACCAGAGCGTTTTTGACACTTTTGTGGTATTTGTGTTTAGCTGTAATTTTCCTCTCTCTTATTTACGGTTCCCATACAAGTTATATATTGTTTTTTTCAGGACAAAAAGGGCTTTCTTTACATACCATTATTTGTATCATGTCATATATTTTACTTTAAAAAAGAAATAATAAAATATGGTGAAAAATTAAACAAAAAACATGTTTTGGGACTTTTACTTATCTACAAAAGCTAATGAAAAAAACTGCTAAATAGATTCAAAATTTTGTCCTGAGTTTAAAAACACCCAGTGTTTACATGCTTTTTTGCTTTTATTTGCAAGTTATAGGCCTATAAGTACAAGTAGGAAATTGCTGTTAATATATATATTTTTTAAATTTATCAATAGTGACTTTGTAACACTGTTATCTGTCATAAATCCCCGAATCACACCTCACATGTACATATTTTTTTAAAGTAGACAAGCCAGGGTATTCAATATGGGGTATGTCCAGTCTTTTTTAATAGCCACCTAGTCACAAACACTGGCCAATGTTAGCATTTATATTTGTTTGTGTGTTAAAAATGCAAAAAACGCTAACTTTGGCCAGTGTTTGTGACTCAGTGGCTACTAAAAAAGGCTGAACATACCCCATTTGCAATACCTTGAGTTGTCTTTGTTTGCAAATGGTATGCCATCATGGGGTAATTCTCATTCCTGGGCTACCATACGCTCTCAAAGGCAACATAACCAATCTGACAAATTTCAATAAAAAAAAAAAAAGTAAAATCAAGCCTTATATTTGACCCTGTAACTTTCACAAACACTATAAAACCTCTACATGTGGGGTACTGTTATACTCAGGAGACATCCCTGAACACAAATATTAGTGTTTCAGAACAGTAAAACATATCACAGCAATAATAATCATCAGTGAAAGTGCCATTTGTGTGTGAAAACTGCAAAAAAAGTCACTTTCACTGACAATATCATCGCTGTTATATGTTTTACTGTTTTGAAGCACTAATATTTGTGTTCAGCAAAGTCTCCCGAGTAAAACAGTACCCCCATGTACAGGTTTTAGGGTGTCATAGAAAGTTACAGGGTTAAACACAGTGCTAGCAAATTAAATTCTCTGGACTTTCAGCCTGGGTTGTCAGGCATGTCCTTAAAATTGCAATCAATAGGGGGCGTGGCCTGCACGCTGAAGCGGATGGTCGCACGGCACTAGTGCTCCGCTCCTAGATTAGCCCACGAAGCGACTAAACCCAGCATACCTCGAAATGAAACCCGGCATCACTCGCCCCACAAACATGTCGCAGCAGAAGGGTAAGAAAATCCCTGACAGGGCTGAGAAATCGGGCTTCTTCACGGCGAGATCCGCGCCTTCCAGAGCCCAAGGCCAGCATGAGGCAGACCAAGATGGCGGCGGTGACGATACTCTCCCCCTCCATAACTCACCAGACCCTGGGAATCTCCCTGTGACACAGGAGTTCCTGAGAGCATGCCTGGACGAAATGTCCGACAAACTGCTCAACAAAATTCAAGCATCGGTCACTGCATTGGGCAAGGACATCCAGGAGCTGGGCGAAAGAACGGCTCACGTGGAAAACCGCATGGGCGAATATGAAGAGGCCCATAACGACCTGACAGACCACGTTAAGGCC
Organism: Pelobates cultripes; assembly: GCA_933207985.1. Classification (NCBI taxonomy): domain Eukaryota; kingdom Metazoa; phylum Chordata; class Amphibia; order Anura; family Pelobatidae; genus Pelobates; species Pelobates cultripes. The sequence continues at coordinate 369,418,094 of OW240912.1, forward strand.
CTGGAACAGAAACTTACCTCAGCCCAGCTCAAACTCTCAGATCTGGAGGACAGGTCACGGAGACAGAACCTGAGAATCCGGGGCATACCGGAATCGATAACGCAAGCTGACATACCTGAATTCCTGACAGGTTTTTTCAAATGTCTCATACCAGAAATACCGACTGAGATGATCCTGCTAGACCGGGCCCACCGAGTAGCCAAACCGAAGTTTCTACCAGCCGAGGCGGCGAGAGATACGCTGACCCATCTACATTATTATCATGTCAAAGAGGCCATACTCAAGGCTGCCAGGAACCGTACAAACCTTCCAGCTAAATATGGCCAACTGCAAATATATGCTGACTTATCGGCAGCCACCCTACAACGCCGAAGGGAGTTCAAGGAGACTACGGAAACGCTGCGGGACAACAAGATCCCATACAGATGGGGTCACCCGGTGCGCCTGATTATCCAGCGCAATGGCACCTTTACACATGTAACAACGCCGGAGGAAGGCCTGAGGGCCCTGAAACAATGGGACCTACCAGTTCGCAAACAACACGGACGCACAACCTCACCACAGCGACTGAGACAGGACTGGAAGAAGGCGAAAAAGTAACCCGAACTCCATCAACCCATATCCAGCTTTAAGGAGTACAGATACAGGACTGAATGGCGATGCCACCTGATTGAGGAATTCCCCACCTGGTATTTTCACCCCACACCCTATAACACCTCCAGCTTAAAACTTACTCATAGTTGTGACAAAAAAAAACAAAACAAAAAACACCCACATATAGTTAACCCCAGATATACACAGCATTTGGTTAGCTGCTCCCACGCTCTCTTCAATGCCAGCGGCCCTTTAAAAAGATTGATGCCACAGGGGTTACCCATCCCCTCAACTCACCCAAGGGAAGATTGGGGACGCACAGACCAATTGGCCTCCCATTTGAGAGAAGCCCGGACAGGGACTTGTGGAACTAAGTTAATGGGACAAAAAAAAAATGTTTTTGTTTATGTTTTTGAAGTAATTATATCTTCATGTGGTATGCAGAACTATTTAGAAAAGCGTTAGGGCTAATCGTACAAGATATTTGTTAATGTTTTTGTTGTTGCCTACCTCCATGGTACCCAACCGGGGTACTCAGCCCACCTTGGGCTCTGCGGTCCTTACCGCACTGTTTTCTCTTCTTCTATTTTCCTGTATTAACCTCTTATCCTCCCTCCCCTACCCAGACCACGCTAGACAATCCAAGGATATGTACCTGCATAACCATACCGTTCCAGTACAGACACAGAGAGCCCGGAGAACAACGCGACCCGCCACGGATGCGCCCCACACGGATCCGCCAGAGCAGCCACTCAGTAACACAGCAAGTATATACTCCACGGCACCACTGCCTATACACACCACACTAGACTCAAGTACCAAGACATACAAGGGCGCTTGGGGAAAACACAAATCTAACGAAGACAACGTCACAGATAGCACCCCTCACAGACCCCCGCTTTATGAAGATATATAGCCACAATGTAAGGGGGCTAAATTCCCCTGTCAAACGCCACCTTCTACTTCACGACCTCCAAAAATCCCAACCAGACATAGTTTGTCTCCAGGAGACACATCTCACCAAACCATATCTCCTTAAACCCCTCGCATACCCATACCAACAACACGCTACAGCAAAATCCAAAACGAAAGGGGTCTCTGTGCTAATCAGCATTCACCGAACACGACTTAGTCATAGACGAGGAAGGCCGTTACATCATACTGGTATGCACAATCAATGACATTACCTACACCATAGCAAACGTGTACGCACCCAACTCAGAACAACGCAACTTCCTACATAAAACACTAGCTAAAATAGCACCGATCCAGAGGGGAATGCTAATAATCTGTGGAGACTTTAACCACATTCTAGACCCTGGGTTAGACTTGTCCAAAGGTCCTAATACAAAAGGGCCTCAAATTTGTCCTTTAGTTCCATAGTAATAGGTGCATGGTCTGACCACGTAATAGTCTCTATTGTGCATTTGAGTACCTGTGTTAGATGCTTTCCTTCCGTGAGGAACCTGTCAATTCGCGTGTAAGAGTTGTGGACCGAGGAGAAAAACGTGAAGTCTCTCTCCTCGGGGTGGAGGACTCTCCACGTGTCGTAGAGATTATGGGAACAACGCAGCCAGGAGACAATGCACCACATACCAGAGACTACTAGACGAACATAATCTCTACGACACGTGGAGAGTCCTCCACCCCGAGGAGAGAGACTTCACGTTTTTCTCCTTGGTCCACAACTCTTACACGCGAATTGACAGGTTCCTCACGGAAGGAAAGCATCTAACACAGGTACTCAAATGCACAATAGAGACTATTACGTGGTCAGACCATGCACCTATTACTATGGAACTAAAGGACAAATTTGAGGGCCACAACAGAAGCCCCTGGCGGCTGAACGAAACACTCTTACACGATAAAACGTTCGCAGACCACATAGAAAACACACTTAAACACTACTTTAAAGAAAACACCGCACCAGAGATCTCGGCGGAGATCACCTGGCTAGCCCACAAACCCGTAATACGCGGGGAACTGATCAAAAGAGCACATTTCCTTAAACGGACGTCCCACGCACAAAGGGTCACATGGTACAAACAACTGCACGACCTCAACAAACTAAACCAAACGAGCCCATCGCCAGAGTTAAAAAGCCAAATCTCAGAAACACATGACAAAATACAGGCGTTCGCAATTACGAAAATGGGCTATTCACTACGGAAATTGAAAGCTACTCACTATTCCCAGGGCAACAGAGCGGGCAAAATACTAGCCCAAAAGCTCAGAGACAGACAAGCAACATCTAAAATAGCACACATACAGGACTCACACGGCAACAAGTTGGTTGCCCCGAAAGACATCTGCGACGAATTTGCCACGTACTACGAAACCCTATACAACCTAAAGAAGGACCCACTAACGCCCCTAAAAACCCCCACACAGATGGACATCTACCTACAAGATGCCCACCTGCCAACCCTCTCACAACAGCACAGAGAAGCTCTCTCAGCCCCTATCACCCAACAAGAAGTGAGGGACACAATAAAAAATCTCCCAACGGGTAAAGCGCCAGGCCCTGACGGGTTTGCGAACACATACTATCACAAATACGCGGACGTCCTGGCCCCTGCACTGACCACTTTATTTAACAGCGCCATAGATAACCACTCACTACCATCGGAACTGTTACGAGCGCATATCACCACCCTCCCCAAACCAGGGAAATCCCCGACCTCATGCCCAAATTTCCGACCGATATCCCTACTCAATACAGACGCCAAGATCTTCGCAAAATTACAAGCCAACAGGCTAAAAACTATCCTACCGGACCTCATACATGATGACCAAGTGGGTTTTGTGAAGGGTAGACAGGGCTCAGATAATACACGCAAAGTTCTAAACTTAATGCATAGCGCTAGAAAACTGGAAAAGGGGGGCCTATTCGTCTCCCTAGACGCAGAGAAGGCCTTCAACAGACTCAACTGGACCTTCTTAAACAGGGTACTCCACAGATTCGGCTTCCCCCCAAAGTTCGTGGCAGCGGTAGACGCACTATACAACGATCCGTCGGCACAAGTTCTGTACGCAGGATTCCCGTCACGGACCATAAAAATCTCTAATGGCTCCAGACAGGGATGCCCCCTCTCCCCTATGCTTTATGTACTGGCTTTGGAGCCACTGGCATCCAAAATCAGGTCAGACCCGAACATCCATGGCATCCCTCTAGGAGATAAAGAATTCAAACTAAACATATTTGCAGATGACATCCTCCTCACCCTAACCCAGCCATTCATATCCATGCCCAACTTAATGCGACAAATAGAACTTTTTGGCCACCACTCCCATTATAAATTGAATGTCTCCAAAACACAGGCGTTAACGATAGGAGCGACTAAAGAGGCGAGAAACAGACTGAAGGAGGCGTTCCCCTTAGACTGGAGGTCGGACTATTTAACATATCTAGGACTCAAACTCACGAAAAAACCCACAGATCTCTTTCACGCAAACTATATTAAACTCTTAAAAGACATCGACAACACTCTCAAATCATGGGAGGGGAAGTTCCTCTCATGGCTAGGGCGTATAGCAGCATTCAAAATGTCACTGCTCCCAAAACTACTATACCTCTTTCGAACACTACAAATACCCCTACCAAACACCTACCTCAAGTCGATCACCGCATTATTTCTGAAATTTACGTGGCAACACAAAAAGAGCCGGGTAGCCGCTAAGGTCCTACAGAGGAGGATCACAGACGGTGGCCTGGGCATCCCCAACCTATACCAATACTACAAGGCAGCGATTCTAAGCACCATGTTAGCCGCACATGACCCCCATTACACACCCCAGTGGGCAGGAATAGAAGCCTATTGGCTTAATGTAGACCACATACGTCATACTTTCTGGACTGATAGTGCTCGGAGACCAAGACCGTTCCAAGGCCTCCCCACTACTCGGTTGCTGTTAGACACATGGGACGGGGTAAGGAACACTTTGGTTACTTATCCAAAGATACCGTTGGCGACCCCAATGCAATCCATAAGCCTGATGATTCCTACCTTTAACCACAAGACATGGATAGAGAAAGGCGTTACCCATGTACTACAACTGTACGATGGGGAGCACCTCAAATCCTTCCCTAGCTTACAGGACCAATATGACCTACCCGCGAAACTCCTATTCCCCTACCTGCAAGTCAAGTCCCTACTAAAACATAACCCTCCCAGAAACCCTGAGAAGGTACCGCAAGAACTAACATCTAAGTTCAAAAACATGTGCCTTTCTAACAAACCCAATGCCAAGTCTCTCTCCTCATGCTACCACTTAATCTTACACAACCAACCACTGTTCCAGGAAAACTACGGAAAGGCATGGCACACAGACCTAGGCATAGAGCTAAGCCTAGAACAATGGAAAAAAGCTTACTCAGCACACAAAGGCCTGACTTCATGCGCCCAACACCTAGAAATACAATGGAAACTACTATACCGTTGGTACCTAGTGCCAGAAAAAATACACAAAATATGGCCCACCTCCACAAACATATGCTGGCGCTGTGAGAAAGAAGTGGGCACGATGATCCACGTTTGGTGGACTTGCCCCGCACTCGCACCTCTCTGGACACAAGCCATACATATCGTATCAGACATGCTAGGCTACCAAGCGGACAAAAACCCTGTGCAATGCATGCTGTACGTATTCCCCGAAAGAATGCCCAAAGCTCATCAAGCAATACTGTACCACACACTAGCATCAGTACATATACTCATAGCGAGACATTGGAAATCCAAAGACATACCGTCACATACACATTTAAGAAACCAAATCGCACTCAACTGGTCTTATGAGGCCATGTACCAACACCAATTTGGCCCGAGGCCCGCATTAGCTAAGGCGCAACTACTGTGGAATAGATACCTAAACCAAACTGACAATACCGCAACACAATGATTACCAGCGGACAAAGGCGAAATCCGTGGCGGAGGACTGGGGAGCCCCGGTCTGGGACCACGAAAGATCAAGATCCGAAAGGCAGAAGAAACCTGCTGCCCACCAGCTCTCCATTATACAAGAACCCCTACCAAACCACCTGGGAACCCTAGGGTTCTCCCTCCCCCCGATGCACCTCCCTGCCACCCCTCCCTCTCTCTGTCTCCCCCTTTCTATACCCCCCTATAACTATACTTTCTCTACAAAAATATTTGAGACGTGCAGCTGCAGGATTCATGTACCGAAAGTTGTTAAGTAATATTGGAAGGTTTACCCTGATGTTACCAAATCACCATACCATGTATGTAATCATGATCAGGATATCCAAACTTCCAGCACAATTGTAACACAGCTGCATGGCTAAATAAAAATTGTCAAATTCAAAAAAAAAATTGCAATCAATAAAATTACTTAATTAGGTAAAACTATTACATAAATATGCACGTAGAATTTAAATATATATACATATTTATATATTTGAAGTATACATGTATATTTATGAAATTATTTATGTAATTATGTATATGGACATATTTATATTTGATAGTATTTTTATTTATTTTTTTATGCATAATTATATATATATATATATATATATATATATAATTACATTCTAAGTGTTTTTTGATATAAATATATATATATATATATATATTAATATCAAAATACCGTTAGAATAAAATTACATATATATATATATATATATATATTTTTTTTTTTAATTATTAAAAATTATTTTTACATTTTTATTTATTTTATTTACATATTTATATTTTATAATAATATATATATATATATATATATATACAATGTATATAGTTATTAATAGTTATAGTTATGTAATTTAAATATAAGTGTATTTTATATCAATATATGTATATATAAATATAAAAATACACTTAGATTGACATTATGTATATAAGATATATATACATATATATAGATATAATACATGTATATATATATATATATATATCTTATATATTAGTTTTTTTTACGCTGATTGCTATTTTTGTAACTTTATTTTATGATTTTTCACTTGCAGGGAGACTGCCTGTCAGCACAGACAGGCGGTTCCCCTGGACTGGGAGAAATGCTGATCGCCGCCGGGGGAACGACGGCGATCAGGTAAGTACCCCAAGACCGTTATGCCGGTTCAGGACCGTCATCGGTCCTCAAGGGAATGTTTCCGATGACGGTCCTGAACTGTCATCGGTCCTCAAGGGGTTAATTTATAGTTAGATTGTTTAGTATATTCGGATAAACTATTCATTAACTCTTTAATGATGCTAACAGATTTTCCAGAGAACATCATTCGCGAAGAGTAATAACTTGTATTCTTTCTTATTGCTTACAAACACTTTAATTTTTAGATTATTTCTAATATCATCTGCTAGAGACTCAATGGACAATACATATAGTAAAGGGGACACCCCTGCCTAGTACCATTGGTCACCCTGAACCAGTCTGAGGCTATCCCCCCCACATTGTTCTTGCTTTAGGACCTGTGTATAATGCCCATATTGCATCAAAGATCCAGCCATTTAGACCCCGTTGTTTACATATTGACTTCAGGTAGTCCCACCTGACCCTATCAAATGCTTTTTCGGCATCTAATGATAGGGCTAAGAATGGGACTCCTGATCTGTCTACATTATCCAAAATTATCAATATGTTTATGTTATTTACAGAAGATCTTCCTTTAATAAAACCTGTCTGGTCTAAGTGGATGATATTTGTAAATATCTTTTATAGTCTATTGGCTAATATAGATGCATATATTTTTGTAATCCGAATTTGTCAGAGAAATTGGTCTATAGTTTGTTATTAAGTCCAGGGTTTTTTCAGGTTTTAAGATGGGAATGATGTTTGCATATAGCTCTTCTGGCATAGTTTTTTGTTTTACGATCTCATTAAATGTGTAAGTCAATTTTTCCATTATTCTTAAATTTCCTATAAAATATATTTGGAAACCCGTCTAGGCCAGGTGTTTTATCTTTTTTTAATAGATCTATAGCTAAGGATATTTCTCTTACTATAAACGGTGTATTTTATTCTTTAAGCTGTTCCTTTGACATATCTTTCATCTCATTGGATTTAGTTGGTTCAATTGTATCCTTGTTTAAATCTGTTTTTTGATAATAGATATTGAATGCCTCTCCTATTTTGGGGGGGACATATTTGGGGACCTTCTTCTGTTATTATTTTATTTATATATTTTAAAATTTTTTCCCTTTCACTTTATTAGTTAGCATTTTGTCCACTCTATTACCCCTGTAGTACCAATTAGTTCTCATATATTCCTGATTTTTAAAAGTTTTCTCTCTTAAAATATTATTTATCTGTTTTTTTATATCCTCTATCGTCTGGGTCATGAATGATTGTGGGAGTTTCCTTATTCTTTCTGCTAGTTTCATATAGCAATCTATATAAATCCGGAAGTTGTATTGGATTTTTCCTTGTAATTTCCGTTCCTATTTTTAATTAATGGACTCTTTATTATCATTTAAAATGCAGTTGTTCATGCGCCAATTAGCTATTTTTCCTTCAAATAGATTTTGTTTTAGTTCTAACGTAACTGCATTATGGTCTGACCAATAATGACCAAACACAACTGTTTATAATAAAGAAAAAAGATAATACAGTTAATCGTTCTCAAAAACATGATATGTCCAAATTTTCCAAGGCATTTCATAAGGATGATGCTTGCCAACTAAGTGTCATGGGCATAGGAAAAAAATAGGATTTTTGTTTCTGGAAATTATATGCTTTATTAACTAATCGCCTTGAAGTTGAAGTGTATATGTGCTGAATACCATAAAAGTCTCTCTAGTCTAGACTATGAACCACTTAGTACAAAGAAAATTACTATCTATATACAATTTGCTTGTATTCCATTCATTTTTGTATTTTTTTTTTGGATTGTATATTTTTTTGCATTGAGCACACACCATGAGAATGTCAAAGGATAGATAAAAGAAGCCTAGGATGCTATTTGTTGGAAGGTCATAGTTTCAGTAAAGATTAGATCAGCATTTACTACAAAAGTGCAATGAGCGGTATATTGCAGTGGTGGAAGCCTCAGGCATGAAGTCACATTGACCACATCAATTAATGCAAAGAGTATGCACATTATTACAACAAAAATGAAACAAGAGCTTAGAGATTAGCATGTGTAATAGATATGAGGATCAGCTTTCAAACTCATAATTTATCATACACTAAATATTTAACATAAAACAAGGGTGATCCAATGAACAGTGACAAATCTATTAGACAAAGACGAGAAAACCATATATGCTTTTTTTCTGGGAGCTTGTGTAAAGCTGTGGACCATACTGACCAAGGAGTAAAATTGGGTGTTGAATGTATTGAAATGGATAGATACATCATATGTGGCCCAACATATTTGCCATTATTTGCTCATGAAAAACATTTCTACATGACATGGTGCAATTTTATTTCACATATATCGTTAGTGTTTGTTGGGGAGTAGTGATGCCCCGAACGGTTCGCGAGTGGTTCGCCATGAACGGTTCGCCACGGACTCATATTGAGTAAACTTTGACCCTGTACCTCACAGTCAGCAGACACATTCCAGCCAATCAGCAGCAGATCCTCCCTCCCAGTACCTCCCACCTCCTTGACAGCTCACTAAGAATGCAGCTTCAAAATGGATGCTGTCCAGGAGGTGGGAGAGTCTGGGAGGGAGGGTCTGCTGCTGATTGGCTGGAGGTACAGGGTCAAAGTTTACTCAATGATGAGTTCGTGGCAAACCGTTCGTGGCGAACTGTTCGCGAACCGTTCGCGAACCGTTCGGCGAACCGTTCGGGACATCACTAGTTGTTTGTAGTGTTTGCTGTGCTCATGCATACAAATATCTGCTAATTTGTAACATATTGATTATTTAGTTTAAAAATATTTTCAGTGATTTATCAAGTCCTTTTTGCTGATAAATTGATAAATTGATAAAGACAACAATGGTTCCATTAATACGATAAATAGTCTTCATAATAATTGTGATCATTTGAATTGACTGATTGATGAAATGTAAAGATTCACTTTTCACCAAACCAATACTGAGAAAATTATTAAAGAAAAATTTTGGTGACTGTGATCACTACAGCTTTGGTAATGCAGCTGTTAACATGCCAGTAATTATCAAGTCATAAATTGTGATCAAGTCAACAATTGACATTCAGGTTTAAGTAGCATATAGAGAAATCAACAGGACATGACTGGCATAACTATTTAATATAAGCACATTAAAATGAATAAATACAGATAATTTGGATCAGATCCACAATAGTAAAACTATGTTAGAACCAGATATCCACACAACATTAAAGATATGATGACTTCTCCAGAAATTTACAAGTCTGAAACAATACAGTTATATGCTTCAAAAAAATAAAGGGTCTAGAATTTATAATTTATTTTTTTATATGTGTTTAAACAATGCAGTCACAATAGAGGCAGAAACTTTTACACACTGGGTGTTTTAAGGACACATGATTTTCTCATTGAATAAACAGCAAGACACCCTCAGCAGGATGTATTGAAATAATTCATTAAAAAAATAAGACAAGCAATGATGGAAATAATAACTAGATATGTATGGTCTTAATGAGTCAAATGTTGCCTGTTAGTTTGAAGCATATTGCAAACCTAGACAACTGCAAATATTACGCTCAATATGCACGTAGTATTGTAATGTATTAATTAAAGGAACACTCCGTGCAACATAACTACTGCAAGTCTCTGTAGTGGTTATTGTAAGCAATTGCTGATGGTGCCCGATCTGTAAGTGTTGGAGTACTTTCTGTGTACCCTATGGTCTCTGTGCTGCTGGAGAGGGAGTATATTGTCGTTCTTCACTTCCTCTCTCTCTCTCTCTCTCTCTTGCTGCCATTTTGTCTTTAAGATTGTTATATAAGTACCCTGACTTCTACATACTGTTTCAGTGCTTATATAACTCTGCTAATCTTCCACATTGGGTTATGGGCCAAGAGTAGCAGTTACTAAAATGCCACAAAAGGGGATTTCATCATGACGTCACAACAATCTTCCAGGTGGCAAAAGCCAAAGTGTTCTCCAATGAAAACTGTAGGTGGTGTCTCTGGAGGAGCGTGGCTGGTGGGTCTCCTGTCACGGGTCCATTGCTGGGTGTCTATGTTAGCCATATGTAGGGAAGGGTTGGGTGTCAGGAGATCACTTACACTCTAAGTGTCTGGTATCGGGGAGAGTGAGTGCTCAGCCAGGACTGTCGGTATGTGAAGAGTTGAAGAATAGAAAAGAAAAAACACAATGCAAATCCAAATGCATCTAACCCACCAAATGATAGAAATAGGCAAAAGTACTTAACTGTGGTATGAAATAGATACAGCTTCCCAAGAGGTTTCCCCCAAACGGACCTCAAGTACAAATATGCGAATAAACAAAAATGGGATACAGCTGAATAACTAAAAAACAAGAAAATACATAACACATAGTGAAGTACAGTAATTGCAATTGGATTTAACCCCCAATGATTGCACTCTCGAAATAGTGTAGAGTAATGCGCCTTTAAGCCCACAATGGGGCTAGTTATGTGAAGAGTTGGCATATGAAGAATGTGAAGCGTGGCTGGCGGGTCTCCTCTCGCGGTCCAGTGCTGCGTGTCTATGTGAGATGTATGTAGGGCAGGGTGGGGTGTCAGGAGATCACTCACACTCTGAATGTCTGGTACCAGGGAGAGAGAGTGCATGCTCAGCCTACACTCAGCCAGGATTGTCGGTATGTGAAGAGTCAGGTGCCAACTGTGTGCTGGTATAGGGGACGTGAGGATGGCTGACAGTGATACGGGTTATCATAGTGTCTGTATTGGGGGTGAGGAGGCTGGCATGGCAGTATGTAGAAAGTGGATTGCCAGCTGTGTCCTGGTATGGGGGATGGCTTGCAGTGATAAGGGATTTCACAGTTGCTGAGTATGGGGGGAATGGCTGGCAGTGATAGTAGTGTATCACAGTGTCGTTCCTTCTGCAACACCGACTGCCTGTATAAGTCTAAGAAGGGTTAGTGGCCTCCTTGGCTCCCTGTTTTTTTGGGGGGAGTGGGAGGCTGGGGGGTGGTGTGCTCTACAGTCACATTAAAGTTGGTTCACACAGGATGGAATTTGTACAAATAAAGCCCTGCTGTGAGCCTCCTGCAGATCTGACTGTCTATTGTGAGGAGAATGTCAGTGGAAGCCGCTCGCGTTCTGCCACCCGCAAATATCTTGGTGCCTATTGTTTACAAACATTCTGAAATGCCATATACTGAAGCTGGGAATGGTAAGGGGGAGCTGTTACTATTCTCACATCTACACATAACCTGGTATGGAGGTTCAGAATCCAGAACGAGCTTGTTAGAGTGGATCTACGGGACACAGTGGAAGAGTCCCCACCAGCAGTTGATTCATAATGTATCCATTGTTGCAAATAAAAGAAAGAAAAGTAAGAGCTGAGGTCTACACTTATATGGGAAACAGTGATTTATGTTACATCGAAACCTTAAGACAACCAAGGAGTTAAGGAAAGGCTTAGAAGAATTGTATGGCAGAGACATAGAGAAACATCTGAATGGAAAGAATGGAAAGAGAAACATCTACTGGAAAGAAGACAGAGTGATTCTGATTTTATCAAGTGTTCCAGAAAGCTGCAATTCATTAACTTATGCATTACAAACACTGAGAGAATCTCTTGGTAAAGTATGTTACAGCACAAGCTAAACAAGAGTCACGAGAACTAAAAAGGCAGGAAGTGGTAAAACACAAGCAATACAAAACACTGAGAAGCATATCGTAGTAAACACATTAGCTCGTCACAGAAGCCAAGGCAATAAATTTGCACACAAAAAAGGGCAAACATTAATAATGTTTTATTTGTGAAGGCAAATCTCATCTTGCCAGAAACTGCTTAGAAAAGGCTATGATAGACAAGAAAAAGTATCTACATGGCAGAAAAGAACACAGTACAAGTGCTTTTATGATTCAAGTAAAAGCAAATATAGTTTTTAAAAATCATAGACAATTCATATTCTAAACTGTATGCGTATGTCTATGACACTCATTTTCACACGATGTCTGTATCGAATATGCATAAATAAAAAAGCGGTTGACAAAAAAATATTAAATCATTGACAATCATTTTACAGAGATGGTGAGCAATTCTAATGGCAACAAACTGTCCATACAAGGGTGTTTGTTGATTATTGCATCTTAGATAAACATCAAACCAGATTTTAAGACAAATGTATACACAAATGCCCTTATTTCTGAAGTGTTCTTTGGTATCATAAAGGACTGATGATTTTTACCCTGTGTTAATCCACTAAAGCCAAGACAGATCTTAACCAACATTTCAATAAAATAAAAATAACTAGTAATGCTTTATATACAACAAACAATTAGACCTAAATGATTTATAAATATAAACAAGATACAGTATATACACAATTCGTAAACAAAAATGACAAATCTAAACACAGAAAACCGTACAAGCTAGCAAGTCTGTTTCTCTGCGGGAATCTCCAGTCTAGTCCTTGTCAAAATAATATCCAGGGAGAATTCATACTAACATTGATGGTATCCCAATATATAGAGAGTTCTTTTATTTGTCCAGAGTCCTCTTTCTCCAGGTCCCTATCCAGGTTTACAATCAGAACTGAAAGGTCTCTGGCAGTTTGGAAACTCACAAACTAAATGTTCCTATATTATTGTTTAGCAAATGCTTCTGGTACTGTGGACAACAAATACAACAAATAGGGGCAAATGCATTGCTTTTCACCAGGTTTTAGATTGTTCCCTCCTCGAGGGTAGTCACGGCCTCGCATGTGTGGGATAATTGGACCTTATATGACTGCTCCCAGGATGACTCCTGTATATCTCCTGTAAGATATAGGGCTCAATTTAAAATTCTGGTTCTTGCTTTCAAATCTCTACATATAATACTGCTCCCACCTATCTATCCTCACTAATACACAGGTATGTCCCGTCTAGGCCCTTACGCACTGCTGAAGACTTACGTCTATCTTCTGTCCGTACTCCCACCTCTGATGCTCGCCTTCAAGATTTCTCGAGGGCTGCACCATTCCTGTGGAACTCACTTCCCTCCTCCGTTAGATGCTCACCCAGTCTCCAATCCTTAAAAAAAATAATTAAAAACCCACTTCTTCATAAAAGCGTATCAATTAAACTGTTAATAGCTCCCGACTGATTCCGCTCTTGCAACTGTCATTAGGCTAATACTATCCTTACCATTTGTGTCACGTTACCCCACTCCCTCTAGCATGTAAGCTCATTGAGCAGAGCCCTCAACCCCTCTGTTCCTTTGTGCCAAGTTGTCTGGTTGCAACTACATGTTTGTTCGTCCACCCACTGTTAAGCGCTGCGGAATTTGTTAAAGGCAACTTATAGTCCCGAAAATAATAGTCAATGTTTTGGGTCTATAGGTTGTCTATATAATATGTAGTCTGCTCAGTTCAGTTTTACCATTTACCTGTCATCAGTACTAGTTTTATCATGAGAAACTACTTTTGTTGTTGCACATATTTGGATTTGATTAATCCAAGT
>OW240912.1:369436219-369457138 GCA_933207985.1 Pelobates cultripes
AAAACCGGGTTGTACCATCCTTCTTAGGTACCAGGACTACCGGCGATGCCCAGGGGCTATCGGAGTGTTCAATAACCCCTAACTGCAACATCTCCTCAATCTCCTTCCTCATGTGCTCTCTGACGGATTCAGGAATCCGATACGGGGTTTGCCGCATCGGTAGCTGTCCAGGGGTTTCAACTCGGTGGGTGGCCAGCGGAGTGTACCCCGGCAAGTTGGAGAAAGTGGCGCCTTTCGCCGCTATCAACTCCTGTACCTGAGTTCGCTCTTGAGGGCTTAACCGCTCCCCCAGTTGAACCCCCTTGGAGGGCTCTGTCTGATCGTCCTGTTCTAATAGGTCAGGTAGCGGCAGATTTTCCTGATCTTCAGAGGCGGGCGTGCATATGGCTGCCACATCCTCTGTCCTCTCATGGTAGGGTTTGAGCATGTTCACGTGGAGCATGTGTCTCTTCCCTAGGGGCCAATCACATAGGTGGTGTCACATCTCTGTTCCACCACCTGGTATGGGCCTTGCCAGATGGCCTGCAGCTTGTCTGTGCGGACAGGTTTTAAAATCAAAACCTTATGTCCCACTTGAAAGCTACAGTCTCTGGCTCCCCTGTCGTACCAGCGGCGCTGCCGTTGCTGGGCCGCCTGGAGATTGGTGCGTACGGCCTGTGTTAATTCCTTCAGGCGGTCCCTGAACTCTAGCACGTACGGTACAATGGGGATCCCATCAGTGCTACTCTCTCCCTCCCAATGCTCCCTAATTAGGTCCAACGGACCCCTTACCCTTCTCCCAAACAACAATTCAAACGGAGAAAATCCCGTCGACTCTTGAGGTACCTCTCTATATGCGAACAGCAGATGGGGAAGAAATCGCTCCCAGTCCTTATGGGCCTCTCCAAACGTACGGAGCATCTGCTTCAGGGTACCATTAAACCTTTCGCACAGGCCGTTGGACTGGGGGTGATAGGCAGAGTTTACTATTGGCTTAATGCCACATATCTTCCACAGTTGCTGGGTGACCTCCGCGGTGAACTGGGTACCCCTGTCAGATATCATCTCCTGCGGGAATCCTACCCGGGAAAAGACTTTTAGCAAGGCTTCGGCCACCGTCTCTGTGTGAATATTAGACAGGGCGATGGCCTCGGGGTACCGGGTGGCGTAGTCTACCACGGTCAGGATATACCTCTTACCGGAGGGACTAGGCTTAGGTAAGGGTCCCACTATGTCAACTGCCATTCTGCTAAATGGCTCCTCAATAATTGGTAGGGGGCATAGTTTCGCTTTGTGGCGATCCCCCCTCTTTCCCACCCGTTGGCAAATGTCACAGGAGGTGCAGTACTGCCTTACATCTTTGGAGATCCCTGGCCAGAAAAAGGCGTGGGTCAGCCGGTAGCGGGTACGGGTCATTCCCAAATGCCCAGACAAGGGAATATCATGCGCAATCCTAAGCAATTCCTGCCTGTACTTTTGGGGAACCACTAACTGTTTAATGTTTACTGTGACTGAGCCCCCTATTACTCTTTCTGCTACACGATATAACAACCCTTTCTCCCAGATATACCTCTCCCCCTCTAATCCCGCCTGATCGGTGCTCACCCTATCTCGGTAAACCTGCAAGGTGGGGTCTAACTTCACCTCTGCCTCAAATTTAGTTGGGGTATCCCAGGTCATACGTGTCGTGGGGGAGTCATGGTCTCTTACCTGAGCCTCAGAGTGTGCTGAGGGAACCGTGGTGCGAGCCTGCTGCCGGTTGGTCACTGGATGTGCTTCCTGGTGGAGAACCGGAGGTATAAAAGCAGAGGTCATCTGGCCCAAATCATTCCCAAGTACAACATCTGCAGGTAGCTTCTGCATCAGGCCCACCTCGACCATCCCTTCCCCAACACCCCAATTCAAATGTACTTTCGCAGTGGGCAATCTGTATACGGCTCCCCCTGCTACTCGTACGGCTATGGATCCTCCAGTGTGGGCTGAGCCGGGAACCAAATGCGGGGCGACCAATGTAAGAGTGGCCCCCGAATCTCGGAGCCCTTGTACCTCTTTCCCTTCTAGCATTACCAGCTGCCGGTGATGCTGCCTGTTGTCTGTGGCTTGTATGGACATCACCTCATGTAGTATCCCCAGTGGTTCCTCTGTTGGATTAAAGAGCATCTCCTGGGTGGCAGGTTCCGCTTGGTAGTGGTGGGCGGCTGCTCTGGGTGCTGGGTTTGGCCGCACTTGGTTCCATGCTTGCCGGCTCCGATTCTGGGTGCACTCTCTCGCCATGTGGCCCCATAGCTTACACGCATGGCACTGGATATTAGCCTTGCCATTATATCTGGATGGTGGAGTGAAGGCCACCGGGTTTGGTCGGAACGGGGCGGCTGTGTGTGCTGTAGGGGTGGCTGTAGGAGGTGTAGCGGCGGGGCGAGGGTATCCCCTGCTCAGGTTACCATGATGTCTTCTGGCGTCATAATGTTGATCCGCTAGTCGTGCTGCTTCGGTTAGGGTGGGGGGTTTTCGGTTTCTCACCCATTCTTGTG
Source organism: Pelobates cultripes (assembly GCA_933207985.1). Classification (NCBI taxonomy): domain Eukaryota; kingdom Metazoa; phylum Chordata; class Amphibia; order Anura; family Pelobatidae; genus Pelobates; species Pelobates cultripes. Next base: position 369,438,730 of record OW240912.1, read on the forward strand.
CCTCGGGGGACAGATCATTAAAAAACTGTTCTAGCAACATCAACTGTCTTAACTCCTCCATAGTGGTAGCTCGACTGGCTTGTATCCACCCCTGGGAGGCTTGATCTAGTTTGTGTGCCCACTCAGCGTGGGAGTCTTTCTCGGGTTTGCGCAATCCGAGAAACTTGCGCCGGTATGCCTCTGGGGTAATGGCGTATCGGTCCAGTATAGCCTGCTTCACCCTGGCATAATCTTTGCTGTCTTCCCTGGGTACAGCCCGATAGGCTTCTGCTTCCCGACCTGACAGTTTGCCTGCTAATAACGGTACCCATACTGCCTGCTCCAAATCATGTAAATCACATAGCCTTTCAAAGTCTTGTAAGTATCCATCAATTTCGTCCTTATCTTCGCAAAACATTTTAAACGCATGGTAAGGAATTTTAGGTTTTACCTGGTTGCTGACTGCAGCAGTAATAGATTCTGCCCTGGAGGGTGGGTTCTGCGGTCCGTGTGCCATCACATACTCCTGCACATCCGCCATCAGTACAGTCAGCATTTCCAGTGGTACAGGCTGGGGTAAAAATTCCATCCTGGTCCCCATTTCCCTCTGGTAAAGGGTCTCTTCCATGGCTGGTGGAGGTGTAACGTTGCGAGCTCTGTCTCCCTCCATCAGTTCGGTAATAAGTACAGCTTTAGATTTGTTGCTGGCTATTTTACCTCTAGCTTCGAGCAGTTCCTTTAACGTCTGCCGTTTTAATGTAGCATAATCCGTCTCCATTCACTTCTGCTTTCGGTTCTTTTGTTGCATTCGAATTGCCATTCCCTTTTCCTGTTCGGCAGTTTCAATTTGCACAAACCACGCTTTTCGGCTGTAAGGTTGGATCCCGTCGCTTGCCACCAATTGTAGCGGAGTAGTGGTATTATCCACGGTATCTTCGCTGGTAGACAGAATGAAGCAGGTAAAATGTAGGTAAAATGCAGGTAGCGTAGTTACAATCCTTTTCTCCTAAGAACTAGACGACACATAGCTTGGAGGTTAAAACACTGGCATCTCACCAGGCTGAGACACACTCTTTTTTGATTACAGTTTCTTTAAACACAGACCTCAGCAGGGGGGTCTGCATTCCACACCATACACTTCCTTTAGTCCCAGGCAGGAGGGGGTTGGGTTACAGATAGCAATCTCCTGCCTTAGGAGATACCAAGCAGTACACAGGAATACACTTTACATCATATTTCATTCGGGGGGGTTACACTTTAAGTGGCTGGTTTGGCCAGAGATAGGAATAACAATGCAGTAATAGCAAGATATATACAAGGACATTCTGTAAGTGGCTAGGTTTGCCACACTTAGTAAACACCTGCTCACTGCAGCTATATCCCTAATCCCACTCCTTTGGAAGCAAACAATCGCACCCACCCTCCAGCAATGGGTGACTAAGGTGAAGGAAATCCATGGATGGAGTCTCCGACAGCTGCCCTCTAGGGCAGGTCCAAAAAACACATAGCCACATGGTCTGCTTGGCTGGTCTACATTGCCGACCCATGCTCATCATCTTGATGCCTCATTCAGGCTCAGTCCTCCACACAGACCACTGCACATACCACAGCTTGGTACCATTCCCCATGAGGATTAGGAATTTAGAAGGAACCGACACAGTCCACCATCACTCCTTCTTTCCCCACCCCAACCCTTCTTGGTCTTCTCCCCTGCCCTCCCCCTCATCCCCCCACAGTCCCACACCTTTTTTCTTTTTTTCTTCTCTTTCTACCTCTTTTCGCTCTCACCCTTCCCCCACCGCCCTTTTGGTCTTTTTGTGCCTTGCACCCTACTCCTTTTTCTCTGTCCCGAGACATCACCCCCCCACTCACGATTATGCCCCAGCAGGGGATCCATGCCTCGGGATTTCTCCCACGCTACAAACTCAAGATACAGTTACATGGAAACATGGACTCATAACTCATATATACTCACTCACTAAACAAGGTGACCAGTGCTGGCCTCTGTATTACATGTGCCCCAGTACGTTATACCTTACAAGCAACCTCAAGTTTTATGCAGTTTTGTGGGACCAAAGGGGGAAACAAATACGCCATGGGGAGGGCTGACGGGGAGGACGCAGGTTGAATTCAGGCCGGTGGCAGGGGGTGGACGAGGGGGCAGGGTGGGATGCACATTACACTCTGGTACTTTAAGGTATGCACTGATTGCTACACTATAGACCTCTAAAGGGCAACCTACCGGCTACCGTCATATGACTTATTGAAAAGTGTGGGTCTTGAGGAGAGTTCACAAGTGCACTGTCCACAACTATACTTTAATCTACCAATATGGCGAATGTTATTTCCTAACCGTCTTTGTTAAAAACAAAGCAGTGTATAAAACCAAAAATAAAAATTGTCAAAAAAAGGGGGGTAAATCGGCCTCGACATTAAAGAATATTTGAAGCCATAAATGGTGACAATAACTGATTAGGCAGCATTAGAATTTCTAAAGTGTAAAGAGTGACATGGAACTATTTCCATTCAGTTATGTCCAAGCTTTCTATAAATAATTCAAGTTGTGTTTAATTTGTCATAAAGTAAGTGAACTCATTTACATGCTGCAGGGGGTGTTGAGAAAGGGGATCTTTGTGTCACATGCTGTGGTCGTGCCCTAAAATTAGACCTTATTGGAATTCAATTCATAAATTAATTAAAACTGTTGACAATTCAATTGATAATTTGACACCAGAGCCTTGTCTCTTCAAGCAAATCCCCATAAATTTACCAAATTTTCCAGTGTCGGGTGATAATTGTCATCACAGAAATTAGAATATGGCCTACTCTAGGCCATATTCTAATTTCTCCGATGACAATTATCACCCGACACTGGAAAGCTATTAAATCAACACACATAACTGAGGTCATACAATACATATTTGAAAATAGACGTTGCGAACTAGCTTTTCTGCTTACCAACACCAATAACTGAAATTTTGAAACAAGAGTAGCTTGTATGGGAAGAAAACATCAGAATCAATTATAATTTTATTTCGTAGTTCGTTCCGGACCGGATGATTGCTAATTCGTTGTATATATTTTATTGTATATAATAATACAGTATATAAACTGATAAGTTATTTCTCGTATCCCACTGGATGATTGTACTTATAGAGTTTATCCCCTGTTTTATTATTATTTTATATATTTTCTGTATTAATTAATATTATTATTATTGTATCTTATTGTGTAAATGTTTACATTGTTATTAGAAAAATCTTCAATAAAAATATTTGAATACGTAAGTGGACCCAGGCAGATCTATTCACTTGATGATGGTTTAAACACTTGACATTATTTGGAGTCACTAACTCATTATTTACCTCTTAGTGTGCTGTGAGAGTCTAGAACTTGGGACGAGGAGGCTGCACCCAACAATCACACTTGGAGTGTTGAGTGCTTATCCCAACTATATTTCAATACTAAGCTTTTAGCTACCCAGATTCCTGTCACTTAGTGATTCATCTTTCACTTGATATGCACCCACCTTTTCAGCCATATGGCAATATCAGGACAATGTGACCTCTCAGTCAAAGACCAGCGGTATCATAATAAAAGCACTAGTAAGAGAGGTGAGAAAAAATTAAGAGACACAATGAAAGACATTTATAAGAGACATAGTGAGACAATATTTTTATAGATAAGGGCTGAGCTATACGGAATCAATGTGTTGTAAAGTATTTTTTCAGTTTAGATCATTCATCAGAAAAAGAGAAAAAAATTAATTCTCATCTCACCCAGTAAACTTACTGTGACAAAGTGCCCTTTGCCACTTGGTCCTGGAGAGGCCTGCTTGCCAGCCTCCTCCCCTGTGACTATGACTCTTTGATGTATTTGGATTTAAAGCCCCTATTCTACCTTCAGACAGACTATTTATGTAGGTTGCTTTATTTTCTTATGTTTTAGTCACCCTGTACCCATTATAGGTGCAGGGTGTGTGTAATGTAATTGTTTATAGTGTGTGTGTGTACTGTGTAATGTATTGCCTGCTCTCCTGTACTGCTGAGGTTTGCTACCAACTAGGTGGGTTTGGCTATGGAGCTTGTCTAGTGCCCTTTGTTGGTAGCAACAGCAATATGCACTACCTGAATAGCAAGACTGGTTCATTTGCATATTCGGGTAGATTTGCATATTGCTAATTCTGCAGACACGTGAGATATTTTCTGTTAAATATTGTCTCCCCCACCCCTTTAAAAATGTGCCATTGTGTTGTGATAAGTCACTGTGTGTTGCCTGCTATGGTTTGACTGTTTGTGATTTTATTGCGTTTTCACAGCAGTGTTAATGTTGTGACCCTATGGGCTGGTCCCAAGGGAAATAAAGGTTTAGACAGTTCTTCTTGATCCCTCTAAACGTAGCCTTGTCTCGTTATTGGAGGGAGCTGTTATAATCACACAGGGGATTGCTATGCTTTGCATGCTCCCCTGAGCTTGAATCACTTAGCTCTTTTAAGAGCTTGTTCCTGACGCGCTCTCCTTCGAGGAGGGGTCTTCCCAGCACAATCCTGGATCCTGGAGGTTCGCACAGGGTGGAAGGAAGAGGTCTTTCCCACACGGTCCTGGAGGACAGAAGCTGATCCAGGGTGGAAGGAAGACAGCGAGACTCCAGTCAAGCTACAGCGGTTGCGGAGTCTGCGGTGGTTGTGGTGTCTGCTGCAGTGCTTGGAGTCCTAAGGACAGCGCTAGGAGCATCCTTCAACTGAGGTACCCAGTCGAGGTGCCAGGTGCCAGAAGAATTCCATTCACCAAACCCAAACCAACTAAGCAAACATATATCTGTACATAAACTTCGTGTTCACCTCACCCGTCAATCTTTCAGTATTGAATGAAGTTTGAAAGATACACTGCTTCATGTATTCTACCATTTGTTCCATTATTAATTTTAATATAACTATGTTAAAATCATTACATGTACTTTACCACTGTAATGGTCTGTACACGCAGTTTTTTTTTCCTATGTTTTTTTTTCAGTGAATGCATTTTACCAATATTTACACAAAATGTAGATATTAATATTTGGGGTGATCATATTTGATTGGCAAATTTTTCAATTGTATATAACAAATGTTTGATTTACCACATCCTTTCCTTAGTCAAATCCTTGCCCTACCATTAAATATTTCCACATAACTGTGTTCTCTTCTCCATTTCTTTTCCCAAGGCTTTTCATCCTTGACGTGGCAGGTGGGCATACCCTCTCATGGCCATTGAAGGTAACTAAAAACCTCCATTTGTTTAAAAATACATAGGGATGTGGAAAAAGCGCAGGTAACTTTTTTTTTTCTTTGGTTTTTACTATATGTATTTTGGCTGTGTACTATGTTTATTGCTGCCGCCCAGGAGTAATGGGAATTTGAGCGCAGGACTTGTTTCTTTGTATTTGTTTTCATCCAACTAACCATACAAAAAAAAAGAGTAACTTCTCTACTCAGCCCACTTTATACCATCCTTCTCCAGTTGCTTTACATCTCACTCAGGTGTCTCCACCTTCCTTTTACATCCTACTAGTAGCTGCAATTATCCTTTAATTCTTTCTAGCCATCACCTTCAAATTCTCCTCCCCCCCCCCTCCGCCCTGCTACTTCCTGTCTCAACTTCTCATTTTAAGCTATAGATTGTAAGCTCACACTCTTTCTCTTTCTATAACTTTGTATAAAAGAGCTTAATGGCTCATTCTCAGCTTACTGGCAGGGTTACCTTTTGTAACCCCTCCTGCCACTTCCTATTTTGGATTGAGGACCATACTGCATGGAGTTCCAAGGTTACTGAGAGATATGCTCTTTGTGCTATACACACATGTAAGTGTGACCAATAAATTGTGATTTTGTATTTTAACAACAAACTTCACTATCTGTGATTTCCTTTATTTCCATATGTTCCATTGAGAGGATTTTCCAGTCGTATCACCATCATATATTGCTCCTGAGTGGGCGAGAAGCCATATTCTACGTGTGTTTGTGAGTGTATCTACAATCACCTATATTTATATATTGCTCAGTTTTTTACTGTATTACGCTATGTTGGATCTCTGATTTTTTATACAGAATCCATATGGATTACATTTTCCATCAGGTTGTTGTATATTTTATATATTAATTTACACGTATTCTGGGTGTTTTTCCACTTTCTTACTATTGTACATTGTTTCTCAGGTGTCTGTGAGGTACACCAGGGAATTCTTCCAGCTATACGTTTTTGTGTAGTGTATATATAATCCTTTATCTATATTACCTTTTGTAATGGTCTGTGTATATTGTACTATCTTTTTCCTCAGTTGTACAATGCTGTAGAATTTGCTTGCCAGTAGTAACAATAATAGTAATAGGCATATTAACCCTTTAAGGATACAACTTCTGGAATAAAAGGGAATCATGACGGAATATATCCGCCATGCGTCCTTAAGGGGTTAAAGGATGGTGTTACAACTCATAACTGTTGTCTAGACATTCTACTTCTCAAAATGGGCAACTTGTGATAGAGCATATCTATCCATCCAGATGTGAAATTTAGTTTCACACCACTTGGTAGGTCTAAAAATTGCTCTTCACTTCAAATCTCTTCCTATTTGTCCTCTAGGTATGGGCAAGGTAGCAACAAACATACCCCTATTCACAGCTCATTATTAATTCTTAGCATATAAGGTATTGCAAGATGCCTAGTGTAGCTCTGTGTAGACTTCTACTGTTAAGGTACTACCCCAACACGCAAGCAAAAGGCAACAGATACTCAAATAGATACAGCATGTATTGCCGGACCTTAATGTATGGATTATTAAATATACTCCGGATAGAAAATAAAGATTACTAGAAACAGGCAATGATAGGAGAAGGTAGGGCAAGCAAGTACACAAAGGCAAAGTCTGGAATTGCAGAAATAAGAGTAGATAAAGTAAATAAAGAAGCCAAGTCAAAACCAGGAAACACACTGAATATTATCATACACACTCAGGCTACTAAGTCCACGACAGATCAAGGCATGCTGTTAGAGACAGATTTAAATAGGCTTAAGTATGCAGTGATTGGTTGAGGAACAATTGTAGGTGCGATTTCAATAACTGTAGTAAGGTGTTTTGCCCACGTATGTTTGGGTTATACTGTGTCTTTTTGGGCATAAGTAATGCACATTTGGCATCGGCCAAGAGTTGGAACATGGCGGATCATGATTCAGCTAACGAAGAGGGATGGCTCATGGAGGTTTGGAATCTGTCGAATGAGGTGGTGCGGCGTAGCGACAGCAAGACCCGACCTGAGGTATTGTTGTCTTTACCACTAAAGCAATGTCAATTCAGAAAAACAATTACATTCACATAACATTTTGCTCATACTTTTGCAAGCATTTTGGCTAGTACAATGTTATGAATGTTAAGAAGAACTGCAATCAAGAAGTGCATGATATTAAAGTAAATCACAATGAAGCCAAGAGACCAATACATTATTACTTCACTGTGATGGAGTTATATTTCTTTAGAGTCCCACTCCCTGCACAAACATATAAGAAAGAGGAAAGGGGAACTTACTCATGACTTATTCCTGATTGCACCGTGCTATATAGCTCAACCCTGTCTGAAAGATGCAGGCTGATTATTTGTAGTACTCCATGCACAGGTTAACGAGGGCTGATAGGCAGTGATCTCTTCACATCTACTTAATTAAAAATTACCCTCTAGGCACCACCACCACTTGAATTTATTTAATTGTTTATGGTGTCAGAGTACTATCCTTGTAGTTTTATGTTTCAAACTGACAAAAATGCATTAGAATGCCATGTCCACATGCCAATTTATGGCAATAAGGCATTCACGACGGACCTACCGGAGTTGTAAAATAGAATCAAGTCCAAAGACTGTCTTTGTATCTCTGATGATTGGTGCAGAACATGGCCTAGAGTGCCAAGCATTAATCACACAGACAGGGACACATATTGTTCTTGCAAGCACATTGTTTGCAAGCTGTGTATGAAAAGAGCTGAGAGATACAACTTTCACAATCGTAACTTTAAAGCAGATTGTATCAAAGGAAAATATTACATTGATTTTCATTGAAAATTGCTTCTGGATTTTTTCCCATTTGGCTGTTTTTTATTATTTTTGAATATCATATTTTAGTTTTCTGTAACCAAATAAGCACATGAAGTTTGTTAAAAGGCATATTTTTATATTTAACCTTTTAATGTATTTTCTATATTCCGACCAATTATCGAAGAATATAAATGCAAAAAAGTGCCTTTGGATACACTGCTGGATTTTCCCTGTTCAAAGTTTTGGCAAATGTTAGAAACACTTACTCCCATCTGGTGTGAGTATATTATCATCTTGGGAGAGGGAAAACCTGCATATGGATGTGCACTACCTCAGGTAAAGCATAACAATAACATACTGCATGCACAGGAATATAAATATTAAGTAATGCCAGGGCACACATACTTATACAATTATACACTACACAGACAAATGTATGCATGCATAGATGAACAAACATATACATGCTTAAAGGACCACTCCACACCCATAAAACACTTCAGCCCATTTAAAAGGCACTTTATAAAAGTGAAAATTTCTTTGAGGAATTGGCACTTTTATAATTAATTAATGGACCTTTCTCCCACTCCTGTCATTTAAACAGCCAGGGAGATTTGCCTCATGTTTCTGTTAGCTCCCTTGAGCTAACTGAAGTGGCAGGCTCACTCTACTTGAGCACACCTGCCTAACTCTGCATACCTCCTAATGGCCCTTTTTTTGCAGGACGCCATGGCACCAGGGCCAGGTGGGCCTGGTGCTGACAATTATGGTGGGCTTAATAACAGAATCTTATCGACAGAAAACACTAAAACTGTCATACCTCCCAAGCTTCATGTATCTGGTGGAGATGGTGCTGGGAAACTCACAGGATATAGCTATAAGAAAGCACATACCCTATGCTAATCTCATGCTTTCAAGTAAATCCATACCCCCTAACAGCAGTGTCCGGTGAAGCAGAATGTCGGTGGGTGTGGTATAAAGGTGGGCCACTGATGTGACGTTTGTCCCTTTGTTCTGAACTGCCCAAAAGGACAAACATGACCAGAAAGGGGACGTGTCTGCACGAAGAATTAGGTGGTCAGCCTGGCATGAATACACATCAGGCTGCCTGCCATTCATGCAGGATGACCAACAAGGGTATACTGTGCAGACAGCACCCTGAGATTGGCATAAATGTGTCTAATGATGCGCTAGCTCTACGCTTTCTAAGGACTGTCCCCTAGCACTCACTGGTCCACTCCTCTCCTAACCTTCTTACAAGCAGGCAGAAGCTCCTGTTATACAGTTTGGGACAGTAAAACGTGTATGTAGTGAGTGTAGAAGAACGGGAACATACGACAGTGTTAGAGAGACTGAAGCAGCAAGAGCATTTGCATAGCGCGCAAAGTCAGCCTTACATTAACTAATTTCATTGTCAGCCAGTTCCCCTACATCCCTCTTAAGTTAACATACTTAAGCAAGAGCATGAAAATAGCATTTTTGTTTCTTTTAAGTCAATGGGCCTGGAGCTGAAGCTCCAGCAGCCCTTGTGTTAATCCAGCCCTGCTTGGCATTAAGGGATTAAGATAAAGTTATTTTGATGCCTATATTGTCCCTTTAATAATAGCAAAGCGTTTTTTTATTAGGCCATTTAATCAAAAGCACAGGACAGTGCTCTTCAAACACACGGCAAATATGTTAGAAATAGGAATGATTTTACATTTTACAATGTGTACAAGATATATTGAGTGGCTTTATTAATTTGCACTTTATTGAAGCATGTGTAAAAGCATATCATATTGAGTAATAAATTAAAAGTGACTGAAGGATATTATTATGAACTAGAAATAACTGAGAACGTTCACTCCTGGAACTTTATAGACAGCATACGGGTATCCATTAGGATATGAATAACACGTGTTTAATTTTATGCACAGAAGTGTTTTGGTGTTTTGGTGTTTCACAAGTAAAGCAGTTGAGATGGAATCCAGTTTTCTATCTAATCCACGTATCAGCATTGATAGTACGTTGCTTTTATTTTTTATTGTTGTGGGGGGTCTAATAATTATTATAGTACTGGAAAAAAATTGTTTCCTTATATTCTTTTTTATCCTTTTTACATCTGTCTACAATGACTGAAATGAGTTGGCATTTGTAGAAGTCATGTTACCTTTCACACATGTTCTAATGGGCTGTTCCTTGCCATATTATTCAATAATGTTTTTGCATCTGTATCTTCCCTTAAAAAGAAATGTCTTAGTTGTTTCAACAAAAAAAGGAAAGAAAATGTGTTTTTAATCATGATCGTTTATTTCACTTTTGAATTCCAAGACCATCTGTCTGTACTTAATTTAACCATTTAAATTAGAGAAACTATATTAGCGTTTCAATTCAAAGTGAAAGCTGAGATTGTAAATAAGTTATGTAAACTCAAACTTGCATCTACTTGAGAAGGCCAAAAATGTTTTACTATACAAACACAAAGGACATTCATACTGGGACTGAGCTCAAAATATATACACCCAGCGAGCATGACCTTTAGCGCACAAGCTGTTCTTGGAAAACTGTGCCAATCAACTACTGCTGGCTAAATACGATGGGAGATACAGACCAACAACAAGGGAAGGGTTACAATGCATTATTAAAGTTTAATTGTTTAATTTTAGAGTATGTTTAACCAGGAAAGGGAGTATTCACTGTGGCACTTTCTGATGGTCCTCAAGCCAAAACAATTATGTTGGAGCTGTTCAGAAAGTATTATGCGGGCTAAAAAGCCAAAGAGACACCCCCCTCGTCATGTAAGCGTTGCTGATGTGTTTTAATATTATGACTTTTCAGTTAAGGAATTTGTTGTTGTTTCCTTTTATTATCTTCTATAGTGTCCATTATTTTGTGTGACTGAGGATGATGGGAAGGACCACCCAAAACAAGGGTATTTTAATCAAGCATTCAATGGAAAGGTTGTTGTTTTGTTTACATGAGTACAGGAGGATATAAGATTTTAGGATGTTTTCTTTAACTCTCCTAAGAGTGACATTGGAGAGTTTTCTCTGTCAAGTTGCACCATCAAGGGAACTCGCGAAACTGAGAAACGCCATGAATTCAAAGTGAATAACATATACAAGGCCATCTCCTGGGCTTAGAGCATCACCAGAGCACTCTCAGCCAATGAGCTAAGCCATGTGCTACAGTCTAGGTCAGAGCACAGAACTTCCAGCACTAAAGGAATGACATAACAGGCATTCAGTTTGACCCCAGGTAAGTTGTTAAACTGCTAGCAAACAGTTTGACTACTTGCATTGGGTGGGTGCCATGGCACTCCTTGCTCCATAACCACATCAGCATGTTGCTGTGTTTATGGTGCTTGGAATGTCCCTTTAACTATGTAACAAGGCAACTGAGTTTCTGGGGATTGAGCCAAATTAACTAAAACCTAGAGGCTCTATCTATCTATCTATCTGGCTATCTATTTATCAATCAATCTATCTATTTAGTAAGTATTTTTTATCAGAAACCCTCATTAACTACAGCATTAGCTTGGTGACCCATTCTTCATTTGGAAAATCAGCTAAACAACCCATTATTTAAATGTAATATAATTCACTTTAAAATAAATGTTGCAAAACACCTTAATTAGGCTATTTCCAGATATAAAGTGCTTTGTGTTGCCCTAGTGAAATACATTAACTATCTTATTGTAACTTGAAGCCTGATGGCTATAATGTGCCTGTGCTAACCAGTGGGGTCTACTAAAATGACAAGTTATGACATTTTAAAGCACAACATGTTATAGAGTGAATAAACAGAGCATGACAGTTTTTTGTGTTAGTAAAGAAAAAAAAACACTCTAGGAGCTACAATGGTTATGTGAAAATACCACATCAAAAGTGCCAATCTTCAGCTTTCTGATGAAATTCAAAATGGCTTCAGTTGTTCTGGTAACTAGTGGCAGTCTGTTGAAGAGCTACATACCCTGCTATGGCTGGTTGAAGCAGTGGTAATGTCAGTGCCTTAGAACCGTGAAACCAGTTCAAATGCCAATCAAAAAACCTCATCAGTAAGAGTTGTTGGTCAAGGCACCTGATGATATATACAGTTCCTGCAAATTTTCATAGATTGTAAGTTTGCAGGTCCTTCTTCACCTCGAAATATGTATTTTCTATCATTTTTAAGGCCTTGTGGAATACGTTGGCACAATAAAAATGACTAATTGTAAAGGGAAGCAGGGGGTCCTCTTCTAGTCTTGTTGAATTGCTTCATCATGATATATGTGGCTTTTGAGGATCTAAAGTAAAAAGGAACATTGTGATGGAGTGCTTAGTCCATAAGGATGTTATTTCTTATTTTGTCCTGTATTTACAAACTTTGAAGACTAACCAGTTTGATATTCACAATATACATATGGATGTCAATCGTTGGCACTCCAGATGATATGGAATATATGATTTGCCAGCATTATGAATGTAATAGCATTATGGGATCTGTAGTCCAAGACATCTAGAGTGCTGAAGGTTGCTTACCCCTGCACTGTCACGGTTCTCACCTGATAGACAGACGGCAAGACGTGGTCGCTCTTGGAGTTCCCAACAGGGGACTTGAACCGGGGATCTTCTCAGTCCTGGTCCTGCTTTCTACCTCTGAACCACAGCAGCTATTTACAGTGAAGACTGATTCCAGTCCTGTTCATCCTGACATGGCTACTACTCTGGGGGCTGCACCTTGACTTGGCTGTGTTTCACCTGACTCTGATCAGTCATCAGCAGGGTATTTAAACCCAGCCTCGCCCTGTGCTCAGTGTCAAGTCTTTGATCCTGTTTGTTCTAGTGTTCCTGTTTCATCGCTTCGCATTATTGACCCCGGCTTCCTGACTCGTTTATTCTGACTTCTGGCATCCCTTGACTTCGGCTACTCCTCGTTGTTCCTGTCCTCTGGCATCCTTTGACCTCGGCTATCCCTCGACCATCCTGCTGGTTCAGTCCTTGCCTGTCCTGCGTATTGGTACTGCATCCTGCACAGCCCCCGTGCACAGACCCACAGGCCAGGTGAATTCTTACCTGACCACCTCGGCCTGTGGCTATCTGCAAGGGTGAGCATCATATCTGCGCTACAGACTCCCAACTCAGGTAAGACCCTGACATAAGACTTGACCATTATGGAGTCCGCAGAGATGTGCTCACCCTCGACCCAGCGTGTGTCCAGCCTGGCCCAGACTGTTTCGGAGCTGCAGCAAGAAATTTTATTCCTTAAAGGCGCAGTACATCCAGCCCCGGAACCAGCTTTTCCTGAACCGTTTGTCATCATGCCCGACCGATTTGATGGTAGCCGCACATCCTTTCAGTCTTTCAAGATGGATTGTGAGGTGTTGTTTTCTTTAAAGCCTCGTACATATGCCACAGATTTTATCAAGGTCCGAGCGGCTATCAACCTGTTGTCTGGACGCATCAAAGTTTGGGCTCACCAAATGTTGCAGACGAAGAGTCCTGTCCTGGTCAACTGGGAATCCTTTAGTACTGCTATGGACTCACAATGTAAGACCACTGTGGCCAAGTCAGCTCCACGTACTAAAAAATCTCAGATTCTTCCTAACCAAGTAACCGAGTACCACCACTACGCCCCAGAGATGCCTCCTTATGTTCCAGCTTCCAGGAAATCTCCAGAGGTATCCGGTGTTCCACTTGACCCTGTGGAACCTATGCAATTAGGACTCATCCACTGCAAAGTGACACCTAAGGAAAGAGACCGAAGGAGAAGCTATGGCCTGTGTTACTACTGTGGAGAAAAAGGGCATTTCATCACGCTTTGTCCTGTTCGCCCTCCTAGACCTCCAGCTCTCCGACTTGGTACTAGTTTCCTTCGCCCTGTGTACACCGCATACCAGCCTAAAAAGCCAAATAGAAGCCGTTGTGCTTGCACATGCTTGGCCTCCGCGAGAAAACCTCCATCCCCTGCTCCAGAGCCTCCTGCATCTACTCCCGAAGTTGCTTCCTGTGATACCACCACTACTTCCTGCCCGCCCGAAGAGGTTTTACCTGTGGATTGTGCCGTTGCTTCTAATGGCACTATAGTCCGTAAAGAAAACCTTGAAATGTTCGAAAAAGCATTGTTAGCTGCGAACACTGCTCCTGCCAAAGTTTTGGAAGTGCTTGCCACCTGTACCCGGAACCTAAAAGACCTGGACAATTCTCCAGCCGTACCAGAAGCTGGTACTGCGGACTCCCAAGCTGTAAAGGGAATCCTTGCTGGGGAGTTTGACTATGGGGACTCACTGGATTCAGATAGTGACCCTGGAGAGGTGTACTATGCTGACAATGAACCCATTCACGCCCGGAGGTCGTTTTTAAAGGGGGGGGTACTGTCACGGTTCTCACCTGATAGACAGACGGCAAGACGTGGTCGCTCTTGGAGTTCCCAACAGGGGACTTGAACCGGGGATCTTCTCAGTCCTGGTCCTGCTTTCTACCTCTGAACCACAGCAGCTATTTACAGTGAAGACTGATTCCAGTCCTGTTCATCCTGACATGGCTACTACTCTGGGGGCTGCACCTTGACTTGGCTGTGTTTCACCTGACTCTGATCAGTCATCAGCAGGGTATTTAAACCCAGCCTCGCCCTGTGCTCAGTGTCAAGTCTTTGATCCTGTTTGTTCTAGTTTTCCTGTTTTATCGCTTCGCATTATTGACCCCGGCTTCCTGACTCGTTTATTCTGACTTCTGGCATCCCTTGACTTCGGCTACTCCTCGTTGTTCCTGTCCTCTGGCATCCTTTGACCTCGGCTATCCCTCGACCATCCTGCTGGTTCAGTCCTTGCCTGTCCTGCGTATTGGTACTGCATCCTGCACAGCCCCCGTGCACAGACCCACAGGCCAGGTGAATTCTTACCTGACCACCTCGGCCTGTGGCTATCTGCAAGGGTGAGCATCATATCTGCGCTACAGACTCCCAACTCAGGTAAGACCCTGACATGCACTAGACGATTTTGCAATTCAACAGGGTGCCAAATTAATCCATTGGCATTGTGGAATTGATATGACTAAGCCTTGTACAGTATAGTGTATAGTACACTACGAGTACAAAGCGGCATAATGAATTATATAACGTATTAAGTTGATTAAGGTGGGTTTGCGATGCAGGTGCATAAACGACATCCCCATAATCAATGACTGGCATTAGCATTTGTTGCACTATCTGTTTCCTTACTGTAGGGCTTAGGCAGGATTTGTTTCTGTACAGGGCACCTAGTTTGGGGTAAATTTTTGAAGAGATTTTTTCAATGTGAAGGCCAAAGGATAGATTGGGGTCTAGCAACATACCTAGATATTAAAAAAAGACTGCTGTTAGTGTGCTATTTGAATTTGTTCTGATACATAGTTGTTGGTTTTTGTAGTTTACATAATTTAGGTACAGTTACAAAGATCATTGTAACGGTTTTGTCAGTGTTTAGGAAGAGTTTGGTTTTGGAGCACAGCCTAAAGCTGCGGTAGATTGGGTTTACTAGCGTAGATTACAGTGTCGTCTGCATACATGTGTTCAGTTGAGGATTTGCAGACATTAGGCAGATCATTTATAAATAATGTGAATAGCAGGGGGCCACGTGGAGCCTTGGGGAACACCACCGGTGACTGGAAATGGGAGGTGCTATCAGAAATGGCCTCATATTGCAATCAGTCTGAAACATATGATCGAAACTAGGTTAGTGGACGATCACCAACGCCTGAGTTTTTAAGTTTGCCATGGTCTACTGTGTCAAAGGCCTTGGAAAAATCAAGGAAAATAGCTCCAGTTAAATCTCCTTTTCCATGCCAATTTGGATGTCATTGCAAACTCTTAAGAGGGCAGTCAAAGTTGAGTGATTTGGACGAAAGCCTGATTGATCAGGGGTCAGATAATTTGATTGTTGATAACATTCACATAGTTGTTGATAGGTGCTACTTTTGCAGTCTTTCAAAGTTTGGGTATGTATACTGACACCAGGGATTCATTGATTAGGGTAGTGACAGGTTTAGCAATTGCTGGCGCACTGAGCTTCAGCAACGTTGCTGGGATTTGATCTGGTACACACTGGTTTTTCAATTTGAAATTATTCATAAACAAATAAGATATTTACTTTTTTTTTTTTTATTATGGTGGAGGTTAATTCACCTAAGCGTTCTATAATAGGTTGACTTTATGCATTTTTTTGCAATTTGTTTTGCAGCATAAATAGGTATATTGCCTTAAACAGAAGCAGGTTTGCTAGAGAAGCAGTTGGAACAGGACCTCCTTAAGATCCCTACTGTCCCTACTGCCAGTAGCACTTTCTGTACTTGTAGTTTCACATATCAGTTTAAATTTTTTTAGTATTCTCTGGAAGTCTATTATATTTCAGTTGGCTTTCCTCCAGACATGAATCTGGCCTTTAGTCATACAATAACATTGTTAGGTTTAGTCACAACCAATCACAATTCTTGTAGAGTTTTACATTTTTTTCTAATTACTGTGTAATGTAACACCTGTGCAAAACTATCAAAGTACTATCTATCTGTCACACATCAAATACTCAGATAAGGACAGAATTTCCCACTCTTTTTATTCATGTGTCACAGATCCTGACTCCAGCTAAATGTTGTCATGGAACATTGATGATCTTACACAAACCCTTAATTCACCAACAGTGATGAAAACATGGAATGGGCTGAAGGTTAGGAAATATCTATGTATAGTAGATGAAATACAGTGCTTGGGGGTGAAGGATAATTTAAAACAAACCAAAGAATAAGAAAGCATGGAAGAAAATACAGACAGAGGTTCAAGCCATACAGAGATCAAAAAGAATAGTCAAAATGGTCAGAGATCAATCATCTGAGCAATGAAACAACAGGGAAAACAGTCTTGCAACATACGTATTACACTAAAACTGTGCAAAAGCAGCTAGTGTCTTTGTGAGGCAGGTTTAAACAATTAGACACGATCAGCTCTGATATAGTATAGCCTGCAGGTGAGGAATTGCAATGGAAAACTAAAAAAAAGAAACAAGACGTCGAGTGCATATTTCTCCTTGTCATACATTTCTCAGAATAGTTTCAAAAGTCCCATAAGGAGTCATATGTTATTTCCAACTATCACTAGTGAGAAACCAGGTGCAATCAGGAACCTCAGGAGTAGCTAAAAGGGAAATGGAGTCACCTCAGAGAACTTCTGGTAAACTGAGTGCAGATTTAGCATGTCATTGGTCATTCCAGATTGAAGTTTAATACCATTACCTAATTTGTGAGTTTTATAGTCAAGAATACAACTATTCTGACTAAAATGTAAAACAATAAGCAGCTAAACAGTGACACCACCTGGGCCAGTACAACATATTCTCTAGAGAATTTATCTAAATAGTCTCTTCATGATTCTATTTTGACCTTCTCTGCCTACCACAAATATCCAAGTCATTCTATATTTCTCGGTGACTTTATGACCTTTACCTTTCATTGAAGAGAACGGAATGTCTACAGAGCTATAGTGTATAGCCCTAAGTTACAAGTGATATGTATTAGTTTAATGTTAACATTTCACTCCTCTATAATAACAGGGGATACATAGATTCCATTGTATTACTACTGTAATAATCAGAGTGGACCAACATTACTAGCTGTTAACAACAACAACACATTTAATAATTAAACCAAAAGAAGAGGGTAGAGTTAGGGAGACTGAATCATTATGGCGGAAGATAGGGTTCAGGTAAAAACATCCAAATAATAAATCTTGGAAAATAGAAAACTTAACATTCATTCCAACTTTAAAAGTTTCAGACAACCCTCATAAAGAGGTGTGAAAAAGTAAAAACAAAATAATGGAACCATAAATGTTGTCATGCTAAAAGCAACAATACATCTAATGAAACACTTGAGAATCAAAAGAAAACCAAAAATAAATGGAGGATTTATTAGGAAAAAAAATTCTATACATTGAAAACCATCATCAAATCACAAACAATACCAGAAATGTATCATCAGAATACTAGATACAAAGAGATTGCAGACACATTTCGGAATGCAGCACTAAAGATGTATTGGTGTAGAATAGCAGAATCACAGATAGATATACATTGTATCACAATATATATAGTTTACCTCATATTAACACACCAATGCAGTAGAAGAGTCGAATGCCCCTTTAGCCTACTTTGGAAGACAGGGATCCAGGAGACCAATTAATTTCACAAAGCCAAAAGCTTTAAAAAAACAAAAAACTAGGGCATATAATAAGGAACACCAACTCCACTAGATTGACTAGTCAATCGTTTAAGCCTTAAAACCCATCTCTTTAGGAAAGCTGATTCTAAAATCAGTGTCTTATCAACGTTTAACCCCTTAAGGACCAGCCTGTTTTGGCTGTACGTTAAGGACCAGAGCGTTTTTGACAC
>OW240912.1:369457238-369588902 GCA_933207985.1 Pelobates cultripes
TTTTGTGGTATTTGTGTTTAGCTGTAATTTTCCTCTCTCTCATTTATGGTTCCCATAAAAGTTATATATTGTTTTTTTCAGGACAAAAAGGGCTTTCTTTACATACCATTATTTGTATCATGTCATATATTTTACTTAAAAAAAAAAAATATGGTGAAAAATTGAAAAATAAAAAAAAAACATGTTTTGAGACTTTTACTTATCTACAAAAGCTAATGAAAAAAACTGCTAAATAGATTCAAAATTTTGTCCTGAGTTTAAAAACACCCAGTGTTTACCTGCTTTTTTGCTTTTGTTTGCAAGTTATAGGCCTATAAGTACAAGTAGGAAATTGCTGTGTCAATATATATATTTTTTAAATGTATCAATAGTGACTTTGTAACACTGTTATCTGTCATAAATCCCCGAATCAAACCTCACAAGTACATATTTTTTTAAAGTAGACAACCCAGGGTATTCAATATGGGGTATGCCCAGTCTTTTTTATTAGCCACCTAATCACAAACACTGGCCAAAGTTAGCATTTATATTTGTATGTGTGTTAAAAATGCAAAAAATGCTAACTTTGGCCAGTGTTTGTGACTAAGTGGCTACTAAAAAAGGCTGAACATAACCCATTTGCAATACCTTGAGTTGTCTTCGTTTGCAAATGGTATACCATCATGGGGGTGATTCTCATTCCTGGGCTACCATACGCTCTCAAAGGCAACATAACCAATCTGACAAATTTCAATAAAAAAATAAAAAGTAAAATCAAGCCTTATATTTGACCCTGTAACTTTCACAAACACTATAAAACCTCTACATGTGGGGTACTGTTATACTCAGGAGACTTCGCTGAACACAAATATTAGTGTTTCAGAACAGTAAAACGTATCACAGCAATAATAATCATCAGTGAAAGTGCCATTTGTGTGTGAAAACTGCAAAAAAAGTCACTTTCACTGACAATATCATCGCTGTGATATGTTTTACTGTTTTGAAACACTAATATTTGCGTTCAGCGAAGTCTCCCAAGTAAAACAGTACCCCCATGTACAGGTTTTAGGGTGTCATAGAAAGTTACAGGGTTAAACACAGTGCTAGCAAATTAAATTCTCAGGACTTTCGGCCTGGGTTGTCAGGCATGTCCTTAAAATTACAATCAATAAAATTACTTAATTAGGTAAAAATATTACATAAATATGCACATAGAATTTAAATCTATATACATATTTATATATTTGAAGTATACGTGTATATTTATGAAATTATTTATGTAATTATGTATATGGACATATGTATATTTCATAGTATTTTTTTTTTTATACATAATTATATATATATATATATATATATATATATTATTACATTCTAAGTGTTTTTTGATATAAATATACATATTAATATCAAAATACAGTTAGAATAAAATTATATATATATATATATATATATATATATATATATATATATATATAAAAAAAATTGTAATTCTTAAAAATTATTTTGACATTTTTTTATTTATTTTTATTTACATATTATTTATATTTTATAATAATATATATATATACAATATATATAGTTATTAATAGTTATAGTTATGTAATTTAAATATAAGTGTATTTTATATCAATATATTTATATATTAATATAAAAATAAACTTAGATTGACATTATGTATATAAGATATATAGACATATTATATATAGATATAATAGATGTATATATATATACCTTATATATATATATATATATATATATATATACATATATTAGTTCATTTTTTTTACGCTGATTGCTATTTTTGTAACTTTATTTTATGATTTTTCACTTGCGGGGTCCTAATCTGCCGCAGGGAGACTGACTGGGCAGACAGGCAGTTCCCCTGGACTGGGAGAAACGCTGATCGCCGCCGGGGGAACGATGGCGATCAGGTAAGTACCCCAAGACCGTTATGCCGGTTCAGGACCATCATCGGTCCTCAAGGGAATGTTTCCGATGACGGTCCTGAACCGTCATCGGTCCTCAAGGGGTTAATTTATAGTTAGATTGTTTACTATATTCGGATATACTATTTATTAACTCTTTTAATGATGCTAACAGATTTTCCAAAGAACATCATTCGCGAAGAGTAATAACTTGTATTCTTTCTTATTGCTTACAAACCCTTTAATTTTTAGATTATTTCTAATATCATCTGCTAGAGACTCAATGGACAATACATATAGTAAAGGGGACAGGGGACACCCCTGCCTAGTACCATTGGTCACCCTGAACCAGTCTGAGGCTATCCCCCCCACATCGTTCTTGCTTTAGGACCTGTGTATAATGCCCATATTGCATCTTAGATCCAGCCATTTAGACCCCGTTGTTTACATATTGATTTCAGGTAGTCCCACCTGACCCTATCAAATGCTTTTTCGGCATCTAATGATAGGGCCAAGAATGGGACTCCTGATCTGTCTATATTATCAAAAATTATCAATATTTTTTTTTAATGTTATTTACAGAAGATCTTCCTTTAATAAAACCTGTCTGGTCTAAGTGGATCATATTTGTAAATATATTTTATAGTCTAATATTGATGCATATATTTTTGTAATCCGAATTTGTCAGAGAAATTGGTCTATAGTTTGTTATTAAGTCCAGGGTTTTTTCAGGTTTTAAGATGGGAATGATGTTTGCATATAGCTCTTCTGGCATAGTTTTTTGTTTTACGATCTCATTAAATGTGTAAGTCAATTCTTCCATTATTCTTAAATTTCCTATAAAATATATTTGGAAACCCGTCTAGGCCAGGTGCTTTATCTTTTTTTTAATAGATCTATAGCTAAGGATATTTCTCTTACTATAAACAGTGTATTTTATTCTTTAAGCTGTTCTTTTGTCATATCTTTCATCTCATTGGATTTAGTTGGTTCAATTGTATCCTTGTTTAAATCTGTTTTTTGATAATAGGTATTGAATGCCTCTCCTATTTTTGGGGGGACATATTTGGGGACCTTCTTCTTTTATTAATTTTTTTATATATTTTACATTTTTTTCCCTTTCACTTTATTAGTTATCATTTTGTCCACTCTATTACCCCTGTAGTACCAATTAGTTCTCATATATTCCCGATTTTTAAAAGTTTTCTCTCTTAGAATATTATTTATCTGTTTTTTTATATCCTCTATCGTCTGGGTCATGAATGATTGTGGGAGATTCCTTATTCTTTCTGCTAGTTTCATATAGCAATCTATATAAATCCGGAAGTTGTATTGGATTTTTCCTTGTAATTTCCGTTCCTATTTTTTAATTAATGGCCTCTTTATTATCATTTAAAATGCAGTTGTTCATGTGCCAATTAGTTCTTTTTCCTTCAAATAGATTTTGTTTTAGCTCTAACTGCATTATGGTCAATAATGACCAACACAACTGTTTATAATAAAGAAAAAAGATAATACAGTTAATCGTTCTCAAATACATGATATGTCCTCATTTTTCAAGGAATTTCATAAGGATGATGCTTGCCAACTAAGTGTCATGGGCATGGGAAAAAAATAGGATTTTTTTCTGGAAATAATATGCTTTATTAACTAATAGCCTTGAAGTTGAAGTGTATATGTGCTGAATACCATAAAAGTCTCTCTAGTCTAGACTATGAACCACTTAGTACAAAGAAAATTACTATCTATATTCAATTTGCTTGTATTCCATTCATTTTTGTATTTTTTTTTTAGATGGTATATTTTTTTTTGCATTAAGCACACACCATGAGAATGTCAAAGGATAGATAAAAGAAGCCTATGATGCTATTTGTTGGAAGGTCATGGTTTCAGTAAAGACCCGTAGCCGTGATTAGATCAGCATTTACTACAAAAGTGCGATGAGCGGTATATTGCCGTGGTGGAAGCCTCAAGCATGAAGTCACATTGACCACATCAATTAATGCAAAGAGTATGCACATTATTACAACAAAAATGCAACAAGAGCTTAGAGATTAGCATGTGTAATGGATCTGAGGATCAACTTTCAAACTCATAATTTATCATACACTAAATATTTAACATAAAACAAGGGTGATCCAATGAACATTGACAAATCTATTAGACAAAGATGAGAAAACCATATATGCTTTTTTCTGGGAGCTTGTGTAAAGCTGTGGACCATAATGACCAAGGAATAAAATTGGGTGTTGAATGTATTGAAATGGATAGATACATCATATGTGGCCCAACATATCTGCCATTATTTGCTCATGAAAAACATTTCTACATGACATGGTGCAATTTTATTTCACATGTATTGTTAGTGTTTGTTGCGGAGTTGTTTGTAGTGTTTGCTGTGCTCATGCATACAAATATCTGCTAATTTGTAACATATTGATTAATTAGTTTAAAAAATATTTTCAGTGATTTATCAAGTCATTTTTGCTGATAAATTGATAAGACAACAATGGTTCCATTAATACGATAAATAGTCTTCATAATAATTGTGATCATTTGAATTGACTGATTGATAAAACGTAAAGGTTCGCTTTTCACCAAACCAATACTGAGAAAATTATTATAGAAAAATTTTGGTGACTGTGATCACTACAGCTTTGGTAATGCAGCTGTTAACATGCCAGTAATTATCAAGTCATAGATTGTGATCAAGTCAACAATTGACATTCAGGTTTAAGTAGCATATAGAGAAATCAACAGGACATGACTAGCATTACTATTTAATATAAGCAAATTAAAATGAATAAATACAGATAATTTGGATCAGATCCACAATAGTAAAACTATGTTAGAACCAGATATTCACACAATATTAAAGATATGATGACTTCTCCAGAAATTTACAAGTCTGAAACAATACAGTTATACGCTTCAAAAAAATAAAGGGTCTAGAATTTATAATTTTTTTTTTTTATATATGTGTTTAAACAATGCAGTAATAATAGAGGCAGAAACGTTTACACACTGGGTGTTTTAAGGACACATAATTTTCTCATTGAATAAACAGCAAGACACCCTCAGCAGGATGTATTGAAATAATTCATTAAAAAAATAAAAAATAAATAAGACAAGCAATGATGGAAATAATAACTAGATATGTATGGTTTTAATGAGTCAAATTTTGCCTGTTAGTTTGAAGCATATTGCAAACCTAGACATATGCAAATATTAGGCTCAGTATACACGTAGTATTGTAATGTATTAATTAAAGGAACACTCCATGCAACATAACTACTGCAAGTCTCTGTAGTGGTTATTGTTAGCAATTGCTGATGGTGCCCGATCTGTAAGTGTTGGAGGACTTTCTGTATACTCTATGGTCTCTGTGCTGCTGGAGAGGGAGTATATTGTCGTTCTTCACTTCCTCTTTCTCTCTCTCTCTCTCTCTCTCTCTCGCAGCCATTTTGTCTTTAAGATTGTTATATAAGTACCATGCCCTGACTTCTACATACTGTTTCTGTGCTTATATAACTCTGCTAATCTTCCACATTGGGTTATGGGCCAAGAGTAGCAGTTACAAAAATGCCACAAAAGGGGATTTCATCATGACGTCACAACAATCTTCCAGGTGGCAAAAGCCAAAGTGTTCTCCAATGAAAACTGTAGGCGGTGTCTCTGGAGGAGCGTGGCTGGTGGGTCTCCTGTCGCGGGTCCATTGCTGGGTGTCTATGTTAGCTGTATGTAGGGAAGGGTTGGGTGTCAGGAGATCACTTACACTGTAAGTGTCTGGTATCGGGGAGAGTGAGTGCTCAGCCAGGACTGTCGGTATGTGAAGAGTTGAAGAATAGAAAAGAAAAAATACAATACAAATACAAATGCACCTAACCCACCAAATGATAGAAATAGACAAAAGTACTTAACTGTGGTATGAAATAGATACAGCTTCCCAAGAGGTTTCCCCCAAACGGACCTCAAGTACAAATATGTGAATAAACAAAAATGGGATACAGCTGAATAACTAAAAAACAAGAAAATACCTAACACATAGTGAAGTACAGTAATTGCAATTGGATTTAACCCCCAATGATTGCACTCACGAAATAGTGTAGAGTAATGCGCCTTTAAGCCCACAATGGGGCTAGATATGTGAAGAGTTGGCATATGAAGAATGTGAAGCGTGGCTAACGGGTCTCCTCTCGTGGTCCAGTGCTGGGTGTCTATGTGAGATGTATGTAGGGCAGGGTGGGGTGTCATGAGATCACTCACACTCTGAATGTCTGGTACCAGGGAGAGAGAGTGCATGCTCAGCCTACACTCAGCCAGGATTGTCGGTATGTGAAGAGTCAGGTGCCAACTGTGTGCTGGTATAGGGGACGTGAGGATGGCTGTCAGTGATACGGGTTATCATAGTGTCTGTATTGGAGGTGAGGAGGCTGGCATGGCAGTATGTAGAAAGTAGATTGCCAGCTGTGTCCTGGTATGGAGGATGGCTTGCAGTGATAAGGGATTTCACAGTTGCTGAGTATGGGGGGAATGGCTGGCAGTGATAGGAGTGTATCACAGTGTCGTTCCTTCTGCAACACCAACTGCCTGTATAAGTCTAAGAAGGGTTAGTGGCCTCCTTGGCTCCCTGTTTTTTTTGGGGGGGAGTGGGAGGCTGGGGGGTGGTGTGCTCTACAGTCACATTAAAGTTGGTTCACACAGGATGGAATTTGTACAAATAAAGCCCTGCTGTGAGCCTCCTGCAGATCTGACTGTCTATTGTGAGGAGAATGTCAGTGGACGCCGCTCGCGTTCTGCCACCAGCAAATATCTTGGTGCCTATTGTTTACAAACATTCTGAAATGCCATATACTGAAGCTGGGAATGGTAAGGGGGAGCTGTTACTATTCTCACATCTACACATAACCTGGTATGGAGGTTCAGAATCCAGGAACATGCTTGTTAGAGTGGATCTACGGGACACAGTGGAAGAGTCCCCACCAGCAGTTGATGCATAATGTATCCATTGTTGTAAATAAAAGAAAGAAAAGTAAGAGCTGAGGTCTACACTTATATGGGAAACAGTGATTTATGTTACATCAAAACCTTAAGACAACCAAGGAGTTAAGGAAAGGCTTAGAAGAATTGTATGGCAGAGACACAGAGAAACATCTGAATGGAAAGAATGGAAAGAGAAACATCTACTGGAAAGAAGACAGAGTGATTCTGATTTTATCAAGTGTTCCAGAAAGCTGCAATTCATTAACTTATGCATTACAAACACTGAGAGAATATCTCGGTAAAGTATGTTACAGCACAAGCTAAAGAAGAGTCACGAGAACTAAAAAGGCAGGAAGTGGTAAAACACAAGCAATACAAAACACTGAGAAGCATATCGTAGTAAACACATTAGCTCGTCACAGAAGCCAAGGCAATAAATTTGCACACAAAAAAGGGCAAACATTAATAATGTTTTATTTGTGAAGGCAAATCTCATCTTGCTAGAAACTGCTTAGAAAAGGCTATGATAGACAAGAAAAAGTATCTACATGGCAGAAAAGAACACAGTACAAGTGCTTTTATGATTCAAGTAAAAGCAAATATAGTTTTTAAAAATCATAGACAATTCATATTCTAAACTGTATGCGTATGTCTATGACACTAATTTTCACACGATGTCTGTATCGAATATGCATAAATAAAAAAGCGGTTGACAAAAAAAATATGAAATCATTGACAATCATTTTACAGAGATGGTGAGCAATTCTAATGGCAACAAACTGTCCATACAAGGGTGTTTGTTGATTATTGTATCTTAGATAAACATCAAACCAGATTTTAAGACAAATGAATACATAAATGCCCTTATTTCTGAAGTGTTCTTTGGTATCATAAAGGACTGATGATTTTTACCCTGTGTTAATCCACTAAAGCCAAGACAGATCTTAACCAACATTTCAATAAAATAAAAATAACTAGTAATGCTTTATATACAACAAACAATTAGACCTAAATGATTTATAAATATAAACAAGATACAGTATATACACAATTCGTAAACAAAAATGACAAATCTAAACACAGAAAACCGTACAAGCTAGCAAGTCTGTTTCTCTGCGGGAATCTCCAGTCTAGTCCTTGTCAAAATAATATCCAGGGAGCATTCATACTAACATTGATGGTATCCCAATATATAGAGAGTTCTTTTATTTGTCCAGAGTCCTCTTTCTCCAGGCCCCTATCCAGGTTTACAATCAGAATTGAAAGGTCTCTGGCAGTTTGGAAACTCACAAACTAAATGTTCCACAGTTACCACAGCTTGTGGGCTACATATATAGTTTTCAGATATTATTGTTTAGCAAATGCTTCTGGTACTGTGGACAACAAATACAACAAATAGGGGCAAATGCATTGCTTTTCACCAGGTTTTAGATTGTTCCCTCCTCGAGGGTAGTCACGGCCTCGCATGTGTGGGATAATTGGACCTTATATGACTGCTCCCAGGATGACTCCTGTATATCTCCTGTAAGATATAGGGCTCAATTTAAAATTCTGGTTCTTGCTTTCAAATCTCTACATATAATACTGCTCCCACCTATCTATCCTCACTAATACACAGGTATGTCCCGTCTAGGCCCTTACGCGCTGCTGAAGACTTACGTCTATCTTCTGTCCGTACTCCCACCTCTGATGCTCGCCTTCAAGATTTCTCGAGGGCTGCACCATTCCTGTGGAACTCACTTCCCTCCTCCGTTAGATGCTCACCCAGTCTCCAATCCTTAAAAAAAATAATTAAAAACCCACTTCTTCATAAAAGCGTATCAATTAAACTGTTAATAGCTCCCGACTGATTCCGCTCTTGCAACTGTCATTAGTCTAATACTATCCTTACCTTTTGTGTCACTTTACACCACTCCCTCTAGCATGTAAGCTCATTGAGCAGAGCCCTCAATCCCTCTGTTCCTTTGTGCCAAGTTGTCTGGTTACAACTACATGTTTGTTCGTCCACTCACTGTTAAGCGCTGCGGAATTTGTTAAAGGCAACTTATAGTCCCGAAAATAATAGTCAATGTTTTGGGTCTATAGGTTCTCTATATAATATGTAGTCTGCTCAGTTCAGTTTTACCATTTACCTGTCATCAGTACTAGTTTTATCATGAGAAACTACTTTTGTTGTTGGACAGGTTTGGATTTGATTAATCCAAGTTAGAATTTGAGTGAGAAATATAAAAAAAATGTCCCTTGTTACTTTTTTACATTTTATTACTGTTTTGTGTTTTAATATTTTGATCAAATTTTTTAAAATGTAATACAATTATTTAACTAGAAAATTGTTATGTTCAGTCAGTTAAATAACATCTGTTCAAGAGCAAAAAAGGGAGAATATGTGTTCTAACAGATGTAATAAATAATGAATACATGCATATATACAAAAGTACCAGTTTAAGGACCACTGAAGGTGCCCAGATATAATAGTAGATATGGCAATTTTATGATTACATCATTAATACACTTCTAGTGGCTGTCTTCTTGAGCCACTAGAGGCACTTCCCCTTTGAGAACCGAGTCAGAATTTGATTGGTGCAGCATGGCGACTTGACGAACATGCTCACTAACCTCACACTTTTTCCTTATGGAGCAGTATTTGATTTCCTGAGATCAACAATCAGTGCAGTGCTCGCGGCAAGACCATTCCAGAAATAGACTAAAAGTATGTAAAACTCATCTTTTAATCCATCACGGTGACTCGTAGGACACCAGAATAGGTAGGGTGAAACTATAGCTTAAGGAATACATGTTGTATTCATAATGCTATATTGTGTTATTTTAATATTGCATAATATTGTGTAGCTTGTTTTCCCCAGGTTTAGTTTTTTAGGTTTATTGGGCTTTTTGATTAGGTTACCATACCTTTTCCATCAGAATATTTTGATTTTGCTCATATTACTTTACCTTTTTCATCAGAATATCTTGTGGCTTGTCTCTAGAAGCAGAGTGTAAAGCAGCCAATTACATAAATTCTTTGGCCCCAGCCGTAGTCTTTATGATATATTTATTCAGCTAAGAGCATAAGTCTTTCTTTCTTCTTTGACAAATCTTCATTAGCGAATTGCACTGAATAAGAAAGGTTAGAAGAAAAAATCTGTATATACAAACATGGAGAAATTGAGAAATTATAGAATTCGATATAAGATCAGAAACTGATCTGTAAGGAAGGAAGAGGATTTTAAATGTAAATAGCAAAAATAACAATTGGCTTGCTTTGTTGTAACAAAAGGTTTCATTTTAATAAGGAAAAGAATGGTAGAAATCGTTGAAAAATAGGAATAAGAAAGGAGATAATAATTATTAAAAAAATACAAATAAATGATCCCCCAAAAATCTGAATGCTGCTACTAAAAATTAACGAATTAATTTCATCCTAAGAAAGACTAACACCTTTGAAACATGTAACAAAATAATTGTGTTCTTCTGAGAAAATCTTTATTTTTTTAGACAGGGAGCTGTTCACAAAAATAAGATGAGCTTGGGGAATGTCACAACACAGCCCAACAACAAGAAAGTGTTATTGACCAATTCAATCTCCAAACGGTGTCCATAAAGAAGGATGTCTTAAAAGGACCAGAAGAACAGCAAAAGAGGGGAGAGGAAGACATAAACCATTAAAATTTAGACATTCATTTTTTTTTTATTCCAGATTTAATAAATATGACTTACAATGAACATTTATCAAATTTGATCAAAATAAAATGATATATGTTTCAACAAATGAATCTATGGTTATGTTTTTGAGAAAATTGACCATTAAATATAATTTTATTATTGACCATTAAATACCATCATTTCTAGGAGAAAGAAAATAAAATTCACTCCATTAAAAAAAATCTTTCAATATATTTGTGTTACTCAGATAGGAAACCTAAATTCAAACACTCACCATCATGAGAATGTCTTCAAGTCTTCACTAATATGCTACTGGAAGAATTTGGAAAACAAAATTAACACATAAAAGCTAAGAAAAATATTTTAACCATGAGTTTATTTAAAATGTTAAACAATGATTTAGTAGAAGAATTATTTTGATAAAAAAAGGCATGTAAGGTACAAAGTAATTGTATCACAAAATATAATAATATGCCTAGAGAAGGGTAGGCAACCTTCGGCACTCCAAATATGTAAAAAAAAATATTGACATGATTATAAGATAAAATTAAGGAAGAACATTTATATGATGTTCCTAAAATGATTTATAAAAATACTGATAATATAAAGGTTCAGTTAACACAGAATGTAAAAAATAATATATACAAATGAAAGTAATAATCTTTTTGGGTATTTGACCATTTCTTTATGTTTCGAAAATACAAAATGTGCAAGTACCATTGATGAATGTTTAGTGACGTTTAGAGTTTGCTTACTAAAAACAAGTATAAAATCAAGTGTTTCATTAACTATAAATCTAGGAATGGAATTTATTTGATTCAATGCAAATATTGAAATCACTATTTAAAAGAGATTAATTTTAAATGCTATTCAAAACAGAAATAAGATAACATGGTTTTCCTAGGCACAGTCAAAGATTTATTCCATTGCTTGCGAATTGATAAAATTGAAGAAATATCAAAGGTGGAAATATGCTTAAATGCCTATCCCAGAGAAAACTATGTGTACACAAAAATTGAAAATGTATAAGAATTTTGGATGTTGTGCACCCCTGTTATGCCACCAACTATAAATTCTCTGCCTTAGAATGCATCTGTAGAGTTCATCTGAAACTCTCCAATATTGCCAAGGTTTCTGTATTGTAAATACACTTACTTACTCATCAAGAGACATTTATAGATTATAATTATTATTATTGCCATTTATATGGTGCCAACAGATTCCGTAGTGCTTTACAATAATATGAGAGGGGGATTTAACTATAAATAGGACAATTACAAGAAAACTTACAGGAATAATAGGTTGAAGAGGATAGGTTGATAGTTGTTGCATTTGGTATGCTGCAACTATTTTTATGTGTTTTGTTTTTGTTTTTTCATTATGTCCATTTTATATATGATGATTAAACTGAAAATACTGTGAAAAATCTTCTCCCTTCTCATTTAAATTTTGTATGTGCAATACTGTTGGATACAAACTTACGCATTTTGTTTCAGAATTATATTTATAAGCACCTTATCTAAGGCAGAGTACACATTTAAGTCACTAAACAGGCATTGTTGGTTTTTTACCTCTTTGGTAATATTTACTAGGTTTTCATTGACATAGTAACTTTACAGTGGGTTTTTAACCCCTTAAGGCCCGAGGCTTTTTTGAGATGCAATGCGTTTCTTACTGAGGCATTTTGGGTGTTTTTGACCTTTCATTCTACCACAAATTCCCACTTTCTGTTTAAGTGCACCCATATATGCACTGCTCAAAAAAATAAAGGGAACACTTAAACAACACAATGTAACTCCAAGTCAATCATACTTCTGTGAAATCAAACTGTCCACTTAGGAAGCAACACTGAGTGACAATCAATTCCATATGCTGTTGTGCAAATGGGATAGACAACAGGTGGAAATTATAGGCAATTAGCAAGACACCCCCAATAAAGGAGTGGTTCTGCTGGTGGTGACCACAGACCACTTCTCAGTTCCTATGCTTCCTGACTGATGTTTTGGTCACTTTTGAATGCTGGTGGTGCTTTCACTCTAGTGGTAGCATGAGACGGAGTCTACAACCCACACAAGTGGCTCAAGTAGTACAGCTCATCCAGGATGGCACATCAATGCGAGCTGCGGCAAGAAGGTTTGCTGTGTCTGTCAGCGTAGTGTCCAGAGCATGGAGGCGCTACCAGGAGACAGGCCAGTACATCAGGAGACATGGAGGAGGCCGTAGGAGGGCAACAACCCAGCAGCAGGACCGCTTCCTCCGCCTTTGTGCAAGGAGAAACAGGAGGAGAACTGCCAGAGCCCTGCAAAATGATCTCCAGCAGGCCACAAATGTGCATGTGTCAGCTCAAACAGTCAGAAACAGACTCCATGAGGGTAGTATGAGGGCCCGACGTCCACAGGTGGGGGTTGTGCTTACAGCCCAACACCATGCAGGATGTTTGGTATTTGCCAGAGAACACCAAGATTGGCAAATTTGCCACTGGCGCCCTGTGCTCTTCACAGATGAAAGGAGCTTCACACTGAGCACATGTGACAGACGTGACAGAGTCTGGAGACGCCGTGGAAAATGTTCTGCTGCCTGCAACATCCTCCATCATGACCGGTTTGGCAGTGGGTCAGTAATGGTGTGGGGTGGCATTTCTTTGGGGGGCTGCACAGTCCTCCATGTGCTCGCCAGAGGTAGCCTGACTGCCAATAGGTACCGAGATGAGATCCTCAGACCCCTTGTGAGACCATATGCTTGTGCGGTTGGCCCTGGGTTCTTCTTAATGCAAGACAATGCTAGAACTTATGTGGCTGGAGTGTGTCAGCAGTTCCTGCAAGACGAAGGCATTGATGCTATGGACTGGCTCGCCCCTTCCCCAGACCTGTATCCAATTGAGCACATCTGGGCAGGGCCGGCGCTACCTGTAAGGCAGACTAGGCAGTCGCCTAGGGCGCCCCTTGGGAAGGGGCGCCGCCAGGAGCGCCGGCCCCGCCATGCTGCAGCCGCCAGAGCGCTCTGTAGAGAGCCTCAGGCGGCTGCAGCTTTGCCCGGGCGGTGCGTCCATGAGGGCGGACCACACCGCCCGGGCGCAGCATGGGGAGAGGGGCTGACAGGAGGGAGCGCTCTGCGCTCCCTCCTGTCACTCCCTCTGTAGTAGCATGGCCGAGCCCTGTATAGTCGGCGGGTACAGGGAGCAGCTGTCTCCTGTACCCGGCCAGACTAACAGGAAGTGAACACTGAGTGTTCACTTCCTGTTAGTCCGGCCGGGTACAGGAAACAAAAGCTCCCTGTACCCGCGGACGATACAGAGCTCGGCCACGCTACAACACAACAAGGGGAGGGGGAAGAAAGAAACAGGGAGGGAGGGAGAAGGAAAGAGGGAGTGAGGGGGGGGAGGAAGAAAAGCAGGGAGGGAAGAAAGAAAGAAACAGGGAGGGGGGGGAGAAAAAGAAAAGCAGGAGGGGGGGAGAAAGAAAAAACAGGGAGGGAGAAGAAAGAAACAGGGAGGGGGGAGAAAAGAAACAGGGAGGG
The DNA here is from genome assembly GCA_933207985.1 of Pelobates cultripes. Taxonomy (NCBI): domain Eukaryota; kingdom Metazoa; phylum Chordata; class Amphibia; order Anura; family Pelobatidae; genus Pelobates; species Pelobates cultripes. Next base: position 369,471,308 of record OW240912.1, read on the forward strand.
AGACACATTGACAGGGGAGGGAGGTGACAGGGGAGGGAGGGGAGAGAGAGACAAAAAGGGAGGGAGAGATTGACATCCATCACACACACACACATCACACACAATGCACCCCTTACACACAAAGACAATGAACCCCTTGCACACAGAAAAACACACAATGCATTACACACACAATGCATTACACACACACACACACACACACACGCAATGCAACCCTTACACACAATGCATCCCTTACACACACAGAAACACACAATGCATTCCTTACACACACTCAATGCACCCCTTAAACACACTAAAAGCACCCCTTACAGACTCACACACTTCATTCCTTCCATACACAGAAACACACCTTACACATACAAACACAGATTCACACAATGCATTCCTTACACACAAATCAGGATATCCCCTACACACTCCACCCCCTGTGAACAAACTCATTGGTGGAACATGAAGGTGGACCCTGGGACCCAGACCTTGAGCTGTGTAAAGGGCCCCCAAAAAATGGAGCTGCTTCTCGTTCTCCCAGAACATTGATTTTTGTGACCACAGTTACAAACAGCCTCCAGAGATCCTGTTATACACCAGACCAGTGGAGTCAGACTGCAGCTAGAGCCCATCATCATCCTCATCTGCTTGTAAGTAGGTAATCTAGTATATTATTCGTGGCACTAATCTCTAATTTACCTCACATTAAAGAAACACTATAGTCCCCAAAACCACTGCAGCTTAATGTAGTGGTTCTGGTTTCTATAGCCTGTCCCTGCAGGCCTTTTAATGTAAACACAGCGGCACTGCAGCACTAGCGTTAGTTAACATGGCAGGTCATATGGGTGGGGCATTGTGATGTCACGGGGGGGTGGGGGTGGCAAACTTTACTTTTGCCTAGGGCGGCAAAAATCCTTGCACCGGCCCTGCATCTGGGACATCATTTCTCGCTCCATCCAACGTTGCGTTGCACCACAGACTGTCCAGGAGTTGGCAGATGCTTTAGTCCAGGTCTGGGAGGAGATCCCTCAGGAGACCATCTGCCACCTCATCAGGAGCATGCACAGGCATTGTAGGGAGGTCATACAGGCATGTGGAGGCCACACACACTACTGAGCCTCATTTTGACTTGTTTTAAGGACATTACATCAAAGTTGGATCAGCCTGTAGTGTTGGAAATTTGATTTCCATTGTTTAATTTTTGTGTGATTTTGTTGTCAGCACATTCAAATATGTAAAGAACAAAGTATTTCAGAAGAATATTTAATTCATTCAGATCTAGGATGTGTTATTTTTGTGTTCCCTTTATTTTTTTGAGCAGTGTATATTATATAACATATTTAAAGGAGAAATATGACTTTCTTTTGATACCACATATGTACACATAATGCTATAATAAAGAGGAAGAAAATATTAAATAAATGAAGAAAAAACTAAAGAAAACAATTTTTTTCTTAATATTACATGCAATAATTTCTACACACCAAGTGCAAGTAAATAAAACTATTTCAAAATAGAGTCACTAATTAGTACTGATTGTTAAAATGCCCAATATGTCTAGTATTTAAAATAATTACTGCAAGTAGTGAATAATGGTTTTAAAACTAAAACTTTTCATAGTTTGGCATGTTGAGATTACAACTTTAATAGTAGTCACAGAATCCAAAATCTCTACACAAAAGTATATAATAGTAGAAAGTACATCCCGCAGGCTATGTAATTAAGGTAATTTTGACACTTTTCATTTATCCATTTTATCACAAACCTAAGTTTCACATGTGTTTTATTTTGGGTAAATTCACAGCCCACGCATGTCTTACTAAGGCAAACATCGTAAGCTGCTACTGTTTTCATGTACAATGATACCCCCCATTTATTTATTACTAGTATTTATAAAAGCGCCAACAGATTCCACAGAGCTGTACAATTAGTGGAGGATGTAAAATATCACACACAAATACAAAAGTTAGAGAGAGCCCTGCCTGTAAGCTGATATCTAGCCATTTAAGCTATTTTATACAAAGTGCTAAGCTAGATAGCCCGTGAGCTTACATATGTACCCTAATCCTTCCCTAAATTCAACCCTTAGTGCAACCTTTAACCTAACTTCTAATCTAAACCCTACTCCAACCCATAATCCAACCTATAGTCTAACCCATAATCCAATCCATAATCTAACCCATTTTCTAGCTCATTTGTCATCCTGGGGCCAATAACTGTGGCCCCAGCTGACAGAGGGGACCCGCAGTTATCAGAAGATATCTGGGGGTCCTTGGTACCAACACAGATTGATCCCCTGCTGGTACCTTTGCTGCATGCAGTCACTGGGTATTAAAACCTTGCACTTCATGATAGCCCGTCATGTTGTCTTTAAGTAGTAAATATGGTGTTTTTTCAATATTTTTTTTGTTTTGCATGGTTTCATTCATATTAAACCATGCAACTTTCCGCTACAATCCATTGCCCTCAACCTATTTCCCTGGTAAAAGTCAAGTTGGAGGGGGAATGGAGAGTGATTCTTACAGCTGAATGGTTGGACCAAATATAAAACACAATCCTTCTCTGTCAAAGCTTCAAGTCAATGTGTCAACATATTGTAAGGGAACCACGTGGTGGTCATTTTCCTACCCACCTGTTCTACATTGTTTTTTATCCTCACAGTAACACCTGTAGTATGAGGGAACCGACAACCATGCTGCTTCACATACCTTACAACACAGAAAGGCAATACCTAGGGCTGAATACGATGGGTGTCCTCAGCATTGCCAGCATGCAAACACGTGCATTATGAAGCTGTGTCATATTTATCATAGGTAATACTTGTGTATCTGGTGCAAATTGATGAGTTATGGTTCTGTGGATTGCTACATATTTTTTACTTTAAATTTAAATTGTTCTAGTTTTGGCTTAATGAATGTATCCAAAGTGTATTCCAAAGCAGATTAAACAGCCTGATTTTAAAACGTAATCAGCCTAGCAAACAACCAAGAGCTCAATTAGCTTTTCCGCTGCCCTTTGCAACAGGTAGCCTTGTGGAAGACCAACATATTAATATATTTTTACATACCATGTTATTTTTGTTGTGTGTGTTTTTATATTTAGTGATTATTGTATTCTATTATTTTCAATGTATATATTTCCATGTCTTTGTAACTACAGCCTGTGCTAATCATACTTTGCATATCCCTGGCACACTGTTTATTGTATCACCTGTGTCTTGTCCATTATGTTAAAAGTTAGTTTAACCAGCTCAGATCCATATATCTTTCTTGTTATTTGTTTAATGGTTTTATTTCCCTACATGAATACCTCTGTCTTATCTCTGTATTTTTCCATCTTTCCCTTTGTTTATGCTTAAATGACCCTTAAATCAAATGTCCATAGATGCATCTCCCCATCCCTTAGCCCATCTGACCCTAATATATCTCTCTCTCCCACAGTCTGATTTTTAAACATACCCATCCCAGCATAGAACTCAGAGCTCCATCAGCTGTTCCACTGCCCTTTGCAACAGGTAGCCTTCTGGAAGACTGATTCTCCTCCCACCCCATGCTTATTTCCTCATTTATAGATAGTCTCCCACAAAACTTTCATTCTCCTGAAATGACAGGTGCAAACACTGATCAGCACACCCTTCCAATCTCTTAACCCTATAGAACACATACCCTCTCTCCCTATAAATAAGTAAATATCACACACCAATATTATATACTTTTATTTATTTTTTAATTTTTATGTTTCACTTTTTGTGTTTCGTTTTCATCTACACACCGAACGCGGAAGTAACTTCGGGGGAGCGGAGTCACAGTAATTATATGACACTTTTGGCCTTCACATCGAAAAAAAATCTCTTCAAAATTTTACCCACAACTAGGTGTACAGAAACAAACCCTGCCTAAGCCCTACAGTAAGGAAACAGATAGTGCAAGAAATGCTAATGCCGGTCATTGATTACGGGGATGTAGTGAATGCACCCGCACCGCAAACCCACCTCAATAAACTTAATATGTTATATAATTTATTCTGCCACTTTGTACTAGAATGTAATTACTTTACCCACCACTGTGACATGTTAAAAGAGCTAAACTGGCTGTCGCAGTACTAGCACGATATTTAGTATACCTCAATGAAAAAAATAAAGTCGCTCAATCCCCTTTTTCCTACAGAGAACCGCAATTATGGAATAACCTCAGGGACACAGTCCAATCTTCATTCAATCTAAAATCTTTTAAGAGATCTATGGCAATTTACCTCGGCACAGAATGCACCTGTCATGGTTGAATATATTTATTACCTGTTATGTATTACATTTATATATGTGTGTATGTATATAGTTTGTATATTGTATTTTTGTAATATTGTATCCTAATGTATCAATGCAATGTTTTGTGGACCCAGGACATACTTGAAAACAAGAGAAATCTCAATGTATCCAGCTTGGTAAAATATATTTTATAAATAAATAAATTTTAAAAATGAAATGTTTCCTAGGAATATTGTCAGAATTGTAGTGATAATTGTCTTGAGTGCTCTTTTTTTTTACAGGGAGTTGGGATTTAATAAAGCACCTGATCAAATCCAGATTTATTGGTAATACAGAATGTGTCGCTACAGAACTAGCCAGCTTATTAACAAGCATTTGGGAGTATTTGCCTGTTACCATATGTTAATATGACTAATGCTTAATTTTATGAATAGCCAGTTAAATGCCAATATTGCAGAATTCCCTTTCTCAACAACAACAAGAAAAAAATACATCAGAAATCAAAGTCCACATATTTGTTACTCACAGTGGGAATGAAGCCCTCAGGAAAAAAAAAAGTAATAATTATTCATATTTTAAAAATAATATTTTGTTAGATAAAATCAATATACAGATATGCTTAAATGGTTCATGTATTGCAAACTATGTTGACGTTATTCCAAAGGAACATTAAGTCCTAATTCCTTGGTTGAAATGATGCAACAAAGAGAGTATACTTACCATACCACCTTAGAACAGACACTAACCGTATATATTAAAGTATTTGTTAAGATAAAACAAACAGATCTGTTAAACATATAGTTAAAGGAACACTCCCAAAGTAAGAGAGAAACAAATACATTTATTGCTAATATTGGAGTGTTTCTTTATTATTTTGGATTTTGAACCTGTTACTGTATTTCTCTAAATAAATAAACTGTTATGTGTAATCTAGCTCCGACTCCATCCCATAGGGAATCTTGGGAACATACGGGCCGGCGCAGTAATCTCAGCGCTCTACCATTAGAGAGCTTCTTAGAGAGAAGCATTTAAAACAATGCTTCTCTTTGAGAAGTCTTCATGTGACTTAATTTATAAAGGTGTTGATTTATATTACTGTGATCACTTTTATAAAATAAAACAGATGGAATATGTTTTTTATATTTTTAACTCCAAGAGCACTTCAGCAGCCTTAATTACTACAGGAATTTTATGTTTTCCTTTAAGAGAAACGTCTGCATGTGCTGAAGACCTTCTCTAGATTGCTATCTAACAAGGTTGCATGATATGCCTGTCTCTTGGGTGAAAAGTGTTAAATATAAATCATAATTCACCCCTGTACCCCCAGCCTAATGTTGAGGTCTAGATTGGACAGAATTGATACTGATAATATGAAAATGAAATATCTGCATTATCACAGCAGCTGCAGAGGGATCAGTCTCTGGGTGCCTGGGCGAGCACCAGTGTTTCTCCAACTTTTACCAAATGATATGAAAATAAAACGGGGAACAACACCAATAGAATCTTTGCATTATAATAACTATATTGAGGAATAGAGCTTGCATTGGAACTTTAAGGATGCGTTCTAAAAAGACATAAACACTGGAGTTTATTGTAATGGTTTTGGTGCTAAGAGGTTTTGTGTGTGATTTTGCTACTTGCTTTTGTCAAACTAAAACTGGAGCTCTCCAGCCACCTAAACTTGGCCCCACATTTGCCAATCAGACAATATGAAAGTTTCCACGGTGAATTATCCTTCCAACCTTGGATGCCAGTGATAAAGTGTGAGCTCTTAGTCCAACACTCACAGTATATCCTTGCTCCCTGAGGTTGAACGGATGATGCGGAAGTACATCTATGAGGCAAGCCAGAGATCAGGCTTTAAAGGGACACTATAGGCACACAGACCACTTGAGCTCATTGAAGTGCTCTGGGTGCATAATCCCAGGTCCCTTAATCCAGCTAAGGTAATTATTGGAGTTATTAATTAACTTCAATAATTACCTCTGAGGGTTAACTCCCCCTCTAGTAGCTGTCTACCAGACAGCCATTAGAGGGACTTCTGGGTCATTAGGCAACTTTAGGACTTCCAGCTTCACCCAAATCCCCATAATGAAAGCATAGTACAATGCTTTCCTATAGGGAAATCCTAATGCGAGTGCTGCCATTGTGCATTAGGTCACCTCACCGGCTGATGGCGGGAGAGGAGCAGAGGAGGACCCGAGTCAGCAGCAAGAGACATTGGCAATGGACTGAGGTTAGTGACAGAAAAGGTTTTTAACCGTTCTGCATCACAGGGTGGAGAGGACAGCTCTCCTGGCACTATAATTTCCCTTTAAGTGTCTAGTTTTTGTCACACTACTAAAAACACATTTGACAAAAGAGCAGGGAGGGAACCCAAAGCCTCTTTGCAAAATAACCAGTACCTGTACTGTAGTGGTTATGGTGCTTAATGTACCCCTAGAAGCCTACATTCTCTGTCTCACATTCCTGCTTCTGAAGTACTTTCTTCTTTCTGGTTACTGTACCACAGTATGTGATGTTATATCTCAGACACATAGGACACTAATTGTGATCAAAGTTTATCCAGTAGAAGGCATCATTAGAGTAAGAGGGCACATATCAGTAAATATATAAATACATGCATGTCTGTTATGTCTGTGTGTTTTTGTGTCAGCAAAACTCACTAAAGGAGCAATCTAGATACATTGGGGGCATACAATCTTCTGGTTAGATAGGCTGGATGTCTCTTTTTAAATAGTCTTCTTTAATATAGATTCTCAGCTAATCCATGTTGGACATTCCACGTCGTCATGGACATGCCATTGTCTGTTAAAAGGAAAAATCGGAGAGGAAGGACAAATGAAATATCCTAGATGTGGGACACATATTTCCCTTCCTTCAATTGCTGTGGAATGCACGAGAACGAAGAAACAACTGTAGAATCGTTTGTCATCCTTCTTCATCCAAAATAAGTTTAAAACACTGAAGCTTTACTGGATCCACCCTTGTGTACAACAGGAGCTCAGTACAGTAACTAAAACAAACACTAATATTAAGTATATTTTTTATATGTTAGTGTTTAAATGTTTTCATGTTTAAATAGAGAATGCCAGTAGAGTGGTTTCAAGAGTAATTTGCAGTGTGAGACTAATGTACTCTTTTAACTTTTTAAGATGCAGTATATTAAATACAATATAAATCCAGGGCAAGCCACAGTACTCATATATTTAGATGTTTAAGTCATTCAACCACATAAAGAACTGTCATGCCATATGCTTAAAATATATGATATTGAGAGAGCATGTATTTTGCTAGATTCCAACTGTGAGATTTGATTGTTAGAAAGTACAAAGTTAACAATGCAACTCCTACCTCCTGACCTACTGGACGGTGGTAGCGCATGACAGCTATTATAATAAACTATGTATGGAACTGCCAATAGATCTTGGATGCTGGTTCTGCATGACAACACTGATCACAAAACTATGTATGGAACTGCCAATAAATCTTGGACAGTGGTTGTGCATGACAACTCTTATCACAAAACTATGTATGGAACTGCCAATAAATCTTGTAGCTAGGGCTAGACTGGCACTAGCTCCCCCTCTCCATGAGGTAGAAGCTGGAACAAAAGATGGCCCACTAGGCCTGGTGATGGGAAGTCGTGGTGGTGTGGTCTTCCAGCTAGATGCTCCCTTGGCAAAACATCCTCTCCCGTCCACTGTTGCTCGGTTGGCAGTGTGGAAATCTGCAAGCTTACCCGCTTCCAATGCTGTTTTGGAGTTCCGATCCAGCAGCCATTCCTGCACATCGGCTGGGCAGAGCTGCAAAAACTGTTCTTTTATTAACAGGTCTAGCAAACTTTCTAAAGTGGTAATCTCCAGCCCTCTAGTCCACTGTCGGAATGCTGTCGCCAGATGCCACAACTGCTGCATAACTCTCTGTGGGACACTTCTGCAAAGTACTTAATTTCTTTCGGTACACCTCAGGAGTAGGGTTGTACCATTCCTGCAAGGCAGCCTTAATCGCATCATAGTTCTGGTCAAATTCTGTTGGAAGCGCAGCAAATGCTTCCAGTGCCCGACCCCTGTGACAAGGGGTGAGGTATTCTGCCCACTGGTCCTTTGGTAGCTGGTACTGCTACAAACCTTTTTTGAAACTGCGCAGGAAAACATCCAAATCACCATCTTTGTCCAAAATTGGAAAATTTTCTGCACATGGTTTGGGTGCAGAAGAGTCTCTTGAATTAATACTTACAGTTGAGGCAGTCAACCTTTCCAACTTTTTTAGCTCGTGCTCTCTGGCAGCTTGGCGCTCAGCAGCCTCTCTTTCAGCCTCCTGATATTTAATGATAAGCTGTAGTCTTTGGTTTGTATCTGCTGAGTCCACATATTTAAACACAGTGTAGCAGAGTAGAGGTATAATCCACGATATCTCCGCTGGTAGTCGTAGTCAGCATACAAAATACAAGTAGCGTGATAAGTACAATCCCTTTTTCCCAAGAACTGGACGACCCATAGTTTGGGAGTCAACTGAGCTTTTATTGCACCACAGCCGGTTTTATACAAATCCCCATGCAAGGCGTTTACATAATTACATTCCAGGGTTTTTTCCCCTGGTGGACTGTGTGGAAAACTCTGTGTACAAGGATATCGCCCATCATGCTTTTCTGTACTGGAGAGATAATTGCATGTGAGTACACCTTTAATTACATTATCTCAACGTACAGAAAATCATACAATATAACACAAAAATATATAACTTGAGAAATATGCATCTGAATTCCCCGATTGAACAGTTGAACATACACATGAATGGCTAGTTGGGTATGGGAAGTTCGTGGGGTTTAATCAATTTTGACGAATGGATATACCCATATGAACGGCATGGAATTCCAGCGGTGTTCGTGAGGTCGAGTAGCCGATTTTGGTTCCATGCACTCGGCGACCAAACACCGCCGCCATGTGTTCGGTTATACGAACGGTGACCACCCATTAAACCATTAGCGTTCTGCGTTTTCCTTAATGTTGCCAGTTGTTAATTGGAGACGCACGACTCCCCTGTGTGGTCTCCTGTTCGGTAGTTTATTCATTTCACGAACAGTAGATTCCAATTCTATTCGTGAAACCAGCATCCGAATGCCCATAGTCTTTACAGGTAGAAATAAACAAATGGCCCCAGTTTTTTGTATAATGAAGTGACTAGTTTTGCCACACACAATTTTCAAATAAGAGTCCAAGGGATCTCTAGATTTCTGTACATCACTGACAATTGCAGGTATCTCTTCAGCAGTGTTTGAGGCATTACTTTGCACTGCTTGTTGCATCTAATACTCCACCAGTGCTTGTCATAGCTCCTCTTTTGTTTTTCCTTGACAGGGAATAGATCTCTCCCAGTAAAGCAGGTCTAGCACTGCCTTGGATTGCCCCTGGTACCTCATTTAGTAAATAAACGATAGCAAAGAAAAAACATAGAGGGGAGGGGACTGTGATGGTGTAAATATATTAAATATGCACTGAGTTCAGCCTTTTTAAATTGAGACACAATTCCTTTTAGTGTCTGGATTAACTAGCAAATTGATCAACACTAAAATCTGGTACAAAAAGATGAAAAATCTTTTTAGTTATTACACTGCTATGGAACCAAATTGTCACAAACGCACCCTACTTCAAGAGTGTACGTGACGTAGTTGTGGTGGTGAAAGGATAAAAGTTCACTATTTGTCTGCACTAGACCTGAAAATATTGATAAAACCCCATTTAACACCACGCACACGTAAGCATAATAATATAACTTACTATTTTAACGCTGCCACCACCAAAACAATTTCTAAATGGTGTGCCTTGTTGCATACAAAAATATGTCTACCTAAGAGAGAACCTAGACATATGGCACATAAGAGAGTTAGTTTATATATAAACTAGACTTCCAGGCCACTTACGTGTGACTTCTCACACCTCACAGAGCTTTTGAAAAGGATCAATGCATATGGTAAACCATCTGACCCCTTTTACATTCCTATGCAATTCACACTACCCCTTCTGTCATCTGATATTTACCAGTTGGTCAATTCATATATGCACCACACAAATTGCATTAATATTCTATTGTGCAACACTGAATTATGCACCATTGGCGTGGCAAGCATCATTTGCAGTCAAGTAATGAAATATATTTTTCCATTTTTTTTTATTTTTTTTTACCAAACAACAAAAATGATTTTGGACAATTGGTTAAAGCAAGCAACTGTCAAGAAAAAAAATATTATTTTTTTTGAGCCCTCTACCTCTCTCCTTTTTCTCTCTCTTTGTTTTACTTACTGCTATGTACTTTGGGGAAGGGTTATTCCTCCCCTACAGTTAGCAAGCTTTCAGTGGTTCTAAGGTGTAGATAGGGTTTCTTTTGTCTACTCCCTCCTACCTTTACCATTGTATTACCCACTTATGAGTGTTTCCACCTTTTCCACTATTATCTGGTAACAACATATGTGTTTTTCTGTGTCTTCAGAGCTACTACCAGGATCCCCTTGCCTTAAGGGTCTCTGTTACTTTATTTATATTTTTGGGTTACCCCCTATTTTGTAGCTCTGAGGTAGACTCCATTTAGGATAGATACCACACCTTCACATACCTTTGTGGTTGTGTGGATCTACCCTCCCTCTTTTCCTTTTCTTCATTTACTTGTCATTTGGATTCACAAGTGCCATAAATAAAAATGTAGACATGTGAAATTTGTTTCGGTCCGAATATGAATTTGGACGAATTTCGGGCAATTCGGACATTCGGGTACTTCCGAATGTGCGAATTGCCCAATTGCCGAAGTGACGAATTGTCAAGGTCCCGAAGTTCCGAAATTACCGAATTTCCGAAGTGTCGAAGCGCCGAAGTTCCAAAGTGCTGAAGTGCCGATGATCCGAAGTTCCAAAGTGTCAAAGTTCCGAAGTTCCAAAGTGTCAAAGTGCCAAAGTTCCGAAGAACAGTATTGTCTAAGTACTAATATACTTACCCAGTGAAAGAAGAAGAATGTTACATTGTATACAATTTTAAATAAAAAGTATACAAACATAGCCAGGATTCAGCTGTAAGCATTTGCAACAGTTACAACAATCATGTAACATACATTCATATAAAATGTAAGTTACTTAGCCAGTCAATGTAATGACAGGAATGAATAAGTAGATAACTTCCTAATTAGGGAGCTATCTACTAAAAGGCTGAAAGACCTAAATTGGTCTTTCAGCCAAATTTACTAATACTAAGTAAAGATTACTTAGTATTAGTAAATTATACCCCTACTCACTATACCGCGAGTAGGGGTGTGTCTATTAAACAGTGAGCAGCCTGTAGGACCTAACGTCCTACCCCCTGGCCCCCACCCCTGAGCGGTGGGTGGGGGCCCTAAATACTAATAAGGGGGACCTAATGTCCTCCCCCCTGGCCACCACCCCTGAGCAGTGGGTGGGGGCCCTAAATACCAATAGGGGGGGAACCTATTGTCCTCCCCCACCCCTGAGCGGAGGGTGGGGGCCCTAAAAAATAATGTTACCTCCCCCCCAGGTGACTAGTGGTCCCCAAACCCCTAGTCACCCCCTGTAGCGGAGATACAATATTCCCCAGGGTATCTCCGCTTATAATCCAAGTGAGGCTCAGGAACAAGTAAATAATAAATCCACAGGCAAGGTTTCCAGCAGGTAAAATAACAGCAATATCCCCACAGCAATCCCAATAACTGGATGACACACAGTTTCAGGAGCAGAACTGAAAGCTTTAATCCACAGTCTCCTTTTAAAGCATGCTCCCATGCAAGGGAGGGATTTACAATCATTATTACAGTAGCCAATCCTGTCCTGGTAACCTCCCACACATCTCCTCCCCTCAGCCAGCATCATAATCCCCTTATCCAGTACAGTAATTCCCCCCATTTCTGGATGTACCCCTAAACGTAGGGGTACCTCGTTAAATCCTACATCCCCGGATACCCCTGATCTGGGTGAACAACATATCCAAAAATCACCCAGATCAGACCATGGGTTCGGGAAATGTATGGAGTGAATAAAATGACCGACCGCACTAACTGAGATAGCCGAATAAGGTTCCATGCGAATGGGCCCTGCGGTCGGTCCTGGCATAAGGGAATAAAATACACGAAAGCCTCTAGAGGCTAGGGAGGGTTTTCGCCTGAATCCCCTCGTTCGGTTCTTTCTATCTACCGAACGAGGGGTCGTTCGGTAGTTAGGAACCGAATGGACCGGGCTTGTGGAGGTCTCAGCGGTGTTCGCCTACTCGGGTGTCCGATTTTAGTTCCAGACACTCGACGGCAAAACACCGCTGTTCGGGAGTTTTAAAATGTTCGTTTGTCGAATGGCGGCCACCCCCGAGAACAAAGGACGGCTACTTACTAGGCAATTACCCGTTCGCAACAATGTTGCAACGGTTAATTGAGGACACACTTCACACAGGGGAGGTCTAGTTGTTCGGTAGTTTCATTCGAATGAACTAAGGGAATAAAACTACCGAACAATCAGAGGAATACAATTCTTTTAAACACATAGAAAACTAGCAGATCACACGAATGCAGTTATTTACAAGACATTTGCAGGACAGCCCAGTGCCATCCGCTACACCCCCTTCCCCCCAAAAATAATTAACCCCCTACCTACCCCCCTCACCCTAAAAATAATGAGGGGGGGACCTTTAACTAAGTACCTGAAAATAAAACTTTCCATTCAATGTTTTCTTTCTTCTAAAATCTTCTTTTTTCAGCCCCAAAAAAGGCCAAATAAAAAATCCATAATAACCGACGCAATTAAAATAAAAAAAAACTAGCGCAAAAAAAAAATCCTTCTTCATCCGCTGCTCAGGGGTGGGGCCGGGGTGGGCAATAGTTTAAAAGCCCCCACTCGCGCAAAACGGGTGGGGTCCCAAAGTGTCGAAGTGCAGAAATGCCGAAGTTCTGAAGTGTTGAAGTGCCGAATTGCCGAAGTCTCGAATCATGAAAGTCCCGAATTTCGGAATGCCGAAATGAACCGAAAATTTTCCCCATGCACATGCCTATTAATATTGTCCTGTAGCACAATGTTTACTTTACAACAAAATATTGACAAATAGTTCATTAGCACCTGCTAAATTACATCGTAATTTTGAGCAATACCACGCAGAGTGCAATGATAAAAACATTGCCTTTTTAAAAGTTTGGGGGTATCAGAAGACTAAACAGTTTATGAGCAAAACATTTAAAGATGAAAATGAAAAAGCCACAGAGGCTTCTTACAGAGTGAGTTATCGCAATGCACTTGCCGGAGAAGCACACACAATTGGGGAATCACTACTAAAACCATGTGCAAAAGAAATAGTGTCATGTATGTTAAGTGAAAAGTTGTGTAAACAAATGTAAGCTGTGCCACTTTCCAACAACACTGTTTTGTGTCGTATTCATGATCTTGCTGATGACATCCATACAGAACTCATATCTCTGCTGCATCAATGTGATGGGTACTCACTGCAATTAGACGAGTCCACAGATGTTGCAGGACTTTCAATTTTGCCTATTTTTGTAAGATATAATTTTGACAAGTGATATTGAAACCAGATAGAAAAATAATTTCCCTAAAAAAGAGAAGATTATAATCTGCTCATTAACCCCTTAAGGACACAGCTTCAGAAGCTTGTCTTACGCTTAATGACACAAGCAATTTTTGCATTTTCTTGCTGTATGCGTTCAGTTGCAATTTGCATCTCTCTCGTTTATTGCACCAACACATATTATATACTGTTTTTTAAAGGACAGAAAGGGCTTTAATTTGATGTAACATATATATATATATAAATGCTTATTTATTATTAAAAAAATACAGAAAAATGCAAAAAAAAAGAAAAATTTGGTATTTTTTGTCCAGTTTTTGCAATAATAATGTGTGCCTAATTAGTGCAGGTTAAAGAAAGTAATTAAAAATAAATTCATTTAGTTGTTCTGATTTACAGAATATATAATGTGTCTGGGATTTTAAGGTTTTTTTGGTAGTTACAGGACACAAAGCACAAGGAGTAAAATAAACTTTTAATGTGGAGTGATTTTAGAATTTGGTATGTTTGTCTTGTAAGCTTAATAGCCATAAAAGAAAACAAAATTGCCACACAAAAGTATATATTTATATAAAGTAGACATCACAGCCTATTGTCCTAAGGTTGTTTTGACACTTTCTACATAGCCATTTCACCGCCAATCTCTGCTAAATATTGGAGTAAAAGTATTTTGTAAAGTTGGTGTGTGCTATTCCTGTACAAAGTTTTATTTTGTGTTCAGTTACTTCTGCTGAGTACAACGATACCCCCATTGTATGTCTTTGGCACTATTTCATGAAGCTACAGTGCCATATAGGAGACATGTACGTTTCATCATTTACAGTAGAATTTTGAGAGGCGGATTTAATGGGCCTATGCTTCAATTTCGGGTATTATAGCAGTTTGACTGTTCAAAAAAAACCACAAAGGCCTTGTAAAAGTAGACACTCCAGGGTATCTCATATGGTGCATATTGTGCCTTAACATGCCCCCATTTTTTCACCAATATATGCCAAAGTATGTGGTAAAAAATAATTTGGGGCATTTTTTACATACGGGTTACATTTTTGCTGGACATTTTGTACATTTCATATGTGCCACTAAGTTCAAACCCCCCAAATTATGCTCTTCTGAGTAAAACAATATGCCCAATTTATGACCTAGACACTATTTTGTGAAGTTACACTGCTGTAAAAGAGACGTGACAAGCTAAGGTTTTTAAGTGTGAATTTTCATGGAGGGTTTTGATGCGTCCATGTCGCACTTTGGAGCACTTGAGCAGGCTACATATTACAACTACACCATAAAGGCATACCATTTCTTAAAGAACACATTCCAGAGTATTTCAAAAGGCATATTTTGAACCTTAGCGTGGGATAATTTTTCCGTTAGCTTGTACCAAGTGTTGTGGTAATAAGTGTTTTTTTGCCTTTTTGACACACAAAGTGAGTTTGCAAAGTATATTTTGCATATCGTATGTGTGCTACGACTGTATAATACTTCATATGTTGCTCAGCTATGTCGACTGAGTACAGTATTACCCCTGTATGTACCTTTGCCAGGTATATGCGGACATTGAAGGGGCACATTTGAGACACAGCCATTCCAGTTTTTCTCAAATTTTGAATTTTTACGCTGTGTCCATGTCCCATTTTAGAGTATTTTACAAGGCTATATAATCCAATTACACCATAAAGGCATACCATTTCTTAAAGAAGACATCCCAAGGTAATTCAAAAGGCATATTTTGAACCTTAGCGTGGGATCATTTTTCCACTCGCTTGTACAAAGTGTAGTGGTAATGAGCATTTTTTTATGTATTTTTTTACTTTGTAAAACTTTTTATACTTTGTAAAACCCAATTTTAAACTTTTTTTTTTACTTATTAAATGTTTTACACTTTCTTAACTTTTTTTACACTTTTACATTTTTTTCTGAACTTTTCTTTTACCGTTAACCCCTAACTAGCAGTAAGCAGCATTAACAGTAAATTCCCCCCTTTCCTATAACTCCCACCCACTCCAGCTAGCAAAATATATAATTATAAAATATTTAAATTAATTAATTAAATAAATTGAACCCCTGAGGGTTAAAAAATAAATAAAAGTTAATCCTCAGGGGTTAAAAGAAATTAGATTACAGTATAATACTGTGATCTGTATTTTGATCACTGTAGTCAGTGATCATTTGGCAGGGAAGGGGTTAATTTTATTAAAGCAGGGGAAAGGGGGGGTGGGATTTAACTTTATTTTATTTTTTTTACACAGGGAGAAAAGGATCATCACTTATCCATCTTCCTGCACTTCACACAGAACCCGGAAGCGCAGGGAGGCGGATGGTAAGTATCTGCAGCACATGTGCTCGCTCTGACAGCCTGTCAGAGCGAGTACTGCTGCAGGGGCAGCGCGATCCGGTGCTCCTGGTCTGCCTCGGATACCGAGGCAGACGGGGTGAGCGTTAACCCCGCGATCGCCGCAATTGCGGCGATCTGGGGTTATCTTTAGTAAATGACGGACATTTTCCGTCAACGGTCCTTAACTGAAGGACAAGGTTGACGGAAAATGTCCGTCTGTGGTCGGGAAGGGGTTAAAAGGTTTGTGCTATGACGCAAACATTTTTGGTATGGTTCCACGATGTTGGTATACTATATCAAAGGGTTCCGCAGGAAAATGTAATTGGGAACCCCTGCATTAGAGTAATAGTTTTTACTTTTCAATTTTAAGTTATGTTTTCTGCCTCTTTATCTGCACGCTATGCTGGGGTGATGTAGTATTGGACTGGTATAGAATTTTTTTCGAGGGCTGCTTTTCACTCCCAGTCCGGCCCTGCTTGTAGCAGTCAGAGTGCAACTGCTATTAGTTTAGGCATCATTTGCTTTCTTCCTATAAGCAAATTGGTGCCAAGTGTTTATCTATATATTCCATAAACACATGTTGCATAGCTCATTATGTGGACTGTACATAGTCTTCATTAAGCGAACTCTGCACAGTTTGCATAAATTGAGTATATGCAAAGTGAACATACGTATATACATAGAAACAAACTTGTTAATTTGGGGAATATTCCGAGTCTGTAGCTTGAACAAAGAAATTGCAGTGTTATTAATGATGGTGGTGGAGGGTGTAAATTCTGCAGTAGCCTTTACCACTGCCAAAATATTTTTCCATAATTTTTCATTTCATTCATTTTCTCTTTGTTCCTAAACCCTTCCCCGGGAGCACAATAATGCATCCAACTCAAACATTAATTCTTTTCCTCCCATTCTGTTTTTTTTTCTTTATCATTTTTGCAATTGGGGCAGTGTATAGTCATTAGAAAGTAAAAATATAGCCCTGTCGAGGAGAAATCCAACAATGCTGAATGTGCCATGGATCTTCCTGACTTACAGTTGCACACTATAGCAATATAGGTACTTTGACCTCTAAGATAATTTTACTTGTTTAAACTGTGTGGGGGTTTTTTCAGACAAAAATATCGAGAAGGTCCAGTTTTGGCAATTTGTGAATTACTGTTTTGTTGACCTATTAGCACCACTGTAATCAATGAGACAGGGCACCTCCACCCAATATCTTTGTATTATACTATATTATATAGGAATAATAAGCTATAAAAAAGTTAACATAATACACACTTTTTAAATAGGCAGCCCACTGAGCCAAATTGGTCTAAAAATTTGGATTCAGTAGAAGCAGAAGGTATGGCTTTGTCAGTAGCTGTCTTTATATAATTTAGGCCGAACTGGTGTAACCAAGGTGTTTCTGACATTTTTGATGTATAGCCAAAGCTGAAAGTTTTTCCCCAAATTAATTACAGATTTAATGCATTGCAACTGTTTGTGGATAAACCCCATTTGTACTTTAGGTCACGTTAATCCATGCTATATCCTCCATTGTGTGCTTCTCTGTAAGCATTTGCATATAATATAAACTCGTATCTCTCTACCCAGTGTAACATATTGTTCTAATATCTCTTTGTGTGAATTGTGTCCCATTTTACAGTTGCCAAGTTTCGTGAGCAACTTCAAAAATGTTTCTGAAGTCACACCAATGTTGAAAGATGGCTCCTATTTTTGGAAAGCCAATGATGATGAGTCAATATTAATACTATGTTTCTTGGCTCATATTTTTGATAACAATCTCTAAAACAAAAAAGAAAAGATGCAAACAATTCTCAAATTGGGTCATTATATCACAGCTTGACTCGCTGTGCTACAGTCCACATCATTTTAATTATTTTAATTTTCAATACGGATTTAAAAGGATTGTTGTCTATCCAAACAACTATGAATTACTATTTCACAGACAAACTAAGTTACTGCCTTCACTTCTAAACAGATCCCAAAAGACAACATCCCTCCAGCAGAAACCTATGAAGTAACTACTAATGAG
Source organism: Pelobates cultripes (assembly GCA_933207985.1). Lineage (NCBI taxonomy): Eukaryota > Metazoa > Chordata > Amphibia > Anura > Pelobatidae > Pelobates > Pelobates cultripes. The sequence continues at coordinate 369,489,493 of OW240912.1, forward strand.
ATTACTCTTTGTTTTATTTTCCATTGTGGAATTAAATTGATATAAATCATACACATAGTGAAATGACACTATAAAATGTGAACGCTCCCATTGATTATTGTTGTTTATCTAGTTTCTTTGGAATGTGTTGTTTATTTTTCCCATAATTCTTGAGTCACAGTATTCCTAAGAGAGGAAACAGTGATGATACAATGTACTGAGAGTTTGGTCTGATATGGGAGGCAAGGAAATTAAAATGTTCCTCTTGCTGGGGAAAATAATCTCCAGGGATGCAAGACCATGTGCATTGTTGTTCCTTAGAAGAGGTATTTGTGGGGGGAAAAAGCAAAAAGAAAATGACAGTAAAAGCAGCATTGTGAAAATATAGGGTTATAAAGAATATGTAACATAACAGAGTTTAATAAACTATTACAATCAATTGATCATGTTTATTTTTAAATTTCTAAATCTCAATACAGAATTTAAGTCAATATACATAAAAAAGCAGGCTAAAATATATTTTATTTTTAGTACAGTTATCTGCATTGAGTTACGTTTATTGTTATTAATTTATGGATTTTTCGTTACAGTTATATCTTACTGTCTCAATTGGGATTGTAGTCCATTGTGTTTAGTAGTATCTAATTTACTTTTAATTAATAAGGTCAAGTAAATCACAGGATATTGAGTATCGATGCTTTGGAATGGTTTTCTGGTCTCACTAATTGCATTGATCTCAGCACAACCACTGTAACTGAGTAGCATTGAAACTTAAAATAACTTAACCCTTTATAGGGTTATTCACTAAGGGAGAAGGGTCAAATGTAAGGTCACAATAGCAATTTTTGAAAAATTCTCCAGGTCAGCTATGCTACCAGTTCAGCTGCATTGGCCTTAAATTTCAAATCCACTTTGAATTCACTTTGAATTCCCGAAAATTCATACTTTCGTGAATAGCCTTGTTAGTTGCCAAATCTCCCTCTTTCATTCTTATTATACTCTGCACAGACTAAGCTTGCTGGGCAGTAGAAGCCTTATAAAGATTTCTAATGCCATGCAATTTGACTCAGAGTGCTCTGATTGGTTGGCTTACCAACCAACCAATCAGAGGGCTCTGACAAGTAAATCACGAGAATGTATTTAGACGAAACTAAAATTTTGGTGGTGCCTAAATAGTAAGTCTTACTTCAATGCCACTCCTTGTATACGTGTGTGGGGTTTAGAACGTTGGGTACTTTTATTTAACACCCCCACACTTTAGTCTATATCCTGTAAAATGTGGGCTGTGATAGGCCAAGGTAAATCCAGTTGTTGACTGACGGCATCCAGATCCCAATGTTATGCTTTAAAGCAAGTGGGGGGAACCTTCGGCCATCCAGATGTTTTGGACTACATCTGATGCTTTGCCACCATTATGGCTGTAACAGCATTATGGGAAATGTAGTCCAAAACATATGGAGGGCCTAATGTTCCCTACCCCTGCTTTAAAGAGTACTAGAAGCAAGAATATTAAAATTGACAAATTTATTTGAGAACTATGTAAATATAGTGTGTCCACTGTCAGTACAACTAACATTGATTTATTCATATTTGCAAACAGATATTAAACAAAGGAGATCTTTCATAGCAAGGAAATATTACTAACATAATGTAGGTTGTGAATAGACATGAATAAATGTAAACATGCAACAAATTGTTGCTAATTGCAAAACATATAAATATATATATATATATACATAATATATAAATATATTCAAGCAATATTTCAATAAAATTATATTAAGGAAAGCCATATTAGTAATATTTGGTGTAAGAGGTATGAGAACAAAGTGAGGAATTGATATTTCAAATAATCAAACTTAACATCAAACAGTATATGAACCAAAGGAAAAATGCAATAAAATACTAGAGTATACACCATGGCAGTGATGGATAACCTAAAAATGTTTGAGTTGGATGCATTCTGTGCATTCTGATGCCAACACCAATTGACCCCATGTTCCATTAACTCATGAAAATCTTTGAACCAGTTCTTTGGAGTTGAACCAAAGAGTTTGTTTTTTCTTAGAAGTACTCTCAATTTCCTGACCTCCAGTCATCATCTGTATATCAATTTGGACAGCTCTATCAAGTATTTCTTTTTAACTTTTTTTACTGCCTACCTCTCGACATGACAAACAGAATCCTGCACAATGTAATTTCAATCATTTTAAATGCTGTTTTTATGGTAAGGGCATTGAAGAAACCTCATTTTGGCATTGGCCATTGCAGAAGTACAAAAAAAAACATTTTGTTAAATCTTTGATTGAGTTCAGAGTATTAAATATTTAAAAACTCCATACTTGCTCTATTACCCCTAGACATAGAAACATAGAATGTGACGGCAGATAAGAACCATTCGGCCAGGGCCGGATTAAGAGCACAGTGGGCCTGGTGCTGACAATAATGATGGGCCTAATTACGGAATCTTATCGACCAAAAACACTAAAACAGTCATACCTCCCAAACGTCATGTATCTGATGGAGATGGTGCTGGAGGGAAACTCATAGAATGCAGCTATAAGAAAACACATACTCTATGCTAATTTCTCTCTAATTTATGCTTTCATCTTTCAAGTAAATCCATAACCCCTAACAGCAGTGTCCAGTGAAGCAGGAAGTCAATGGGCGGGGTAAAAGGATGTGCCACTGGCGCGAATCACGTGACAAGACCTGCCAAAAAGGGGGCATGTTTGTCCAAAGAATTGGAAGGTCAGCTTGACATAAATGCGTCTAATAATGCGCTCACTCCATGCTTTCCAAGGACTTTCCCCTAGCACTCGCTGGTCCACTTGTCTCCTTACCTTCTTACTAGCAGGCAGAAGTTCCTGGTATATAGTCTGAGAGCGAGAAAAGGTGTATGTAGTGAGTGTAGAAGAAAGGGGACATGCCACAGAGACCAACGTCTGCATTACCTAAACTAATTTTAATGTCAGCCAGCCACACAAGTTTTGTTCCCATACATCCCTCTTAAGCTTTCAAACTTAAAGGGACACTATAGTCACCAGAACAACTACAGCTTATTGTATTTGTTCTGGTAAGTAGAAGCATTCCATTCAGGCTTTTTGCAGTAAACACTGTCTTTTCAGAGAAAATAACTCCACTGGCCGCTCCTTAGATGGCTGCTAGAGGTGCTTCCTGGGGCAGTACTGCCTAGTGTGCAGCACTGCCATTCAGTGTCTCCACCCTCTGCATGCAGACACTGAACTTTCCTCATAGAGATGCATTGATTCAATTTATCTTTATGAGGAGATGCTGATTGGCCAGGGCTATGTTGGACTTGTGCTGGCTCTGCCCCTGATCTGCCTAGTTGACAGTCTCAGCCAATCCTATGGGGAAGTATTGTAATTTGCTCAGACCACCACTTCTGAGCCAGCAGCTGCAGACTTGAATACAAGTAATATTTTACTATATTTAGGGAGGCAAGAAGGGGCCAGGGTGGTGGTTTTAACATAATAGGGTCAGAAATACATGATTGTGTTACTGACCCTATAGTGCTCCTTTAAGCAAGAATATGTGAAGAGTAGTTAAGGTTGCCACCTTTCTTGGAAAAAAATACCAGCCTTAATCATTTGTATAATTAATTAGTTATGCGTGACATCACATGATGTAAATCACAAGGAGTGACAGCAGAGAAAATTCTGTAAAATCACCAACAAACTACTCACAGTTTGATTCTGATGTATAGATGGATTGCTCCCAGTGTCTCCCTGTCTCCCAGTGTCTCAGTCTCGCAAGTCACCCAGTGTCTCAGTGTCCCTATTTATCACAGTGTCAGTGTCCCAATGTCCCCTAGTCTCCCAGTGTCTGTGTCCCCATTTCTCCCAGTGTCCCAATGTCTCAGTGTGTCCCCATGTCACTAGGATACTGGGTACACTGAAAGACATGGGGACACTGAGAGACCCGGGGACACAGAGACATTTAGGGAAACTGGGAGAAATGGGGACACAGACACTGGGAGACAGTGTCTCAGTGTCCTCTAGTGTCTGTGTCCCCATGTGTCCCCTAGTGTCCCTATATGTCCCCTATTGTCTCAGTGTCCCCATGTCTCCCTGCTGCCTTTCCCCCCATCCCTCACTTACCTGAGCTGTAGAGCTGCTGTCTGGACTCTGTGCTGTGTAGCTGCTCCCCCCACGGATCAGTGAGTAGTAGAGAGAGGCAGGGATATTCTGTAACTTCCTATCCCTGCCTCTCTCCACACACAGTGACCCCTACTGGCCAGTGCTGGTATTGCAGGGTAATCTCCATTTATTCTGAGAAAATTACCTGCATTTGTATTGCCGGTATTATTGCAATACTGGCACGGCCAGGCAGCCTCAAATACCGTCTGTGCCATTAAAATAGCAGTCAGGTGGCAAACCTAAAAGTAGTGTGTGTAAAAAAAAAAATATATATATTTTTTTTTTTTTTTTTAAATGGGCCTATTCCATGGGCCTGGGCCTGGAGCTGCAGCTCCATCAGCCCCTATGTTAATCCGGCCCTGCATTCGGCCCATCTAGTCTGCCCAATTTTTTAAATACTTTCATTAGTCCCTGACCTTATTTTATAGTAAGGATAGCCTTATGCCTATCCCACACATGCTTAAACTCCTTTACTGTGTTAACCTCTACCACTTCAGGATTACCCTCACACCATCCTGTTTTTACCCTGTCTAGCCATAAAAAGTGTCCAAAGTAGACCCTGGTGCTTAAAGTGTCCCTTTAAGACATACAAGCAATTAAACGTGCATTTCATATTTTTTCCTGTTATATATTACTTGGACAATGCATGGACTGCTTAATCTATCTCATTTGTTGCTTTATATTTTTATATTGATATACTGAAATAAAGTGCTCTTCCAACTCGCAGAACTTTCTCTATGTCCTCGATTTGTCAAAATGTACATTCTCTTAATTATTTGTTATTTATTTTAGTGTTTAGATCTGGTTTAATTTATTTATACTTGAAGTTTACAAATTCTCAAATTTATTGAAAGAGACAAAAAAAAAAAAAAAGAATAAATGATGAGTACTTTTGTTTTTCTTGTGTTCTGTTTTCCCCTAAGGGTTTAATGTACTATACAATACATTATGATGTGTTAATATGTTCAAAACCCGATTGCCAAATTGGAGATTATTCCAATTTGACTATTTCCTAAGAAGAAAATGAATAATGCAACAGCAGTATATTTAATTTGTATCTTGAGGGTTATTTAATACATTGGGAATTGATTGATTATTACAAAGTCTATGGCACAACAGTCAAGATGAAAAAAGGTACATATGAGAACTTTTCCATGTTGGGTTTTTGGACTCCAAATAGAAATTCCTTTCTTAATTCTTCAGAATTACCACTTTTTTTCAAATTGTTCACTAGGCCTCAACCTTACATGCATTAAGTTCAAAAATTAAGATTTTCATTTGCCTCTCCAAATTAAGCTTGTTCAGACTCTTAAATAATAACAATAAGAAGAAATGGTAGCATATGTCGATCCCTAATAAGAGTAATTCAGGGTTTTGTGAAAATGTAGCTGTTTTTTAAAGTTTGGCTATTTTAGCCTACAATTTTCAAGTCTCCAGTTAATCTCAGGTTTAATGAATAACACTATTTCAGTTTATATATAGGCTTCTGCTGAAATGAATTTAGCTTCAAAATCCTTAGAGCTAACACTTTGAAGAGGTTTTCTACGCTTGGAAAAAAACAAACTGTCAAACCCAACATTTGCATAATATGATTTGGTTGCATTCAACCACAACCACTGTGTCCTTTAAATTACCCTTGAGTCATTGCTTTAGTCAGAAACAAATAAACTGTTTTTTATTTTGACGACAGATAAACAAAAACAGGTTGATGCAATCTGAGTCACAAATACTATCATATGTGTTCCATCTCTGCCTCTGCTTTATCTCCCCACATACTCCTTTTAGGATATTTTGGCACAGAAAGACATTGTGACAGTATATTAAAGCAGTGGTGCACAAATCAACCCTCTGGGCACTACAACAGCTCGGGTTTTGGCATTTCCAAGTTTGGCTCCAGTGGAGATACTGCCAAAATCTGTATCAATGGTGTTCATTGAGTACTGCTTTAGAACCTTTTGTTTTAATGTATACCTTTCTAAAGAAAATATACGTATACCTCATCATTACTCTTTTTTTCAATGTAAAATTTAATTTCACCAAGATAGATATATATGTTGGAAGGCCATTTGGCCTGAATTTGTGGGAGGAGTTATGATCCTATATCCTATATAAACCTTACCCTCCTGCTTACCTTTGTCTTGCAAGCTGTTTGTCTCCATAGTTACCTGCACTTCCGGTCGTTGTTCCCGCCAGTCCTGCCTCGAACAAACACTCTGTCTTCAGCAGCTCCTGCTGCCGACCTCTGGGCTCGTCCACCGGCTGCCCCGCTGTATTCCTTACTCATTACCCGGCTTCTTTTTTCTGGTCACGGGACCGGCACGCACATATAAGCATAAATGCGGAAAATAGCGTTTGGCTATTTCCCACGTTTGGGCCTAAAAACGCAGGGACAGGCTCCCTATATTACTTACCCGTTCATATAATTCTGCTGTTCGTGTACTTCTGCGTTCGTGCGGCTATTAGCCGACCGCAGAGTACACACTCTTGTTTTTCTTTCGTTAGTATTAAATACCGACCGCTTATACTCACCTACATTCGCCTGTTTCTTACATACGTTCATTAGCCGAAACACGTACGAACGGCTGTTTTACTAGCTTTTCGTTTTTCCTACTCTATCACATGCGGTCCTGTTATATCCCTCCTGCACTTTCATTAACCGTACGCATGAGGTTTTATGCAGTTATTTGTATAATTTTAAGTATGTTCCTCAAATTTGTTCCTTTTAAAAAACATATGTACACAGTTCTCCCTACGTTTTCCTTAAATCAGAGTGTCACTATTCATCACCCATAGTCACTTTTAATTATGCATAATTCCCAGGGGCATTCTCTTAAAGACACAGTTGGCCCCCTTACGCTTTTTGATGTCAATAGGTCAAGCCCATCAAACCGCTTAAATTTATCCACTTCCACGCTCAATTTGTCCATTAGCTCTTATTTCTAAAATCTCTTTTTATATTAAAAACACTATACTCTGGTTCCTTATTTTCAAATAATGACCGTGTTTTAGGTTCTACTACTCTTCTTCAGGAAAAATCCAGGAGGTGGTTCCCGTATCCCGTTTCACGGTATTGGGTAGAAAAAGGTTAACATTTTTACGTTTCTCCTGAGGCCTCATTCAGCCTCCACAGCCTTTTTTACTATCCCCTCCCACCTCCCACAGTGGGTTCTAACTTCAAACATACCAGGTCTACATTTATATTAATGTGTTAAATTTGTTTATCATTTCTACATATCATTACTTAGACCTGCACCATATCGCAGATTCACTACGCCATCAACAAACCAACAGGCTACCTGGTCCCCGACGTTTCAGTCTCAGGTATCATTAATCTTACTCACTACGATTACGTTCCTAAGGCCTCACTTTGCCTTCGTATCTTTCACAAGTAATGTACATTTGTGGGAATCCAGGGGCTTGTCTCAAAATATTTGGACCAACGTTCAGGTCCCTCAACTTACACTGGTTCTTACGCTACAGTTTTGCTGTTACACTCCTTTCCCTACGTTCTAAATTTTTACACTTGGAATACCAGTGGCACGCCTCAGGCCTGCTAGCATCCTTTTACCCCTAGGTTCATGGACTGGACCTGTTCTTCGCAGTATATATATATATATATTTATACATATATATTGAAGTCGCCCTGAACATTGTCTAAATATACAGGACAAACACTCGAGGTCAGTATCTACATACGTTACATACTTCCTTTCTAGAGACAAGCCCCGTCAGGTTAGAGAACTGGCTTTCAGGGTTAGGCGCTGGACCTAGCTTTCCCAGATAATACTGCGGTCCGCAAGGTCCACACCCCCACCTCATACACGGAGGTTCAGCCCCACGACCAAATTATAGCTAGCCACCCCACTCGCTCTTCTTTGGGCTACAGTTAGGGCTTCCCAAGTCATGGCCACATGTTTTGAATCTCTTACTGTCACCGAGAGGCCAACATCCTGCCACCTTGTTTGGGGCCACAAAATCCCCTCAGCCCAAATCATAGGTAGAGCCTCTCACCGCCACTTGGCAATAGCAGGGCCTCACCTGTCAATTGGTCCTAGGTTAATTTTTTGCCTCGGCACTAGCTAGCAGGCCAGTTCTCCGGAGGTCTCATCCCCACCTCTATGACACCTTACTTATCCAAATCATTATTTCTTTTCAGAATGTCACAAGAATCCATTCCAATAATCGGTCTACTGTTGGACGAAATACCCAGCACACCACTCAGGCCTGGGTCTCCGAAGGAATCTCTCACCCTTTCTTTGTTCGTTCCCTTCTTTGTTTGTTCAATATATCCATACCCCTCATACAGCCTTATTTCGCCACCCAGCAGCTCAGGACTAACATTAAGCACTCTGCCTTCCACTACAATACCTCTAGACATGGCCCTCACCAAGCCTTCACTCCATACATTTACACATGGCCCACTACGGGCACTATGGCAATTCCAGCCCCTCATTTGGGCAGTTACTTACGTCAATTTCGGCACCACTTTTGGGAAATTACATACGTCTAATTTCTAATATAAGAGGGATAAAGAAATACAACCTTTCATACTACATTCCTTATATTACGCATGACCTCATTAGGCCCATGCATGTCTTTTCCCTCTCTCGGCACACACCCGAGAACCCGGTACCCATCACTATGCTTTTAACATAGCCAGGCTTCTTGGGTCTGTCACAAAATTAACTATTTAGTCCCTCTTACCACTCCTTCATCACGCGCACTATACTGGGAGGCGGGCAGAAGGACAAGCGGGCTGACCATTAATTTCCGGGCAAAGCGCGGGCGACCTATGACTTTAATGCTGGGGTATCCCATTTTCACTACACACAGGGTATCACACATCCGCTTCATCTGCTCCAGAACTCACACCTAGTCCACTTATAGCCCGTCTGTTACCAAAGACACACGTAATTAGGTCAACATTGACATCCTGGTATACTATCTGCATTTACACCCAGCTGGGCATATGGTAGATTCTGATGCTGGGTTTCTCACAGAGGTCTCACACGGGCCTTGGCGCCAACCACACGGGTTCACTCGTATGCCCTAACCTATTATCTACATCTATTGACCCACTTACGGTGGACCACCTTCTGTCCACAGCAATTATATACCGGTTTCACGATCGGTCCTTTTCGGTCTTCACGTTTTTCTCATCTTGGTGTACCACTCCCATCGGGGTAGCCATTCACAGTACCCAAATACGTTTGATCATAGACCTCTTTGCACCGCCCTCTGCAGAAACCCTCTGCTGGCCGCTCCTAAATATATTCAGGTGTCCATCAGTCATCCACGTTCTGGATGAATTTTTGTTGATTTCACGGGTTCACAAACACCTAACAGTATTCACACCACCACAGCTCCCCCCTCCCCCCCTTTTCAGTCGGTCCCTCTTCCAGGCTTGCTTTCTGAGGCATAGTATTGGACTCCACTACTTTCCAAGCCAGCCTCCCAGACGTTCTGTTCCGCATTAGGAATGGATTTGTCCTGCTCCTGCGGAGTGTTGCGCACAATTGGAAGGGGCTTCGGGTCGGTTTAGGCCCCTCAACTTTGTTGTGCGTATCATTCTGAAGGGTTGGTCTCTTGTCTCTGGGCTAATTAAATTTGCTCCATGAGGTACCAACCCCTGCCCAACCATTCGGGCGATCCAGCCAGGGCAGTTTTGCACAATTGGAGTAGTTTTTCAGCTGCATGGATCGGGATCTCTTCGGTCATTCCCCCACTTTCAAACACTCACTTTCAATTCACACAGACGCAGCAACACACACAGGGTTCGCAGCCTTTTTCGGCAACCACTCGTTAGGGACACCTGGCCCATTGAGTCGGATGCCTTGCCAGCCTTTGGAGAGACCTCTACTTTGTTGGAGATCTACCCTTTCGTGGTGGCCTCCCTCACTCTGGGTCATCTTTGGACCGGAAAGGCAGTTGTATGCTGCTCTGACGATTCCGTAGCCTGCGATTTCATTAGCAAGGGCGGTCATACTCACCACCACTGTGGCTGATTCGCAGGCTGATTTGTCAGGCAGCAACCCCTCAGTTCTTTCTGGTCTACATTTACATTCCTGGTGTCCACTACACAGCCACTGACACTTTCGCACGCTCTCATTTTAAGGTCTTCTTTCAGGCACTCCCTATGATCCACTACATATTATCCAGGAAACCACCATTCCATGAGCTAATCTTGGACTAAGCACGCAATTACACCACGTACAGGTGCGCTCGCTTCAAGCACTTTCACGACAGGGCCTTGTATATTGCACATGTCACAATTAGAGTTTGCTTGAATCAAGACTTTTGCAGTTAAATATGGTTATTTTTTGCCTTTTTCTCCAAACCTACAAATCAAGCATCTTTCCTAAACCTCCTATGCTGTCATTCCGCTTTACGTCTCCAAGGTCATCCACACACTATCAGTCCTAATCCACTACTTCACGTCTAAACCTTCCATTAAGGTGGAGCTACATCATGGCTTCCTTCGCCGGCCTCTCTGTCACAAAGCGCTGCGTCAGCAGCTTCAAGCTACACCCCAGTCTACATCATTAAGTGTCCATCCATCCAACCCGTGACGTAACTAATGTAGAGAGGGTCCTGGTGCAAGAGATTTTTTTGAGCCTCCTCCTGCACATGTGTATGTATACAGGGAGTGCAGAATTATTAGGCAAGTTGTATTTTTGAGGATTAATTTTATTATTGAACAATAACCATGTTCTCAATGAACCCAAAAAACTCATTAATATCAAAGCTGAATATTTTTGGAAGTAGTTTTTAGTTTGTTTTTAGTTTTAGCTATGTTAGGGGGATATCTGTGTGTGCAGGTGACTATTACTGTGCATAATTATTAGGCAACTTAACAAAAAACAAATATATACCCATTTCAATTATTTATTATTACCAGTGAAACCAATATAACATCTCAACATTCACAAATATACATTTCTGACATTCAAAAACAAAACAAAAACAAATCAGTGACCAATATAGCCACCTTTCTTTGCAAGGACACTCAAAAGCCTGCCATCCATGGATTCTGTCAGTGTTTTGATCTGTTCACCATCAACATTGCGTGCAGCAGCAACCACAGCCTCCCAGACACTGTTCAGAGAGGTGTACTGTTTTCCCTCCTTGTAAATCTCACATTTGATGATGGACCACAGGTTCTCAATGGGGTTCAGATCAGGTGAACAAGGAGGCCATGTCATTAGATTTTCTTCTTTTATACCCTTTCTTGCCAGCCACGCTGTGGAGTACTTGGACGCGTGTGATGGAGCATTGTCCTGCATGAAAATCATGTTTTTCTTGAAGGATGCAGACTTCTTCCTGTACCACTACTTGAAGAAGGTGTCTTCCAGGAACTGGCAGTAGGACTGGGAGTTGAGCTTGACTCCATCCTCAACCCGAAAAGGCCCCCCAAGCTCATCTTTGATGATACCAGCCCAAACCAGTACTCCACCTCCACCTTGCTGGCGTCTGAGTCGGACTGGAGCTCTCTACCCTTTACCAATCCAGCCACGGGCCCATCCATCTGGCCCATCAAGACTCACTCTCATTTCATCGGTCCATAAAACCTTAGAAAAATCAGCCTTGAGATATTTCTTGGCCCAGTCTTGACGTTTCAGCTTGTGTGTCTTGTTCAGTGGTGGTCGTCTTTCAGCCTTTCTTACCTTAGCCATGTCTCTGAGTATTGCACACCTTGTGCTTTTGGGCACTCCAGTGATGTTGCAGCTCTGAAATATGGCCAAACTGGTGGCAAGTGGCATCGTGGCAGCTGCACGCTTGACTTTTCTCAGTTCATGGGCGGTTATTTTGCGCCTTGGTTTTTCCACACGCTTCTTGCGACCCTGTTGACTATTTTGAATGAAACGCTTGATTGTTCGATGATCACGCTTCAGAAACTTTGCAATTTTAAGAGTGCTGCATCCCTCTGCAAGATATCTCACTATTTTTGACTTTTCTGAGCCTGTCAAGTCCTTCTTTTGACCCATTTTGCCAAAGGAAAGGAAGTTGCCTAATAATTATGCACACCTGATATAGGGTGTTGATGTCATTAGACCACACCCCTTCTCATTACAGAGATGCACATCACCTTATATGCTTAATTGGTAGTAGGCTTTCGAGCCTATACAGCTTGGAGTAAGACAACATGCATAAAGAGGATGATGTGGTCAAAATACTCATTTGCCTAATAATTCTGCACCCCCTGTATGTAACGGACCGTTTTGCACACAAGGGGTAAAAACCGTTTAGGCGATCATCCCCTTTTCCAGAGTTGCAGGCACAGCTATTGTAACACATCAAACACACGAACCGCCAATAAGTGAATGCTCCAAACTCCCGAACGGCATCCAATATAGGACTCCAAACACACGAACAGGAACCATACGAATCGCTGCTCGCAGATGAATAGGAAAAGCACCCCAGTCTCTATCAGCATTCAGTAAATCCCCCCAAAGACGAGACAATGCTCCGTGTTGAGGGTCAAGCAGTGGTCTGTTTAATGAGGGCTACCTGCCCAGTATTTATGCAGGTCTCCCACCTGGTGGACACTCCCCTAGGGGACCAAATGGGAGACTGTGACAAAAGACAGACAAGTTGACAAATAGGACACACAGTCACATTATATTCCCAAAATGCATCCTGGCTTCCTCCCCTCTGCCCTGGAGATAATTGAGAAGTAATTCAATTATCTCCCAAGACAAAGGCAAATCGCCATTATGCACGTGGGGATACTAAAACATGAATTACTGTTAAAATACACTATGTAAGACACATTACAATAAACTTATACATTTAACATGTCCCCAGATAGCTCAGGTCTGAGCGCACATTATTAAGTGAATGGCGCTCAGACCACACAAATACAGTTTAATCGCCATGGAGCTAAAGTCTTTACACAGTCAGTTTCATGCGAATGGGCTCCATGGGATTCCTATCTGGGGTATGACACATTCCAGTAAAACTACCGAACGCCGGGCCGTTCGTGGACTTTCACCGACCAAGAAGGGAGGTTGGCGGCTTCAGCGGTGTTCGCGCAAAACTGTGTCCGATTTCAGTTCCATGAATTAAGTGTCGAACACCGCTGTGCATTCCCATGTTTAAAATGGCCGCGACCTCGTGTTCGGGATACGAATGGCGGCCACCCAGCATTCGTCAATTAAGCTGTGGTTAACCGCAGCTTCAGGGAGGCTAATTGCCGGCACACTCCAGCTCCCAGGTGGTCCAGTCATTTGTGGGGTTGTTCGGTAGATTGAATCTACCGAACACCAGGCAGAAAAGCACGAATAAAGCTTTTCTGCAGGCGACACAAAGTCTTTTAACATGGGGGCCATAGTCCAAAGGCAGCAGGCGCGCAACCAGGCTTCTCCAATGCAATGTGGCGAGATTGCTCTCGTCACAGTATATATGTATGTCTCTGTATGTATGTATGTATGTCTTTGTATGTATGATTTTGTATGTATTTCTCTGTATGCATGCATGTATGTATGTAGGTATGTATGTCTCTGTATGTATGTATGTCTCTGTATGAATGTTTCTGTATGTATGTCTCTGTATGCATATATGTATGTATGTATGTCTCTGTATGTATGTTTCTGTATGTATTGCTCTGTATGTATGTATGCATGTATGTGTGTATGTATGTCTCTGTATGTATTGTGATCCTTGTCAGCAGGTAGCACGGTCCTCTAGGGCAAAAACATGCACAGTCCTTTGCTTTGCATATAATCCAGTCACTTTATTGTTAAATCCACACAGGATACAGCAGTAAATGAAAACAAATGTAACACAAAACCCTATAAACAAAAACCTAGCTCGGTCTGAGCACTAACTCACTTTGAACCTCCCTCTCTATCAGGGTTAAACTAACAAAAACATATGGCACCAACCTTATTAGTTAGCAACACTCTGCTGGCTAGCCTGTTGCTTTCCTTTCCGCATTCCTAGTGCTCCAAGCCAGCCTTGCCCTGACTGCTTTCCTTTCTGCACTCCCAGTGCTCCAAGCCAGCCTTGCCCTGACTGCTTTCCTTTCCACACTCCCAGTGCCTCCAAGCCAGCCTTGACTGCTTCCTTTCTGCACTCCAAGTGCCTAGTCTCCTTGACTATATCTGGAGAGAACTGATCTCTCCTACCTGCTTCCTGGGAGGAAGCCAGCAATCCCTCTCCTTTACCTGCCTAGCAGGGAGGAGTTTATTCCCACTGCAACAGCTCATTAACTGCAGCTGAGCAGTGGGTTGGAGACGATCCAAAAAACCCTGGCCTGGATCCATGTCTCCCCAGAAAACCACTAAACTGTGGAGTGGAGCATTGGCCCACCCTTCTCTCCAAATGCTCCACCCCAGGGGCCCATAACTAAACAGTGTTTTGTGTTGTGCAACACACAAACTACACGTACTTCCCCTGGGGTTAAAAGGCCTATCTGCCTTCACTTTATCACAGTATGTATGTATGTCTCTGTATGCATGTATGTCTCTGTATGTATGTATGTATGTCTTTGTATATTTGTTTCTGTATGTAATTCTCTGTATGTATGCCTCTGTATGCATGCATGCATGTATGTATGTTTGTCTCTGTATGTATGTTTCTGTGTGTATGTCTCTGCATGTATGTATGTATCTGTATGCATGTATGTATGTGTGTATGTATGTATGTATGTTTCTGTGTGTATTTCTCTGAATGCATGCATCTATGTATGCATGTCTCTGTATGTATGTATGTTTTTGTATGTATGCATGTATGTCTCTGTATGTATGTTTCTGTATGTATGCCTCTGTATGCATGTATGTCTCTGTGTGTCTGTTTCTGCATGTATGTCTCTGTATGAATGTATGTATGTCTCTGTATGTATATATGTATGTATGTATGTATGTATGTATGTTTCTGCATGTATGTATGTTTCTGCATGTATGTATGTCTCTGTATGTATGCCTCTGTATGCATGTATGTATGTATGTCTCTGCATGTATGTTTCTGTATATATTTCTCTGTATGTATGTATGTCTCTGTATGCATGTATGTATGTATATATGTCTCTGCATGTATGTATGTATGCATGCATGTCTCTGTATGCATGTATGTATGTCTCTGCATGCATGTATGTCTCTGTATGTCTCTATATGTATGTTTCTGCATGTATGTATGTCTCTGCATGCATGTATGTCTCTGTATGTCTCTGTATGTTTCTGTATGCCTGTATGTCTTTGTATGTATGTATGTTTCTCTATGCCTGAATGTCTCTGTATGTATGTATGCCTCTGTATGTATGCTTCTGTATGTATGTTTCTGTATGCCTGTATGTCTCTGTATTTATGTTTCTGTATGCCTGTGTGTGTTTGGATGCCTGTGTCTGTATGCCTGTATGTCTCTGGATGTCTGGATGTCTATGTATGTATGTTTCTGTATGCCTGTATGTATGCATGTGTATGTATGCCTCTGTATGCATGTACGTCTTTCTAAGCATGGACGTCTGTGTATCCCTTTACATCTGTGTATGCCTGTGCATCTCTGTATGCCTGTATGTCTGTATTTATGAATGTCTCTGTATGTATGTCTCCATATGTATGTCTCTGTATGTATGTCTCTGTATGTATGTCTCTGTGTCTGTATGTCTCTAAATAATTGCCTGTTTGATTGAGTGTGTTTATGGTTGTTTGTCTGTACGTTTGTGTATTTGTAAATGTACGTATTTTTGCCTGCATATCTAAGTCTACATGGCTTGGGAAGAAAGACAAACAAAGGGACCTGAAGGGGAGGGACACACAAAACAAACCGAGGGACTGTGGTTGAAAAGGAGACAACCACAAGTGGTCACCAATGTTTCTGTATGCCTGTATGTATGCATGTATGAATTGCCTTTCTTCTATCTCTGATTGGATGTCCCCCACTTTCTGAAGCTCAGTCTCTCTAAAACTGAGTTTCCTATTTTTCCTCTTCATAACACTGATCTCATCTCATCTCACTCCTTTACTCTTCCTGCAGGTTGACGGTACCTGCCTCCCCCCATCCTTTCAAGCTCGCTGCCTTGGTGTCACTTTTGATCCTGGCCTCACCTTTGCGCCCCATGTCCAGTCTGTTGCTAAAACCTGTCGATTCCAACTTAAAAACATTGCCCACATATGCCCCTTTCTTACACAAGATGTTGCCAAGGAGCTTGTTCATGTTCTAGTAATCTCTTGCATTGATTACTGTAATTATCTCCTAATTGGTCTCCCCAGAAGTCGTACTTCCCCCCTACAATCTTTGGTGAATGCTGCTGCCAGGCTGATCTTTCTCTCATGATGCTCCTCTCACACCTCACCCCTCTGTCGATCGTTACACTGGCTTCCTGTCCCCTACAGGTGTCAATTTAAAATACTAACCCTTACCTATAAAGCTCTAACCAACTCTAGCCCCTCTTACGTTTCTTCACTGATTCTCTGTGTCTCCGCTCTACTGGTGACCTTCTCCTGTCTGCTGCTTGCACCCTTACTGCAAATTCACGCCTGCAAGACTTCTCACAGGCAGCTCCTATTCTTTGGAACAGCCTGCCTACCCCTGTCAGACTCTTTCCCAGTCTCCAATTCTTTAAGAAGTCCCTCAAAACCCATCTTTTCAGGAATGCTTATGGCCTCCAAGAGTAACTTCTATCTCTCAAACCTTACTCTCGATCTCTCCTATAGGGCCACACTCAACTCTCACCTTCAGTTCTGCTACTATTTGCTGTCTCTCTCAATACCCTTCCTATTTTGTTTTAAACCCCACTTCCTCTAAACTGTAAGCTCATTTGAGCAGGGACCTTAACTACCTATTGTTCCTGTTACATTTTGTTATTGTCTCATTTGGTAAACACTTTTATTGTAAAGCACTGTGGAATAAGCTCTCTGGTGGGATAAAGAGACACAGAAGAGGGTAGGGGTAAGAAAGAGACACAGAAAGGGACTGTGGGTAACAGATACAAAAATGGTCTGGAGGGAATTAAGAAACATATAAAGGAGCAGGGGAAGGAAGAAACACACAAGGGAGGTTGTAAGGGGGAATAAAATACATAAGGCACACAGGCGGAGACACATTTTTATTTTTTGTGGGGGGCGGAGGTCGGAGGGATAGTGGACACTACACACCCAAACATTCATTTTCAAATTAGTAGTAATTGTGGAGACACTACCATTTTTAAATTGAAGCTCCAATCCAAGGTATTTGAGTATGGGCATGTGGTAACCTTTACCATGTTCACCCTTTACATTACAAGAAACTGGGTATCAATCAGGGCATTGGCAGGGGGACTGACCCGGGCTAGAGCCACAAATGGTCCCCAAAAAGCCCATGGTCTAAATTTTGCCATTTATTACTGTGCCTGCCAGAACAGGGGACCCAGTGCTAACAGTAATCAATAATAACAGGCTGAGAAAATTGGAGAGGGAGCAGAGAGCACCTCTGTCAGGAGAAGACCAGTCATAGAAACATAGAAACATATAATGTGATGGTAGATAAGAACCATTCGGCCCATCTAGTCTGCCCAATTTCTAAATACTCTCATTAGTCCCTAAGAGATCTATGGCAATATACCACAGCCCAGAATGCACCTGTCATGGTTGAATATATTTATTACTTGTTATGTATTAAATTTATGTATGTGTGTATATATATCTATAGTTTGCATATTGTATTTTTGTAATATTGTATCCTATTGTAACAATGCAATGTTTTGTGGACATACTTGAAAACGAGAGAAATCTCAATGTATCTATCCAAGTAAAATATTTTATAAATAAATAAATACATATTAAGAAAAATATTTGTGTGTTTGCTTTGCAATATGGCCACCAGATTTTGAGTGGAAAGATGTAAGACATAGACATAAGATGAATGGCAGAACAAACTATAGCTTATAAAGCTTAATATCACCACACTGATTATTAAGAGGGTTACTCACTAAAGTGAGAATTGATTGGAATTCAAAGTGAATTTAAATTTAAGGCCAAAATAATAGCTTAAGTGGAAATATTCTCCAAGTCACAGGTCAGCCCTCCGATTCCCGATACAGCCTTTTTGTCTTGATAAATAAGGACCAAATATATATTAAATATATATGAAATATTCAAATAGTGACAAAATAACATTATTTAAATTTTACATATATTAATTCAGCAATATACACAAAACTACATTATTCCCCTTTATGTACCAACTATTCATCCCATGTGTTTCAAATAAATGCCCTGTGATTTTGTTTTAATGAAAGGGCCATGTTAGAGAAGTAGTTAAATATTATACACTTTGTTTTACTTTAAATGTGAGATTATTACACTGGTCTAGGTTAACTACAAACAAACAAAACAATCTTTGGTTTGCGCACATAAAACGCATAACATGTAGTATTATCTACAGCCATACTGTATCACATAACATTTTGCAAAGAGTATATATTAAGTTGTTCATTTTTTTACAAATCCTCCATTAAGATTTATTATTTTTTAACCATATTTTGAAAGGGTTACATCAAAAGCTATTATTATTACATTTTATTTATGTAACACTAACAAATTCAGGAATTCTAGATACATTAAGTTAATAGTATAATAAACATAAAATTGACAGAGAGATACAAAGAGGAACAGTAGCCATGTCCGCAAGTTAACAATCTAAAGTATTCAAATGACTGAGTGTAGATTCCACTGGGAACATATCAAATAATTAAGTCCACATGCTTTTTTAAACCCACAGATTTAGTTTAGATTACGCTTAAAGCGCAAATAGAAGCTGGATGCCATTGTTCCTATTAATCGACTACAATTTTGACATTTGTATCAAAACAGAATGAAAGAAATTTAGATAACTTCTAGATCCATAGCATTCTATTGCCTCTCATGAATAGAGAGACAAATCAGAACTTCTAGAATATCTACACTGAACAAAATTATAAATGCAACACTTTTGTTTTTGCCCCCATTTTTCATGAGCTGAACTCAAAGATCTAAGACTTTTTCTATGTACACAAAAGGCCTATTTCTCTCAAATATTGTTCACAAATCTGTCTAATCAACATCTTAAAATGCCCCACCTGTGAGGTGGATGGATCATCTCGGCAAAGGAGAAGTGCTCACTGACACAGATTTAGACAGATTTGTGAACAATATTTGAGAGAAACAGGCCTTTTATGTACATAGAAAAAGTCTTAGATCTTTGATTTCAACTCATGAAAAATGAGGGCAAAAACAAAGGTGTTGCCTTTATAATTTTGTTCAGTGTAGATAATATGGTGATAGAAAAAGATCTTTGTATTTGTGTTTGGGAACCACTGTTCTAGAAAGTAAACTAGTAGAAAAACAATATGACAAAATAAACATACAAAGACTAGTTTATAGAGGAAGACTTTATCAAATATAAAAGTAACACTAACAAAAAAAATATAATTTTCCAGTTTCCAATAATATTAGATTACAATAATAAAAACAAATAAATACTTTGAGTCCATTTGGTTTGAATGTAGATTTTGAGTTATGTCATTTTTTATAACTTTACCTTTAAGAAAATACTTACCAAATTATGCTTTAGATGGGTCATCTATTTTATTATTAACATACATTCTAAATTATTGTTTTATGATGTCATATTGTAGATATATATATATATATATATATATATATATATTTATATATATATATATGAACATATCCCTCTATATATTTAAATGCTTTTGAATTTTAATAACAATGTTAATATTTTATTTTGTTCTGATTAATACCTTATGTTTTTATAAACATCATATGTATTATATTGAAACCTTTCTTTTTCTTCTTTCTCTGTATGTACAATGTTACTCTCTACAACCATATACCATCTATGGACCATAAATAGCTATGTACATTTTTCTACAACATTTGAAATGCTGCGATTGAGCGACGAAGATTCTTATGGAATATGTAGTCACAAACGATATCCGGAAATGACGCTCCTGTGTGTGATTTCCGGAAATACTGCATGAGGAGGTACACCAGTAGGGACCACCTCAGACCACCTCGAAAAAAGGTGGGACCAGAGGACGTTGAAAATCAGGAATCTCACATTACATTACATCGCATTACCAAGTGAAAAAGCCTAATGTGTAGGTGAAACACGTCTCGGAAGCAGAAGCAAGAGGGAGGACTACCTTTTTGATACATTTTAAGTTTTATGTTATTTTATTCTATATTTGTATTTTTATTATTTGGTAATAAAAGGTAACTAGCAATACATACCTGCCCTCATCTTCGTTCTTCATCAGGGTTCCAGGAGGGGTTTTGTCTCCACAGCAATAAGACATCAAGCTTTTTAACTTGGAGCCAGTTTCTTAAAGGCTCCAACCAGGTGAGCAGTTTTTTAACAAGTGTGTTTCACCTACCATTTGATACCTCAAATACTACATTTAGAAGCTTTGTCTCTCTCCTATTTCCCACATGTACCATATTGGTAGCTGCTGACCCCTACACCGATTGATGAAAGGTTTTGCATGCCACCTTTGAGGCACAAAAGATACAGAGTTTAGAGCCTAAACCCATAAAAGGCTCTAATATATGTGAGTTTATTTTCACCCACTTTATTATCTACATCCATATTTGTTTTACAGTTACACACTATATATATTTTTTTCTTCTTTTTATATATATATTCATCAAATATATTACTTACTTGAAGGGTAAGTCCCAAATTGTTATCTATGCACTACACTTGCACTTTATGTTTTAAAGGGCACATCACCTAAACATTGAGTGCTTATTTGTATTTTTTCTTTCAAGTTTGGTGGGCTGTTTTTGAGTGTGTATGGAGTGTTTTCATTCCAGATAAGTCTAAAATAGTTTTTCTGGGTTCCCCAAATTTTACATCCCTTTTAACGAAAAATTATACCAAAAATAAAAGTAATAACAAAAGATAATTTTATGGAACAAAAAGGCTTTTTCAGATGTAAATCTTGTAATGCATGTAAATCCACCTTGATTTGCCAAAAACAAATCCCAAGTCACAGGCAAAAAGTATAAAATACAAAACTGTATCACCTGCCATTCCAAGAATGCCATCTATTTGCCCCATTGTCCCTGCGATCAACAATACGTGGGAATAACCACAAATTGCATCAAAACTAAAATTATGAAACATTGCAGAAACATAGCAAAGGGCCTTTGCTAATCAAGTGTGAACACTCCCTATCACATAAAAATAATCCAGATTGCTAAATTTACCGTCATCATAAGAAATTTTTGCAAACAGCGAAAATGATCAGCCACTCTTATCAGTATAAGTGTGGGGCATGGTAATATCTATACTATAATCTTTGCAATCATGCACAGTTGTTATGTTTTTCAGTGGGACCTTTTAAAGGCTTGTGAAAAAACTGTATTACTGAACACAAGCAAGTAACTCGTCTCACACATTCACATATAGCACCCCTACTACCATGCTTTATCTACGTTGTTTTAAAAAATTATTTTGGCCTAAAAAACAAATTGGACATCAACATGACAATTTTTAATGCCATAATACGAATGGATTTGTTATGTAAAAAAAATACAAAAAAATAAAAAGCAATTCTTCTAATAGGAGTTAAATGGCAGATCTGTAATATGTTAATCATTTGCATGTTTCTAGGAAATCATACAGAGTATGTGCCGTTTTCTCTACTGTATGGGATTAATTATTCCTGGAAGTTTTGACACATTTCTTGAGTCATCAACCTTGGAATTCTAGAAAACCTCTGAACTTGGAAACGTGGTGATGGAAATGAAGTCATTCTAAAGAGGTTTTTTTGATGCAAGGAGGCGCCTGCACGGTTTATGTTTAGTAATAAATTTTAGATTTAAAGGTTTGAAGCTCGGTGCACGTTAGGAAAATCATTTAATAACACATTCAACTATAAAATATTTTTTTAAAGTGGCAAAATATTACATTTTTTTTAATAAACTTATTTTCTAATACTTTGACTTCTTTTTTTATCAAAACATATTATAGAGACTATTCTCTTGATACACACAACTTATTCACTGTTCTTTAATGTTATCAGTGAGATAATGCAAAATGTAGAGGCTTCCTGTTAAATGTTACATTTTATCATTGTATATGTATTGAAGGAACACTCCCACCCCCATAATAAGTTTAGCACATTTTAGTTATAGGGTTACTCCACACCAAAACAGTGTTTTAATAACCAGAGTATGTTTTCCTGGCATGGTCTCCTCACCCTGAAAGTGAAAAAAAAAAAGAATAAAGCCAAAACATGCCTGCATTCCAGCGCCCTGGCCAAGTTCTCCAGAGAGCCCTTCCTCCAGTGATGTCACTCCCCGCTCGCCAGAAGTAAGGAATGTCAGGGAGGACAGGCTGATGGGAAATGTGTGATGTGGAGGGCATACTATCCATCATGATGACAGGCATCCAATATGTACAGAATTGACATTACCCATCCTTGGACTCTCTGTATGTGCAGCATTTCATAGTGAGATTCTGCACATACAGACTCCAAGCACCATAACCATTTCAAATAACTGAAGTGGTCATAGTGCTCGGCATAACCTTTAACCCCTTAAGGACACATGACATGTGTGACATGTCATGATTCCCTTTTATTCCAGAAGTTTGGTCCTTGAGGGGTTAAAGAAATAATACGTAGTAATTTTGTTGTTTGGTGTATGGCCCCCAATTTCTGGGTGAAATCCTTGAAAACTAGCTTACCCCTACGGATAAGACAGCACCCGAACACTACTGCCCTCATATCAACTAACACAAACTTTATTTGAAGAGGGAGTCAGAGTGTTCCTATAAGAGTCTGTCAAGTTTTCATTTGTAGTGTGTATGATTATATATATATATATATTTTTCTAGTTATTGTAAAAATGAGGGGTTAATAGGTTGTTTTTTTTAGGTGTAATAACTTTTGCCTGACCCCAGTCATCTATCAATAAATGCTGCAAAGTAAACCAATTCAATATTTAGATATTATCACAATGAGTAACCTATAATTTTAACTTGACTCTATATTAATGCAAGTACAAAATTAAAACAAAACAAACAAAATAATAATAATAAATAAAACACATATAGCTTTATTTACTAAGCAGCAGTAAAACGACTGGAGCTGCTTCAAGAAGTTGGTAAAAAAAAAGAAGTCGTTACATACAGAAGTCAGTAAAAAAAAATCCATGAGACCTTCTAGTGTAGTTTGCAAGCTGATTTCTGCAGTTTGCAAGCAAACCTATGTTCCCGGCTAAATACAGAGGGTTTCTTTTCCCCAAAGGTTTATTGAAAAATCTGAAAATGGAGCAGATTCATAAACCTGTAGTACTATTACAAAAGATCTGCACAGAAATAAAAATTCAACAAAATGTAACAATAGTTCTTGGAAGCCATTCAAAGTTGTCCAAACACAAATAAAAATTAGTGAATGTCTTTGCTCTGCAGGAAAATAAAAGAAAATATATACCATAGAGAAAAACAATATAAAAAATGAAGATGCCCATGAAAAAAGTGTCAAAGAGATATAGAAATACAATAAGGAATACCGCAAAGAAGGTTTTCCGGGCAAGTAACTTAATCCACCCAGGGCTCGATTTACAGTCTTTAAGTAATCTAACCAAAACTGCCAGAGAGATAGATATCTATGATAAAGGCCATTAACGCAGAGTTTTCAGGGCATGTCGGCAAAAACAGTCATAAATCTGTTTTAGCTGAAACAAGGAAACCTCTTCACGGTTTGCAGCTATGACATCAAAACAGCGAAAACTAGAAAATAATAAGTGGACGTATGTCAAGAAAATAAACCTTTTCAATCCCTGTGGCACTGGAAGTTAAATGAAACATTATTGATTAAAAATAAAAAATATACATTCTGGTGTCTATGAGACAGTTAGCCAATCTCTTTATACAGGCCTGTTAATTAAACGGCGCACAGCATTGCAGAAGCCTTTACTTTTTGACATCACAGTTAAGTTATGCCTGTTAGTAATAGTATTTACCATTTTACCTATCCCATGATACCAAAAATATTGTGTTGAGTTCTAATCGATCAAATCAGATTGTATTACAGGAGATAAGTTGAGCTGCCATCTAGGTGAATTTAAATTGCTATTCAATTGCAAGACTAATGTTTATTTTGAATAATAAAATTCAGACATTTGTGGGATTTTGAGAATTTTTTTTTTGATAATTAAAGCAAAAAGAAGGGTAAATTAGAGGGGCACTGTAGGTGACATAACATCCACAGTTCATTTTGGAGATTATGGTGTAAAATGTATTTGGGAAGTGAAAAATTACCAATTATTATAAATCCTGGTATATTTTACAGCAGTGTTTTGCAGAGGCACCTCTTTATGCACACCTTTGGTGGACTATAAATTATGTTGAGCACCACATCCCTTGAGTACACGTAGCAAGTCAGCTTTTGCTCTCTCGCCTGGGATTTCTCAACTACACAGTCTAACCCATAATCCATTGTTGTCTATGGGACTAGGTTATAGGACTCTGACTGACATGTTGGGATCTGAACATAGCACCTTAACATCCATAATGACTAACAATGGAATTATGGAGTGTACTCGAGTTTTAAGTGATAGACCCCCAAAGGCCTTGGAGATTTTTAGCTGGAATCAATGTATCCACTTTTTACTCACCTAGGTTCTTCCTCACTTAAAATTTAGGGAACTCATCACTTAAAAATATGTGCAGCTATAATTGAAATATTGACTTGGTACTTTCCCAACGGCAACTATTACACTACCATGCTTTCACCGTGTTGTACGTTATCATCTTTATACTTTGTGCTTAAACCCAAACACGTGATGAGAAATACAGCAGGCCTAACCCATTTACAACTCGCCGATCAGCTCAATGAAATGTGCTATTCATTGTGTAAATATTACTCTTCTGTTTTTTTTTATTCTCTAGAGATTTTCTTTAATCTGTTGCATCTCCAAATGTGTCTATTGGACAACCACAATGTGTAGTCTCCACACTATGAACTGAATCAGCAATAACCTCAATATTCACACATTTCCAATCAAGCACTAGATTTTGAACACGATATGGTACATCTTGTGTGTTCACTTGTGTTTTTATGGTTTGTGGTAAGAATAGTTCTTATACAATTCATACTCTACATGTAAAACTAGGTCAGGTTCATTTACACGAATGCCAAAATTGCCCTGCTGTTTCCTTTATGCATTTATTATGTCTGTGTTTTACAAGAGCATGATATGTATTTACACTTATAGGATATAAGAGATTATGAGCCATATTTATCAAGGCAAAACTGAATAAAGTCTAGGGGAAATGTAATTCTTGTGAGTTCCCACCAGAAAAAAACAGTGGAATTTACCAGTTGTCAATGTTATACTTTGTAGCATAATTGTGTGGCCCTAGGGCTACTGTGCCTCTAATTATAAACGATCTTTCATATAAGAACAACTTGTAGTTTATCTTGAATTTCTGTTGAACTATGACATACAAAATGACTAAACCCCTTTTCATAGAACACAGTGTATTATTGTAATATGAAGTCATAACGGGAAATGCATCAGCAAAAAATAATTTAATTGTTAAAACCCCATATATAGCAGACCGACCAGACTGGAACTGGCTACCGACAGATGTGGATCTAAGGAGTTTATCAGAATAATCTCATGTGGAAAATGTCTTCCTACAACAGATGAGCTACTATATCACATCTGGAATTAATTCCCTCACGATCCTCATTTAAAGAGAAAGACAGTCTGTAGGGATTTTAGGCAAAACATCTCTCACAAAGCACAATAACTGACAATGACAATTCTAGACAGACAATTGTTAGTCGGCTGTTTTTTAGTGTCTGAGCACCGATGGTCAGTTTTCCTGAGAATACATAAATGTTTTGTTTAACTGGATATAATCATCATTAATCACTCTGTTCTCTAGGGGGGAGATGAGTAATTGTTTGTTATTTTTGAATTGGTTAAAATATATATATTTTTTTAAATGAATATATTATCTAAGGGAATTTTGCAATCTTTTTCACTTTACCTTAAGTCCCTAAGTAATTAAGCCCATTTTATTGTTTTCTTAGCGATTAAAGATACTTTTTCTCAGCACTTTGCAATTATACATTCAAACACCATATTTAATTTTACATATTGTCTTGCCACCCAAGGTGTTGATATAGATCTGCCAGTTCTTTAGGAATTTTTTTTTGCCTTACAACCTTTATGTGAAAGAGCAAGCAATTTTGCCAAGCAATATTTCACAGAATAGCTTTCCTAGCTGCCACGATTAGGAGTTAAGTAATTATGGTACACAATTTTGTAAAGGTAGCTAACAGGCAATAAGCAAGATTGTTGGAATATTACTTAATTTTAATTTGTGTTATTGTTTTTTGTGAATAGTATGCATAGTGAATAATTTCCATGTGCGTTTATTGGTACATTGGTATTGAAATAAGTCCATACAATTTGGAGGAGTGCCATCAAAAGAGACCTGGTTTGTTTTTCATTTTGATAGCCTTAGGTATGAAGAATCATAATCTAATAACTGCTCTATGCAGCCTGGTGCCGTTACCTCCTAATCAGTCTACTGGGGAAAGAGCTGCCCACTGGACCACCAGGGAGGATACTGGATCACCAGGGAATTTATTACTGAAAAATAATGGTATGTCCCTAAGGTATGTCACGCCCTGTCCTCCCACACTGTTACCCTGCCCGCCCCACTGTCACCAATACACACACTGTCCACCCACACTGTCATGCCACCCCCCACTACTACCAACATACACACACTGCCCCCCCATTGTCACTAACACAAACACTGCCCCCCACACCGTTAACCTCCCCCTTACCCAAACTGCTCCTTCCACACAGTTGGGTGTGTCACTTATTCTTCGTCTCCATGTGAAAAGATCAGATATAATTACCTTCCGAAGATAGAGGGGAGTGCCGCTCGGCGGTCTTCTGCTGTCATGCCTGGCTTTTGCGGCATGTGGATGAATGCCGGCCGCTGCGGACCCACGCAAGTATATAACCCCACATCCATCCACGGTAAAGATGACATCGATGCGGGGGTGACGTCACGAAAAAGATGAACAGGCACGTTTTGTGGTCGAGGGCTAGGTACTGCCAATTGGTTCTGCAAAAGGGTTATTTAAACTCTCATATTCTCTTAACTCATTGCCCTGGCGTGGTTTCATCTAGACGGTTATCCAAGAGTGTGTTCCTGATCATGTTTTTCTGGTTTTTGACTTTGACTTTGTTTTGACTTCCCTGATTTCTGGTACCCTTGACTTTTGGCTTTTCCTTATCGCTGTGTATCGTTCTGTGTCCCTGACCTTGGCTAGTTTTCTGACTATTCCCGGGTACGTTAAGTCTGGCCATTATAAGGTCCGGTAAGACGTTACCCTTAGTTCTAGGGTGCGATACTATTCTGCGTGCTGGATCAATATAATCCTGACAGGGTGTAACTGTGTGTGGCATATTACAGTACATGTAGGTCCCTGTGTGCAATGTATAGAGAATGGGTACATGTCAGTATATCATGTATATCTATGTGTGAACATAGAATGGGTACATGTGTGTGTCTGTCAGTGAGTGTGTGGGTCTATCTGTCAATGAGATTGTATGTGTCTGTGTCGGTCTGTCTGTCAGTGAGTGTGTGTTAAATCTGTTAGTGTGTGTGTGCATATGTGTGTGTCTTGGGCCGACCCTGTGGCCATAACTTATAAGTAATAGCCTGTTTGCAATTGTAATTTTGGCAAACAATGGTCTCCATGCCTAAACCTAGTACTTTGGATTTGGACTTTTTTGAGACTCACAGAATGGGCATTTTGCAGCAAAATTGGGTAAATATATAATATACAGTGTAAGCCATTCTTGATTGTTGTCCATTTCTGTCAGGGACAATTACGTGCACTTCTAATTGTTGAAATTGTTTGATTTGCATGTGGAGAGAAGAGACCACATCCTTCTATCTCTGCTGCAAAATTTTTAGCCTTAATGACTTAAAGGGAACTTATCAGGCACTTACCTGATCATCAGCTCTTGTGATCTCCTTACAGAAATGGGTGTTACACTTGCGTAAGACTTACTTCTTATCCACTCTCACTCTTCACTAATTTGCACTGCTTAAGAAAGTTTCTCCAAGCAGGGCAAACCTAATCCATGAGACTGGCACGCTGGCTCTATTACCAGCATGTTGGCATCTGAATGGAGTGATGTCAGTTTCTCCATTCATATACTCCCTAGCCAGCACTAGTAGCACAGACTAGGGAGTTACCATGGCAACCACAGTGTCAGCATATTCATTTCCAGTTTAGAGACCATGAGCATACATTGTCTTTCCTTAATACTTAGCTGACAGAAAGACTTAAATAGAAACATAGAATGTGACGGCAGATAAGAACCATTCGGCCCATCTAGTCTGCCCAATTTTAACCTCTACCACTTCAGCTGGAAGGATATTCCTGCATTCACTACCCTCTCAGTAAAGTAATACTTCCTGATATTATTTTTAAACCTTTGTCCCTCTAATTTAAGACTATGTCCTCTTGTTGTGGTAGTTTTTCTTCTTTTAAATATAGTCTCCTCCTTTACTGTGTTGATTCCCTTTATATATTTAAATGTTTCTATCATATCCCCCCTGTCTCGTCTTTCCTCCAAGCTATACATGTTAAGATCCTTTAACCTTTCCTGGTAAGTTTTATCCCGCAATCCATGAACCAGTTTAGTAGCCCTTCTCTGAACCCTCTCTAAGGTATCAATATCCTTCTGAAGATACGGTCTCCAGTACTGTGTACAATACTCCAAGTGAGGTCTCACCAGTGTTCTGTACAATGGCATGAGCACTTCCCTCTTTCTACTGCTAATACCTCTCCCTATACAACCAAGCATTCTGCTAGCATTTCCTGCTGCTCTATTACATTGTCTGCCTACCTTTAAGTCATCAGAAATAATCACCCCTAAATCCCTTTCCTCATATGTTGAGGTTAGGACTCTATCAAATATTCTGTACTCTGCCCTTGGGTTTTTACGTCCAAGATGCATTATCTTGCAGCTCTTAACCAGATGCCATTATGATAACAAGTCCCAATATTTTGAATCTGTACAGTACATGTTTGGGGTTTGTGGTTCCTTTGTATGACAATCCATGGAGTTGTGTTTAAAACAGAGCAGAAATACAGGACATCTAAAACATGATGTTTATACTCACCGGCATACCCAGCAGGGCTTTCTGTGAGAATTGTGAATATGTGATTTGTCAGAATTATTATGTCGACTTGTTCTGACTTACTTTTATTATTTTGCTTTTTTGCTTTATTATTAGATATTATATTTTATTTGGTTTTAACATGCTAATGTCTGGAAGCATAGAATGAGTAATGCAAAAAAAAGAAAGAAATTGTTCAGATCAAAAGTGTGTGTGACAGATTCTGTCATAGTGTTCTAGCTGTAAAAATCCCAAAGTGCAAGTAATGCAAATTGACAAACTTTTTGATCTCACTTGAATCCATCTTTCATTCTAATCACTTTACAATACATATCTAATTATAATAAACTAATAAGTAAAAATCTAAAAAGGTTTTAAAGCCCAATTCTGCTGCCAGGCAATCACTTTTTTTTTTAAAACATTCTTTATTATTGATGTTTATCAAAGTAAATAGGGTACAGAAAAGAAAGGGTGGGGTGCAGCACAGTGATTCTGATTCAAGCAAACAGTGGGTATGGCTTAGACAGTAAACCTTTGTGTTGTTGTTTACAGGGGGCTTGCACAGAAGCCATCGTCACATGTTGGATTTGCAATCCAAATACTTAGTTTGAGATTTGGGGTGTGTCGCGATAAGGTTTGGGTGTGCGTTTTCCACCTCTATGTTGGGTCCCCTCAGCTCTCTGTCTAAGTCTTGGTTTAGGTGCCTGGAGCTTGGAGTACAACTGGGTGTGGGGTGTTTGATAGGTACATTACTCAACAGTTGTCATTTTCTAGGCAGTTGGGGGCTGCCCTTTCACCTTTTAAGGTTGGGTGGAAGGGCAGGCAATCACTTTTTATATTCTTTAATTGTACTTGGAAAAAATGGCATGACTCCAGTGGTACAAAGGCTACATAAGCTCCTATAAACACCATACTCAACTTAACTCAATATAATAGCATCATCCATGTGTTAAATCAACATAATTACATCTAAGAGGTTATAGGTTTATTACTTTACTTCTGGACCAAATGCAATGCCCATTTTGAGTTTCTGGATGTGGTGACTGGATGACTTTCTTCTAATTTTAAAGCAATAAAAAAATTACATTAATATACATTCATTATTTTACATCTTTTTATGCACATGTAATGGAGGCACAGGATTTCTTGGGTGCCAGAATAATTGGTAGTTTCCAAAAGTACTTGAGATATGAGTCCAAAACAACTCTTATCCCTGACCTTGTGGCCTCCACTGATGATATCACTTGAACCAGTCCCAGACTGGCCGTTGGCTAAGACTGACAGGAAGATCAGAGGATACCATTTCAATGTTCCTGAGGCCGAATCTCATGAGAGGAGTGAACTCTAGCAAATTGCACCCTTCACACACACACACACTACACTCCTCACACACACACTGCACCTCTCTCTCTCACATACACACACACACACACACACACACATTGCACCCCTTACACACACACACTGCACCCCTACACACACACACTGCACCCATCATACACACACTGTACCTCTCCCATACACACTGTACCCCTCACAAACACACTGTACCTTTTACAAACACAACAGTGGTGTATTTTGGATTTGTGCTGCCCTAGGCACAATTAAATTCGGGCATCCCCCAAATCTAAATTTGCTCCCCCCCCACCCCAATTCGTGTCAAGGCCACTTTTTTGACTGACAGACACAGGCCCTCATTGACACATGCACTGACATACACTCAATTGCAGATACACAGTCATTGGCACACACATAGAGTCATTGGCACACACACTGTTTAATCAAAAGACACTGACACACCCACCCACTCACTGACAGACACACACTCTCAGATACACATAAAATGACAGACACACACTCACTCACAGAAATACCCATCCTCACTGATTTGACACACCCTGACAGACACACACTTTTACTCACTCACAGACACACACTGACAGCTACACTCACTAACAGAGCATGAGAGAGCAAGAAGAGTGGAGGACAGCGCTTCCTTGCCGCATGGTTAGAATATTAGTAGTTTAACACCTCGGGGGGGAGGGGGGAGAGGAGGTAGGGTTAAGAAGGACAGCCCCAGGACATCAGGCAAACAAAGCATATGTTTGGGAGCTTGGGGTGGCATTTTTATTTGCCTTGTGGTAAATACAGCCCTGAAACACCCACTGCACCCTCACATACACATACATAGCACCCGCACACACATACTGCAGCACTCACACACATACTGAACTCCTCAAACACACTGGACCCCTTACAAACACATTCAGGATCCCCTATGCACACACTAGATTCTGTGTATGCAAAGAGACCCTACACACCTATACACACATAGCCTACACACCTATACACACATACACACACAGCCTACATACCTATACACACATACACTACAGACCTTATACACACTGTGCCCTCTACACATGCACACTATCTCTTTACAGCCCCTAACCACATAAATTACACAACACAACTGAAACTGACGTATTTACACAAAACACCACACCACAATCCACTAATTCTACACATTCACACATTCCCACAACAAGGCTCCAAACACATGCACAATATGCTTTCTTGGTCCTTTTACCCTCTGGTATCCCACTTAGGGAGACACCAGAGACAAGTCACAAATAAACACAGCACAAGCATGTTAATAAATTTGCTTGCACTGCGCAACAAACACAAAGCCTTTATCTCATGTGATAGCTCTTCAGCAGGGCTCTGCACATGGGTTGCCCTGGAAGAGCATTGAACCAACATGCAACATGCTCACTTTGAGGGGTGTGTGCTTGTCATTGATGATGAACCCCCCCCCCCCCTCTGACCCCACCCACTTCTCACTGGGCCACTGTGATAAAAAAAACTGCCCCTGACAATTTTTTTCCCAGTCCGGGAATGTCTATTATATTTAAGTCAAATGCAAATGGACATTATAAAACTAAGCATTCATAGAGGGACATACAGACACACTCATACACAGGAACACATATACATACACAACCACATAAAGGCAGACACAGATATAAACACATTCAAGGTAAGACACATTTATATATATACATGAACTTGAGATTGTCCTTGGTGCAAGGAATAGGCGGGAACGATCATAGGGTGCTCTAATGTGAAATAATAGGTCTGGGTATTCAGGTAGGTGAGACAGGTCCCTAGAAAGTTATAGGGATATAGTGAGAATATTAGTGTCGAAGGCACTTTTGTAATGGTAAAAGAAGCCTGTGGTTTGATAGAAGCTGTGGCACATGAAAGCAAAAGGGGAATAAAAGGGGAATAACTAGAGGATATGAAAAGGGGTTCTGTGGTGTTGAATGTGACCGTTGTTGATAGGAGGAGATCCTGAGATTTGCTTGAATCACAATTTTATCTGGGAGTATTGGGGAGGCTCAGGGGTGAAAGCCCTGGATCTAAGGTGAAAAGTTCCCAGTGAAATTACTTAAAGAAAGCAGAATACATCTCGGGCACTAAAGGGGTTAATAGCTTATGTAGAGTAGGTCAGACAGTAATAGCACAAAACAAGTGTTCAGTCTTTGCCAGTGTTATTACTCCCTTCCACAAACAAAAAACAATGCAATTTTCATGTCTCTATAGGACGCTGTCTTCTCCGCCTATGTTTGTTTATCACCAGTGATGTAAGTATATTTCCAAATGTATCATATTGAGAAAGGGGTAAGCCGCACATTAGATGTTGTGAACTACATCACCCAAACTGCTCTTACATCAATAATGCTGGCAGAGTACCTTTTTTTTCTGATTTTTTTTTCTTACATGAGATGTTCGAAAGATGATCTTGGAAAAGTTTAATAGACCCTCAAAGTAACTGGACAAATCCCATGCATATTACATTTTAAACTAATGCAGCTTGGAAAGGAGTGGATTGCAACTGTTATAATTTTCCTGGCAGAAAGCAGTGGCGGCTGGTGAAGTTTTACAATGGTGGGACACCATACTTCTCCCCCAGAATTGTAGCCACTGTGGTCTTTCAGCCAGAAATTAACCCTAAGTTCTAATACATCTAAAAAAACATTAACCAAAACACCCCTAAACTTAGAGCATGGGCAACAGTGCTGTATTTCACACATCCTCCTTAAAGAACAGCAGTCAACTCAAAACTTTTTTAATATAACAATCCTTTCTTTGAGTATTGAAAGGAAAAAAAGTGTTTTTAAATAAAGTATATGTTGTGAAGAAAATAGACTCATTTTCGGTATTTTCTTCTCTCATTCGTGATTTTCTGCTTTATTTAGTTTATTTTGGATTTATTGGTTCGGTAGATTAAACAACCGAACACCGACCACCCTCCTGGCTCATTATCTTTAATGGGAACCGTCTTTTAAGCGCTCTCTGGGCGGCCGCCATTCGTATAGTCGAATGCCACGTGGAAGAGAAAATGGCGGCCATCTTGTTTGCACGAAAGGAGGCAGCGGGACTTGGTCATCGAGTGTCTGGAACTAAAATCGGACACTCAACTTCCCGAACACCGCTGAAACATACGAACGCCTGCTTCCTTTTGTTGCCGAACAGCTAGGAGAGCGCTGTTCGGTAGTTTGGTTCCCACGAACACGGGGAACAATTGCTCCTCTGAGCCAGGAGGTTCCATTCGTGAGTTTATTCATTTTTGGGCTTTTTCAAAATTGACCGACCGCACACACTGAACTCAGGGGACATGTCATTTGTGGGGATAACTTGTGTATAAAGGGGTGTTCCAAGTTTTGGGGAAATTGTGTGCCCTTTGCCTGGAGATAATTGTGTTATTCCTTAACTTATCTCATTATCTCCCAGGCAGAGGGTTTTACTGTAAATCTGTATTATGATTGGTTGTTCCTTTTGTTTATTGTGGGAGGTCTTCTTGCAGGAGGATTTCCATAAAAGCCAGTGTGGCATCAATAAAACTTTATTCCTGTTGTGCCCTTCATGAAGTCTAGGCTCATTCTCGGGTAACCTTTTATTTGCTGGGGAGATTCGTCTTGGAAGCTGCATTCATCTACACTATTCCTCTACACCCTAACTGCAGCTATAATCACTTATGCTCAGCTATTGGGAAAGGAATAGAAGAACTCAGTACCATAACCACTGAGGTTCTTAACATATGTAAAAACTGAAAAACTCATCTCTACCTTTAGAATATTACACCTTGGGTCAGACAGTGTTTGAAAACTGATGGTTAGTCTCTATGGTCTTCCCTGCTTCACTATAGTTTTCAAACACTGTCTGACCCAAGGTGTATGTATATGGCTGAAGGATCATGTCACATACTAAAGGCAGAGATGAGTGTACGTAATTTTTTACATACACTTACTTTGAAAAAAAAATAGCTATGTCCTTTCAACACTTGATGAAAGGATAAGTGTATAAAAATAGTTTCCAGGTGACAACAATTTAATTAATACTTTGACCTATTCATCAGTAATATTGTTCATTCAGTCTTAGAAAGTGAATGTCTCACACTCTTAACAAACTCCAGTCCAAGTCTGATAAGTCATATTGTTTCTCTGTAGGACATACTGAAAGGTCAGAGCAGTACAGATGTAAATCCTGGTAAAATGCTTTGTAAATAAATACATACATTTATAATGACATATACAATCACTTGAGCTCTTACAAATTAAGCAAAGAATTCCGCTTAAATTTATAGAAATTGGTTTCTTGGAAAAGAGTTACGTTTTTATTAATCATAGTAAAATAAGAAAAAATTACTTTTCCACAAAACTATTAAGTCTTTGTTTAACAATAATGATCTCATAAATTGTATTAGATTGGTTAAAGATGTTACATTGATTGGAAAGTATTGATAGAATCTTATCTTTTGTGTTATATGATTCCACTCTAACAAGTTTGGTTTTTTAATTCAGTACCTTCTCGTTAGAAAGTCTGCTCTGAATATTTTTCGAGATTCTCCAATCTCAGGAATAATAAATGTTTGACATGCACTACTTAAAAAAAGAGTTTGAACATTTTCTTAACATTAAGCAGAGGTATATAAAATTGACTACATCTGGGTACTGATGCAATAAGGGCAGAATAAAAAAAAATTAAAATTAGTTTTCATGAGTTCTTGAGATTTTCTCATCATGTTTCTCAAGAAATGTATCACTTCCATGCTTGAGCTGTGTTCCGCAGGATAACATATCACAGAACCAAAAGGACATTTTATGTTTCAATTGAAAGTTCCACTTTGAGACCCATACTCAGAGCCCACATGGCATCTAGTCAATGGTAATTAGTTACCAAGCCAAAAAAAACAAACACAACTTTATGTATTGGTTTCTGTATCTGGAAATACATTTTATTATTTCAAAATATTTTCTTTTTGCCTGTATAGATTCGATTGTGATTTTATATCTGATTAATGGCACGTAACAAATAGTACACTATATTAAACACATGTGTTGTTGGCAAGCCAAGCAACAAATTTTCTGTACAACTTATTGTTTTTGTTTAGATTATTATTATTGCTATTATTATGTGGTCAAGCAATATATATGCTGGACAACGTATTGTTTTTTTAAGCTGATTATACTAATATTACTATTAGTACTATTATTTTATTATTATTATTATTTAGCTTTTTTTTTTCAAAAACAAACTGCTAATCAAAAACACTTAAGACTTATGGTTTGCTATGTCCTTTAAAATAAAATAAAGTATGTCTTTAAAAACAAAAAAATGAACGAGACCTAGGCATTCTTACCTTATCGCAAAAAATATTAACAGCTACTCAAGTAACCGTACTGAGTAAAAGAATCAATTACGCTCCCACGTGTCATTTTAAATCGTTGCAGGCTTTAATAGACATTATTAAGTTCATTAGAAATGGCGCATTACCACCAAAGAAGATGCAAATGACAAATCTAATCCCAGAAATATAATACGATCAAATCTCAAACAAAAATCTATTTTTTCATCCATCAAGTTTTAAATCCGACACTCTACAGGTTTTGTTAGAAACTAGTTGTAAGAGATATGGAAAATATCAAAAACATCAAATACAATAATCAAAACTTGACCAAAAAAAGAGACAATCAAAGAATTACAGAATTACCCTGAGATAGTTATCAGATCAGCTAATAAAGGTGGTGGTGAAGTAATCCTTTCAACAGAAATGTATGATACTGAAGACCAATGTCAACTTAATGACACCAATACATATCAGAAATTAAATAAGGACCCCACCCCTATTATTAAAGAAAGACCTCTACATTACTTAGACAAAGTGAAGAATCTAGAGATAGAAAATAGTAATATACTGGCGCTCTATACAAAACCTAATTATCACACATTATATAAGAATATTCATATAATAGCTGCTGTATCACCATGTGTAATCTTTCCTTATACACTAATCACAAACATATACATATAACAAAAGGTGAAGCGCTACATACAGATCGAAATCCAATTCTTTAGTTGTCACTCTTGAAAAACAATGGTGTGTAAATTTATTTCTGAAAGAGAAATTAAATATTCATAGTGCAACACTGTAAATTAAAATTATTACAATCGTAGCTCTATATAAGGAACCACTCACATATTACTGAGCTTACAGCCAAGCTCAGGGGCTCTTCTGCTTGAGCTCTAGCCACAACGTGGGTGTCGCTTTTTGGATACAAGAAGGGGAAAGGTCGCCTTGATGGACCTGAAGGCATATACCCCTGAGCTTGGCTGTAAGCTCAGTAATATGTGAGTGGTTCCTTACATAGAGCTACGATTGTAATAATTTTAATTTACAGTGTTGCACTATGAATATTTAATTTCTCTTTCAGAAATAAATTTACACACCATTGTTTTTCAAGAGTGACAACTAAAGAATTGGATTTCGATCTGTATGTAGCGCTTCACCTTTTGTTAGAAGAATCTAGAGATCATCAGTAGTAAAGAATTTACTTATTTTAATATATTAAACCCAATTATGCCAGTTATATATTTTCTACCAAAAGTCCACAAAAACGAGGATGTACCTCTAGGTAGGCCTATAGTATAAGGCATAAACTCCCTTCTATCAAACCTTTTTGAAAATGTGGAGAGGAGGAGACATTAAAAAAATCTTAGGCAATACTGAAATGAACTGGGTGTATATTTTTAAAACCCTACAGCCAGAATGACTAAACGTAGACTTTGATCTACATAATACGGTGAGCGGGAAAAGTATTTGATCTCCTGCTGATTTTGAATGTTTGCCCACTGACAAATAAATTATCAGTCTACAATTTTTATGGTAGGTGTTTTTTAACAGTGGAGTTTCAATGATTATGAGAACGGTGAGGAATGAGCCCAGAACAACACGGGAGTATCTTGTTAATAATCTCAAGGCAGCTAGAACCATAGTCACCAAGAAAACAATTGGTAACACACTATGCCGTGAAGGACTGAAATTCTGCAGTGCCCGCAAGGTACCCCTGCTCAAGAATGCCCATGTACAGGCCCATCTGAGGTTTTCCAATGAACATCTGAATGATTCAGAGGAGAATTGGGTGAAAGTGTTGTGGTCAGATGAGACCAAAATCAAGCTCTTTGGCATCAACTCAACTTGCTGTGTTTAGAGGAGGGGGAATGCTGCCTATGACCCCAAGAACACCATCCCCACCGTCAAGCATGGAGGTGTAAACATTATGCTTTGGGAATGATTTTCTGCTAAGGGGACAGGATAACTGCACTTCTCAAAGGGACGATGGACGGGGCCATGTACCGTCAAATCTTGGGTGAGAATCTCCTTCCCTCAGCCAGGGCATTGAAAATTGGTTGTGGATGGGTATTCCAGAATGACAATTACCCAAAACACACAGCCAAGGCAAGAAAGGAGTGGCTCAAAAAGAAGCACATTAAGGTCATGGAGTGGCCTGGCCAGTCTCCAGACCTTAATCCCATAGAAACTCTGTGGAGTAAGCTGAAGGTTCGAGTTGCAAAAAGTCAGCCTCGAAACCTTAATTACTTGGAGAGGATCTGCAGAGAGGAGTGGGACAAAATCCCTCTTGAGATGTGTGCAAACCTGGTGGCCAACTACAAGAAACGTCTGACCTCTGATTCCCAACAAGGGTTTTGCTACCAAGTACTAAGCCGAAGGGGTGAAATACTTATTTCACTCATTGATGTGCAAATCAATGTATAACTTTTTTGACATGTGTATTTCTGGATTTTTTATTTTTTTTTGTTATTCTGTCACTCACTGTTAAAATACACCTACCATTAAAATTATAGACTGATCATTTCTTTGTCAGTGGGCAAACATTCAAAATCAGCAAGGGATCAAATCCTTTTTCACTCACTGTATTTATAAACAATGATCTTATATTGCATTTATTATTTTGTTATTTTTTTTATCTATATTTTAAAATTCATGCCCAGCCCCATCTATGACCCATTTATATTTACTTTTATCAATTGTAGATTATGCTAACGTAGTGTAATTATAATCTTAATTTTAATGACAGGAGGCGAATATTTGCATAACTCTTTACTGAAACTCCCAGCAGCACAGATCATAAAAGAACAACCAATCAAAAAAACACTTTAATGCAGTGGCGTACATACTGCGGTCGCAGGGGTCGCAGGGGTCGCAGCTGCGACCCGGCCCCCTGGATCCCTGCAACACGGTACCCACCGCTATCTTTTGCGGCCCCGTTCAAGGGGTCAATCGGGTGGCCCATGCTAGGGCCATCCGATAGGTATGGATTGTCAGCGCAATATAACAGTGCGACCCGGCCCCCTGTGATGATATCACACGCTGGGAGGAAGTGACTGCCCCGGTCACTCCTCCCAGCTATCATAGAGCCACGCCATAGATCCATAGATTGCAAAATAGATGTAGAAAGTGCTGATTACACTGAAAAGAAACAAAAAGAAGTGAAAGGCATCTGAAGTGATATCTTGTCCATCATACCATAACTATCTACCTAATGCATAAGTTAGATGCAAATTAAATATATAACAGTCATGCTATCCATTAGAAAACGACTATGACAGCCTATCTAGCTACTAAACCCGATAATACCATTCAATATAAATAACATCATATATAACCATAGAAGATTCTAGTAACATAGGAAAAAGAATAGAAATATTGAATATAGAAATCCAAGGGCAAGAAGAGACAAAAGGGAAATATTTGCCTCCTGTCATTACTAAAATTAAGATTATAAATACACTACGATAGCATAATCTACAATTTTATCACATGACAGGAGGCTTCATATTTGCAGTTTTAATGCTGAGAATTTAGAAAAGTGAACGAAGCGTGAGAGGACAGTCTGAAGTATAACACACAGAATGTAGATTTGCCACGACCAGTCCGCGCATCGCATGAAATCGCTAACGACCGCCAGCTAAGTACGCTCGCCACGCCGCCGCTCCGCAAACTGAGTGTGCACTGAAGCTGGAATCTATCACAGCCAAAGACAATAGTCAACAGATCCATCTGGCCAGAGTCGTAGTCGAGAGCGGCTTATGCGGTCTAACATACGACACCAGAAGTTGTCCCGAAGGGGCAGTCAGTAAGGGCACCTTAACCTTGACATACTGTAAAAGCATGTTCACAACACAGTCGGGGAATAGCTTGAAAAAACTGATGCAAAACGGAGGAAGAATCCGATTTCGTCGGACGTGTAATACAAAAGGAAACACCATCCGGAGGAAAGGAGAAGCCATCCATGTTGAAGGCCCGAACATCCGAAACACATCTGAAGGAGATGAGGCAGAACAGCATTGTAAGTTTCACAGAAAGCTGTCACTGCGATAAGCCCGAATTATCTGGCCAGTCTTGGAGAAAACCCAGCACAAAATTTACGTCCCAGAGGATATTTAAGTGCAGGAAGACTAGACTACTTGATCATCCTCAGAGGGCGACAGACCATAGGGTCCTGCCCTACCGGAGTACTTTCAAAGGAGAACATGAGCCGCTAAAATAGCCGAACGCACCATGTTAATCAACCGGTACGAGCTACCCATAAGAGTTCCCTAGACGCCTGCGATAAGCCGTGGACTGACCAGGCTCCCCAGAAAGTGACCAAGCCACGAGCTGCAGTTTCTGTTCCAACACCAGCGGGTGTGGTTCTCCTCGAGGGCCCATCAGTAGAAATGGGAACAACGACAGAAGAAGAGGATGATCGTGAGATAGTTCCAGAAGGTCCGCGTACCACACCTTACTCTATTAGAGGGGAGTGATTAGGAGGAGAGATACTCCGTGAAGGCGTATGTAGTGGACCACCCGCGTCAGTATTGAGAATGGTAGGAGGGCATAGGCTCCCTTGTCCGGCCAAATTTGCAGGAAAGTGTCCACTGTCTTGCAATCTGGATCCGGTAGCCAGCTGAAGAATCTCGGGAGTTGCCGGTTTGTTTGTAGATGCAAATAGGTCCACATGTAGCAGACCCCTGAGGTCCATCAGTGTGCGGAAAGTTGAGATATCTAGGCGCCAGTCGCTGTTGTCCAACCAGTGACATGAAAACCAGTCCGCCTTGAGGTTGGTGACCCACGGGGTATTCTGCCTGTAGTGCAATATTGCAGGCAAGGCAAAATTTGTATATATCTTACGCCACCTCCATCAAAGCTCGGGATCTGGCTCTGCCCAGGCGGTTGATGTATTGGACCGCCGAGATGTTGTCTATGCAGAGCAGGATGCAACAGTCGGAAAGTCCCTTGACCAGGCTGCATACTGCGAACGATCTGGCAATCAGTTCTAAGCAGTTTATGTGTAAAGCGGTCTCATCTTCTGACCAGGGAAACCCTGTGGAGTTGTTTGCGCAGTGGGATCCCCAGCTCCAAAAGCTGTCATCTGATTCTACTATGAAGTCCGGTGTCAGCCCAAATATTGGTCTGCTGTTCCAGGCGTGCATGTGGAGTAGCCAATAACAAAGCTCTGTCCGCACCTCTCCCGAAGGTGGTCATATGAGTGACACAGATGGTCATATGAGTGACACAGACGCAAATGTTTTTCCTTCAGTCGCTGCATCGCTGTGTAATGCAGAGGCCCCGGGAATATCGCCTGGATCGAGGAGGATAGAAGACTTACTATCCTGATGAGGAGTCATAGAGGAACCGTATCCTTGCGTAAAATTCGCTGAATCTCCTTTTGGATGGATGCTATCTCGTGGCAGGTAGTCGAAGGATGCACTCCCTCGAGTCTATTTCGAAATTGAGGAACTGTATGCCCCATGAGGGGGAGAGAGCTGATTTTTGTCTGTTCACCACGAAGCCCAAAGACTCCAGAGAGTGAACGACAAAGTTCGTCTGTGAGCACAGTCTGGATTCTGCATCGCAGAAGACGGGCAGGTCGTCCAGGTAGACAAGGGGATGGATGCCCCTGGATCGGAAATGGATGATAACCAGCTTCAGTAGCTTCATGAAGCACTACAGAGCCGAAATGATGCCGAAAGGCAGGCATGTAAATTGACACGCCTGACGACCCCATACGAACCTTAGAAAGCAATGACTTGCAGGCATCACAGGTACCGAAAGATACGCATCCTTGAGATCGAGGCAGGTGAACCAATCGTTGGCCAGCAGGAGATCCCAGAGTAGGTGTATTCCTTCCATTTTGAAATGTCGACAGACAACATAGTCGTTGAGCCGGCAGAGGTTAATGACTGGCAGAAATTCTCTCAACTTTTTTCGGACCAGGAAGATGTTGCTGTAGAAGCCCCAATCATCCAGGGCGAATTGTACCGCTCCTTTGGCGAATAGAGAATGAATCTCTTCATCAATGAGTATGCTGTGTTCTCGTGACACATGCAATGGAGGTGGTTGGGCGACTTGTATGGGTTGGGAGTGGAACTCAATGGCGTAGCCCTGGACGGTCTGCAGGATCCAGGCGTCTGCAATGATTTCCATCCAGTTCTGTAGGAAAAGGGGCAAATGGCCAGCAGTAACAGTAGTTGAAGGCATACTAAAGGAGGGACTCACTTGAGGGGGAAGTGTCCGCAACCTCTTCCTCCAGAGCCTCTCGTCCAGTCTGTGCCTCGGTGGTACGAGGGTCTCGATGTATACGTCAAGTAGAAGGAGGAAGTTTGTGACTAAGACCTGGGGTCAGTGGACCAAAATTGGCCGGTAGTTCGACCCCTCTGCTGACCAGCCCTCCGAAAAAAGACCCCTGCCGGAAGGTGGCCTGAAGACTTGGATGTCACTTGGGTCCAACTGTGTGCCCTGCGAGAAGACCAGATCCATCTTCGCCAATGGGCCTAACAGATCCAATACCCTGTTTTGTGCAGACTTCAGACCCATCTCGATGCCCTTCCTGGGGTCCCTGCCAGTCCAGGACATGAAAACCACTACCGTGGTGTCAAACTCCGGAGTGTTAACCACCTTGACTGGGAGGAGGGGGCGGGGGCATTCCGCTTGTAGGCGTGCCCCCATTTCCTTCTCCAGTGGCCTGCAGAGCCAATAGTGGATGAATTGTGTCAGATGATCCAGCAGTGTCCATTCAGATGACCTGGGGTGTCGCATAGTGCGGGGATCGAATATGGTACCCCCATTTCGTCCAGAAAAACTCCCCCTCCAGTGGTCTTGGGCAAAGGTGTGTCAGTACCCTTTTCTTGGTACTCGTCACCTAGCAGTTTGGATCATGTACTTGGGGTCGGAATGAGTTGGGTCTTGCCAGTCCTCCTCGTCGGAGGCAGATCCATCTGCACATCACTCGTCCACCACGTCGAGATTCTGAGGAGGTCCGAGATCGTCCTTGTCTGAGGATTGGAGGAGGGACTGGTTCTACATGTTCAAAACGTTTGGGCTTTTTCAACTGTGCTTTGCCCCTAGACTTGCTCCCTGTCGGGGACCTGGAACCCTTCCGGTGATGTTTGGGACCTGTCTGGCTCCGTGGAGTGTCATTTCCTGGGGCAATATGAGAGTCCTGTGGCCCTGGTTGTTACTGAGGGTGCGGCAGCGACATTAATCATGGCCTGAAAGTCCTGCGTTGATGGAGGTGTGTTACTCATGGTGGTCTGCCTGTAAGAGGACAGCGACAATCAGTGAGAGCAGGATAAATGGGGATGCACACCAAGGTGCCAGGCTCCTAGTACAACTGGGGCTCACCCAGGGATCGGCTGTACAGTACAGCCGTCTATAATTATAGTTCCATGAAGAGGGGCTCACCCTCTAGGTGTACGAAAGGGGGGTTTGCCTTAAGTGGATGGGAGATGTGGTAGTCTCGGAATCATGGGGTTGATCCCCAGCTTAATTCCCCGTTCGGGTGATATTGAGGGGTTAACCTCGTAATTGTTGCCAAGGTGACATATCTTCAAAGGGTTCACCCCAGTTGTACGTCAAAGCTGTACCTCAGTGGTCAGCAATAAAACAGGTGTACACAGCATGTGTGATCATTCCGCATGGTGTAATATTGTATTTCCAGACAATCATGAAAAGGATGTGGGATATCCCTGTATGCAATATGCTGGACACCTGTAAGGATATCTGGGGGCTCACCCCAGGTGGT
This sequence comes from Pelobates cultripes, assembly GCA_933207985.1. NCBI lineage: Eukaryota > Metazoa > Chordata > Amphibia > Anura > Pelobatidae > Pelobates > Pelobates cultripes. Next base: position 369,533,222 of record OW240912.1, read on the forward strand.
GTGCCATGAGAACTAGAGGACACCCACATATGGCAACTCATGCAATCAGAATGGCACAGTGTATATGGCTGTTAAGCTCAATATATTCTCACATAGCAATCCCTCCTCAGTGTACCTCAGACTGTTTGTCAGCAAGCATCATGTATCAGTCCAGCATGTGTTTTGTAGCAAGTTTTAGCAGGCACCTTAAATGTGGATGAACAATTTAGCAATTCAGCACTGAAGTCCCCAGAGGTGAGTATAGAGTCTTAAGACAGTTTAGGAAAGCGTGATAGGTAAGTAGATTTTGTCCAGATCACGGTAATACCGATCTGAGACAAAAAAAAGAAATGGCTGACGTGAATCTCACTGGACTCAAGAGATTCAAGATGGCCGCCACATGCGCAACGAACGGTGAGACACGCCGTTTTGTGGGCCAGCCGGTCGTGGTAAAATTGCGCTGTGCACCCCCACCACCCACACAGACCCTCAGCTAGCCCCAAAGGAGAATAAACAGGCACTGAAAAGAGCACGAGCGCGAGGGTAGAGCGAATAAGACCAAAAAGGGGGGACAGAATGGTAGTGGGGATAAGTTAGCAAGAGCAACAAGATAAATATATAAAATTCATAATACAGAATCACAGAATACATCAGACAATTAACAGTAAACAGTCACAAGGACAAAATCCTCAGACCTGTTTGCTGGAGAAGCAAAGAAAGAGGAAGTGATGTGTGTGACATGTCCTTTTGTATATCATTGAAGTGTTTTTTGATTGGTTGTTCTCTTGTGATCTGTGTTAAGAGAGTTATGCAAAATATGAAGACTCCTGTCATGTGATAAAATGTATATTTATGTTTTAGTTTTCCTTGTATTTGTATTTATTTTTTACTTATATTCATTTTATTTTCATTTTTATTTTTAGTTTATTTTAAATTTTAGTAACAGTTATTTGCAATGTTTTAATTCTATTTTACCCATGCCCTTATAACTAAAAAAAAAAAAGGTTTTGGAATAATCATATTAATAGATCTGTGCTTGTATAAATATTAGAAAAATTACACACTGTTTTTTAATCAATTCATAAATTAATTTATTTTCCAAATACACTACAGCTAAATCAACCCTCTTTTTCCTTTCTTTTTAGGCACAAGGTTTTTTTACCTAGCAACTAGTGATGTCACCAAACTGCAGTCACGTAGCACAATTGCTTATGAAAGCAATACATCTACCTTGCAGTCCTGTGGTAAGGCCGCAACTACTCAATGGAAAGGTAGTTTTTTTTAAAAAAAAAATGTGCTCTCACTGTCTGCTTATGATATAAATAAAGAATTAAAAACAAAAAAAGGAATTCAAGAGAGACAATGGAAAAGAGCACAGGCCCAAAAAGTCTGGGTCTCTCTGGGAAACCCACCGCAAATTATTGTTAAGATGGTATATGGTGCAGCAGAAACTAACTGCCCATGCTGGAGATGCCATCGGGGAAGCAGCACATTAGCCTATATTATCTGACATTGCTCACATTTTACCCAATATTGGATTGATATCAAAGACTCAATCCACAAGCCAGATTCCATTTGGAGAACTAAAATAGAAATGACCATTCATGTGCTACGGTCAGCAAAGCTATGCATTGCCTTGTGCTTGAATTCCCCAAGCCTGCCCACTTCATATATGGCGCTGAACACACTCCATGCCACTCACATACATGAATATATGAAACCATGTACCATAGAATTACTGGGACTTTACCCGACCTTAAGAAGCTATGGCTAGCTTCGGATCAGGTTCAACGCTCCTATACTCAGGATAATGTTTAATACTGATGGGATTTATGTATTGGGAGTGCATGGGCCCTAAATACCTATTTTAACACCACAAGGGGTGCAAGCTGTACTGTACACTGTACTACAGTAGTAGCTCTTGTGGAGCCAGACACTCCACAATTCTTGCCAGACATGTACCAACTGTATTGCAAAGCACTTTATTATTGTTTGTAATTGCATTTTTTTTTTAAACTTCTATAAAAATTAAACATTTTTTTTCTAAAAAAGATGTGGGGTACTCTGGATTCACAAAGAGTCATCCTTCAGCACTCAGGAAATTAAAAACCTCCTGTGGAGGAAACCTTTGGGGAACCATGGCTTGAAGATTGCCTTTTTCATTTTGGCTTACAGGTTCCTATATAGATATATTATTGGAAGCAGGGCTTTCTCTTTTTATAAGCTAACTAAAATAGCAGCTAGACAAAAATATACATAGAGTCACCGAAGGGAATATTTACCAAGGTTTTATGAAAAGTGATGGTTAAATCATATCATTTTGATCATAGTTATTAAACTGTTCTAAAAATGATATAGAAAGTGGCAATGTTCATAGCAATTTCAACCACTTTACAATGAAACTTCCATTTCGTAAGAAGTTAAGTAGAACACTTTTGTGTCAGAGAAAGTGTCAGAAAGGTTGATCTATCTATTGTCTGCCTGAAAAAAGGCATCTATTTGAAAAATTCAATGGAATTATTCCTACTTCTCTCCCAATTCAGGTGAATTGCCTACCCTGTAATTATGGAAAAATACATTTAATCATAGTCAGAAAAAAAGTTGTATAAAAAAGATAAACTGTTACAAACAAACAATAATTAATAACTTTTGAACCATGCACCCATGCTTTCAGAGCGTCTACAAAATTGTTCCCATCACCCTCCCAATGTAGGTGAATCGCCCACCCTTTAACTCAGGTAGAAGAACATGAAACTTCACTTAACAGAAAGTTGTATAAAAAAAAAAAAAAAGACAAACAGGTACAGACAGAGAATAATAAATAACTTTTGACATCTTGAAATAACTTGCAAACCATGCAAGATTGGCAAATATTTCCTCCCATCTCTCTACCAGTGCATACTATTGTTAACTGTAGAACATTGTATATTCTATTAACATTAGATATGGGTCTCTGAATTGAGATAAGTAACAGATGGTATCAATAAGTCACATTGCTTTCTTTGTCTGAGAATTTTTTGAATGTGGTTCTAAACCAAAAAGAATCATATGAATGTTTGTATTTGATTGGTGTAACTACACAAAGAAAGGTTTCATCACGTGCATCATTTATTTAACTGGAGGTGGAGAACTTTTCTTATTTTAAGGAAAAAGACTCAATCTCTGTCTTCCAGGTCCAGCAATTATCATCTGCTGTTGAATATCCATCATGTAATAACCTTTGTTATTTTATTATATATTAGTAATTATAAGAAGAATAAACCTAAAATAAATAAACCAAAAGAAAACGTTAAGTCTGATGTGTATTGTGTATTGTAGCTGAAACACAGAAGATCATGGTGAGCCACCCAACAAGAAGAAGAAAGAAGCCTTTTCTATATTCACCCTTTCACTCAAACAAAAAAAACTGTGGAACCCCTATCAGTGAAAACCCCACAAAAGCTATTTTAGGGGGCTTCAGTGCTTCCCTCCTAATGCATGGTGTTGAATAACAGACAAGCCTTTAAACCATTTATGGTCATCTTCGAATGTTTTGCAGTTCTGTGTAAACTGAGTCACATGAAGCTGAAAGGGATCAGTCCAGGTCACCATCAAGCTACTACGAGGGGAATGGGAAATGCCACGGTGGTCCAGTTAACTCAAGACAGCAAGGTGTGGCCCCTTTAAGAGACCAGGCTGGGTTTGAACTCACAGCTCCACCATCCCAGGTAGGTTCTCTGCTGTGCTGTCCACCAGTGGGCTTCAGTTTCTGTTTGCATTATTCTGCTTCCTGACCCCCTTGCCTGAATTAAGCAGTGCTGACCCACCTGCAGCCCTTTTCCAATTAGGGTCAGCTGCATCTAATTAGCAGGCTGTAAATGCCAGCCCGAAACCTATGATCTGGTCATTTTGCCTGTTTGGTGTTTCCTGCCAGATCTCTACTGACTGATTTCCTGGACTCTGACCTCTGCCTGCTTTACCAACTACGTTACTCCGCTGCCAGCCCTGACTTCTGCTTCTCGTCTGACCCTGCTTTTGGATTTTCCCTTAATCTGTACTGCGCTTTTGGTTTTTGCCTCCTTCCTGTGTCATCTCCTGTAACTGGGCTCCAACTCCTGGTAAACTGTTACATAAGTCCCCAGGTGACTGTTACACACGTCCATTAAAGCGTAGATCGGGATCTTTGAATACTGGGTTGCCAGCTGGCATACTTACATTTCTGTTGTGTCCCAACTCTGGTGTAAGCTGCATAGAACTGTTGGTTAGGGGCTTCAGAGATTGAGCTCAGTTCTCATGTGTCCTTGTTTGATTGCATGCAGACCACACACTCCTCTATAACCCTCCATTTTTCAAGATCGGATTTTGGCTACTCAATCTCCAAGTTTTCAGATACATCTACTTGAGACATAGCTCTCTAACCTATTGTGATGGTAATATAACAATACAGATTAAACTCTGCCAGTGCCTCAGATATATCTGGGAGGAAATAGAAAGTTCAAGCAGTCATAGCACCATTTACTTATATGACATCACAGCATAACATCACCTAATATGATTCATTGTATTTGAAGTGTAGGGGAGAAGATTATCCTGCTTGAAAACAGACTCTATTAAGTAGACTCTTTCAAGTAGGAGTTAAAAAAAACTAGGAGTTAAAACTAACAAGGGGTTTAAACTAACAAGGTAATTGTTTTACTGTTCTGTATCTGAGGAAATGAGTGTTAGCAAGATTGGCGGTTTTACTCAATGCACATCTTGTTGCATGTATGCATGCCTGGCTGTAACCATCGACGGTCCATACCTCTGTGACGGTTGTGTGTGAGTGGCTTTTCTGGAAGCTCAGATTGGAGATCTCGAGAAGCAAATTGCAACATTGAGGGAGATCGACAATCTTGAGAGGGGTCTGCTGCTCAATGAGCAGAGTTTAGTGGGGACAGGTAGTGGAGAGGGAGGAGATAAGACAGAGAGCAAAACCAACCAATTTTTAAGTACATAAATTTTAAAAAAACAAAAAATGAAAGTGTAGGTACACTAAAAACTGGAATTGGGGTGTTAGTTAATGAAGACCAGGAAAAGGCAGGAATTTTAAATAACTATTTATCCTCCGTATATATAAAGGAAGAACCCATGGCATTAGATGTGCAAATGATTGTTGCTAAAAACTTGCAGAAAAATTGTAATTGGTTAACAAGACAAGGGGCTGCAGTATCTAAGGAAAGTTAATATAAACAAAGCTCCATAGCCTGACGGTATTCATCCACAAGTACTTAAGATCGATTTAGACAGATTTGTGAACAATATTTGAGAGAAATAGGCCTTTTGTGTACGTAGAAAAAGTCTTAGATCTTTGGGTTCAGCACATGGAAAATGGGGGCGAAAACAAAAGTGTTGCGTTTATAATTTTGTTCAGTGAATATTAAAATGTTTTGTGACTTTATACAAGAGATTGTAATTGAAAAACATCTAGATTGTAAATGTCAAATATCTGAACAGTAAAAGATGTTGAACACATGCTTGTAAATTGAGGAATATGTAATTATCACATGTCAGCAGAGGTCCTTAGCATGTACTAATGACCAAAAAATGTACTTTTCAAAACTTTCCTTGAGGCAGGAGATCCACGTAACAATCTTGCATGAACTCTGCTCTCAGTCTTGTGCAAACCTGCCTTTCTCAGGATATGCAAAAAGGAATAAATCCTCTTTAAAATTAAATTAAGTTTCAAGAGCATACATTGAAGGAACACTATCGCAGTAGAAATACAAACCTGCATTCTTAACGCTATATAGCCCCTGTGTATATACAGAATCTGTTCCCTCTCCAGTGTGGAATATTAATTTAATTAAATGAAGATTCTACTTACCTATGACCAGCACCAAAACTCCCTCAGCCCTGCATATCATTCTGCCTTCCACAATGTAATCAAGGACGCACAGCCTTTTCTGTGATGGTCCTATCTATTGTTTGTCATTGAGGAGCGCTGCACAGTTATTGAAGTTTCCACATTTCCCATGGATATCTGCGTCATGTGACTGAGTTTTACATTGCAGGGCTAAAGGACAGAGCCACTGCACCCAGACCACTTCATTGAGATAAAGTGTTCTGGGTGACTTTAGAGGCCCCATTATGGCCAAAGTAGCTGAGGTGAACAAATCTCTGATTCAGTTATGCTTCCATTTTGGCTACTTTTACCTTACATTTGAAATTAACTTTAAATTCACTTTAAAATCCTGAGAATTCTCACTTTAGTAAATAATACTGACCAGGTTGTTTCCTTTTAAAGGCCTGGTGAGTGTTTAAAGCATCAAGTTCCATAATCACTACAGTTTATTGCAGTAACTCCACACAAAGTTAAATTTTTTTTAATGCTAAGCTAAGAGTTACTTAATCAGGTGCTGTGAGTCAACTTTCTCTTTACTATGAATAGGATAACTTGATCGTATTATGTGACTGATTCAGCACAAGGCTTAAACAGATGTCAGTGAGTCAGGGTGTTACACAATGTATTATAAAACAGAGTTTGCTGATTAAACAATGTTACAGTTAAAGGACCACTATAGGCACCCAGACCACTTCAGCTTAATGAAGTGGTCTGGGTGCCAGGTCCATCAAGGATTAACCCTTTCTGCTGTAAACATAGCAGTTTCAGAGAAACTGCTATGTTTACAAATGGGTTAATCCAGCCTCTAGTGGCTGTCTCATTGACAGCCGCTAGAGGCGCTTCCATGCTTCTCATTGTGATTTTCACAGTGAGAAGACGCCAGCGTCTATAGGAAAGCATTGAGAATGCTTTCCTATGGACTGGCTGAATGAGTGCGCGGCTCTTGCCGCCCATGCACATTCAGCTGATGACGGGAAAAGAAAGAGGAGAGTCCCCGGCGCCGAGGGAGCCCGGCGCTGGAAAAAAGGTAAGGGATTAACCCCTTCCTCACCCTAGAGCCCGGCGGGAGAGGGGCCCAGAGGGTGAGGGGGACCCAAGGACCCATAGAGCCAGGAAAACAAGTATGTTTTCCTGGCACTATAGTGGTCATTTAAAGGTAGCTAGATTTTAAATATAAGGATTCATTAGCAGAGCAAAAGAGACAAACCAGCAAATGTTTTACAAAAACATCCAGTATTTAGAGAGATGTGCACGGGAGAATATTTTTTTCCCACACACTTTATTCATTCATTTTTATATTCATAATTGACAGTATAGTCAGGAAAGTAGTAGAAGTACATCTCTACTGTGTCTTTTAATCCTGCCCACCACCTCATTGTTCTGCAGTTGTTCTCCTGGTTGCTAAGGAAATTTTGGCTCCCATTTTGTACGGGTCCACAGGTCTAGTGGAAAGTTAGTGTGTAGTAGCTGTGAGGTTAATTGAGATAATTGGTGCCACAATAGGGCCAACTGTGGACACTCCCACCAAAGGTGAAGTTATGTTCCCTTACGGCCACACCCTTTCCAACATAGGTCTGTATCTGAGCGGCCCATTTGTTTGAGTCTAAGTGGGGTGAAATACCAACGCAGCAGAGTTTTATAGGCCTGTTCCTTGTGATTTACACAGATAAAGACTGAAGCCGGTGCTTCCCATATGGACAATACTCCAGGGGTCACAAGATCATTTTTTATTTTTTTTTTAAACTTTGTTTCAATTTTTTTTTTCTTCCTAATTTAGTTTCGTCCGAACTTCTAAAAACATTGATGCAGCCTGAGTGAAATTTGTTTAAAAATTTTGCCAGATTTTCTAAATGCAAACTCACATTTGCCATGGGTAATGAATGAAGGTGGCAATCACAAAATTACAAAGTACCAATTTAGGAAATGATCCTTTTTTCTTAATTTTGATATTTCAGCTTTTTAGCCAATTACTCCATAATTGCTATCCTTATGTGGGATTGCCATAATTAATACCTACTATGGGAGCTATCTGCTAAACAGCAACCTTATTTGGTATCCTTTAAATATGGCAATCCAACATAAGGGTATCAATTTAGGAAGTTATCTGGTAAACTGCAAAACTATCAAAATAAAGAAAAGCCTTTTTCTTCATTTTGCTCTCTGTTGTTTAGTAGATGGCTCCTTACTTATTGCAATTGCACAAAAGACAGCAAATTAGGGAGTTTTCTACTAAACAGCAGAAAGACCAAAATTACAAAAAACCCTCTTCTTAATTTTGCTCTTTCAGTTGATTAGTAGAAAACTCCCTAATTTTCTATCCTTATTAAACTGAATGGATCTTAAAGAATTGTTTTGTTATGGATTCATTCATTTTCTTTTAATTTTTGTTCTACATTGATTCAGAAATTCGGACACTTCCGAATTGCCGAATCAACCAAATTCAGATGAAATTCTAAATAAAAATAAAAAAATGGCACGAATTGCAACCTCTAAGTTCGATTTTGAGATTTCTTTTCACTCTGTCCTTTTTGTGTAAACTTTGTAAATCATTTTTACGAACTGCTTAGTCAGTTTCATAGATTGTAAAACATTAGCAATTTGTAAAGAAAGCAATAGTTATAAAATACAAAATGTGTGAAATCTAGCATCTGTACCTCTAACAAATAATTTATAACAGAGTATTCTGTGTTTATAGTTAAGGGGTACTAAGCAACATGACTACTAAAGCTTGGTATTTTATTGCCTTTAATCTGTGGACATATCCTCATGAAACCATTTAGAAGTAGTTTAGAAATACATCTGGAGAGCACTCCACTTCAATCGCATTGATAATGCTAAATGAACACATTGGCATTATTAATGTAATTTTTATCTAACCTGGATGACAGACATACCTCCCAGCATTGGCACTGGTATGCTCTGAGGGGAGTGTTACCAGTGATGTTACTTGCACCACTGATAACATCCAGAATGGGTGGATCTGTCTGGAAAAAGGGGCTTGTATAAGTCTTTTCTTTTTGTAGGCCACCACCTGATGTACAGGACCATTCATGGAGCAATGCTGAAGAGCTCTTTTTCTCCCCTCCTTGGCAATGTAAAGGTTTAAAACCCCTTCACTTACCTACTCCTCCTCCAATGTCAGCCGAGAGGGGGAACATAATATGCATGCGCGCTGAGTGCCACATACACATTAAGCCTTTCCCCTACAGGGTTTTTCAACAAGGTGAACATTCTCATACAAAGCATGAGGATGTCCAGCGTCAATTCACTGAGTTAAACTTCGGGAAATTGCAGGAAGCGTCCATACCACTTCAATGAGATAGAGTGGTCTGGGTGAGTATAGTGTCATTTAAATTAGAAACTGACATTGCATTGTCACTATAATCACAGACATCAGACAACTGATAAGCATTTACAAGTACTAGTTAAAACTAAACAGAAATAATTTTACTAAATAATACAAAAAAAGGTACTTTGAGCGTGCCCATATATGTTAAGATATAGTAAGTTATAGCATTTTGGATTTCTGCAGCTTTCTTTACTTTTATCAAGGTTTACTAGATTATAGTTGTTCATGCCCAAAACATATTAAAATTAATATATATATATATATATATATATATATATATATATATATATATAGTGATCCTTGTCAGCAGGTAGCACGGTCCTCTAGGGCAAAAACATGCACAGTCCTTGTAATTGCATACAATCCAGTCACTTTATTTGCAAATCCACACAGGATACAGCAGTAAATTAAAACATAAATGTAACACAAAACCCTATAAACAAAAACCTAGCTCGGTCTGAGCACTAACTCACTTTGAACATCCCTCTCTATCAGGGTTAAACTAACAAAACATATGGCACCAACCTTATTAGTTAGCAACACTCTGCTGGCTAGCCTGTTGCGTTCCTTTCCGCACTCCTAGTGCTCCAAGCCAGCCTTGCCCTGACTGCTTTCCTTTCTGCACTCCCAGTGCTCCAAGCCAGCCTTGCCCTGACTGCTTTCCTTTCCGCACTCCCAGTGCCTAGTCTTCTTGACTCTCTATATGGAGAGAACAGCCTCTCTCCTGCCTGCTTCCTGGGAGGAAGCCAGCAATCCCTCTCCTTTACCTGCCTAGCAGGGAGGAGTTTATTCCCACTGCAACAGCTCATTAACTGCAGCTGAGCAGTGGGTTGGAGACGATCCAAAAAACCCTGGCCTGGATCCATGTCTCCCCAGAAAACCACTAAACTGTGGAGTGGAGCATTGGCCCACCCTTCTCTCCAAATGCTCCACCCCAGGGGCCCATAACTAAACAGTGTTTTGTGTTGCCTACAACACATCTTACACATACTCCCCCTGGGGTTAAATGTTGTAGGCCTATCTGCCTTCACTTTATCACATATCCTCCCCCCCAGCTCAGACCCATCGGGTCGAGCGGCCTTAGAACACAAACCGTGAACATTCATAACACCTAGGGCTCTACCAGCCCTGACTAGCTTCTCAGTTACAGGAAGTGGCCTATTGTAGATAGCGGCTACCTTGCTCCCTTGTAGTTTAAGGAACCCCCACCCAAGTGGATAACCCAAATAGTTAGCTGCCTCAAATCCTAGATAACACTTAGTGTTAGCAGTCAGACCGGCAGCCCTTACATTATTTACAACTAATTGGACCTTCATCAGGGGTACTTCCAAGTCCACCCTGTGAATCGCCACATCACCAAGGTAGGCGGCAGCGTTCTCTCCGTGGGGCCAAAGTATCCTATTCATATGCGGAAAAGGGGCTGGTGCACTATGCAACCTGAATGGCAGTACTTTATGTTGCCATAACCCCTTGGGAGTAGAAAACGCTGTCCTTCCCTTTGCTTTCTCTGTCAGGGGAACCTGCCAATACCTTATGACCAGGTCCAAGGTACTCAGAAACCTGGCCTTACTTATATGCTCTTGTGTTTGAGCTACATGTACTACAGGGCATTTAACTTTTACTACCTCTGTGACAACCTCTACCATGGGGTATGTGCGGGTGTCACCATGTGTACCCACAATATCAATCACTTGTCTTAAACCACATTTTTCTGGCTGGAGCAGAACACTTTTCAAAATAGCCTCACTCCCTGAATTAATTAGTGCTTGTGCACTCTTCCCTACCACCATCACCACTTTTAGCTGTGCTGTAACACCACCACCAGTCACCATACACATCTTTAAGCAAGTCAGTACAATCCTATACAGAGCCCTTATTCGTATGTCACACTGTATTGGCTCTTCACTCTCAGGACAGTTATATGTAATATGTCCATGCATGTGGCAGTTGAAGCATCTGAGTTTCTCAGTCTGGTCTCGTAGCTGTAATGGGACTTTTGGGTACGTTCTACCATTATATTGTCCCAGACTCGGTATCAGATTTTGTCCTTTCTTTCCAGTTTCCCCGCTTATTTGGTTGCTAGCAGATCTAGGCTGAGGCTCAATACTGTGTGGCTCCTTAGCAGCCAAGTTCCTCTCAATCATCTTCCGCTTCCACATCCACGGCAGCTTCTGGTTTGATAATCTTTCAATGTCTGAGTTACTTCCCAATGCAAACTTTACAAAGGCTTTGTATGTAACTAACTTTTCTATATCATTTATACGTCCAGTTCTTTCATAAGACGAATTTGCTGGGTGCTCAACCTCTTCAAGACCTGGTTCTGTCACCAGCTCATCCTCCACTGGAACCGGTCCCTCCGTGAAGTGCTTCACAACATCCTCCATCTGTTCTGTGAATCCCTGGGAACCTTCCTTGCTTTCTACGGTTAATGCTACAGGTCTCATCTCTATATCCTCAGGGGGTTGGCCAAGGAGGCTGTCTAGAGCACCCTCCTCCTGCATGAATGCAGCCTTTGATCCCAGCTCCATCCCATCATGCTCGGCCTGGCCTGGCATGGAGCGCTGTTCTACCTGAGGCCCAGACTCCTGGCTTAGTTCATCTCTCCTTTGCCTGGTTTCCTCCCCAGGGGTATCCTCCACTTGCTCAGCCTTGAGTGGCCACCTCTCAGTGTCAGAAATGCTTTCCTCTGGGCTGTCTGGCAGTCTCCCTGTTCCCTTGGGGGTGTCCAGAGACGCAGTCATGGCCTCTCGCTGGATCATGACAGCCCCGGTATCAAACAGCCGGTCAGGCAGTCCGAGTCCCACCTTTAATTCCACGACTGTGTTCCCAGTGTCTGGCAGCTGTTCCAGGTAGTTAGTGCGCCCAGGCCTTGTAGCAGTAGTCTTTGCCAGCAGATCCAGTTCTATGGCTCCCAAACAATCCTTCAAAGTCTTTGTAGCAATAACAGACGTATTTGAAATATTTAATTCAGCTGCGCCGATGTCACCTGCTTTGTAACTTTCGCCTTGGTCGGGCTTAGGTGCGGACGTGCCTATCTTATCACCACAGCTTGGTTCTGTAACTGTCGCTCTCTCTTGGCTTAGATCAGAAGCAGCTACTTTGCCTCTCTTTTCTCTGCCAAACTGTTCAACAGCTGGTCGACATTCTTGGGTAGCCTCAGCTATTAAACAGTGCACCGCATTGCTATACTCAGCTGGGGTGCTTTGCTTCTCTCTATTAAGCTCAGCTCTTTTGCGGTTGTCTTCTCTGACTCCCCAAGTCAGTCTGCTTTTCATGCCTTTAACTGGTTCACTTGGGTGTACATCAGGGGCTCCTGCTTCATTTTCTTTTATATGTGATCCCCCTGGAATTGCATCTATTCCCTTCTCTTCACCAGTCATTCTGGACGCTTCACTTAGAAAATCTAGAACTCTTGTTTCCACTATAAAATCTGGGTTCCACAATAACTGGTCATCATTTTCATACACTCTTTCAGTTTCCTTGTACTTGCAGATGCCCACTGGAATCTCTGCCTGGAACATGGAACCAACCATTATTTCCTTTTGCCAGTCTTCTGAAGGAACATAATCCTTATCATCCTCTGATTCTTCTTCTATTTCATTATTTGCATCAAAATACTTGCACCTCCATGGCCTGATTGCCTCTTGTACATCCCGACATGTAGCAGATGGAACTGTGTCATCGTTACATGATTGAGTCTCATCTTCCGGTCCAGAGGAATCTTTAATGGTCTCATCCTTGTTTTCCACACTGCAGGCACTGTTCCGGTCATTCTCCTCTTCTTCTTTCGTTACCTTGGGAAGATTTATCAGTACCTTTCTGTTTTTAAATGTCTTTCCAGCATTCTCTTGAAACATGCAAGATTCAGTTTCTGAGCATGAAAATATTTTTGTTTCCAACTCTTTTCCCAAGATCGCTTTATCTGTTGTGATGCCACTTACAGCAAGTTTGAGGCTTTCACGTGAAGCTGCAACGTTTGGATTCTCAAATAAACACTTGTCAACTTCAGTAATCAGTTTGCCTCGCTCCCCCTTCTGATTCTTCTGCCCTTTCTTACTTTGGTGCATGCCATCAGTGTCACCATCACGGTCTCTTGACAATTCCGCTTTTTCCTTTAGTTTTGCAGGTCTGTTTACTAACCTTTTCTCTTTTTGGGCCTTGGAGGATTCATCTGGCTGTTCACCTTCTTCCACATTAGCACCACTTTCAAGCTCAATTTTATCTTTCTTGCCTTCTAATTCCTGTTCTCTCTCTTCTGTGTGTTTCTCAATATCATGCTTTGCTGCCCCCATGCTTTTCAGCTTGCTAAAGACTTCTTCTACTGCCTCTGTCATCTTATGCAGGATGTCAGTAGCTTGGTTACGGGGTCCCTTGTCCCCACACACCCTGCCGGGGGCAATCTGCAAAACATCAGTAAGGGCAGCTCTATACTCCTGCTGAGCGTCCCTCAGGTTCTTAAGCTGTGCAGCCAGGAAATGGTTGGTGTCTTGTTGTATAGCAGTTGCCTCTTGTTGTACAGCGGTTGCCTGTACCAGAGCCTTCAGCAGGTCCTCCATTATAGCACCAAGCAGGTAACAGTCTTAAAGGTACAGTGCTACTAATTTGTTTTTGTTTTTTTTGTTTTTTAAAACAGGTCTGCAAAAATAAAAAAGTCCTCAAGCAGACTACTGAATGACTGGCACACCCACAGACCCTCAATGTGCTACTATGCCCGCATTCTCCACCATATTGTGATCCTTGTCAGCAGGTAGCACGGTCCTCTAGGGCAAAAACATGCACAGTCCTTGTAATTGCATATAATCCAGTCACTTTATTTGCAATCCACACAGGATACAGCAGTAAATTAAAACATAAATGTAACACAAAACCCTATAAACAAAAACCTAGCTCGGTCTGAGCACTAACTCACTTTGAACATCCCTCTCTATCAGGGTTAAACTAACAAAACATATGGCACAAACCTTATTAGTTAGCAACACTCTGCTGGCTAGCCTGTTGCGTTGCTTTCCGCACTCCTAGTGCTCCAAGCCAGCCTTGCCCTGACTGCTTTCCTTTCTGCACTCCCAGTGCTCCAAGCCAGCCTTGCCCTGACTGCTTTCCTTTCCGCACTCCCAGTGCCTAGTCTTCTTGACTCTCTATATGGAGAGAACAGCCTCTCTCCTGCCTGCTTCCTGGGAGGAAGCCAGCAATCCCTCTCTTTTACCAGCCTAGCAGGGAGGAGTTTATTCCCACTGCAACAGCTCATTAACTGCAGCTGAGCAGTGGGTTGGAGACGATCCAAAAAACCCTGGCCTGGATCCATGTCTCCCCAGAAAACCACTAAACTGTGGAGTGGAGCATTGGCCCACCCTTCTCTCCAAATGCTCCACCCCAGGGGCCCATAACTAAACAGTGTTTTGTGTTGCCTACAACACATCCTACACATACTCCCCCTGGGGTTAAATGTTGTAGGCCTATCTGCCTTCACTTTATCACAATATATATATCTGCAGTAGCCCTTGGGTTGGTCCAGCATAGCTTATGAACAGATATTGCAGGTAGAGAGTGAGATAGTACATGTAAGAAAATAGTAATGTTTTTGAAAATTTCAAAATGGCTGCCAAGCCACATGAATGACTGACCAACAGAGGAAGCCAAGCATAAGACCATGGATGTAGCATATTAGATATAGAGAACTACATTATTAAAGATTTTCAATTCCTACAAATATTTGTCATAATATCTGGTCGTATAAATTAATATGGTCGCCATAGCACAAATCAGATGGGCTTTATATTTTATATTTCAAAATATAGCTATTTATCAGCACACTGATTTAAAAAAATATTTAGTTCAGTATTTTTAATTTTAAAGTTATTTATAAAAAAAAAAAAACACACAGTTATGTTTTTAAAGATTTCAAAGTGGCTGTGTTTTTACTTCTCCTGGGCAAACATGGAAAAAGCTAAATATATGGAATTTAGGGAGCTAATATCGTATTCTGTGAAGATAAATCTGAATTCAATAATCAGAGAATCGAATAAGAAAATGGGGGGGAAAAAACAGCCCCACTTACCCCTACAGGATGTCAGACACAGGAACTCCAAATTCTAATAAAGATATGACAAAATAAATAAATGCCAAAAACAAGCTCTCCAAATCTACAAAGTAATGTTTAATCCAATCAGTGCAAAAGATAGACAAACAGGGGGAAAAAGGTCAAAATAAAACACTTTACGCGTTTCGGACCTATTGGTCCTTAAACATAGGCTTAGGTCCAAGTTGCCTAAGGTGTTTTATTTTGACTTTCTTCCCCAGTTTGTCTATCTTTTACACTGATTGGATTAAACTTTACTTTGTGGATTTGAAGCGCTTGTTTTTTGCCTTTTTTTTTTTTTCTTTTGTTAAATCTGAAAATAGGTTGACAAATGCATTTTCACACCTGGTGCACATGTATTTTCCCAGAACATTTTTATAGTTTTTCCAAAATATGAACAAAAATCAAAATGGCCGTCACATCACATAACATATGTACTCCAAATTTCATATAAATAAGATTAAAATAGACCTTTACAATTTGACAAAGTTTTATGAATTTTACATTGTATCAACTTAATTGTGGTAGAAGACCTAACCATTAATATGTGAGACAAATGTTACGTTATTTTGACAAATGGCTCTCAAGAAGAATGATTTTGCACAATCCAGTGTGGTTGCTGAAACATTTGAGCAAACTACTTTTCTTGAACAAACCTGAACTTGAGTCACAGTATAATAGTCTAACACAGCAATGTGTACATCTGTAGCATAAATCGTTAACGAGAAGAGGATGTTTGAATATTGTGCAAACCAAAGATGGCTGCCATACCTATGACCTTTTTGTTAGAAAGGCTATA
The DNA here is from genome assembly GCA_933207985.1 of Pelobates cultripes. Classification (NCBI taxonomy): domain Eukaryota; kingdom Metazoa; phylum Chordata; class Amphibia; order Anura; family Pelobatidae; genus Pelobates; species Pelobates cultripes. Next base: position 369,549,285 of record OW240912.1, read on the forward strand.
ACACATCAAAGGTCTATACAATAAGGCCACATTTCAAGAATTTTTGTCTAGGAGTTTGGTTTATTATAGCATTGGAAAATAATGGGGGAATATTATTAACTATAATAAAAACAATAATATTAACACACTACAGCTCCTAGACACACACATAATGAAACTCCTATACGCATATGCACAAACATGGGAGCCACTAGATACACACAAACATACACACTGTAGGCTATACCAACACACACAATGATCTAAATTGACACATACATACACAGTCTACAGCACCAAGACACACACAAGTTCAATAGAATTTATATATGTGCAGACCTACACGCACCCTTTACGCACACATTACACTACAATAACCCCCTCTACACACACGCAACTCCACAACTGGGCACATGGGATACTTTGAAGGGGCACCACACTAATATACTCATTCTGTGGATCATGCTTGCATTGGTGATGACACAACATAACCCTCCTGTAGGGCTGCTCTGTTTTAAATGCAGGCTCTAAATTTGTGCCCCAGTCTGACCCTGGATTTCATCTTCTACTCAAGCAAGAAGGTGTCTATTTAAAATAGAAAATTAGAAGCCAAAACAAAAAAGTCAAGGCACCTTAAATAAAAGAGAGCACTCTTGCATACCACAGAAGTGTTATATCCCTTGCATCAATACAGCAGTTTCAGCCAATCATATGGTTTCTTCTATTGCCTATATTAGTCATAAGCAATGAAAATAGCAGTAGTATGGTCAAAGTAAATAGGCTCATCTGTAGAATTGACCCATGACAGCTGTTCTAGTCTCAGGACTCTCCCAGTCTGAAATCATTTATTCATGTTGCTCAACCTGACTATGCCCAAAGTGAGCAGAGTAAGTCTTTCATAATAGTTTATAACTGATTCACCTTTAGTAAGTAGCTGACATTTTTGTTTAAGCTTAAAAGAAATGTGTGTGTATGTGTATATATATAGTCTGGCTGACGGTGATAAGAGTTACAGTGAAGTGCATCTTTAAGGCAGGCATCCCTGACCCTCTGCCATATAACCCTTACCTAAAACCTTCCCTAACTCTACACCCCAGTTACACTATCAGGACTAGGCGACCTTCGGCACTCCAGATGTTGCGGACTACTTCTCCCCTGATGCTTTGCCAGCATTGTGGTTTTAAGAGCATTATGGGAGATGTAGTCCATAACATCTGGAGTGCCGACCTAGGTTTCCTAAATCAACTGCAATGTCTGTTTTTGTTTTGTTTTTATTCTCCAGGAGTTAGTGTCAGATATATGATGAACCTCACACAGCAAAGATGGAGTATGTGTCCTTAAACTCATAAAACTCCATTAAGCAGCAAGGCCAGAAATTTATAGAATGCAGTTGTTCAGAAAAACTGCTGAGGGATGCACTTTATTAGCCAAATATCCTGATTAATTAAGTAGATAACTGCTTTAATAGGCAACACAGGGTTAAACTTTAATAGCAAGTCTTTTACCGCAATTTAGTATAAGAAGATTAATGAGACGTCATAAATAACCCAACACTGAAAAAAAAACACAAAAATTACCACATTTTTAATTTTATCTCTGAAGTTAATAACTGAGTTTTCAATGCCAACATCTGCCTAGCATATGAGTAATGAAGTTACCTATCCCTAAGTTTGTAAACTACATGTCTGACACCTAGTGGACAACGGTGGTAAAGACAGATACATATTTCACTTCCAAATAGCCATGCATTTAATCACTTAAGTATTATGACGTAAAAGCCATAGCCAAATGTATTGCGATTACTACATTAAGCAAAATGCATGTTTATACTCAGATCCCTCTTTTTCCAGTTATTACTTCGTCTTTAAGTAAAATATGTACATACCATGTTAAGCTTACCTTGATACAGAGTTAATCTTTCCGTAAATTTGTAGCTTATTATTGTCAATTTATTCCAAACACTCGGGTTTTGAACCCAGGCAAGCCATTAAATTATTGTTGATTGTGGGAAAATATTTGTATGGTTCTTTTGGCTGTCTTCCAGGATTGTTGGGTAATTTCAAGAATGAATCCATCTCTTTTTCCTTAATGGTTACAAACTATTGCACTTAAAAAATCACGAGGGTCCATAAATAAAAGTAAAAATAAATACAAAAAACTTAAAATATATACTTTAAAATGTCACTGTAGGCAACAACATATGTTTGGTGCAGTGTGTAATTTTTGTCGCTTGCAAAAATCAAGCCAATGATCATTTGTGAATGTGTGTCCTACTAGATGCATTCAGCTTTGAGTTTTGTTAAAATCGGTGTATAGGATTCAGGTGCAAAATTACCTATTTGAATGCATCCAGGCAATTGCCACATGGAATTAAAGTATTATGCAGTGAAAGCCACAAACAAATGCATTATTATTATTATTATTATTATTACTACGTTAAGGCAAAATGCATGTCTATGCTATATAAAAGAAGATTTTTCTTTTCCCAGTCATTCCTCCAGCTTTAAGTAAAATATGTACATACCATGTTAAGCTTACCTTGATACAGAGTTAATCTTTCCATAAATTTGTAGCTTATTATTGTCAATTTATTCCAAACACTCGGGTTTTGAACCCAGGCAAGTCATTAAATTATTGTACATTGTGGGAGAATATAAGTATGGATCTTTTGGATGTCTTCCAGAGTTTTGGGGTAATTTAAAGAACTAATCCATCTCTTTTTCTTTAATGTTTACAGACTGTTTGCACTTAAAAAAAGAAAACATGATAACCTAAGGTAGATTTAGCCTGTGATGGTTATACAAATAATGTAACTCTAGGCAACAACAAATGTTTGGTGCAGTGTGTAGTTTTGGATGTGAAAGCACTTGTTTGAATCTGAGACACCGGATTCATCTGGGCAATTGCTTAGAATCTGTTTGGACCAAATGTTTTCCAACCAGAAATGGTTTTAGTTAATCTGAAAATTGCCAAATTCTGACATTTTTGATTACTTTTATCAAGTTGGGCAAAATCTATTTTTTAGTGAATAATCCGGAATGAATGCATCTTTGTCAAAATGCAGCTTGGGAACAACTACGTTTTCTTCACTATTACATGATAACACAAGCTGCAATATTTACACAACATGATTTCCTGGTCTGGTCCTGATGAAGTTGCACAATCTGGAAACTTGCAGCAAATATAGGATCATCAAATGAGAGCATATTGTTTTATTGTTTTTAAGTTATCTTTTATGCAAAAAAGCATTCTGGAGAAAATAGTCGTTTGTAAAATTTCAATGAAAATAGTAGTTTTCAAAATTTCAATGAGTGTAACATTTCCTGTTTCAGGTAGAATTTTCATTGGCTTCCCTTATAACATTGAACCGTGACAAAAAATTAAATTATTATTTCAACGCTTACCCAGCTATGTAAGATGGGTCTGAACAAATATTTAGCTACCTAATATAGATATACCAGTTACCATCTATCACTCAATAGGTCCTAGTTTGAGCTAGCTTAGATATGTTTAGGGAAATGTGGACTCACCAAGCAAGTCTTCTCCAGGGGGTTGAGATACATATTGTAGCACCAGGAATTAGCAAAGCTGAAAATTATGTTTTGGTTTTTTTTTATAATTCCATATGTGACTTTGTTCTGGATCAATATATTTCACACAGAGCAGTGGCGGACAAGACAGGAAGTCATTATAACCATATTTGGGGACTATTTGTGAAGTTTAGAAGAACAAATCTAAAGTTTCACATCAGGAGTTCCAGCATACCTTACAATTACACCAAAAGGACCATGCCATTGTAATATACACTGATCAACATTAAAACCACCAGAGTAATATCGTTTAGGTCCCCCTTATGCTGCCGGAACAGCTCTGATGCGTCAAGGCATGGAAGCCACAAGATCTCAGAACAATTCATGTGGTATCAACGTAACACCTTGAACTCTTTGTCATGTTCCTGAAACAATTCTTGAACAATTTTTTTTGCAGTGTGGCAGGGTACATTATCCTACTGAAAGAGGCCACTGCCAGAAGTGAACTTCATTGCCATGAAGGGTTGTACATGGTCTACAACAGTCTCTAATGTAGGTGGTTTATGTTAAATTAACATCACATGAATGCCAGGACCAAAGGTTTCCCAGAGCATAGCACTGCCTCCACTGCCCTGCCTTTTTCCCATAGTGTATCCTGCTGCCATCTCTTCCCCGGTTAAACTGCGCACATGCACCTGGTCATCCACCTGATCTAAAAGAAAACATTATTCATCAGACCAGGCAAAGCTTCTTCCATTGTTCCATGGCCGAGTTCTGACGCTCAATCCCTCAGTGAAGGCACTCTCATCAGTGGAAAGGGGTCATTACGGGCACTTTGACCGCTCTGCTGCTACACAGCCCCAATTGCGGCAAAACTGCAATGCACTGTGTGTTCTGATACCATTCTATCATGGCCAGCATGACGTTTTTCAGCAATTTGAGCTATAGTAGCTATTCTGTGTGATCAGATCCAGGGCCGGTGCAAGTATTTTTGCCGCCCTAGGCAACCAAAAATTTGCCCCGTCCCCATATGCTCTGCCCACCATGTGACATCACAATGCCCCACCCATATGATCTGCCATAAGGGCCAACGCCAGTTCTGCACACAGTGTCTTTTCTCTGAAAAGGCAGTGTGTTTACATTAAAAAGCCTGCAGGGACAGGCTATAGACACCAGAGCCACTACATTAAGCTGTAGCTGTTCTGGTGACTGTAGTGTCCCTTTAAAGTGAGGTAAATTAGAAATTAGTGCCACTAATAATATACTGGATTGCCTGCTTACCACCAGATGAAGAAAAGAGGATGATGATGGGCTCAGGCTGCAGTCAGGCTCCACTGCTCTGGTGTTACAACAGGCTCTCTGGAGGCAGTGCTCACAAAAATCAATGAACAGGAAGCAGCTCCATGTTTTGGGGCACTTTACATAGATCCCGACCTGACCGTTGTATGCCTACAAGGCCCACCCATGAGTTCTTTCACTAGGAGTGGAGTGTATGTGTGTAGGGTATGTAATGTGTGTGTGTTCTTTTGGAATGTCGTGTATAGGGATACCAGTTTGTGTAAGGGATGTAGTGTGTTTGTATAGGGGATGTAGTGGGTGTTTGTGTGTAAGGAAGACATTGTGTGTGTGCGCGCGTGTGTGTGTGTAAGGGATGCATTGTGTGAATCTGTGTTTGTATGTATAAGGGATGCAAGGTGTGTTTCTGTGTATGTAATGCAGTGTGTGTGTCTGAAAGGGGTGCATTGAGTGTGTGTAACAGATGCATTAAGAGAAGCTGTGTCTGTGTGTGGGTGTGTGTGTGTGTGTGTGTGTGATGCGTTGTGTGTGTGTGTAATGGATGCATTTTGTGTTTCTGTGTGTGTAAGAGAAGCATGGTGTGTTTCAGTGTGAGCAGTGGCGGCTCTAGACTTTGTGAGACCTTAGGCGAAACTCAAACATGAGGCCCCCACTAACACCTAAAGTTAAAAATAGGGGTTGCATTGTGTGTATAAGGTGCTGTTGTTGTATTTAAGGACAAGCTTGCAGCGCTGGATACAGAGAGCTAGTCTCTGTATTCATCGTTCAGAGGCTTGCAGTGTTACGGCTCCCTGTGCCGCCTCATTATGATCTCTCTGACTGTAGTTATGGCATAACATGCAAACTAACTTAATTTGCAATAAACAAATTTAATTAGCAATTATGCCAATCGTTTATACATGACTGAGGGGTATGGTTACATAGCCTTGCAGTCGTATATACATAAGTGGCGATGTATATATGACTGTATCTGACATTGTCTATGTAACGGGCCGTTTTACACATAAGAGGTTAAAAACCGTTTAGGCGATATTGCCCTTTTTTAGATGCACAGACAGCTACTGCAAGCACTAATCTCCTGAACTGCAAACCCACAAATTCACCAACTCCCGAACTGCAACCAAGGGAATACTCGAAACTCGCGAACTGCATACCAAGTAGCACTCCCAACTCCCGAACTGGGGACACATGAATAGCTGTTAGCAGATGAACAGGAAAAGCACCCAAGCAGCTTACATTCCTGGCAATCAGTCTCTAACAGCATACAGTAACCCCCCCCCCAAAGACGAGACGACACTTCGTTTTGAGGGTCAAGCAGAATCTCATTTACTGGGGCTACCTGCCTGGCTTTTATGCAGGTCTCCCACCTGGTGGACACTCCCCTAGGGGACCAGATGGGAAACTGGAAAACATATTGGACATTGACCAATCACAGACATACACCTTTAAACACTCCCAATCCCTCCTCTCTGTCCTGGAGGTAATTGGGAAGTAATCCAATTATCTCCAAGGACAGAGGCAAAACTCCATTAGCCACATGGCAGACAAAGGACAATAAAAGACATAAAATTACATACTGTTACATTTATCACATAGAACATACACATACACAAATACGCTTTTCTGCAGGGAAAATAAAAGGTTTTAACTGCCTGGCCATAGTCTAAAGGGAGCAGGCGAGCAACCAGGCTCCTCCAGTGGACAGTGGCGAGGCTGGTTTCGCCACAGTCTACCTATGTGTGATAGGGTTTGGGGTGAGTGTTGCACAGTTGAAGTACAGGATTGTAAGGGTTTATGTAATAGGGTGAGTGTGGCAGGGTGAAGGGGGTGAGTGGGACAGACTGATAGAGGATGAGTGACAGGGTCGGGGGTGAGTGTGACAGTGCAAGAGAAGGTGAGTCTGACAGGGTTGATGGGGGGGTTAATGCAATAGGGTAGGTGTGGCAACGCAAGGAGTTTGGTATGGTTGCAGTGGGTGAGAGTGACAGGATTAAGAGGGGTTAAGTAAGTTTGGCTGGGTGTAGGGGGTGACAGTGTGAGGTCTGAAAGTGTTTGTGAATGGTGATAGTGTATGTGAAGGGGGTGTCAGTGTGTGTAGTAATGATAGGGTATGGGTGGGAAATGACAAGGTGTGCTGAGGAAGGCTGTGACAGCGCGTGTGTGTAGGAAGGCTGTGATTGAATGGGTGTGGGGTGACAGGGTAGGGGGGCTGTGACAGGGCACGGGGTGGTAGGACGGCAGTGACAGGGTACGGGTGGTAGGGGACAGAGGGTGGTAGGGTGGCTGTGACAGGGGGTTGGTAGGAGGGCAGTGACAGGGTACGGGGTGGTAGGGAGCAGAAGGTGGTAGGGTGACTGTGACAGGGCAGGGGATGTAGGGGGCAGAGGGTGGCAGGAGTACAGTGACAGGGTAGTGGGGTGGTAGGAGGGCAGAGGGTAGCTGGGGCAGAGGGTGGTAGGAGGACAGTGACAGGGTAGTGGGGTGGAAGGAGGGCAGAGAGTGGCTGAGGCAGAGGGTGGTAGGGTGGCTGGGGCAAGGGGTGGTAGGAGGACAGAGGGTGGCTTGGGCAGGGGGTGGTAGGAGGGCAGTGACAGGGTACAGGGTAGTAGGGAGCAGAGGGTGGTATGGTGGATGTGACAGTTCAGGGGATGGTAGGGGCATAGGATGGTAGGAGGGCAGAGGGTGGCTGGGGCAGAGGGTGGTAGGGTGGCTGGGGCAGGGGGTGGTAAGAGGGCAGAGGGTGGCTGGGCCAGGGGTGGTAGGAGGGGCAGAGGGTGGCTAGGGTGGTAGGGGGGCTACAGGGCAGGGGTGGTAGGGTGGCTGGGGCAGGGGTAGGTAGAGGGCAGAGGTGGTTGGGGCCAGGGGTGTAGGAGGCAGAGGGTGGCTAGGGTGGTGGGGGCTATGACAGGCAGGGGTGGTGGAGGGCAGGAGGGTGGTAGGGGGGCTGCGACAGGGCAGGCAGTAGGAGACAGTGACAGGGTAGCAGGAGTGGGCAGAGGGTGGCTGGGGCAGAGGGCGGCTGGGGCAGTGGTGAGGTAGCTGGGGCAGCGGTGGTGGGGTGGCTGGGCAGAGGATGGCTGGGGTGGTGGTAGTGGTTGGGGCAGCAGTGGTGGCGGCTGGGGCAGTGGTGGGTAGGGTGGCTAGCAGAAGGTGGTTGGGGCAGTGGGTGACTGGGGCAGTGGTGGTAGGGTGGCTGGGCAGAGGGGTGGTTGGGGCAATGGTGGCAGGGGCGGCTGGGGCAGAGTGGCCGCTGTGGGCAGTGGCGGTAGAGGGCGGCCGGGACAGGGCCAAAGGCGGGTGGCCAAAGGTGGTGGTGGGGTGGCTGGGGCAGAGGGTGGCTGGGGCAGTGGTGGTAGGGTGGCTGCAGTGGGTGGCTGGGGTGGCTGGGGCAGAGGGTGGCTGGGGCAGTGGTGGTAGGGTGGCTGGGGCAGCGGGTGGCTAGGGCAGTGGTGGTGGGGTGGCTGGGGCAGTGGTGGTGTGGTGGCTGGGGAAGAGGGTGGTATGAGGGCTGGGTGGGGAGCGGAGGCATAAAAACCTTAGGATTAACGTATTCCCTGGTGGTCCAGTGGGCGGCCAGGCTGTATCCCTGGTAGTCCGGTGGGCTCCCTTTACGGTCTGCAGCTTCGCCGGGTGCAGAGCTGCAGACCACGTGGTAAGTTTAGTCTCGCGATCTCAGCCAGTCAGAGCGTTGCCGTGCCATGATTGGGTGAGATCGAGAGACCCACTCAGTCTGCAGCTCTGCGCTCGGCGGAGCTGTAGACAGGCTGACTCTCTCCCGGGCAGGCATAGGGGGGCCTCGCACCCGGCGGCATAAAGGGCAAGCCGCCGGGCACCCTCCTGTGTTGGGTCCTCGATCTGTCACACTGCCCTAAGGCGATTTAGGTGGCTGCGAGTCCCCCATCAGCGCGAGGCCTTAGGCCGCCTAAATAGCCTAATTAGAGAGCCGCCTCTGTGTGTGAGTGTAGGATGCATTGTATGTCTCCACAAGAAATAAAATGTGCAAGCTTTGTACAGGTATGGAACCCAATGACTGCACTCACTATGATGAGAAGGACAGCACTTGTGTGTTAGAGGTGCAATATTTAAATGGAAGCTGTGCGCTTCCCTCCTGCCGGGTCACTCGACTCTTGTGCCCCACTGCCTAAGTCACCTATAGGACGCAACAACACTGATCAGATTAGACTCGCTAACATTTGCTCCTCATGTCAATCAATGAGCCTTGGGCACCCGTGACCCTGACACTGGTTCATGGGTTGTCCTTCTGTGCACCAGTTTTGGTGGGTACTAACCACTGTATACAGGGAACACATCACATGATTTGCCATTTTGGAGATGCTCTTACCCAGTTGTCTAGCCATTGCTGTTGGCGCCACGGCCCTTGTCAAAGGCACTCAGATTTCTTCTCTTGCCCTAAAACTCATGAATATATCCCACCCCTTGACAGGTGTCGTTGTAATGATAAAAACAATGTTATTCTGTTCACATGTCAGTGGTTTTAATGTTGTGGCTGATCAGTGTATAAGCAGATGCAGCATTTGGAGCCAAACAGACCACACAGTTAGTCTGCTGAGATCATTAGAATTCCCAGTGTTGCTTACACAGTTGTTCTAAATAGTACTTCATGTAACAGTTTATTTAACAGAGTAACTTTTGTACTGTGTTGTAGACATGTGCATTCGGTTTTGTCTGAATTGCGATTCTTCTAAATTGTAGTTCATCCGTGATTTGTCTAAATACAGCAATTTTGTTTAAATGTCTGAATTGCGATTTTTCTAAAGAGTAGTCAATTCGCAATTTGTTCAAAAACGCCATATGGATAAATCATGAAACAAACAAAATGGGAAATGAATAAACCATTTCATTTCATGATTCAGAGTTCTTGGTGCCAGAAAAAAGAAGGAGGGAATTGAGGGGGGCAAATAATCAGCATAGTTTACCATGATAGACAAGAAGTCTGGCCAACGATGTGGGCTGGATCTCCTGTTCAATCAAGAGGTGGAAGACAAAGATAATTGATGGGAAAAAAAGAAGATGGATGCTTAGGGGACAGCTACCAAATATTGATTTTATTTACAGATGATGTTAGGGGAATAAAATGAGAAGCAGTAAAAAAATAGTTTTCGAAGCTGGGCCCTTCTTGGAGATTAATATTTCAGTGATTATTAAGGAGCACCAGTAGCCTGAGCAGTCTCTCATATATATATATATATATATATATATATATATATATATATATATATATATATATATATATATATATATATATATATATATATATATATCTATATATCATTGTTTTTATTTACAGCATCACATTGTATTTTTGGGTTGTTTTTTGTTTGCATAATCATTGAATGAGATTATCCTGTACGTCTACTGGATGGAACAACTTGATGTTGTAAGTGGATTTGAAGTACTTTAATTGTTTTGGGTTTTTTCTCGCACTATATAGGGAGATTTGCAGATTTAACCTGACATGCCTGCTACTTACAGGAGCAGAACAACCCCAAAACAGCAGAGTGGAGAATCTATGTTATGAGCAGAGGAGGCTTTTGTTAATTTGGTGGGACAAAGTGGAGCATCAGGAAGCCAAAAGGAGGGTAGCACCTCTGATATTGTCAGAGCTTATTTCTGCAAACATCCTTCGCCTCCTTCTACTGACCCACTGAGCTATTCAGATAACAAGAAGAGTGTATGGTCTGCTCTACGTCTGGTTGTCCAGCAGCTATTTTTATGTCCACCGACCAGTGTCCTAAGTAATTGAGTGTTTTATGTTGCAGGGAACATTCTGAATCGACGGTACTTACAAATGTCCCCAGAACTAATGGAGCAAATAGACTTAAGTTCAATCTCTCCAAGATGGGTTACCCTGCTCCTCAGTTTAATACTTTCAGTGTCATCATCTGCTAGCTGTGTTACAATTGCCCACTCACCTCTCCCTTCAAAGGTGTTTCAAAATGTATAAAAGTATTAATCAAGTACTGCTACTGCTGTTCTAATAATTTTAAAATGCCTTTCATTGTAGGTAATTGTAGTGGTTTACCCTGGCTGGCTGTGTCTTGTGATGTAACTATGCCTGCTACATACGCAGATGCACTTGGTATAATATTATAGGTCACTGCTTTTTCCACACTTAATGATGGTCACTCACACTAGAGACTTGATGTATGGGAAAACGTTGTTCTTCTTAGGGTAGAACTTGTGAGTGGGTGACCAATTACCCATTCGCCTTTTCATTGAATTTTCTTAAAAATCCCCTTTTTCGAATTAAAATTGATTCTACTACTGCTCCATTGTTTTCATTAATACAAGATTGCAAAAGGAAAAACCATAATTACAAAAAAATTATATAATGATGACAATTCACAATTGGCATTACAAAAATCTCTGATATTGTGTAGACATTAGGCTAGGAAATCTTGCATCCAGTTTATTCTTGCCGTACTCTAACAGGTATACTTTTGCGCCATTTTGAGTTTTACACATTGGTTTTCCTGAAACAAAAAAATTAACAAAATTCTCCCAAACTGATACACCACATGGACAAATTTGGGTTCATCCAAGCCAATTTTGTTCTGGAATAAGCAATTTTGAATATTTGATTTTATTATGTCTAGGTTGCATGCTACCGTAATCATAACATAGATTAAACTTTGTAGATCTTGTTACTCAACACAAAAGTGGATGTTTAGTGCCCTCAACTCATTAGTGCATGTCAGGAGTCAATATGAGTAAGGACAATGGACAGTTGTCCCCAAAGCATGCTTAGTGCCTTCCTGCCACCCTCTGTGATATTTCTTTTTCTTTTACCCCTGCAGAACATTTACAAAATGTTCAGATATTTATTGCACTCATTTTATACATGTAATTTTTTGATTCTGACATAATCTGACCCCCAGGGCCATGTGTTTTTGCTAGGGTCCAATCACACGGGACTTAAGATCAAATCTATTTGTTGAGTAATAAAACCCCACCCCTGCAAACTCCACCTCTTGACACTCCTATTGAAAACCCCACAGTTACATACAGACACACACTTCCGCTCCCTACCGACTCCTATCTAAGGAGAGTGGGCATGGAAAGCAGTGAAAAAATATTTATTTTTTATTTTTTTTAAAGTGACAGAGCTACCTTAAGAATTATGAAATATCTTGTCAGAAGATTGGAAAAAAAAATGTAGTCTAGTTATTTTCCTACTTGGTTATTTCTTAAGTGAGAATTCAAAGTGAATTTCTTATTTAGTGCCAGGGTAACTGAACTGATAGCATAGCTGACTTTAAATTTGAAATTCACTTTGAATTTAACTTGAATTCTCACTTTAGTGGATAGCCGTCAGTCTCTACCCCTGTATTTGCAGTTTTTGCCCAGTGAAGAACTTCTACTTTTGCTTAATAAAGCTTTTTATAGTCTACACGTGGGACGGTGGAGTGTTATGATACTCTCATAACAGCTGTTAACAAGATGAGCATGATACGTTCACAAGACATCTGCTTGCATGAGAAGATATGATCTGCACCTGCAACGCAAAACTTCAATGTGCAACAATTTCACATTCTTGAACATTGTACATGAAGGAATGTTTTAGATCTCTATTTGTAGAACTCATGTGGTACCCAGAAAACTAATAGCTTGCCTGATTTTATAGGCTCTAATACTTTCAAGTCTGTTATGTTCTAGGAATTGTAAAAAAAAAAACATATTCTACACGTATAAAATATCGGTATCACTGAATTAAAATTTTTTTTTTATTGACTAATTTATTAGGTTAGTTAAATCACTAAATTATTTCTTTTTAACACAGTTAATCATTTCAGATCCAGATGAGAAAGCAAAATGCTTACTTGTCTTCTGCTAAAAGGATTAAATTTGCAATTTATTGATATCATTAGATGTAACTTGCATAACATTTATTTTTCTCTTTGTTTGTGTTCTTTAAATTTAGCTTTTATCTTTTCTCCATGATCATTATTATTTTGGATAATTCCACAATCACTACTACGCCCACTGAAATATCTGAAGGCATTTATTTTATGAGACAAACCTCTTTTATATATCTGTTTGTTTGTTTGTTTAATAACATTTCATATAAAGTTAACGGACCTGTAGATAGATTCACCTAGAGGCAGAGACTAGATTAATACCATTATTCAATGTAGCAAAAAATGTTCCTCAATTTCAATTTAATTTTCCCTTCTAAGAGTTAGAACAGACCTCTGACTCTCCCACCAGACTAAAGGGGATTGATAAGCCTGCCATGAGGTGAATGGATCTATAGCCAAGGTTTTAAAATAATTGCACATACCCTAGGGCAGGGATAGGCAACCTTCGGCACTGCAGATGTTTTGGACTACATCTCCCATGATGCTTTGCCAACATTATGGCTGTAAGAGTATTGTGGAATATGTAGTCCACAACATCTGGAGTGCCAAAGGTTGCTTACCCCTGCCCTATATGTATAACCCCACAGTCTAGGCCATGGGTAAGCTACCTTCGGCACTCCAGATGTTTTGAACTACATTTACCCTGATGCTTTACCAGCATTATGACTGTAAAAAAATTATGGGCAATGTAGTTTACAACACCTAGGGTGGCAAAGGTCACCTATACCTGGTCTAGGCGTATGTGTTAGGGGTGCCTTGAATTTCCATGGTCAGTTGAAGATCAAAAGATCTCCCTTCTAGACTAGCACTCTAGTAGGGAAGGTTGTGGTCTGCACCTCTGGTGGATGCAGATCACTGTCACCTCCCTTGTCATATGATCATTCTCAATGAGTCAAAGCGATGCCACTGGATTACTATGGCAACACTCTGACTTATTCAAAGACTGACAGATCAGAGTCAGAGCAAAAAGGAACATTCCATTCACCATAACCAAGAGTGACCTGACAATTGTAAGGATTCAAATAATTTTTGAATGGTTTGTAGACTGGAGAAACGGAAGTTGCTCAGTGGGAACTTCTGTTAGCTCTCCTGAGATGAACCCTCCAATGCAGTGCTTAGCTTATTAGCTGAGAGTGATCAGCTGATGCTCTTTTATTTTCATTACATCTGTTAAAGCAGATTTGTCACCTTACTGGAAATTATGCATTGAATGAAGCATTGCAAATCATCTATAACTCTTGTTTTTTTTAAAATATGTTAAAGTTACGTTATTTTTTTTTATTATTTATTTTCTTAAAATTTTGCAATAACAAAATAACATATAGAATCGAGTAGTACAAAAAATTTAAAATATTGTACAATACCGGTATGCACAGAGAATGAATTAACGTATTCTGCAATACAGCTATCTTAATGCGGTAACCATGGCAGAACAGTGTATAAACAATACTTTAAGCCTTTAAGGTGGGTACTTCAATGTAATACACAATCGAAAACGTCTTGCAGGAACATATTACACTGTACTTTCTAACGCATGACGTTACCATGCGCACTTGGTATGGCTGGAAACTGCTAGGGTCCCCGTATGGTCGTTTGGTGGGTCTCACTCAGATCGGGGTCATATCCGCTGTCGGTCATCAAAAGGACCCTCTCCTGAGTGAGACAGAAGACACTGGAGCCTGTGTATCTGAAAGGTGTACCACCAATTCGCTTGGACATTCAAATATAACAATATATCAATAACCGTGGAACGGAACTGTTTTTGTTTTTTAAGGAATGTTGCTTTTTTTTTTTTAAATGTGTATTAAAGATTTAGCATGTGACATCACAATCCAGTTAAGCCCAGGCACAGACTGGGCACAAGATGCAAATCAGGATGAGAACAGAAACATTGTTTAATTTTCTCCTGGGCAACATGTATAACATTGATAGAACCAAAATAGAGGTGTCCAGCTCAGGGATAGATATCTGGATTTCTACATTTACATGGCTATTTATTAAAGTGAAAATTCTATATGAATTCAATGTGAATTTTAAAATTAAGGTCAAAGTTTTTCTAAGTCAACAATGCTTGCAGTTCAGCTAGTCTGGACTTAAATTTGAAATTCACTTAGAATTCACTTCTACTTCTCACTTTAGCAATCAACCCTGTTAATTTTATGTTGCATACCCTACAAAAACACACTTGCTAAATATAGGGGATAAGTAAACATAATATAATAATATTGAAAATCTTTTGAAATGACTGTTCTCCTTTAAATCTCTTTACTTATTCTGACAAGTGCAAAGTACATTCTCTCTATTGCTAACTATGTAATCTCTGCATTGCAATTAACTTGGTTTTTCAATTTGATTCAAGTACACAGCACAAAAATAAATATCAAAGTAAAATGTAACCATCAAAACTGGATATTACAATGAGATTTTTTTTTTACTGGTCAAGCCATGAATTTTGTATGGTACAAAATTACATTTTGAAAACTACTTAACTACAAAAAAAAAAAAAAAGGAATGTTAGCTCAGCATCCTATAAAGAATGGTTTGCATTTTGTCCGCTTTTATTAAACATGACGATTTTTTCCTAGACCTAAAACATTTAAATATTTAATACAATCAGACTGATACTTGTTTCGACAACATACAAAATGAACAATTACACAGAACGAGGAGATTGTGTGTTTCTTGGTAAAAAAAAAATGATATAATGGAATGATATGTATATTAAAATTAAAGCTAAAACAAGTAAAGAAATATCAATTATTCTACACATATTTTAACAATGCAGGCAGACCATATTATTCTAAAACTATTAGTAAATATGTTACTTGAAATGTTCACTTTAGTTAAATTTTTAATGAGTTGTCTACACCTTTAGAATTGTTTTCGAGAGACTCTATAATACTTTGCAGGACTTCTTCCAAAACAGAGATAGCCAACTGGTCTCTCACATGCACATTGATACACTATGGGGCCAACACCTTTAAATCAAGTATAATCTTATCCTATAAATTTAGACCATGTCCAGTCCATGTGTCCTCCATCCTTCTCTGGCAATGCTTTAGGTATGAGGTGTCAAAATTGAGAAAGCAATTAAATGTGTTATGGTGTTTATTTATCTTATTATATATATTGAGGTGCTAAGTGTTGGACATAATGCCCCAGGATTAAATAAATATAATAAAACAGATCATTGCTCTTCATGAAGTTAGACAAACCAGTAAAACATATTGTATTTTTCATTAACATCTTTTATAGAGTGACTTGAAAATGTTCTTTATGGAAAGCTAGTACATATTCTGTGGAATTTACCCCAGTAAAGGAAATTTTACAGTTACTAAAATTAAATAGATAAAACTGGATCAATCTGGTCTTCGTTGTGCGTTTAATGAACACAGATGCAAATTATTTTGTAGTTCTTATTCTTACCCTTTATAGCAATGATACCATGCGGAACTCCTGAGGGCACATGTGTGCATATAGCACAACGGATAGAATGCATCTCTTAAAGGCACTTTTTCAGTACATACAAAGTATTCATGAATATACCTGGAGCCTTGTGGGTAGATGATGGTCCCATAACCTATAAATATTTTAGAAAGATCTGATTTGGCTAAAATGAAGTGAGTCCTGAGCTATGATTAAACCTTGTATAAATCTGCCACAACTGTCCAAACGTACCCCATTTATGGCAGGTCCTAATCAACACAATGACTACACTTTTGTGATTAGCCCACTTACATCCATCTCTGAAAGGCAAGGTTTAGATAGGACCCTGTATATCATATGATTTATAAAAATTATTTTCGTGCTACCCATTCACATGCAATATAAAATATGACAAACAGGTAATAAATGCTATAAAATTATTTTTTGAGTGACCATTACAATCTACTCTCCGAGCATTCTGTGCCAGAATGGAATTTCCTGTTTCTTGTGCATTAGCAGCTCAGAATAGCTCTGCTAAAACTAAATGAAGAACATTCATTATTGGGACAGGGTCTTGAAGGACCAGGTTGTTATGATGGGATAGACCATCAATGTTCCTTAAACAGTTACAGTCCTGGTTTAAATATACAACATATTGCATGCAGACACACATAAAGCAAACCTTTAATTTACAGAAGTTCAATTTATCATGATAATACATGCAGAAAATATTTTGAATATATTCCAGATCATTTCCAAGAATGAAAACTTGTGCACCGTCCTCTCATATTATAGCGTGACTTGGATACTGTGATAATCATTTACTTTGAAGCCAACTAATGTTGAACAATCTAGGTCTACAAAACAAAAGTGTATAGATCATAGGAGTGCACAGCCTATTGCATTAGGGTGTGCACCCTAAAGCACAAACACACGCCGCGCGTATATGTCTGTATTTTTTATATATATATGCTGTGTGTGTGTGTGTGCTTTTAGTGTGCGGTGTGAGGGTGCTGTGTGTGTAAGGGTGCTGTGTGTGTGTGTGTAACAGTGCTGTGTGTGTACTTTTAGTGTGCGGTGTGATGGTGCTGTGTGTGTAAGGGTGCTGTGTGTGTATGTGTGTGTGTGTGTGTAACGGTGCTGTGTGTGAGGGTGCTGTTAGTGTGATGTGTGTGTGAGGTTGCTGGTAGTGTGCTATGTGGGTGAGGGTGTTTGTGTGTTTGTGAGGGTGCTGTTTGTGTGTGAGGGTGCTGTTTGTGTGCTGTGTGTGAGGGTGATGTGTGTGTGTGAGGGTGTTTGTGTGTGTGTGTGTGTGTGTGTTTGTTAGGGTCCTGTTAGCGTGCTGTGTGTGGGTGCTGTGTGTGTAAGGGTGCTGTTTGTGTGCTGTGTGTGGGTGTTGTGTGTTTGTGAGGGTGCTGTTAGTGTGCTGTTTGTGAGTGTGCTGTTAGTGTGCTGTGTGTGAGGGTGCTGTGTGTGTGGGTGCTGTTTGTGTGCTGTATGTGTGTAGGTGCTGTGTGTGTGTGGTTTGTGTGCTGTGTGTGTAGGTGCTGTGTGTGTGTGGGTGCTGTTTGTGTGTGTGTGGGTGATGTTTGTGTGCTGTATGTGTGTGGGTGCTGTGTTTGTGAGGGTGCTGTGTATGCTGTATATGTGTGGGTGCTGTTTGTGTGCTGTGTGTGTGTGTGTGCTGTATGTTTGGGTGATTGTGGGGGTGGAGGTGGGGGTGTTAATATCCCCCTTCCGTCTTACCTTATGTAGGGACGGGGGGTCTTTGTTGCTGCTGCCATCCCTGGTGGGCTAGAGTTCACTCTCGCAAGATCTGAGCATTGCTGTGGTGATGTGTGTAGGTGCTGTGTGTGTGTGGGTGCTGTTTGTGTGCTGTGTGTGTGTGGGTGTTGTTTGTGTGCTGTGTGTGTGTGTGGGTGCTGTTTGTGTGCTGTATGTGGGTGCTGTGTGTGTGAGGGTGCTGTATGTATGTAGGTGCTGTGTGTGTAAGGGTGCTTATGTGTGTAGGTGCTGTGTGTGGGGGGGTGCTGTTTGTATGCTGTATATGTGTGGGTGCTGTTTGTGTGCTGTGTGTGTGTGTGTGCTGTATGTTTGGGTGATTGTGGGGGTGGAGGTGGGGGTGTTAATATCCCCCTTCCGTCTTACCTTATGTAGGGACGGGGGATCTTTGTTGCTGCTGCCATCCCTGGTGGGCTAGAGTTCAC
Organism: Pelobates cultripes; assembly: GCA_933207985.1. Classification (NCBI taxonomy): domain Eukaryota; kingdom Metazoa; phylum Chordata; class Amphibia; order Anura; family Pelobatidae; genus Pelobates; species Pelobates cultripes. The sequence continues at coordinate 369,567,603 of OW240912.1, forward strand.
TCTCGCAAGATCTGAGCATTGCTGTGGCGATGTGTGTAGGTGCTGTGTGTGTGTGGGTGCTGTTTGTGTGCTGTGTGTGTGTGGGTGTTGTTTGTGTGCTGTGTGTGTGTGGGTGCTGTTTGTGTGCTGTATGTGGGTGCTGTGTGTGTGAGGGTGCTGTATGTATGTAGGTGCTGTGTGTGTAAGGGTGCTTATGTGTGTAGGTGCTGTGTGTGGGGGGGTGCTGTTTGTGTGCTGTATGTGTGTGGGTGCTGTGTGTGAGGGTGCTGTGTGTGTGTGTGCTGTATGTGTGTGGTTGCTGTTTGTGTGCTGTATGTGTTTGTGTGTGCTGTATGGGTAATTTGGGGGGATGGAGGTGGGGACAGATTAGTTAATACCCCCCCTCCCTTCTTACCTTATGTAGGGAGGGGGGATCCTTGTTGCTCCCTCCATCCTTGGTGGTCTAGTGGAGAGTGAACTCTAGCCTGCGGGGCTAGAGTTCACTCTTGCGAGATCTGAGCGTTGCCGCGGCAGCGCTCAGATCTCGTGAGAGGAACCCGGCGGAGCTGCTGGCTAGAGCTCCCTGGGTCCTCTCCTGCCTCCCTCCATGTTGTTGTGGGCCGGTGAGGGAGATCTTTGATCTACCCACTGGCCCATGGAGGCTGTGATCTCCCCTGCCAGTCTCAATCCATAGGCGGGCGCGGGGATTAGGGAGTGCCCAGACACCCGACACACCCCGTGCGCACGCCTATGGTATACATGCGGGTTATATCCCTTCCTCTCTGAGCAATCTGATGGGTAAATCTTCCAGTGAATGAGCAAAGCAAAAAAGGGGACCATAACCATTATTAAAAAAAATCTTCCTGCTTTTATTTCGTATGAAAAAATCTTAAATTCAATTGGTAAATTTAACAATCACTGTATACATCCTCACTGACCAGTTTTAGTGTTATCTCACTTTTTTCATGTATGTTTTTTTTTTGCTATGTTTTCAAGACTTACATTGTATCATATTTTCAAGTTCAATGATAGCCAGACCTTCAGGGATTAAAAAACAGAGGATTTTTTTTACTTTTCAGTGCTCGCAATGCTTTTTTTCCTCTTTGTAACTCCGCCTCTTTGGCTGAAGTCATCAATGTTTATGATCTCAGCCAATCCACTACTTTCCCATAGGAAAGCATTGGGAGGCTAGCGCATGCATGGCAATATACTGTGCTTTACCAATCATATGGTCTTCTAAAACCATCTGACTAAAAAAGCAGAGTTTTACAGAAAAGGCAGTGTTTACATTGCTGCCTAGGAACACCTCTAGTGGCAGTCACTCAGATGGCCACTAGAGATGCTTTCTATCTCAGTGCCCACAGTGTGCAGGACTTACACTTAGCGGCGTCTCTTTGCTCTGCACAGAGACACTGAACATTTCCCATAGAGATGCATTAATTCGAGGTTACACAGCGTCATGACGCTGACAGGCGGGAGTAGGTGGAGCAGGATAAAGAAGTCATCGAGCTGAGAATGCCGTTTCAAAAAGTCAAACTGAGTGAGACCGTTTGAGAGACACAAAACAGAAACCCTGTTGTGGGCGGTGAGAGGAGGACAGGAGCCCGGGCTCGGGCAGTGGGAGTGCGTGTGACTGGAGGTCGACGACGGCTGGTTTTCCAGTTCCCCCGATTTTACGCCAGATCAGAGAGAGGAGTGATTCTCGTGTTCTACCTGAGTTGGGAGAGACCGACCAGAGGCATGACTGCAAGCAGAGAATTCGAGCTCTGGTTTGAATGGTGGGTGCACGTGGGATTGCAGACAGGCGACAGCTGGCTATCTGGCAATGTGGTATTGTACCACACTGGAGTGAGGAGTGAACCCAATGCTTTCCATTAATGATTACAAAGGGGGGCCTGCTTATTATACATGCTGAGAATTAAGGGGGATTCCTCTTATCTCTCAATCGGGTTTGAGACTAGAAAGCAAAGAAACTGTGAGTAATGGAAAAATTATAGAGGAGAAAAAAAAATAGAAAACAGAAAGGTTAAATAAAGTGGGGATATATTCCCTTACTGTTACTTTGATAGCTTTTTTCCCTTTTTTTTTTTTTTTTTCTTCACTCCTCTGCTCTCTCTAAATGGACAGCTCAATAGAAATCAAAATGTAAAGGAATCATACTACACTGAAAAAAAGGGAAAATTTAAAAAGAATTACAATTAAACGTTATTAAATTTGAGTAGGAGATAACGAAGCTCAAAAAAAACAAAGGGGAAAGAGAGAGGAAATGGAGGAGAAACCCAATAATCGCCAAAAAAAAAAAAATAAAACTGAAAGGAAAAAGGAAATAAAAAAATGTCAAAGTTGAAAAATCGGAGAAAAGATTATCAGGCTTTTTTCCTCCAATTAATACCAAAAATTAATCAGAAAACAATACATCATATAATGTTAACCAGAGAAGATCAAGAGGATGAAACTCCAGAAAATTTAAAAGAATTCATAAAGCAAAATATGGAAAATCAATTGCAAACATTAATGCTTTAGGGGGGATATATCAATTTTGAAATTATAAAATGAACACAGGAAAGGGAAGGGAGAAAGAAGGAAAACAAATAATAATAAGTAATGAAAGATATAAGAGCGGCAATGCACTTAATTAATTTGCAAAATATGGTGTTATGAAATTATATTGTACTAATAATGTGTTGTCACTAAATGGGGAATGTGGTGTGCCCTCTCTCTCTTTCCTCTTTCACTCCTGGCGTGGGGCGCTGAGAGGGTGGGGGGAGATGGTGGGAGGAGACACCAATTTTTAAGAATACACTAATTTATGAGGATATAAAAATGTCACTGTAGTAAATGATCAATGATGCATGATTGATAAAGCACATAAACACTTTAGATGGTTGTAAAAGTGGAATAAAAGATATTAAACACTAGAATAAATAATCTATTATGTATGGTATTCCACGTAGACAATTATTTAGTTTTTTATTTAGTTTTTTATTTATTGTTTCAATTATTTATTTATTTTTAATTCTTTTATTTATTTATTTTTTTTATATGCAAATTTTGAAATTATAAAAGTGACACGGGAAGAGAAAATGGAAAAGGAAGAGAGGGAAAAATATAATGAACGTCATGAGTGTGGCAATGCATTTAAATGAATAAGTAAAGTAAAATTGTTATTGTACTATACTGTACTGATAGTTTGCTATTACTAAATGAGGAATGTTTCCCTATTTTTGGAATGTCCCCTCTCTCTTCTTCCCCTTCCTCCCACTTTGAGTAAGCACATCTGGGATGGTGGGGGAGGATGGATGGAGGGGGCATTTAAGCATATATATTATTATAATATATATATAGAGGGAAAAAAACATTTATAAAACACAAATAAAAATGCTAATTTTGACCAGTGTTTGTGACTAAGTGGCTACTACAAAAGATTCTTTGGCAGTAATACATAACAGGAGCTGAGAATCCATGCCTTTAGTACAATGTGTGTTAAAAATAACACACAAAAAATGACTTCCCAAAAGGTTGACAAAGACTGGTGGTAGAATTAGTGAATGGAAAGTGTTAAAATACCACCATTTGAAATACCCTAGGGTGTCTACTTTTAAAAAATATATGGTTTGATGGGGGTAAATTAAATTGGCCAGCTTCAAAAATGTTCCAAATATGACATGGGTGCATGATGACCAGCTGTGAAAATTCCAAGTTGGAAAACTGGATTCCATACCCTCCAAATAAGGTATTTTAGCCCCCAGAGAACCCGACACACCTATACATGAGGAGTATCACTGTACTCAGGAGATGTTGTTGAACACATATTGGGGTGTTCTTTGGCAGTAACCTCTCCATACATGTATTCTTAAATTGCTATGTGTGTCAAAAAAATCACCAATTATAATTTTTTTTGTAAATGTTGCATAGATTGGTGGTAAAATGGTTGCATGAAAAGAGTCAAAATACCCCAAGTTTATTACCTTAGGTTGTCTTCTTTTAGAAAATATATACACGTGAAGGGTTAATTTTGAAAAAAACCGGATTGGAAATAGCAAAGTGCTAGTTGTACTTATAGCCTTAATGTTCCAAAAAGCTAAGAACATGTTAACATTGGGCATTTCTAAACTCAGGACAAAATGTAGAAACTATTTAGCACGGGTGTTTTTTTGGTGATTGTAGAAGCGTAACAGATTTTGGGGGTCAAAGTTAGAAAAAACACATTTTTAAACATTTTTCCATCATATTTTATTTTTTTTTTATAGTAATTTATATGATATGATGACAATAATGGTATCTTTAGAAAGACCATGTAATGGCGAGAAAAACGGTATATAATATATGTGGGTATAGTAAATGAGTAAGAAGAAAATTACAGTTAAACATCAAACACCATAGAAATGTAAAAAGAGCCCTGGCCCTTAAAGGTAAGAAAATTGAAAAACGGTCTGGTCACTAAGGGGTTAAATGATTTTCTGTTAAAAAATCAGAAAAGCAAAGAAATAGTGGCTAAATGGGCTAAACATTTCTTCTAATAAACCAGAGGATACATCATGGACCAATAAATGGTGCATATTTAAATCAGTTATAAGGGGTTATTTTATTAAATTGAAAGTGGAAATGATTTTTTAAAAGTGGCTTATCGCCAGCTGAACTGTATATTAAATTTTATGGTATTTCTAAAGAAAATAAAATTAATCCCTCTTATGATAAATTATCTGCTCTAATTAAAATACAAGAAAAAATAAATCTAAAACTTAAAAAAAAATTGTGATTAATTTGTCTAAATTAAAAATGAGCTATTATAACATTATATAATAAGGCGAACAGACTTCTTTCAAATAGGCTAAAAAATCAAAAGGCTAATAATCGTATTTAAAAAATTAGAGAAAATAATAGACCAATATATAATCCAACTTTAATAGCACAAGCTTAAAATCCTTTTATAGCTCATTATACAGTTTAATAAATGGAGATAAAGAATTAATAGAAAAATATGTTCAGGCTAGTACACTCCCAAAACTGTCCAAAACTCAAACAAAAAATTTAAATAAGAGCATTACAGAAGATGAATTAGCTAGAGCAATACATAGATTGGAAAGACAAAAAACTCCAGGACCAGACAGATATACTGGTCTTTTTTTATAAGAAATTTAGTGGGCTTTTAATTCCTCATTTTGTAGGAATGTTTAATGAAGCAACACAAACAGGAACATTTCCAGAGGAATTACTAAGAGCCAATATAATACCAATATTGAAGCAGGGCAAGTGTCCTACTAAAATTGAAAATTATAGGCCCATCTCACTCTTGAATAATGACCTGAAGTTATATATATCAATACTGGCAAACAGACTTAAGAAGGTCGTAGACCACATTATACATCCTGATCAAGTTGGGTTTATTCCAAATAGAACAGCTAATATGAACTCTAGAAAGGTTTAGAACATTTTGGATCTAATAAATAGAACTCGCCTTCCCATGCTGACCCTGTCGGTGGATGCAGAGAAGGCCTTCAACAGAGTCGGCTGGGAATTTTTGAGTCTGACTTTAAAAAGAGTAGGCATAGATGGGTGGATGCACAAGGCTATAATGGCCCTTTATAAATCACCTTCAGCCAGAGTTGTAGAACAAAACATCTGTTCTGACTGGTTCCCACTATTGAATCGAACACGTCAAGGATGTCCACTTTCCCCACTGCTCTATATATATTTTTTTTAGAACCATTTGCATGTAGGATTAGGGAAAATAAAAATATTAAAAGACTTGTATTATAATCACTAGAATCAAAAATAAACCTATATGCAGATGATACATTGATCACACTAACAGATCCAATTAAGTAATTGGAACATTTAGTGGTAGAGTTTACTGAATATTCTAATTATTCTAATTCTGAATAGTTTCTAATTTTAAGATTAGCATAGAGAAATCAATTATTATGCACTGTAATTTAACAACAAAGATTTAAAAAAAAATGCAATTATAACCAAATATGGCTTTGTATGGAGTGACAATAGCAAAAAAATATGCCATTGGAGGTACTGGAGGCCAACTTGGAAAATTTTGCCTTAACAAACTGTAAAAGATGTAATATTACAACTATAGATCACCTAATAGAAAATACTAAAATAAAATCATTTTCGGATTTAACAGTAGAATTTAATCTCCCTTCATCTGAGCTTTTTAACTACCTAAGAGTAAAGTATACATTGAACAACATTTAAGGTTTAGTAAAACAGGAATAAATGAGGATTTAAAGTTTATAAAATTCTCTCCAAAGCCCTGAGTATGATCCAAATGAATAAAAATGAGGATCAAATTAATGCTTTAGTAACATGGGAAAATGAATTAAATATTCAAATCACAAATATAGAATGGTATAAATCATTAATAGAGACAAGGAAAGCTATTCATTGCATAAGCTTGCAGGAGACTCAATATAAACCTATTAACAAGTGGTATTTGGTACCTTCAAGGATAGCTAGAATGTTTACTTTGTCAAGTGATTTCTTTTGGAGGTGTGAAAAGAGTAGAGGTTCATACATACAGATCTAGTGGAGTTGTACTGAAATAAAAATGTAATGGAAATGTTCTTATATATAAAATGATAGAATATAGATTTAGGATTGTGCCAGAGGTAGCTTTATTACATTTGAGATGGCCTGTGTTAAAAAAGATGGATAGAAATTTCATCATACATTGTTTTGTAGCTTTTAAAATTCTAATAGCCAGAAACTGGAAAACTAAAAATGTCCCAATATGGAAAAATATAATAAACCAATTATTATTTTAATTACGAATGGAGCTGGCAATTAGCATTCAAATATTAATGAACAAGACATGTAGAGATGAAAGATCTGATTAAGAAATGAATATCACTGGAGTCCCCTGTACCAGGAATTGATATAGTTTAGATAGAGTAAAGGATAAAAGCCATTAGAACCCGCTGATCCACTGTGAGATACACTCAATACGATATATGTTGCTTGATACATGTTTGCACTTATATGTCTGTTATATGTTTAACGTATAGACATAATCTAATTCAAATTAACTGAATGGTATGTTATTTGTACATGTTATATAAAGAAAACAATTTAATAAAAAGAATAAAATAAAAAAAGAGAGATGCATTGATTCAATGCATCTCTATGAGGAGATGCTGGTTGGCGCAGCACTGCATTTTGCCGCACATGCAAAACAGCCTCCCAATGTTTTCCTTTGGGAAAGCATTGGATTGGTTGAGATCATCAAGATTGATGATTTCCAGAACGGAGGCGTGACTAGGCTGGGCTAGCCGTGGTGGGAAAAGAAGTCAGTTTAAAACCTTTTCAACATGATTTGAGAGGGGCTGAAAAGCTAAATAGTTAGTTTAACACTATATTGGTAGGAATAAATGTTTGCATTCCTGACACTATAGGTTTCCTTTAATTGTCTATTTCTTCAGTATAAATACTGAAATGTTGTGTTTTTGTAATTGTTACCTGTTTAAATTGTCCAGCCATTCCTTATACCTTTAGTCTAAGTTTACATTTTATTTTAGACAAAGGAATTTGCTCTTACAAAAAAGTGTGATGTGTACTTATCTGTCTTTTGATAATATAATTTTTATATTATGATCTAGGATCGGTGTTTATCCAAAATGCGTTGTGTTCCTACAAGCTTCACTTTTAGAATTCAACTTCATAACTGTAATTAAGCGTAATTATCATTTTGTTCAGGAAATTACAAAAGCTTTCGTGACTAAAACCTTTACTTAACATACCAGCTAGGGTACTGATGGCATTTAATCACATGTTAGTGTCTACAATTTGCCTGTAGTACAAAAGGAAATAGTTATTTAGCTTCTTTAGAGCCATATATTCCATAAACATGAATTGTCCTCAATCTGAATAAGCTATCTCATTTGTCCAAAGAAAGTTCATCAGTCAGTTTGATGTTTCTTATTTATGTCTGTCTTTTGGATGTCATGCATAAACCTAGTCCCCTTTTTTAACTTAGAATGTAAGTTGCTTTAAATGCTTTCAGTTATATGTAATACATAATTAAACAGTCTTTACCGATTATTATGCAGATGTGGTTATGGTTACCTTTATTTTAATATTAGAGTTATGGAGATGCCACATACTTTCCTTCTTTCTGTTTATACTGTTAGATATCATCTGTTTTTTTTATGTGTTCTTCACTTTTTGTTATTATATGCAGCTGGGTGAACTTAGTAAAGAACGAAAAAAAAAAAAAAAGAAAAGTGTTCAGCACTTTAAATACATATGTGGAAGTAGCAAAAAGAATAGTGATGGTTACAATAAAAGTGTCTAACCCTCTCCTCATTATAATTACTGATAAGATTAAAAAAATTAGTGTAACTTAAAAAATTCTAATCAAATAATATTAGCAAAATTCACCCAAAAATGTGAATTAATTGTAATTATACAACCACTCTTGAGGATCAGTATCATTTACGCATACAACAATCTTTAAATTTTTATTTAGGTAAAAAGACGATGCACAGAAGGTGAAATACAAGACAATAAAGGGATAGACATTTACCTGATATACTGTATACTAATCCACGGTGCCTATACATGCTTGGATAATCTCATGCATTAAGTTTATAAAAACAAAAACAAAGTATCCAGGATGTAAGAGATTAAGCTTTATTTCCACTTAGAAAACTATATAATATTGAATAGAAATGTATACAATCACTGTCAAATCCAACACAAATAAAATGCAAATGTGTTTCGACCCAGGGGCCTTCCAAATGCACACAGAAAAATAAATTTTCCTTCTTTAACACTCTTTTTCCCACCAAACCAACTTGTTAACTTTACAAATATCCGTTTAGTGTATTGCTGTTCATGATTTCGTGTGTAGTGTGACCCAACTTCTGAATCCTATTAATGCATGGGTTTAAGTGCACTACTTTCATCAAATGTGGTGCACTATTATTTTCTTAATAAAAACCTAGTCAGTACAAAGGACAGAATAAACCACCCTTTTGAAGCACCATATTTTGTAGTTGCAGAGTGATTTTGTCCTCCATTGATTAGGGATTCAAACGTAATGATACCAATATTTAAAAACATGAGTTCTTATCAAAGAAACTTTGTTGGAACTTTGACCTACGTTCTCTTCATGTATGAAGCTTGCCTGTTGAGTTACTGAACTACTGAAGAACAAGATTATATTCAACACTTCGACTAGCATATTCTCTCTTCTTCTGACTGTCACATCCTGCTCTTTTCTGCGGAGATGTCTGGCCTTGGCTTCTGGTATCCAGTACTCTTTTTACAATTCTTGTTTAGTTTTTCTTGGTTTTTCTGGTTTTCTATTCCATGTCTGGTTTTCTTTATGCTGGGTTTTCTGGGTTCATTCCTGTATTCCATTCCTGGAATTCCCAGTCTCTTGGATTCCTTTAAATGTTTGTTTTTTGTTGCCACACCCTTTCCTTTTCCATTAATACTTTTGTTTCAGTTGGTTCCTGCAGGCAGTTGTTCCAAGTCCTCTGCCCCTTTCTTGCAGGTAAGTGCTGTGTGTGTTTTATTATTGTTTATTTAGTCATGCATATCTAGGCAGTCTAGGAACCACCTTAATTGGAGTACTTTGCCCCAGTTGGTGGGCTGCATACATCTTGGCCATTTATGTATGTCTAAATCTCCAATGTTTTACATATATAGCACTCATTATGTCTCCTCTTGTTTTGCCTTGTATCTCTTGTCTTGTTTTATTTTGTTTTGTATTCCCAGTTTATGTACAGTCCTGCCCTGTCCATGTCCTGATCATGTTTCCCTCATGTCTTGTGTACATGTTCTGGGTTCTGCTTTCTGTCCTGCTCCGGTTCTGGGTTCTCCTAGTTTTGTCTTGTTTTCTTGTTTGGTGTCTATTCTAGTTTTTCCTTGTTTCTGTACTGGATACATATCTGCTGCAGAACCTCCCTATTAAGATTCTGGGAGGTCTGCATATTGTCATCTGGCACCTGAGATGCGCAGAAGCTGCATCAGGACCTTGATATGTGGCCGCACAAATGCTGGTCCTCAACACCAGGGGCTTGTGGTTACCCTGCACCAGGCCCTGATAATCCATTTCCACACAGTGACTCCTAACATCAAGATCAGGCATACTGGATTGCGGTCACTGGACCGCAACCACTCACACTGACATTCTCCTTTTGCTCTAAGAGAAGGAAAACAGGGGAAAAAACACCTCGCATTAAAGGACAACTGTCACCTGAAACAATTTTTTTAATACAATAGTCTTTTCATCAAGTTTTGAAAGGAATTATTTATTTTTAAATGGAGTAAGAATAATTGAGGAAAAACGTATCCCTGCTTTTTATTATATGAGAGGATAGTACAGCTAAATACATTCACCTTGGATCAGACAGTGTTTAAAAATCAACAGTTAGTCTCTATGGTCTACTGTGCTTCACTTCCTGCACAGACGCAAAGAAGACCATAGAGACTAACTGTCGATTTTCAATCACAGTCTGACCCAAAGTGTATGTATATGGCGGAAGGGTCCTGTTATATACTAAAGGTAGGTATGGGGTATTCTATTTTTTTATTATTTTTTACTATTCATTAACAAGTTGCGCTTATCCTATATAGCTCTGCACTGATTTATGGTCACATCAGAAAATTCTGGAAATTGGAGTTTAGTTATCAGTTTACCTCTTAGAAATCTGTGTTATGTATCACCTAAGTCTTTATTATTTAAGCAAAAATATATTTTAAAAATGTAAAAAACATTAATTAAAAAAACACTCTGCATAAATAACTGTTATCTAAAATATTAAATCTCACCAATTTTGGTGCCTGTTGTGCCTCCTCACGCATATGAATTCTGCATACAAGATATATTGAATAGTTTTAAATTAGTGAAGCCAATATAATCAGCAATCATAAAAAAAAAAGAGCCACTGATTTGATTGATAATTTCAATTAACCATAGTTTTAACATCTTCCATAAAGAATAAGAATTCTTACATTTTACCAGCTGATGATTTCTCACCAAAATGTATGTCTGCCTTGGCTATTTACACACGGAGGATACTGACACACACATAGGACACTGACACACGCACACAATAGACACAGAGGACATTGACACACAAACATATAGCTGTGGGGCAATAGTGGGAAGGATAATGGCTGCAGTTGGTGTATAGAATCTGTAGTGAGAGACAGGGGCTATAGTGGGAAGGATAGTAGTTGCAGTGGGAAAAAAGGCTATAGTTGGGATATAGGGTTTGTAGTGGGGAAATAGGGGTTGTAGTGGGAAGAACGTGGCTGCAGGGGGAGACAGGGGATATAGTGGGGGATAGAGGCTGTAGTGGGAGGAAAGAGGTTGGGAGAATAGGGGATGAAGTGTGGGATAGGAGCTATAGTGGGGGTATAGTGGATCTGGTTGTAGAACCTTTTCATTTAAAAATACTGAACTAAAGCTTATTCTCCCCATTTTGAGGCTTACCTTGGCCAGAAGGGGGGAATCCTGGTCCCTGGTGATCTGATGGGGGAATCACTATTACACCCAGAAACCACATCTCAAAGTATATATATATATTTTTTTTTTTTTATTGAAAATGCTTGTGTCATTCAAATGAACAATACACATAACAGAAATCAACCTCAAAAGTTGGACCCACATAGTCATCACATACACCTCAAAGTACAAAATCAATACATGTTTTTGAACATGTGCATCAACATTCATGAGGAAATAAAACAAAGTAGAAAGCAATATAAAGTAATGTTAATTATTATTCCAAGCATCATACATCAAAAAATGGGAACAAACACAGTGGCGTCTAGTGGAAGCAAGGTGTTACTGCTGGTCTGAGGCCTGAGGAGTGTCCTAAGTAGCCCATTGGGGTGGCTCATTGGAGGCCAGAGAGGCAGTGGAATAGGTGAGTATTGGTGATTGGCTAACCGACATTTCCAAGCAATCAGATAATCTTAACATTTTGTTGTTGAAGATGTCCTGTTATGCTAGCTGCCTCCTAGTTGTCACATGGTTCTGGAGCATTTCCTTTGGTTCATCTACCTGTTGATAGTGTAGACCACAAGCCACTAGGCATGCAAAGCCTCGGTCTTAGCTTGTAGTACTGCATGAAGATGGTGATGATAAGATGCTGGCACATACGTGACAGGATATTGATGTTGACTTAGGTTTGGTAGGGGATCATAGGGCTGAGTAAACCAATGATGGTGATACTGATGCAGGATTGTGGGTGGTATTCATGGTGGCATTATTGATGGCTGCATTAATGGCAGGCCAGCCATGTGCTGAAGGCCAGAACATGGTGCTCCTTGGAGAAGGGTGTTGGAGCAACAACATCTGTTAGTTGCTTTGACATATTCATAAAAGGTTCTACATCTAGATGCTCAAGGTACAGTTGAGTGGGCAGTTTAGTTCATCCTCCTCACTCATGTACATTTCTTCCTCCTCCTTGACTGTTTTGACATTTTCCACATGAACAAGCTTCAGATCTTTTACTTCTTCCATCAGAAGGCAGGAGCCTTTCAGCGACATCTCAGAAGGTCGGAGGCATATCCCACTAATGTTGTCAGCCCCTCATGTGTGACACATTGCAAAGGGAGGGCACTGATTTTATGGGAGCCCCTGGACTCAGACCATAGTGCTTTCTGCCTATTTCTTTGTTTTTATGCAACTACTTCCACCAGACAATAGTATTAAAAACACAAAATAAAGATCATAAGCAGGGGAGTCCTGAAGGGTACCCTATTTAAATCACTTTGCTCATGTGTTCTATAAGCTCCAGACACTTGGTGTTTATTTCCCATGTATGTATGTTTCTCTATTGATATTAACCAGGATGTTCTAAAATGTGTAAGACTCTTTGGTGCCTAGAATATTGACCTTCGGATTGACTGATTTTGATTTATTGGATTTTCCCTGTGTTGTTCCTCTCAGTTCCAACCTCAGGCCCTGCCACACCCTGGGTTCCAGTACATAACCATATCAGGGATATTAAGCAGGCCTACTTGGCCCACCTGTTCCTCTTGCATAATGTACCTCATCTGACATTTATGATTTTGTGGGGCTTACCATGGGCACCTACTGTAACCCTAACCCACAGACAGGTGCGCTCACTGGCTCTCAGAGTTGAGTACTCCATATAAATTGCCCAGTCCAAATATGCCTCAACCAGGGCTTCATTGTCCTTACCAGCGAAGGACCAGTGTCTTCTTTTAGCCTGTCCCTCATGTCAGAAGACCTAACAATGTCTCGCTCTTGTAATCTGCAACCAGGCCTATTTCTTTGGTCTTATCCAACAGCCTCTGAAAGCCATCCTACTAACTCACTCTGATTAGTCACATGCCACCACCTCCCCTTCCTCTTTCCATCCTACCACCACACTTCTGCATCCTCTCTATCCTATTCTTTTCCCTAATTATGCTGGAAACAAAAATAGTTAAGAAACATAAGTTCTTAACTCAGTTATATTCTATTGTGTCTATTTTTTTTTACAAAGTAAATAATACTACAAAAAATGCCATTAAAAATATTTTAAAACTACTGGAAACAACAAATACAGGAAAAAGTTATGGATATTTATGCCTGGGAAAAAGTATAAACATAAGTAGAATGGGTATCTTACAATGTCCATATTAAGCTTTGCATTGGTTACTTGATGGATAAAGGATATCTACTGTTGATGCTTGTGTTTGCCACAGAAATACCACATTTAGCAATTTGTTGTCCATGCATATTCTCATGTGTACTTAATATATTTAGAATATTGATTCTCATCCTAGTGATGATAAATCAGTCCGTCAGAAAAAAAATGTTCATTGATGTTTATAAAGATCAACGGTTTGTGCAGCCAAAACTCTCAACATGTCCGGTTCATCAATCAGTGTTGTCTTTCTTGGCGTAGATTTATTTATTTTTCTAAATCATTTTAATGAAAAAAAGCTTTCCTGGTTTTTGACTTATTGATCTCCAGGTCTTTTTACTTGTAAAAAATCATCTTTAAGCAAGTGGAAAGGACATAGATTTTTTAAATTTGTTTTTAGAACCAGGTATGTGGTTTGTTCACTTGGTGAATCATAGATGTTTTACTGAATTGTTGTTAATGGACTTACTATGACCATACTAAGATTAAAATGTTTCTCCATTCTATAAATGTTGCCTGTCATTGCTCCTCCCTACTGTGCACATCATTCTCTGGAGGACATAGGTCAATGATATTACATTCCTATCTTCTAGTAACAGACTTATCTCCAACACCAAACACATATATCATTATGTAGGCTGGTGGTTAGATGTTCTGGGTTTTTAATGGAATATATTAAACCCATTAATAATAAATGGAGCAATGCTTAAATGCCACAGAATACCTGAACATCATTGAAAACAAAGAAAAACAAGTTACCTGCGCTCTCTCCTTAATCCCTATGTATTTTTAAACAAATGGAGTTTTTTTTTTAGTTACCTCCAATGGCCATGAGAGGATGAGCCCACCTGCCAATGTCAAGGCAGACCCCCCTAGGTGGGTCCTAACTCTAACCATTCACCTTGCTTCCTTGAGCTTCTGGCAAAGATCTCTAATGAGACAGAAAGGGGTATTTATTATATACACCCCTATATATTATTAACCCTTAATAGGGAACCCATGGGATGGACGGCTGCATTGTAACAAGGCTGAGTGATACAAAAAATGGATACAAATGCAGAAAGATAAGTCCAGCGCTCACTCCCATCACTGGGCGGCAGCAATGACTACAGTACACATCGGCCCCAATATATAGTAAAAACCAAATAAAAACAAGTTACCTGCACTCTCTCCTTAATCCCTATGTATTTTTAAACAAATGGACCCCTAGGGGGGTCTGCCTTGATGTTGGCAGGTGGGCTCATCATCTCATGGCCATTGGAGGTAACTAAAAAAAAAAAAAAACCTCCATTTGTTTAAAAATACATAGGGATTAAGGAGAGAGCGCAGGTAACTTGTTTTTCTTTGGTTTTTACTATATATTGGGGCTGATGTGTACAGTAGTCATTGCTGCCGCCCAGTGATGGGAGTGAGCGCAGGACTTATCTTTCTGCATTTGTATCATTGAAATCAGGCTTACATCCTCTGTGACCCATTGTATACACCTGCTGATGGATGTTTTCTACAGAATAATTTCAGAAGGCGAAGATTGCCCATGAATGGTTACACAGGCATGACAGTTAATTTAACTCATAACAGTGGCCTGTCCAGTCAGTAAATCTCAATCCAAATGAGCATCTGTGCTGTCAGAAGGGAAAAGCTATTCAGACAAGACAAGCCAACTTAACACAGCTGTGTGAATCATTAAAACAAACATGGGATATCATCCCTCTGGAATGGCTTTAACACTTCAAGAAGTGTGCACTACACTTGTGCATTTGGTTTCAAAGAAATTGTGATTTATCTGGGGAAATTTTTTTTTGAGGGGGGGGGGGGTTTGGGGTGATCGACAGTTCTTCTGAATTCTGTCACTCCGAATTGCTATATGTGCAAATCTGAATGGACAATGCATGAAACCATTTTGTTTGATTCATGATTTGGAATTAAATCAGTGGCACCCATAAAGAGATGATTGATGGAAAATAGCTAATTGAGGATAAAAGGAGGAGCAGTTAAAGGGCCCTGCAGTGCCCCCCTCCCTCCCACCCCCCATCCCATGTTGCTGAAGGGGTTAAAACCCCTT
The DNA here is from genome assembly GCA_933207985.1 of Pelobates cultripes. Taxonomy (NCBI): domain Eukaryota; kingdom Metazoa; phylum Chordata; class Amphibia; order Anura; family Pelobatidae; genus Pelobates; species Pelobates cultripes. The sequence continues at coordinate 369,583,272 of OW240912.1, forward strand.
CAGTGACTTACCTGAATCCAGCGCCGATGACCCTCAATACTGGGTCAGGCACCGCCCATGATTCTCCTCCGCCGACGTCAGCCAGCAGGGGGTGACCTAATGCACATGCGCATCAATGGCCACGGACGCGCATTAGATCTCCCCATAGGAAAGCATTATTTAATTGGGTATTCGTCAATGCTAGAGGTCCTCATGCACAACTTGAGGATGTCCAGCCTCGTTTAAAACACTTTTCGTGTTGTAAGAACATGGAAGTCCCTCCAGTGGCTGTCTGATAGACAGCCACTAGAGGAGGACTTAAGGTAATTATTGCAGTTCATAAAAACTGCAATAATTACACTTGCAGGGTTAAGGGTGGTGGGAGTTGGCACTCAGACCACTCTTCTGGGCAGAAGTGGTCTGGGTGCCTGCAGTGTCCTTTAAAAAAGAAAATCGATATTTATATTTTATAGATGTAATTAATATATAATACATACATTTATAAATATAGATTTATTTATTTGGCTCCTTCTTGTTCCCTCTAATGGTTACTTCTTCTCAATTGATCTGTAAACAAATGGCAGGAAAAGATGCTTATCAATGTACTGCAAAACATATACCTAATATTTATATATGTATATATTTTGCAGAATGCTGATGGACGATTTTCGCACCATTTTGGTTCATCTTAATAATTTTTCCCAAAACAATTGCAATGGCGAAATTCATCCGAACGAAAACTCCACATAGATAAATCTCGAATCGACCAACACAATTTTTTTTTCTGCTGAATACATTTGGTATAACCATTTTTTTCACCATGTACAAATCTATTGTGCACCTCAACAAGCTGAAATGAGGACAAAGGAAGTTGACAGAGAGACAGGCAGATAGACAGATAGATTTATATGTATATAATTTGTGTAACTGTCCTGATATTTAATGCTTCATAGTGATGTAAGAGTTTAACATTAAAGGTATTACCTATGCTAAGGTTAACAATATAATAAAGCTGTGTTATTTAACTAGTCTAAGTGCATAAATTAACAGTTAAAAATTATTTGCTATTTTGCTCTGTAATTATTATAATGAATCTCTCTCTCTCTCCCCTAGCGTGTAATTCTATTATTCTTTCAATCAAACCAAGCCAAAAATACTTGAATATTGCAATAGCAGAGCATTTGGCCCCCCACTAATATGCCAGCTGTTAATATTAGTCTAATTTCCCAGAGGCCACTCTGTACATATAACACAGATGCAATGCATCACCCCGCTCTGGATTGGAAGATTTTTTTACATATAACCTAAAAATGTAAGTGAACTCATGTTTGTTTGTTTGTTTTTTAAAGAAGTGTTTTTTATACAAGGTTCTGTGGATACATTTAGGAACAAGTTAACAATGTTTACATTAAACATATTTTCATATGTGTTATTCTTTTATATATAAATTGCAATGCGCTTCAGAATCTGTTGGCACTATATAAATGGCAATAATAATAATATATATAAATATATATATATGTATATATATATATATATAAACTTAACAATTACTGCTTACTTAGATGTATTACATTAATGTCATGAATTATGGATCATCTGATTTTTGGAAAACAACAAATAGTAACAGGGCTGGCCTTTAGGGTGTGTGAGCTGTGCGGTTGCTGAGTGCACCATGGCAACAGGGGCACTGGGAGATTGCACAGCTCACAACATAAAGGGAGCAATAGTCTGTGTTCAAAGGGCTCCACTGTGTTTTTCAATGCAGCTGTTTCCAGACAGGTAGGCAGGGGATTAGGCACAGTGACTTCTTTAGAAAGCAACCTTCCTAGGTTCCAATACCCCTTAAGAATCACTACTTCCCCCTAACAACATTAGGCCATGACCCACCAGTGATTGGCTCCAGAGTGGACACAGCTTCCATTCAGCACATGTGAAGAGCCTCATGCTGGGAGCCAGGTCCATCCGTCACAGCAAGAAAGCCGCTTCCTCCTGCAACTCACCTGAATGGTACGTTAGCAAGCCCACCACTTCACAGGGAGATTGTGTTATATACAGATGCTTACCATAAAATTTTAAGCATCCAGACAAAAATACACTAAGTATTCATTCCATATTGTTGAATAATGTGGTAGCAACACATACAATTAAAGCCAAAGTGATAACATCTACTGAGATTGTAAGATCTGCCTTTATGTTTTCATTGATTCTATTTAGTTTTTAATAGAATCTGTAGATTTTTCAGCACATTGTGCATATACGTTTTGGTCATTTTTACATTTATAAAGAATATATATTTACACTAGTAGAGGGAGCCTATCAGATTCTTCTCTGAGTCTCCCCTTCTTTTCTTATGTTTTATTTTCCTGTTTGTAAACAAATAGTGTAGAGAAATGTATGAATGGTCAAAGCATAAGCACCCTTTATTAATGGGCCTCACAGGAAACAACACACACTTGCATTGTATATTGTGAGTGCAATGAACTTCATTCCCTTGATGCTCTGGAATTTATTTAAGATTTTATTTTGGTTTTTGGGGGCATTATGTATTAAAAGTATATCATGTTTGGTTGCAAATTAGTTCTCTGACTTCACCAAGATGATCTGACCTTGTTAGATTGAGATAAAAAACATTAATCATTTAGAAAGCTTATCCAACAATATTGAGTAGAGGCCTTGGTTGCGTAACCTTCTGTGTTCCATTTACAAATTGCCCTGGTGGCAGGTTTTATAAGTGTGTGTGGTGTTAAGGGAGGTTTTCTATCATTATTTTTATTCTAGTGCAGACCAATAGTGACCCCACTGAGGAAAGTCACATATTTGACTGGGAGTGGTTGTGTTCTTGGCAGGGCCGCTGCAAGGATTTTTGCCGCCCTAGGCAAAAGAAAGATTTGCCGCCCCCCCCCCACCCCGCCCGCCGGGGCCTCGCAATGCCCCACCCATATGAACTGTCATATGAACTAGTGCCAGTGCTGCACACAGTGTGTGTTTACATTAAAAAGCCTGCAGGGACAAACTATAGAAACCAGAACAACTTTATTAAGCTGCAGTGGTTCTGGGGACTATAGTGTCCATTTATTGTGAGGTAAATTAGAGATTAGTGTCACTAATAATATACTAGATTGCCTACTTACAATCAGATGAGGATGATGATGGGCTGTGGCTGCAGTCTGGCTCCACTGGTCTGGTGTAGAACAGGATCTCTGGAGGCTGTTTGTAACTGTGGTCACAAAATTCAATGTTCTGGGAGAACGGGAAGCAGCTCAATTTTGTGGGGCCTCTTACATAGCTCAAGGTCTGGGCCCCAGGGCCTGACGGTGAGTATGCCCATAAAGCCCACCCATAAGTCCACCTACATGAGTCCGCTCACAGGGAGTAGAGTGTGTAGGGGATGTGTTATGTGTTACTGTAGAGGATCTAATGTGTGTGCTTATGGAATGTAGTGTATAGGGATACCAGTTTGTGTAGGTGATGCAGTGTGTTTGTGTGTAAGGGATAGAAAGCAGTGAGTGTTTGTGTATACGGGATGTATTGTGTGTTTGTCTGTAAGGGGTGCGTTGAGTGTGTGTAAGAGATGCATTGTGTTTCTGTGTGTGTGTAAGAGAAGCAGTGTGTGTTTGCATATGTGTGTAAGGGATGCATTGTGTGTTTCTGTGTATGTGTGCAAAGGATGCATTGTCTTTATGTCTAAGGGTTGCATTGTGTGTTTCTCTGTGTGTAAGGGAAGCATGTTGTGTTTCTGTGTGTATAGGGATGCATTGTGTGTGTGTGTGTGTGCGCGTGGTGTGAAAGAGCTCCCTGTCCTGCCCCCTGTCCTATAGAGCTCTCCCTTAGAGATCTCCCCCGCCCCTTAGTGGTCTCTCCTCTCCCCCCCCCACCTCCCTTAGTGGTCTCCTTTTCTCCCCGACTTTCCATTAGTGGTCACTCCTCTCCCCCCACCCTCCCCTAGTGGTCTATCCTCCACCCCCCTCCTTTAGCGGTCTCTCCACCGCCCCCTCCCTCCTTTAGTGGTCTCTCCCTCCCCTACGTTCTCATCTCCCACCCCCCGTGTTCTCCTCTTATTCCCCCCTCCCCGTGTTCTCCTCTTCTTCTCCCCTGTAATCTTCTCTTCTTCTCCCCCCTCCCTGTAACCTTCTCCACTCCCCCTCCCTCCCTGTAATCTTCTCCCCCCCTATAATCTTCTCCCCCCTCCCCTATAACCTTCTCCACTCCCCCCTCCCTCCCTGTAATGTTCTCCCCCCTCTTATAATCTCCCCTCCCTCCTGTAATGTTCTTCCCCTATAATCTTCTCCCCCTCCATCTTCCCCCTATAATCTTCTCCCCCCCCACTCCCTATAATCTTCTCCCCTCAATAATCTCCTCCCCCTTCCCTATAATCTCCTCCCCCCTCCAATAATCTCTCCCCCTAATAATCTTCTCCCCTCCCATAATCTTCTCCCCCCCTCCCTATAATCTCCTCCCCCCAGCTATTAATCTCCTCCCCCTCCCTATAATGTCTTCCCCCCTCAATAATCTCCTCCCCTCCCTATAATGTCCTCCCCCTCAATAACCTCCTCCCCTTCAATAATCTCCCCCTCCCTCCCCCCCTCCAATAATCTCCCCCCCTCCCTCCCCGCCAATAACCTCCCCTCAATATTTTCCCCTTCCTCCTGTAATGTCCTCCCCCCCTCAATAATCCCCTCCTGTAATGTCCTCCCCCCCCTCCAATAATCTCCCCCCCTCCCTCCCTATAATCATCTCCTCACCTCCCCTGCCCTTCTGTAGCGTGGCCGAGCTGCTTTCCGGTCCGTGACCCGGCGGGACTGACAGGAAGTGCACACTGAGTGTGCACTTCCTGTCAGTCCGGCCGGGTCGCGGATCGGAAAGCAGCTCGGCCACGCTACAGCAGGGCAGGGGAGGTGAGGCACTGCGGCAGCTGCCTGAGCGCTCTCTATAGAGCGCTCAGGCGGCTGCAGAATTTAAAGGGCCGGCGATGGGGGCGCAGGGCGCCCCCTCCTATATGGCGCCCTAGGCGGCTGCCTAGTTCGCCTTATAGGAAGCGCCGGCCCTGGCTCCATCTGGCTCTCAGCTAGCATTTGTTCCACTTTGTCTCAAGCACCTTCCCTCTTAAAGGGCTCTGCTAGCGGATCACAAATTGGTTCAATGGTAGATTAACTTTTTTTTGGACTGCATGCACTCCAAAATGTAGGTGTTCTTCTCTAAGTGACTTTTAACCTGTATCTTGATAACAATTACATATTATACAAAATGATCTGGAATTGAGATTCATTACAGAGTGCTTTTCAACAAATATCTCTATGGTGTTTTCTGATTTTTTTTTTCTCTAGTGTCCCACTTCTTGGATGACCAAAGAATATTCACCCACAAGCTTGAATGAGGACATTTCAAAACATTTCCATTCATGTAAGAACACCTTTTCAGCATTTTCTACATATACATCCCTATTAGGTAGTCTGCCAGAACTTATGATGTAGGCTGATAACATTTTTTTGTGCATGTCTAGCACTGAAACACACTCAAGCTGGCTTTCTTCCCTCCCATTCTGAATTCATATATTGTTTTTTGCAGTTTGTGATCATGTATAAATTTGTTTTAGAATGTCTACATAAATTGTTTAATTGCCTTTTCCACATGTAGAATAAAGTGAAGGCA